>CM062619.1:30250310-30850310 GCA_025617555.3 Puccinia polysora | reverse complement strand
TAGCTACACAAAACCTCTTTTTCCCTTCTAGCCTTTTCTGCAGCCTTGAGGTGTTCATCCTCACCCACACTAGGATTGGGGACATAGGTTGAAGCAAAATTGGTAGGGGTTGCCTTTGCTTTACCCTTGAACCTACCTTTTTTGCTGGGCTTTTTATAATGTTGAGGATTGGAAGAACTGGGTCTAGGTCTTGAGGTCTGGGGGGAGCTGAAGGACTTTTCCTGGATCCTTTCATGGTAGCCAGTATGATACTTAAGGACTATTTCCATTAGTTCTTGCAAGTTTTCTTGAGGTCCATCATAACCAGTTAGTTGATCCAGTAGTCTGGCTGGGAGTCCCTGTCTAAACTGGAATAAAAAAGCTTTATCACCCCATCCAGAGACTTTAGTCATAATTTTCCTTAATTTGGTGATATAGTTAATGGCATATCCAGTATCTTTCATCTTAAGGAGGGTTATCTCTTTCTCAGCACCTTGAATTTCCAGAAAATCCCCAAAAAGGGCATGGAGCTGTCGAGTAAATAGAAACCAAGAGTTAAGTATGAAATTTGGCTCATGATTACCAATGTGAGCAAGATAACATTGGACCCATCAACTGGCATTTCCTGTAAGGTAAGAGAATGTAAAGAATAGTTTCTTTCTTTCATTAGCAAAAACCCTTTCATCATTAGCAAAGATAAGTTTACAAGCTTGGAGGAAGGATCTGAGCTTGGTTGGGTTTGTCCCATCAATTTTTTCTGGAGCATTGATAGATGGGGATTTAAAGTTAATAGAAGTTTCATGGTCAGCAGGTCTAGAGAGATGGGTCATTGCAGTGGTCATTTGCTGAAGAATGGCCAGCAGAGCAGGGTCAGTTGAAGGGCCCTGAGAGGTGGAAGGAAGGTTAGTGGGTGGAGAAGTTGAAGGGATTTCTGTTGCATTAGACGTCGGGCTAGGATTACCCCCTGGGGAGGGTGAATCCAAGCCACTCAAGATTCTGAAATCAAATCCTGAGTCCTCATCCTCATCTTCTTCTTCTTCATCTCCCGGGATTGGGACCATGCTGGCATTTTAGGCAGGGGAGTCCAAGCCATGGTAGCCTGGAATTGGAAACTGACCTGTTACCCTGTGGAGGCTAGCATTGTCAGAAGAAGGAATAGTAGAAAGAGATGCCTGGGGTATAGGCTCCAATAAGCTAGTATCCATGGGAGTGGAAGTGGTAGCCACTGGCGCTGGCAGGTTAGAAAAGGTTCTACCACAAGCTCTGGGACTAGAAGGGTCAGTAGGTTCATTAGAACCTCTCCCTCTGGAGCTACGGGTGACAGCTGGGCTAGAGATGGGAGAAAAGATAGTACATCATGGGGGCATTCTTGAGGATAAATAATTACCCAAAAATAGTTCTTCACCTTAGAAAAAGAATAGAATGGTTAAAAGGTTTGTTGAGGTTTAAGTTGATGCTCCGGTTGAAAAGGCAAAGAGGATATGAGGGGAAGTCTTATGACACCAAGAGGAGCGGATCTGGGGAGCCAAGGAGGGCCCTCTGGTTCAATGTAAGGAAGAAAAGTTGATTGAATTCCACCAGGCCACACACAGACTTAAATAGTGTAAGTAAAATATGGCTGTCTAGTGGTTAAGAAATAACATAATTAATGATTTAAATGAATAATTATTTTCAGTAACACACAGGATGTTTCCAATAAATGAGTATTAGGAATTTGGGCCACAATAGATGAGGGATAAAGGAGGCACTAGAGATGGTGCTGCTGGACCAACATAAAGACTTCACTAGACAATCATACTTAGGGAAAAAGCAACTGTAGGTTCAGATGAACATTATACTGGAAATAAGACTATAACAAGCTTATTATAGAGATAACACTGGACTGAGCACTTAGAGCAGCAAAAAGAATATAAAGCTTAAGAAATGGCTGCAGTCAAGTATTGGGAAACACATCTAAAAGACTAGAATTCTAACATGTTTTACCCTGACTACCTCAAATATTGGTCAAATTGACTGTTGAAGTACCTTGTCAAAGTGTTGAATTTTCAAAGCGTTGAATTGTTGAAATTACAAAGTTTTGAGCTTCAAAGGTTCAAATTTTCAAAGTGTTGAAGCGTCAAAGAGGAGCTTAGATTGTAAATTTGGGCTTTTATGGAGGTTTGATAGCAATTTAAGGGTTAAAATGAAAATTTCCACAACTCAATAGCTGATAAAATGTGGATGCACTCAGTTAATGTGCATAGGAGTGTGTAATCCAAATGGGATGGTAAAATGGGCCTCCACGGCCCATTGGACATCACGTGGGCCACGTGGGCCTATGTGGGTGTTATTGGTTTTGGGCATTTGGGCGCCAAAACACGTTTTTATGGTCTTTTGGTACACAGGCCCTCACAGGCCCGCCAGGGTGGATGGTCCACCCAAGCCAGATTGGCTTATTTGGGCATAAAAGGGCCCAAGCTTTATTATGGACATACTTGGCCAGACGGGCTGGCCCTCCAAAGTATGTAATTCTCACGATTCAGGCTTGGGGCCGCCGCCTGTTTGGTGGCCCGCTCGGGGCCGCTGCCCGCATTGCGGCCCATTTGGGGCCGCCTGTGTTTCTTGGTACGGCCCACGCAGGTCCCGACGGCCTGCGCGGGGCTGTCGCGCGGCCAAGGGATCCTGTGCGGGCCCGGCTGGTTGCGCTCGGCAACCAGCACCACAGAGCCTGGGCTCGCGGCCCTGGCTTGCTCCCCCTCCCCTTGCTTGCCATTGCAAGGGGGATGGGGGCAAGCTGGCTGGGTTGAACCAGACAGCAACCAACCGCTACAGTGCAGTCAGTCAGGGCAGGGGGTACTTGACCACCCCCTTGCCCAAGGAGGTGGCGGCGCCGGCCGCAAGGTAGCAACCGGAAGGTGGGGGAGAATTCATCACCCCCCCACCATCAATTGGTTGAGGCAACCAAGCAGGAAAGGGGCGCTCTCCCCCCCCCTTTACTGAGGGGGAGGAGCGATGGGCCTGGGGGGAACTGATCACCTCCCAGGCCAACTTACTTGACAATGCCCTGGGGGTATCAACCCCCAGGGCCCCTGGTGAGAGAATTTGACCGCCCCCACCAGGGATTTGAGAGAAAGAGGGGGGGAAAGCATGTCTGCTGGTCACCCCCCCCCCCCATGTGAGTCTGAGATCAGACCCAGGTGTGCCCTGGGTCTCACCTGGCCCATTTGAGGGGCCAGGGGCTGGCTGCATGAGGCAAACAGCCTGTAAACATGGCAATGAGGTCATCATGGCTGGTTGTAAAGGGCAACCAGCCAAGGGTATTGAACAGTTAAGGGGCTGGTTCAGCCCCATTGAGGTGGAAACACCAGAAATAACCGGAATAGGCTGGTTGTAAGGGTACAGGGACTGATTCCATGTGGGCTGATGTAGTCCAAACCAAGTAAAAAGGCCAGTAGAGCCTGTAGAGCTCTTTTGGGGAGGAAAATTTGCCTTTTGGCTTGTTGTATCATGGGCTCACAAGAGGCCAATCTTTTGTACTTAAGGAGCTCTTCTCCCTGCTGTTTTCCATCTATTTATTCATCATTTCAATCAAATTCATCCAACATATTTCTTTATTGTGAGAGCCCCATTATACAATATTGACACCCAGTGTCCAGCATTTCTTTTTCTTTAAATACTGCTCATTTTCCTAATCTAATTGCTGGCCATAATTCTAACAATAGCAAATTTCAAGTTTGGGATAGAAAATAAAGAAAAAAAACTTTCCAAAACTCAACAGCAAGATTTGATGCTGCTTAAATAGGATAAGGAATGTGGTTGGTGAAGAAGGGGTTATTGGGGAAGAAATCAGTTTAACGTCACAAGGGCTGCTGAATGCAAGTAGGGCTTGGCATAAAGGGGGCTCTAATCTCAGTATGCCTGGGGGAAATGATACTGGAAGATGCTACAAGGAGCAGAGTACAATTGAATTGGAGTTAAGGTGCTGAATGACACTTTCTGGGATGCATTCCTAGTAAGAAGTAGTAAAATAATTTCTTGGGGGGAAATCAGGAAGAGTGTCACGACTGCCCCTGGCGTGCAAGGGGCTGAAGGCACAGGCACTACTACTCATAGAACTCAAGGATGATTGATTGGATTTCAATGAAGGAGATGAAAGGAGGAGTACAAGTGATGAGAAGAGGAAGGATGAGAAGACCAGTCCAGGAGGTTGTTGAAGAGAGAGTTGTTGAATCCTATAAGAGTAACACCAGGAAGGGGAAAGGTGATATGAGTTAAGCAGGTTGGGTGAAGGTTGTCTTGTGCTGAGATGACACCTACTGGCAGAGGGACTAACCAGTAAGAAGTAGTATACTAATTCCTTGGGGGGAATTAGTCCAGGAGGGAAGGAGAGGCCAGTATATGTGAGAGCTGAGAAGGAGGCCTTGAGGGATGAGTGGCTGGTGTTGCAGGTTGGAGTTCCCATGGTATTACATGTTGACTGATTGAGCTGGAGGCTGCAGTTGACTAATTGGGTGATGGGCCTATCCAGGAAGGTTTGACATGTACTGATCTGGAGTCCTGGGAGTATGGGCTGAACAGACAGTGGAGAGTATGTACTATGTATATACTAAGTTTAGTATGTACTAACTCATACACCAATTGGGTTGAGGAGTGATGAAGGTTTTACCAAGCCATGGAGAGAGTGAGAGGTCCTGAGAAGGTTGGCTGAATCACATGACAGGTGAGGTGTACATGGACATAGAGCTTATACCATACAGGGAGAGGGTGAAGCTGGTGGAAGAGGATGGAGACTGCAAGAGATGCAGAGGTAGTACTATCTGGTGGAAGGTACAGGATTAGTGAAGTTGAGTTTGATATGAGGGTGAGTTTGATGAAGAGATTGGATTGGTTTAGTTGAAGGAGTGTCAGAACTACGGTTATGACAGTACCCCCCCTGAAAGGGAAGGGGCAGCTCCTGATGCCCAAAGAAGGATGTGCTGGGGGTGAGGATTGAGGTCTTCTGTACTTGTTGGTTGGAAGCTGGGAGGCTTGGAAGCAAGTGAAGTATTGCACAGTGACTGGGACCCAAAGTCTGAGGTTAGAATGGGAGTTTGAAAGGTTGAAGTTTGAAGTTGGAGATTTGAAGTTTGAGAAGTTTGAGAAGTTAGGCAAGTTGACTAGTTCAAAGTTCTATTTTCCGCAAGTTTGACTGGTTTGAAGCTCAAAGTTCAATGTTTGACTTCAAAGTTTGACTGGTTTGACTGGTTCAACTTCAAAAATCAACTTGTTCAACTTCAAAGTTTGACTGGTTTGACTTCAAAGTTTGACTGGTTTGACTTCGAAGTTTGACTGGTTCGACTTTGAAGTTCAACTGGTTCAACTTCAAATTTTGACTGGTTCAACTTTGAAGTTTGACTGGTTCAACTTCAAAGTTCGACTGGTTTGACTTTGAAGTTTGACTTGAAGGGGGTTGGAGAGGATTAGAGGGTATTTTAAAAGGGACTGAGGGGGATTCTTCCTTGGACTGGGTTGATGATGAGAGTGCTCCTGGAGAGATTGGATGAAAATGAAGGGAATGAAAAACATAGAGGAAGAGAAGAGAGAATGAAAAGAGGAGGTTCTGGAAGATGGTTGAAGAGGTTGGAAGTATTTGAGATGAAAGCTTATTGGAGGGTTCTGGTGTATTCAAGATTGGTTTGAAGTTCTGATGGTGATGAATATCCAGAAGTGAAGTTGGAAGGTTTCCAGGAATGTTTGGGATGGATGATTGAGGATAATGGTGATTTGATGTTGATGGATTTGAGGATTGATTATTTAAAGGAAGAAGAAATATAAGGGATGGAAAAGGAATAGATAGGTGGAATGAAGTATATTTTGATTTGGAAGTATTTTCTGATATGATATTTAGGATGGAAAAGACTATTTGGAAGGTGAAGGATAGGAAGGAAAATATGTTATTTATTATTTATTTTTTCTGTTCTTTTGGTTTTGATTTGATTTAGGAAATGATTGATTGGAAAGTGGATTCGGAAAAAGGATTATAGGATGAGTTGGGTTTGGAATGATGGATGGAAATGAATTGATGGAGAAGCAGGGAAATACAGAAGTGATGAAGTTGGATGTTGGTTCCCAGAAGGTAGTTGGTGAGATTGAGGATGGTTGAATGGGTGGGTGGATGGATGGATGGATGGATGAATTGATCAGGGTTTTGGATTTGAAGCATGAGGGTCTAATTTTTCCAAAATAAGAAAAGGTTCCCAACCAACGCTCAAAGAGCTATCTTGGAAGGTCTGTCAGTAGTGATTTTCATTGCAGATAGTCATACTTAATTCCCAGGATGGATGCCTTTTGGAATTCAGTTTCTATTAAGGTCAGCACAGTTCCTATACTTATCCATAGGCTGTTTTGATCTTGATCAAAGGAGTTTGGTTGATTGAAGAAGTATTTCTAGCTTTATTTAGTCAGCATGTTGGGTATACCCACTTTAACCATGAACAGGAGTAAGCAACTGTAGGAATCTATAGAATTGTTAGTCACTTCATTCCCTTTCTTCAATCTATGAATAATATCCTGGAGTAACTTGTCAGCTTGTTGATTTATGGTCAATTCACTCAGTTGAGCTTCAAGAATTAACAAAGAGAGGTAAAAAGGTTTAGAAGTTTCAAGTTCATCAGGATTCTGTTCAGAGTATGCGTTCCCCCGTCTGGAAACACGTTGTCCCAATGTGACAGGAGGCCGGGTGAATTCAATGAAGAACTTCCAAAGACTGTAAGTGAGTTTTGAAGAAGGAAAGGAGTATCATGAACTACCCTTGTCTTCTGATGAGAGCTTTGGAAGACATGGAAATACTTTTAGAGAAGAAAGATCAGTTAGTAAATCAAAGTCCTGTGATGCTTAAGGGGTAAGCACCCTGAGATCAGTTTGGGTGAGGGTGGTAGAACCTGGAAAAACAGTCAGTGAAAGTCATTGGAGGAAATGGGTGAAGGTTCTCCTTGATAACAGCGTCAGGTTTGCAAAAATCAACACATAATTGTAAACCACTATCCTTCTTCTTGAAAGAAAAAAGGACAGGTGCTCCAGTGCTTGAAGTGCTGGGGCTGGATGAAACCTTTCTCTACATTCTCTGCTATGTAGGCTTGTAGGGTTGAATTTTCATTGTGAGGTAGTGAACAGACAAGCCCAACTGGAGGTATGAGCCCTTCCAGTCCAACATGGTGGTTGTAAGCGCGGTGTGAAGAGTGTTGGTCTGCTTTAACCTGGGAGAAGAGAATCTCGGAATGGATGGAAATCAGCAGTAACTTTCTTCAACACGGTTTCTGATTCTTCAGTAACTTCATCAGTAACAAAGAGAAACATCAGAAGAAGTAACCAGTTGCATTGTATGCACGGATGAATCCAGTATATCTTCCTCCTGTGAAAAAATAAAGGATCAATGAATATCCGAGCAAGTGGAAAGAGTGTTGAACTCAAAGGGAATTGGAAGTTGTGTTGGGGAATTGCAAAAGGTTCTGAAGTGAGGGGGAATGCATTGGGCTGCAGCGCCAAAGGCAGAGTTGAAGGGAAGGACAGCTGTAGGCAGTGTAGCCAGGTTGAGTTCAACAGGGTTGGAGGGAAGTTCAGTGGTTAGTTGGTGTCTTGAGGTGATCAGCCCCATCTTCCAAGTTTGCCTCTTGATTCCAGTGATGAGGAGAGTCAATTCCCAGGGTGAAGGTTTCAGGGGATGGTGCATTGACTTGAAGGGGTTCCCATTCAAAGCTAGGAAAGGAAGTAAGTAAAACCATTTGGAAGTAGATTTGATGAGCTGAGATTGGAAAGATGAAATATTTTTGCCCAGAAGGAAGGGGCTGTAAGGTATAGATACTTTTGAACCAGTGAATTGACCATTACAGATTGATTTTCACCTGAATCAAACAAACAATAGAGATAAGCCTTGAAAAAGAGGAAGAAAAGGGTGAGCCTAATCTTGGTTTGGCCTTGGGTAAGCACTGGAAGGTGCTGGATTAGGAGAAGAAGATGAGTTGACAGGTTTCTTTCTACAGTCTTCTGTCTTGTGTTTACCACCACAATATAAGCATAAGCCTTCCCTCTCTCTTCTTGCCCTTTCATCTGCCTTGAGTTTTCCATCTGGACCTAGGTCCAAAGAGGGTCTGGTAAATGTGGTAGTTGAAGTTGAATTTTCTGGGGACTGGTCATTCTCCCTACCCTCACCGCTACCCTTGTAAGGTTGATTAGAAGTAGATTGAGATTGAGAAGAACTGTGGGGTTGAGAATTAATGAGAGAAGAGGATTTTTATTTTACCCTTTCATGATACCTTGTATCATAGTCCAAAACTTTATCCATAAGGTCCTGGAGAGTTTCTTGAGAGCCATTGTACCCTACTAGTTGGTCCTGAAGGCGTGAAGGGAGGCTTTGTTGAAAATGGAAGTACAAGGCTCTATCACCCCACCCAGAGACTTTGGTCATAAGTGATCGAAATTCAGTGATGTGGGTTGAAGCATAGCCAGAGTCCTTCATCTTCAAGTTCACCATTTTTTTTTCAGCCTTGAACACTTCTAGTCTGTCGCCAAAGAGGGTGTGAAGTTGCTCTGTGAAGTGGGGCCATGAGTTGAGGAGGAAAGAGGGCTCTTGGTTGGAAAGGTGAGCCAGATAGGGTTGGATCCATCGATTGGCACTTCCAGAGAGGTAGGAATCTGCAAAGAGTACCTTCTTCCGGTCCACGCTAAAATTTCCTTCATCATTTGCAAAAATGAGTTCACAAGATTGGAGGAATGGTCGGAGTTTGCTAGGATTGTTGCCTTCAAACGTATCCGGAGCATTCATGGAAGGAGACTTGAAGGTGCCAGAGTGAGAAGTACTGGTTGATGGGGGTTGAGAGAGTGTTGCCAAAGCAGAAGTCATGGTCTGGAGAAGGGCTAATAGATTGGGATCCACAGCAGATGTTGGAGGTTGAGGTTGTGTTGGAGGTCCAGGGACTGAAGTAGAAGCTGAAGGTGACAATGCTTCTTGAGGTTCCATAGTTTGTGAATTAAGATTATTTAGGATCCTTCAATCAAAGTCCAAGTTCTCACTTCCTTCCTCATCCTTGCCTTCCGGAATAGGAATGATGCTGGGATCATAAGATGGAGAATCTAATCCAAAGCCTGCGTGGGGATATTGACCAATTACAAGATTAGTGATACGACTAACTGCAGGTGGGGCAGGAGAAAGAGAAGCTCTAGGAGGAGCTGGAGGAAGGATACCAGTGTCCATGGAAGTGGAGCATGCTGGCATTGGAAGGTTTGAAGGGGTCCTCCCACGTCTACGAGCTTGAGGAGTTTTCTGGTCCCAATTGGAGATGTTGATGACAGAACCTCTGCCTCTTGCTGCTCTGGTGAGGGGTGGACTTGAAATGAATGAAGGTTGTGCACGTCGGGCTGGCATGGTGTCCAAATACGCCAGAGAAGAGAAATGTCCCAAAAAAAAGTACCCAGAGAAGATTTGAGGAAGAAAGGCCAATTTTCAATGAAGAAAGTTCCCAGAAATTTCGAAGGAAGTGGGCGCCAAAAGGGCGTCGTAAGGGCGCCGTAGGGCGCTGAAGGGCGTCGTAATTGCGTCGAACTGGCGTCAAAGAGGCGTCCAGGAAGCCTCGAAGAAGCGTAGAAAAAGCTTCAAAGGAAAGGTTCAAAAAGGGTCAAAGATGGTTGAAGGTGCGTCGAAGGCGTCAAAGCAGTGTCAAAGGCGCCTCAATGGCGTCGAAGAGATTTCAAAGGGGCATTGAAGGCGTCGAAGGCATCAAAGAGATTTTCGAAGGCGCATCGAAGGCGTCGAAGAGATTTCAAAGGCGCGTCAAAGGCGTCAAAAAGATTTCAAAAGCGCGTCAAAGGCGTCAAAGTCGAAGGTTGAAGGTCAAAGCATCAAAGTGTCGAAGCGTCGAAGTTGAAGGTCGAAGCGTCGAAGGTCAAAGCGTCGAAGCGTTGAAGTCGAAGGTCAAAGCGTTGAAGCATTGAAGCGTCGAAGTCAAAGGTCAAAGCGTCAAAGCGTCAAAGTCGAAGGTCAAAGCTTCAAAGCGTCAAAGTCAAAGGTCAAAGCGTCGAAGCGTCAAAGTCAAAGGTCGATGAAGAATCTCTTGAGGAAGTGTTGAAACGGAGGGTTGAAGATGTTGAAGAGGAAAGTTGAGGGATTTGGCCGATGAGCAGTTGATGAAGGGAATGGATAGCTTCCGCAGGGGTAGCCACAACTTGTATAGGACTCCTTTGGAAATGTGAAAGGCCGCACACTGTTCAGCTCAATCACACACTGGTCCACAACATGCGTAGGCAGTATTATCCAAGGTTGAAGATGGGATGGGATGGAGTTGGTTGAAGGTGATGATTTGAGAGGTAGAGAGTGGGCAGTAATTAAGGGGAAGGAATTAGTATAATGTCACGACTGCCCCTGGCGTGCAAGGGGCTGAAGGCACAGGCACTACTACTCATAGAACTCAAGGATGATTGATTGGATTTCAATGAAGGAGATGAAAGGAGGAGTAGAAGTGATGAGAAGAGGAAGGATGAGAATACCAGTCCAGGAGGTTGTTGAAGAGAGAGTTGTTGAATCCTATAAGAGTAACACCAGGAAGGGGCAAGGTGATATGAGTTAAGCAGGTTGGGTGAAGGTTGTCTTGTGCTGAGATGACACCTACTGGCAGAGGGACTAACCAGTAAGAAGTAGTATACTAATTCCTTGGGGGGAATTAGTCCAGGAGGGAAGGAGAGGCCAGTATATGTGAGAGCTGAGAAGGAGGCCTTGAGGGATGAGTGGCTGGTGTTGCAGGTTGGAGTTCCCATGGTATTACATGTTGACTGATTGAGCTGGAGGCTGCAGTTGACTAATTGGGTGATGGGCCTATCCAGGAAGGTTTGACATGTACTGATCTGGAGTCCTGGGAGTATGGGCTGAACAGACAGTGGAGAGTATGTACTATGTATATACTAAGTTTAGTATGTACTAACTCATACACCAATTGGGTTGAGGAGTGATGAAGGTTTTACCAAGCCATGGAGAGAGTGAGAGGTCCTGAGAAGGTTGGCTGAATCACATGACAGGTGAGGTGTACATGGACATAGAGCTTATACCATACAGGGAGAGGGTGAAGCTGGTGGAAGAGGATGGAGACTGCAAGAGATGCAGAGGTAGTACTATCTGGTGGAAGGTACAGGAGTAGTGAAGTTGAGTTTGATATGAGGGTGAGTTTGATGAAGAGATTGGATTGGTTTAGTTGAAGGAGTGTCAGAACTACGGTTATGACAAAGAGGAAGAGAAGGGCTGCTTAAATAGACAGTAGGCTGGACTACAACAGAGGTACAGATGCTTGGGGCTCAGGCTACATATTTGATGACAAGGGAGCATTCAAGGTAACAGAGAGGACTGATCAGGTATGCTACTACATTTGGGTTAGGCTTCTCACTACATTGGGGCTAGGCTACAGGTCTGGCTGTCTAAGTTGGGAATGTACAGTGAGAGGATGTGCAGTGTGCATGGAGGTCATGACACTATGTACTAAGTATAGAGAGTATGTGATACAATCTACAAGAGGATTTACATAAGGATTCCCAAAGGATAAACCATAATGAAGTATGGGATAGACAGGGTGAAGAAGGTTAGAGGATATGCAGAACCTGAGAGATTAAGTGTGTGCAAGCCTAAGGAGTCAATATGTATAATGCATGAGGTTAGACTATATATAGATATGTAAGGCATGAAGATCCTGAGGAGATATGTAGTTGAAGGAGATATACTGGTAAAGTATCCAGAGCCCTGAGGTTGAAGTTCCTGAGGTAAGTAGATTAGACTGAGGTTAGACTGAGTTTAGGTGTCAGTATGACAGCATCTACAACATGCTCTTTTCTCCCATATCTCTAGCACTTCTGTCAAATGCAGCTCTAGGGGCAGAGGGGGCACTGAAACAACTAACCCTTCTAATCTAAAAGCTTATGGAATGGGAAGAAATCTTCCCAATCTACCAGCATGGACACCAGCGGCTACAAATTCCACTCCAATTGGCACTGGCTTTTTGGATTCTGTCCCTCAAGTTCCCATTGCTCCTATGCCTTCCTCTGGTGATGTTAAATTTCAAAGAGTTAAAGGAAAGTTTCCATTAACAGGCTGCCACAGTTTTGACTGTCCTTATTAAAACCACAGCTTGGTTTCTATCCCCATAAAAAATGAGAAAGAAGATGAGGATTAGGACTCAGGATTTGATTCCAGAATATAGTGTGGTTTGGATTCACCTTCCCCAGAGGGTAATCCAAACCCAACCTCTAACACCACTGCAGTCCCACCCACTTCCCAAGCTGCTAATATTCCTGCTTCTTCTCAGGGTGCTTCCACTGAAACTTCCCTGCTGGCAATTCTTTCAGAAAATGACCAATGCAATGACTCACCCTCACAGCAGATCACTCATGAGGTTTCCTTAATCTTTCCCCTTAACTTCATTTCCCAACTTACACTGGGATTTCCTGGTGGTTGATAATACCCTGAGTGAATATATTCTTCTAGGTATTGAATTACTCCATTTCTGGAACCCTGAGGTAAATTGGCAATTGGGATTGATCACCCCGAGGCAGTAACCAACTTTGGATTTTTCCCCTTCTTTTGAACTCTTTTTTTACACTACTTAGCTTCTGCCAGTGAACCTGCAGATTGCTTCTCCTTCTACCTTTTCAGAATCCATGAAACAACAAAATTTTCCTTAAATTTCAACAAATACCTCTGTGAATCAGGTATTCTTTGGAAATTCTCTGCCATTCTTGGAGGATACAGAGGATGATCTATCAATTCAGATTTTTCATATGATTGTTTCCACTCCTGAATCTGACACAAAGCAGACATCTGCAGAAGGTATGGATGAGGATGAGGAACCTGAAGTAATTGAAACTGTGATGGAGAGAGTTACAGAAGCTTACCATGCCTTTTTAGATTTTTTTTCCCAGGTTAAAGCTGATAAACTCCTCTCTCACCATGCTTAAAATCACCATATAAAATTTGAAGTCCCTTTGCCTCCAGTTGGGGCTATCTAATCTCTCAGTTACCATGAGAAGGATTCTTTACAAGCCTCTATAGCGGTACATATAGAGAAAAGGTTTCATTTGCCCCAGCACTTCAAGCACTGGTGCACCTGTCCTCTTTTTGAGAAATAAGGATGGTGGTTTGCAATTGTGTGTTGACTATTGCAAGCTTAACACTGTTAATCAAAAGAATTGGTATCCTATTCCTCCCATGACTCATTAATTATTAACAGTCTTATAAAATTCTACTATCTTTTCTGAAATTGACCTCAGAGACCTTCTAACCATCTGTGTGGTGGTATACCTCAATGAAATTCTTATTTTTTCCAAGAACTTAAAAGAAAAAACAGCTCATTTGTGTGAAGTTTTGAGAAGACTTTGGAAGAACAACTTATATGCAAAAGCTTCTAAGTGTGAATTTCATGCCTCCTCAGTGGATCACTTAGCCTATGTGGTCTTTAAAAATGTTATTGAAATGGAAAACTTCAAGATACAAAAGATCTTGGATTGAACAGCACCAAAGAAAAAAAATTATTTGCAGCAGTTTTTGGGTTTTTTTTCAATTTTCATTGCAGGTTTATCATTAAAGTTTCCAGAAATTTATATTTCCTCACTGCTCCCACTGGCTCATATCCCATCTTTTCTTTGTCTCCAGGGGCTTAAAAGCAGTTTGAGAACCTCAAGCAGGCCTTTAAAAAGGCTCCTATCCTTAAAAATTTTGATTTTTCTTTGAAAAACCTTTATGGAGAGTGATGCTAGTGACTATGCCCTAGGGGATGTGCTCACCAAATTCTCCCCTGATGGATCCAAGCACCCAATTTCTTTTGAAAGAAGAAAATTGGGTGGTGCTGAGCTGAACTACAAAATCCACAATAAAGAGCTCTTAACCATTGTATGGGATATCAAGATCAGGAGAGGTTACCTCCTCAGTCTTGTTGGAGTATTATGTTCATGCTGCTAGCCATGATCCTTTTCTGTTACATAATCTTCTAATTGCATGTCACCTAACCTGTCTAGCAAGCTAGTCCTTTATTGACCTTTCAATACTCTCTTATTGGCTTACTCCATATATCCTCATCTTTTCATTTGTCCATATAGTTTCTGCCATGGTTGATTAGTCATCAGGTGCCTTAGGCCCCCTTTGAGGGGCTCTCTAGTTTTCTACTTAATCTTGTCTTTTACAGGACCTTGCAATTCACTTATTGACTTTTTTTCTTTCAGATCCAGTCCTTAACTTTCTGAGTTGAGTAAGAGTCCATGATCTGATCATCAAATCCAACAGTTTATGAGCCCAGAGCACCACTTATTGTGCTGTCTCTGATTTTGCTTCAAGTAAATCCTCTTGGTGTGGTAGCTCCCCAATTATCCTCTTGTTAATTGCATCTAACTTTATCAGTGACCTTTTTTGGTCATCCCTCAATACTGGTAGCTCTAATGTCTTTCTATTACTGACCGTACCTTCCTTCTCATCTGAACTGTTTCTATTGATCACCCTTATCAGTGACCTTTGTTGGTCATCCCTCAATACGTTGACCTTCATTGGTCTTACTTCAACTTCCATTTTCCTTGAACTCAACTCCAACGTCATGTTGGAAACCTTCATTAAGGTCACTCAACAGTTATAAGTTCCACTACTCCCCTTGTTGCACCAACTCCATCTCTCATTGCCATCTTGTTCAACCTACTTCCACAACTTTTCTCCAATCAATCTCCTCATTCACTCATCAATTGGTCCGCCTTCAATAGTCTTATCCCAAATTCTGGTCTTCAACTCTTTTGGCAAGGGGGTGAGATGAGGATGAGCCTTTTCATTGAAAATTAAGCTCATTCCATCCATCCACTTTGATTCTCTGGATCAATCCATCAATCTATCATTCAATCCCCTTTGTTCATCCAACCAAACTCCAATCAAATTTTCATCACTCACAACAAGATCAAATTGACTCAAGACTTGGGTTCATTACTTTTCCCTATCCTTGACTACCAAGAAACTTTTCTCACTTGATGATATAGACCTTGATCAATTGATCCTGAGAAACAGTTGTAAACCCACCATCAACCTTTCCATTCAAACTCAACCATCAACTTCACCTTCATCTTTTCTCCAATCCTACATCCCTTGTCCTTGCTTGTCCACAACCTCTCTCCTTCTCCTCCCATCCTTCCTTTCTTCAATCTCATCAGCCCTTTCCTGCAATCATCTCTCAACCCCAATTGCTCCTAAATATAGCTTTTGCAATCTTTGTCGCTGCTCATCTCAACCTTTCCTGCTCTTCCAACTCTCCAACCTTCTTACGCTTGCTCTCTCAACGCTCTCCTCACTTCTGATCTTGATCACGCTTTCATTTGCAATTCCAATTGCTTCTAATTCCAACTCAATTGCAACATTGTTTGCACACTCCTCCCAACAGTGCTCATCCTAGGACATTGCTTGCTGACCTTCTTGGCGTCTGATATTTGTGACAACTCTGCAAACATCACCAACATTTCACCATCAATTGCCAATGGCCTCCTCCTCCTCCTCCTCCAAGCCTCAATCACCCATCTATTTGCCTATTTGCTCCTTGATCTCAACCATCCATCTGATTGAGACGGAGCATTGATCAACTCTTCCTAAAATCAATCCTCGCGCCCGTCTGTTTTCTTTTGCTTTTACACCTTGCGTTCTATTAGTGGTGGCCTTACTTACGTCTCATGCGCCCATTGCTTCTCAAGTCATTGGTTGGATCATCTGCCTCATCTACTTGCTCATGTCCCAGCAAACATTGCTTGCACCCCGCTTACAACCCTGCTTACAACTTAAAGTGCAACCTTGCTATCTTGATCGCTACCTATGGTCTCTGTTGCAGTCCTCCGGTTGCCCTGCTCTATTTGCCTGGTTGAATCTCCAAGTTGCAACCTTGCGCTCATCACTTGCAAGATCTTTTGGGGCTCATTCTGCGACTCTGTTCTCACTTATCTTACGACGTTGCGCGCTTCTCAAATTGCAACACAGCTTGCTCTCTTCTTGAAACTTGCTTGGTTGCTTCATGATTCACCCCCTTCAATCCAACTTTGATCCGCTTCCATCCTCACCCGCAACATTGCAACTGTATCTTTTGGTTGCTGCTTGGTCAAAGTCCCAAATTGCAACCTCACAATTGGTCAATCCATCAAGTTCTGTTGCTTCCAGCTCCTCAAGTTGCTGGAACCTGTCATCTGCTAGTGTTTCCTTGTAACCTTGCTTGCAACTTCCCCCGTAACTTTGCTCTCCCAATTCAACTTTCTGACTTTGAACGCTTGCTTGTGTCTTCACTGTTGCATTCTTCACATCAATTACCATTTTTTTGTTACTGTTTCCATCACTTTGGCTGCACTTATGTTAGGTTTCCACCTCAAAAGTCATTGTCCTTTTTTACAATTTTGTGAGCCTGCATTGTCATACCTCCTTGTCTTCTCACCCAGTCTCAAGCTTACCAGCAAGGGGGTGTGTTGAATTATTATGTTTATGCTGCTAGCCATGATCCTCTTATGTTACATAATCTTCTCATTGAGTGTCACCTAACCTGTATAGCCATCTAGTCCTTTATTGACCTGTCAATACTCTCTTACTGGCTTACTCCATATTTCCTCATCTTTTCATTTGTACATATAGTTTCTGCCATTGTTGATGAGTCATCAAGTGCCTTAGGCCCCCTGTGAGGGGCTCTCTAGTTGTCTAATTAAACTTTTCTTTTCCAGGACCTTGAAATTTGCTTATTGACTTTTTTTCTTTCAAATCCAGTCCTCAACTTTCTGAGTTGAGTAAGAGTCCATGATCTGATCATTTACTCCAACAAGTCTTACCTCTACCTTTGAATTTCTCACTGATCATTTATCTCTGAAATATTTTATGACCTCTAAAGTCTTGAATTGTTTCCAAGCCCAATGGGCTGAGTTCCTATCCGAATTTGACTTTACCCTAGCCTACAGACCTGGAAAGCACTCTATAGCTCCTACTTTCTTGTCATGTAAAGACAACCTTTACCCCAAGGGGGGGATGCCCTATGCAGAAAAGAATCCAGGAAATGTCAAAAAACTCTTAAAACAGAATGACTTTGAACCATCCAGAATTTTATTTCATTCTACAAAACAGGTTAATGGGCATTTGGAAAACTTAATTCAATCACAGATCTCCAACAAATCAACCCAACAGATTATTCAGAAGCTTCATAAAAATTAAAAATTAAAGATTTATTGGATAGATCCAGACACTGGCCTTCTTATCTTTCAGAATAGAATAGCACTCCCCAAAGAAGATTAAAAGCTCCAACTTTAGATACTTTGAAAACAACACAACTCACCAATCTCTGGTAACCCTGGAAAAGGCCATACAATTGATCTAGTCAAAAGAGATTTCCAATGGAAAAATATGAATTCTTTTATCAAAGATTATTTTTCTTCTTGTTACCTTTGCAGCAGAATCAAACCCATTCAACACAAGAATTTTGGAATTCTTCAACCTCTACCAATTCCAGATGCTCCCTGAACTCACTCTCTACGGACTCTAATCTCACCCAGTGCCCTGCTTTCCTTCAAGTTTTCCTCACACTTTATCCTTTAAAAAAAAATCCTCAAAATAAACAAAAGATTCTTTCAAAAAAATTTATATATATAATATATTAAGTTTATTTATTCTTCCTTGTATCTTCTCTGATTCAAAAAACAAGCAAAAAATATATAATAATCATATGGAAAAAAAATATATAACAATCATATGGAAAACTCTTCCTGATTCTTTTAGTCAACTTATTCTTCATAGTATCAAAATTCCATAGCAATCAATATATATATACATGTATATATATTAAATTCTCTCTCTTTTTCAATCAATTATGCTTCATATTATTACATTAAAATATATATAGTTATATATACATCTAAAAAAAACTTCCTAAATAGTTTCAAAAATAATTCTATCTAATGCTTTTATTCTAGCCTCCAAGAACACAAAATTTTTGTTTCTAATCTCACAACCCCATCCTTACTCTTCAATCCTTCCTTTAAATTAGAATTCAAAGACTTAGAACTTTTACTATAAATATTGAAACAAAATGATTCACTTGCTCTTCATTTAAAACTGAATCTTCCCTAACTCTCCTTATCATTGCAGTAGCTTCCATCATTTCTAATAACCTCCCTCCATTTTCCAGTTCCTCCAACCATGCCTCTGAAAAATTCTTTCCATTATAACTACCTTCCTCTCTTTTATTATACCTATTCCCTTCTTTTTATCTCTCCTGTCTTCAACTAGCTTCATCTTAACCTCTAAATCCTCCCTTTTCCTTCTATGGAATTCTAGTTCTAAGTAATCATCTGATCTTCCACCTTCTTTTACCATGGCTACCTCAATTTGCTTCTCTCTTTCTTGACCTACTTCTATTTATTTCTTATTGTTACCTTCATCTTCCTCTACCAAGTTTATAAGCTTCATCTCAAGGCTTCCCTCAGCATCCAAATCCTCTTCAACGCTTCAATGGTCAAGGTTGACACTTTGAAAAACTGGTTTGATGCTTTGAAAGTCTCCTTTGAAGCTTTGAAATTCTCCTTCAATGCTTCAAATACCTCCTTTGATGCTTTTACTGTCTCCTTTGATGCTTTGGAAAACTCCTTTGGTGCTTTGAAGAATTTATTTCACAGAATTCCTTTGCACTTCAACATTTTGTGGGGGTTATTTTATGGGAAGATAAAGATGGTAATGGGGTGGATGGTGGTGATTGTTGTGGTTATTGAAAAGGAAATCCTACATTGGAAATGGCTGAAGGAGACAAGACTGGATAGCCTCTTCCACCTGCTCTTTTTAGGGTCCCCAGGAGATGCCCTTCTTTTCACCAGGGGGTACTGTCATACTGAAACCTAACTCAGTCTAACCTCAGCAAACTCAGTCTAACCCTCAGGCCTAATCTACTTTCAAAGTAACTGCAACCTCAGGGCTTAGGAGACTCATATTAATATATCTCCAGTTACTATATCTACTCAGGATCTTCATGCAGTACATATTTACATATAGTCTAACCTTGTACAATATGCAGATAGACTCCATAGGCTTTCACATACTTAATCTCCCGGGTCTTCACATACTTTAACCTTATTAACCCTGTATAACCCATACTCTGTCATGGTTTATTGTTTGGGAATCCTTATGTAAATCTTCTTGCAGATTGTATCCTTTACTCTCTCTACTTAGTACATAGTGTCATGACCTCTATGTAAATTGTACATACTTCAACTGTAAACTCCCAACTTACAAAGCCCAGACCTGTAACCTTGCCCCAATGTAGAAGTAGCCTAACAAAATGTATTAGCATACCTTATCAGCCCTCTCTGTTACCTAGACTACTCCCTTGTCATTAAATATGTAGTCTGAGCCCCAACCAACTTTACCTCTGTTGTAGCTCCAGCCCTTGTCTATCTAAACTGGCCTCCTCTTCCTCCTTCCTGATTGTTCCCCAAGAAATCAGTTTACTACTTCTTACTAGGAATTTGTCCTAGCAAGTTTCATCAGCACCTTATCTTCAATCACTCCCCAATCTGCTCCTTTTAGCATATTCCAGTATCCTTGCCCCCAAGATTGCTGAGAGTAGATCCCCCTTTGTGCCAAGTCCTGCTTGCTTTTCAGAAGCCCTTGTGACGCACTTTGATTTCTTGAATTTCCCTACCTGAAATTGCAAAAAGGACCTCCAATCCCGCCACATCCTTATTCCACATTTTTATTTCTGCATTCATTCATGATTCTCCTGCATTATATCCTATCTTGCCCTTTCACACCACTTTTTTCTGTGAACTTCAAACCTGACCATAAAATAAGACAATTTCCCTCAAGTTTGGAACAATCAACTCCATAATTCTCTTTTTGTACAAATAGGAAGGGCCCTTTTGTTTCCCAATATTTGTTGCTTTGAATTTTCCTACTGCAGACTCTGTATTGATTTTACAATGGCTCAGAATTATTCTTTACATTGCTGAGAACTATTCCACTGAAAACTTTTCCTGTATTGTTCAATTTTATTTTGTGCCCATAAATAGCCACCACAGCACAGAAAGTCAGAGGAAGCTCCAATTATTTCTTCCAAACTCTTTTTGCCTTCCTAAAAAAGATTCCTCTTTCATCCTGCCCTTTTTTTTCACTTGTTTATCTGCCTTTTCCAACTGGACCAAGTGTAACTCCAAGACTAACTTGAGTTGTTTCTTTTCCTTCTTGAGAATTTCCACAAACAGAAAAAAATTAAACCTTTTATTTTTTTTAAAGTTTGCTGAATCTGATACTTTAATAACTCAAGGCCATTCATTCACTCTTCTCCATTTTCCATCACCATTCACCGTAGGATATTTTGAACCCACTTACAATAAATTTCCTTGGAGAGGTCCAGGCACCAGTTCCTCACCTTTCTCTATTTTCTGAAGGAATATCAAGTTATCAGATGATAAGCTTGTCTTATCTTTTGTGGAAGAATAGCCAATAAAATTCACCTCATGTTTTTTTGTTTACCAATACACATATTACTTCCAATTTTTCTGTGTATTTTTTGATTAATGCAGAGACTTTTTTTGGTTCATCCTGCTTGGGCATTTTAACTGGAATATTCCTCATATTTTTTTGGCGCATGATTTTCAAAAAGTCTCATGAAATTTCAATTTACTTCATTTCCAGGAAAATAGAAACCTCACCATCCTTTGATCATTTTGTAATTACTTTCTTCTTCATCTACTGATTCAATTTTTTTTCAATTTGTTTAATCAAGCATTGTAGGAAGTTATTTTTTAAAAGTTTTTTTTCCTCTTCCAGAATACTGTTACTTTCCATTTCATTCAAAATAAAATCAAAACAAGAAAAATATTGTATTAAACCCTTTAATGATTTTTTCAAACATCTCCCATGGAATTTGAAGCCATTTTCTCTTGTTACAGCTCCAGATCCCACCTTTCCCTCTTTACTCCCCACCTTTCAAACATCATATTTACTTTCAAAAACCTCTTTATTTTATCACCCTCCATATTTTAACAGTTGCAATCTAAAATTTCATGTTCTAGTTTTAATTTGAAAATTTTGCTCTACTTACTGAGTTTATTAGTTCATATTTTAAATTGTGAACACAAAGCAATATGGATTAAAAATCCATTTCTTTTAAATTTCATATTAATATATTCAATAATAAGGAAGTATCTGATTTTAATCATATTAATCATGTTCATTTTCATCTTTAATATTATCATTTACTTCAAATAAAAAATATTTCATTTTTAAATTGGTTATCTGGGAACACTCTTTAAAGCCATATTCATTTTATTCCATTGCCAATTTCCCTTGGAAAATTCTTTTTGATTTTTTACCCTGCCATTTATTTATAATTACCATAGCTCGGCTTATTCTCAGATCTATATCATCAAATCTATTTTAACCTAATTAAAAATTTACTTACAGTTTTTCTTGCATTTAATTCAAATTTGAAACAACTTCAAAATCCCTTTAATTCTTTCTTGACTTGGAAAAGACAGTAATTCTCTTTTACATTAATCATCAATATATTCTTTTTCCCTTGTATCAACCTTTAGGCACCTTCATTCTTTACCCTTTTGGAGCTCTCTTCAATTCCAAATTTTCAAATAAAGCTTTAAATTCTCAATGTGAAAATCAAACTTTGATCCTGTTTTTTTTTCTTATGACAAGTTACTCTCATAATTTCTTTCATTTTCTGTTGTGCCAGAATTTCATTGGGATTGTAAAAATTTTACTTCTCCTTAAGACCATCTATTTTGACATTGAAACTATCTCTGAAGATCAATTTTGAAATTTTTATTGATTAAATCAAAAATTTGATAACCCTTCCAGGGCTGTTAAACTCATTTTTAAAATTATCAACCTACCTGCACCTGCATAAAATATTTTGATGGGGTGGTAATCTGACACATTGCCTCAATTTCATGAAATTTCTCCTTGTTTTGAAAAAATTTGACTGTTTTTGATAACTTAAATTAATGATTTTCTTGCTGGATGGCAGAATAATTTTCAGATCAATCTAGAAGTTTTTTAAATTTTTCTGTCCTAAGTTTGATGGCCAAAAAATACATGGTGATATTTACTCCAATAATCAAGTTTGTGCTTCCCAGCACCATTTGCACACCCCTTCCTGTACTTCTAGGGGGAGGCAGAACTTCATTTGGCTCTTCTGTGTGCTTTGAAAACAACAATTATTTCCCATAGGAGGAATTCACTAGTCTTATAACTTTCATCTCCATTTCTACTATTGATATAGAAATTCCCTCCTCTATTTTAATAGTGCGTATCAGATTTAAGAAAACCCAACCTTTTTTAATGGCGGGTTTCAAACCAAATTTTCCATTTCAAACCCGCCATTAAAAATCAAAAAACCCCACTTATTTCACATCAGAAGTGTCAGAGTTACCTGGAAATAAGTTTTTTTTTTCAAATAAATTATTTAAAGGCTTCCACCACCTGTGCACGTCATCCACCCCTGGCTTCCCACCTTGTTCTAACTCCAACCTCATCAGAAAAAAATTTGATTCATTGCTCTTCATCTCTTCATCACTATCCTTATCACTTCATCAATCTCATCACTTTATCACTTTCATCAAATCCAGCTAAATCTCATTGGATCACTATCCTGATCAGTTCATCACTCTCATCTGTTTATTGCTTTCATCACATCCAGCTAACTTTCATTGGATCACTATCCTTATCAGTTCATTTATCTCATCCATTTATCAGTTTCCTCAAATCCTAACTCTCATTGCTTTATCCCTCTTGTAACTTCATCACTCTCATATCTTCCTATTCTCTTTGCTTCATCAATCTCATCCTCTCATCACATCATCACTCTTACCACTTAAACACTCTCATAGCCCTTCATCCCTTCATCCCTCTTACTATTTTTGAATGGCCCCTCAGCAATCCTCCCCCCGCAAGTCCACTAAACAATCAAATGGAACAAAGCAAACATCTCCCAGGAACTCAACATTCAACAACCCCCCCCCCCATAAGCTTACAAAGGATCAAGTAAGCTCAAGAGAGCTGATCACATAATCCTGGTAAACTGGATCAAAATTCCGTCCAACTGCAATGCTTGCTTTGGATCCAAAAATGAAACACGTGTTGGCCAACCTCCATCCTCTAAGGTAAATGGTTAGCTCCTGATGGCCAAAGAACTCAAGAATAAAACAAAAGGTAGGCTGGCTCTGTCCTCCAAACAGATGAGGGAGCAATTCAAGAATTATCAAGCCAAGTACAAAAAGGACCAAGCCATGTCAATCTCCACCAACTTTGGTATCACCAACTCTGACAAAGCCAAGGGAATCAACTTGGTGGCTGATAAGTTGGACTCCATATGTCCTTTTTATGTTCAAATGGATGAAATCTTTGGAAAGAAGGCCAAAATCACCCCTCCAGCCCCTTTTGATGCCAAAAAATCCAATTCAGTCCACGCTGAGGACTTGGCTTGGATTCTCAGCCTAGCAATGGTGATCCTGAAGAAACCTTTGCCTTGGAGTGGCTCCCATCCAATTCCAAGGAGGATATTCAAACGCAATCAGCTCCAATCACATTTACTTCTGTGTTGATTGAGGAGTCAAACCTAACTTGGACCCCTCCCCTCCTTTTTTGGATTGCTCTCTTCCTGGGGTGGAAGAACTGGAGAACTTGGCCAATAAAGAGGATGTCATTCCAGTATCACCATTGCCATCAACATCTGCTTAAGTAAGGAACCAAGTTATTTTCTCTTCTGTTCAAATAATCCTGACTGATTTAGATTTGAAAGAAACAGGCTCATCCATTCCTGAATGGCCAAAAACTCAAGCCAATGGGGCCTCCAACATCCCCTTCAAATGAGAGCAATGATGTTCCCACACAAAACTCCTTTGCAAAGTGAAAGCAAAAGTTCTCCAATTCCATCAACATCAACCCCAATAGCATTAAAAAGTGGAGAAACAATTGAAATTTTTTGGGCTTTGAGGAGATCATGGAGAAGCAAGATTCAAGTAAGCCCATTAGATTCTCCTTGCTTTCAAAATCAAGCTCATTCCTATTCCCCTCTGAAAAACAGTGAAATCACAAATTGAATCTGAAAAACTTCAGTTTGAAAAGAGGAAGTGTGATTTTCAACTGGCTATTGATTTTCAAAAGCAGAAAGCCAAGAGTTTGGCTCATCAGGAAAAATGGGATGCTGAGTGTAAGTTGAAACAGGCTGAGCTAGAATTTCAAAAAGGGGAAAAGGAGAAGGATTGACAGCAAGCGCAGCTGCAAATGGAGAGGGAACAACTGGCAACAGAAAAAAAGGATAAGTGGTCACTGGCTGCAGAAGAAAAGTAGATGAATTAAAGCTGATCACTCAAATCCTGGGCTTGTAAATATATTTGCTTTGATGAAAAACTTAAAGAGAAAAAAAAACATTTTTGATTACAACAATGCTTAAGACTATTTTTAACCCACCAATCAAAAATATTTTTTCTTTTTATTTATATTTTTTTTCCTGGAGTATATTTTCCCACTCCTCAAGTCCCTGCAAGTGTTTCTATTTTTTTGTTGATTTGCATTGACATTGCCATTCTTGTATGAGTGGAAGTCTCCACAGCAGGAAAATTAAAGTGCTTGTACTTATTGGCTGCCCAAACCATTTTAAACACACCTTTTTTCCTTGAAGTAAATTCCAAAGCCCAGGTCAGGAAAAATAAATTGGCCATCAGGTACTTGATATTAATTGGTGTTTTCTATAAGTCTTCCATTTGATTTCCTGGTTGGAACCGCAATTAAAAAGGAATACTCAGAGATGTCACCTTTGTCAATTTGAGGTGAGTAGTAAAAAGAGTTGGATGTGAAGGTGACATGCGGAGAGCAGTCAAAGGGAGTAGGCCAAGATCCAAATTTGAGTGATGAGGAGGAGTGGATGCCATTTTCCTCATTATTTCAAGGTTTGATTCAAAGGGAAGCCTAGCCCAATGGCAGAAAAGTTTTCCTAAAATTTGAGAGACTTTGTCTGCCTTAAGATTGAGAAAAGCATACTCTTGAGGGAAGATTGAATAGATGATTTCTTCACATAGCATCCAAATAACTCAAAGGGGTCCATTGATTTTTTCCATCCATTTGCCCACATTTTTCCACCCCAAGCTCTTGAAGGACCAACTGGGTTGACAAATTTTTTTGAACGGTGAAGGAAAGTGGTGACAAAGTTGATGTCTTTCTTATCTTGATCTGAGAGTTCATCCAAGGGCTCAAATTTTATTATTGCAACCAGGGCTTGGTGATCAGATTGATCAAGAACAATTACTTTTCCACGGTGGAAGAAATGGAAGGATTTGATTGTTTGTTTGGCTTTTTCAAACTCTTCCTGGGTGGGTTTTCAACTATTATTTTTTTTTTCCGCAACAATGAAAGGGTACAGATCCAAAGGAAGTGGTTTTTGACCAGAAAAGACAACCTTTTCATTAATACCTTCCTCAGCAACTTTTAAAGACATTTCTGAATGCCAAGATTGAAGCCTCTTTTGGCAAGCAGCCCTACTCTTCCCACCTCTCTGTATGTTTTTCAAGCAATCTCCTTCCATCTTTTTCCCTCCCAATCCTATACTTAGATTGGGGTGCGGAACAAGACGGGATTTGATTGTTTGTGTAACATTTTGAGGGGGGTGGAAGAAGAATTGGACATTCACCAATAAAAGTTGAGGGATTGAAAAAAAAAAAACCAAAAATAAAAACAGTCAGTCAAATGGACATCATTGGTGACACAAGATTGGATCAAAAAAAATGAAACCAAACCTGGACTTGATTGAAAGTTCACCAGAAATAAGATCACCAAAAAAAAAAAAAAACAAAAAAAAACATCACATCAGCACCCAAGAAAAAATAAAAGAAAAAAATTACTGGGGTGTGGGGGAATTGGTCCAGGACTTTGGGTTGGGTTTGGGTTGGGCCTGGGGCCAGGTAGGCAGGGCCCGGGAACCAAGGAGGGGGGAAGGTTGGTTGGCTGGGCAGGCAGGCATTGGGGGGTGGGCATCAACCGTTGGGGCCAATGCAAGGGGGAGGGGGGCGGGCCGCAGCAATGGCGCCATCAGGCAAGCAAGGAGGGGGGGGCTAAGGAGGGGCCGGTGGGCAAGGAGGCGGAGGCAGTGGTGGGGACAGTGGGCAAGGAGAGGGCCGGAAGATTGAGAGGGGGGGCCAAGGTGGTGCCAGTGGCCAAGCAAGGAGGGGGGGCCAAGGTGGGGCCGGCAGGCAAGGGGGGGCAAGCAAGGAGCGGGGGCCGGCGGATCAAGAGGGGGGGGTGAGGTGGCGCCGGTGGGCAAGGAGGGGGCAAGCAAGGAGCGGGGGCCGGCGGATTGAGAGGGGGGGGCCAAGGTGGCACCGGCGGCAGAGCAAGGAGGGGGGGGCCAAGGTGGGGCTGGCGGGCAAGGAGGGGGCAAGCAAGGAGCAGGGGCCAAGGTGGCACCGGCAGCCAAGCAAGGAGGGGGGGCCAAGGTGGTGCCGGTGGGCAAGGAGGGGGCAAGCAAGGAGCGGAGGCTAAGGTGGGGCCAAGGTGGGGCTGGCAGGAAAGCCAGGAAAGGGGGGGCCAAGGTGGGGCCGGCAGGCAAGCAAGGAAAGGGTGGGGCCAAGGTGGGGCTGGTGGGCAAGCAAGGAAAGGGGGGGCCAAGGTGGGGCTGGTGGGCAAGCAAGCAGGGGGGGGCCAAGGTGGGGATGGCGGGAAAGCAAGGAAAGGGGGGTTGAAGGAGCAAGCAAGCACGGGGGGCCAAGGTGGGGATGGCGGGAAAGCAAGGAAAGGGGGGGTGAAGGAGCAAGCAAGCAAGGTGGTTAGCTTCTGATGATGGGGAGGATGAGGAGAAAGATGAGGAGAGCTTACCTGTTCCAAAGGTGGTGGGTGAGGAGGAGGTGGTGGGTGAGGAGGAGGTGGTGGGTGAGGAGGAGGAGGTGGGTTAGGAGGAGGAGATGGGTGAGGAGGAGGTGAGGTGGTGGGTGAGGAGGTGGTGGTGGTTGAGGAGGAGGTGGTGGGTGAGGAGGAGAGTGGACCAGTGGTTTGGTTGGGTGAGGTGGTTGGTTTGGTGGGGTGAGTTGTTGGGTCATTTTTGTCTAAGGAAAAAAAAAGAAAAAAAAACAGAGTGAGTCAGCCTAGGATTCTTGGTTGAACAACCAAAACAAAAAAAAAATTACCTATTTCAAAACAAAATCTTACTCATCAAAGTGGGAAAGGGTGAGGGTTAAAATCCGCTCTCTCATAGAAGAAGGTGAGGGACCAGATGATACAGGGATGACTTGAGGCAGATTAGGAATATCATCTTCAAATATTTTTTCCCATTAATCTTTGATGTTGGCCAAAATATTTTGAAGGATTACACAATTGATAATGCAGTGGATGAGGAACTTCATGTCTGTGGTATTTTGAAGCTGTTTTCACATTTCCCTTAAGCTGGCTCATCTTCCTTTCAGTACTTCTATGGCATGCTCAATCCAAACTTGTGATTGGGAAGGATGATATTTGAAATTGGTTTTCCTTGATCATTGGACAAAACATTCCGGTGCACTGGAACCACATGTTTCCCACTAGCATAAGATGAATCGGCCAGAAGGTATTGATCTTGGTCAAAGTAGTTCTCTGGTTGTTGGGCAATCCACATCCAATTGAACACATATGAATCATGACAAGAACCTGGAAGGTCAGCATGGAGGGATATAAACTTCTTGTTTTTATTGCAAACAAGTTGTAGTGCCACAGAGTATCTAAACAAACAGAAAAAACATATTTGGTCAGTGTGTGATCAAAGGTGTTATCAAAGTCATTGGAAAACAAATGAATCAGTTGCCTTTTTTTGCAATTAAAATAGTGGTTGCCATCTAGCTTGGGTTTTTAACTCAAGGGGATGGTGGTTCCTTCAACAAACCCAATGCAGCCAGGAAAGCCTTCAGTCTCCATGACTTGAGATATCTCCTTGTGTTCTTCTTTTTTTTGCCAAGAAAGGACTGAGACCTGGAAAGATAGGATAGCAATCATGACTCTTTTGGTGTATGAGTCAATGGTTCCATAACCAACTGAGAATATATTTTCTAATTAATGAATTTCTTCTTAATTTCCATTTGATCCCAATCTACAAAGAGAAAAAACCAGTTGGATAGCTTGATTTCATTTAGGATTCAAAGGATTGTTCTGGAAGATTTGGTGGTCTTCAATCATCTCCAAAAGTTTTATGAATGAAGGAAATAGAGTTTGGAAAAGTTGCTGGAAGCTTAAGTTGGGGAGGAGATGAAGCTTTTACCTTTCATAGATAGGTTTGTGGAGAGTTTTTCTTCTTGTAACCATGTATTGCTTTTGGAATGGAGCATTCAAAGAAGTTGATTCCAAATTGGAGTCTGAATTGGAGTCTTAATTGGAGTCAAATACTAACAAAATTTTGGTCAGCTTTTTTGCATTTTCAACTTTCTGGCGGGAATTTTTATTGGACATGTTGAGAAAGATGGTGATTTGATGTGGTGTGATAAGATGATGATGGGTTTTGTTTGAAGATGGAGATGTGAAGCAATATAGATGTGAATCAATAAGGTGTGAAGCAATGGAGATGTGAATCAATAGAGATTTGAAGCAATGAAGATTTGAAGCAATTGAGATGAGATGTTCCTGAAGTAATGGAGATGGGATAGGTATGGATTTGCTGATGGGGATGGGTTTTTTAGATGTGATGGATGGTAAATGGATGATGATGCATAAATTGTGGGTTTAATGGCGGGTTTGATTTTTGAAATCTGCCATTTTCATGAAACCTGCCCTTTTTAAATACACCAATTAGGGGGTATGTGTATTTCAGAAACCGGCCATTAAAATTGGCGGTTTTTGTCAAAAAAAAGTGGCGGGTTTCTAATGGTGGGTTTGCTAACTCTGATACGCCTATGTATGCATACATAAAAAATAAAGAAATTCATTCAAAATCATTGACTGGTCATTCCCCCCAATATCTCATTTTGATAATCATGTTTTGAATTAGTATCAGCTTTATTCTTCTGCAGTGAGAACCTCAAACTTTATTACACAAAAACTTCTTGCTTTGGATGTGAAAATTGAACCAATTTCATAAAATCTTCCTTCTCTTAACTCTGAACCTCTAAAATTCTGTGTGGATATATGATTATATGCACAATAAAAGTTACCATTAAGCTTCTGGAACCAAATTGAAATCCCAATTTTTTTATTCACTCTCTCAAGGAATAATTACTTCTTTATAAGTTAAAATATTTCCTGATCCAATGATTTTTCTTCTGAATTTTATGTATACTGATTTGATGGAACAATTCAATGAATTAATTAAATTGTTTTTTACACAATATATGAGTGATAACCTCTATTTAAAAAATGGAAAACCCTCCTTGCATATTAATTCAAACATTAAATCTTTCACATGACAGAATTTTTCCTGGGAGTTTTATTGTATTTTGTAAATTTTGAATTGCATAAGAAGATTTTTATGATTTATTTTGGTGTGAAAAGATGGGCAAGATGATGAAAAAAATTGGTGAAGAAAAAAAAGGCCAGGAACAATGCAGTATTTATACAAACTTATGTTTTTTTTTGCGCCTGCTATTAATGGTAGATATCTGCATTTTTGGTGTATTTTCTTCCAGGGTGCATACCCTGGTAATTTTTTGCCATGAAAAAGTCTTATTTTTTGATGGCCCAAAATTTTATAACCTTTTACATGGTGCTAGGCCTTATTCTTCCTGTTTAATTTTCAGCTGAAGCTGGCATTATTCTCAGTTCTTGCCTGCATTTGAGCAAATGATTAGTGATCAGCATGCCACCTGCCCTTTGACAGGCTTTTTTTCTAACTTTTAACATATGTTCTGAGGAATTGGAGACTTTTTCTGACAGCACAACGCACTCCCCTATTTTTATTTCCCTATAAATTTCCTTTGTCAATAAACCCTACTGTTTCTACCTTTTAAATCTGACCATAATTTATTTTAATTTTTCAATTTGAGAGATTAACTTGATAAATTTCTCAAAGTAAGATATAAGATTGTGCTTCATTTCTCTAAGTCTTAACCTTGGAATAAATTACCTTGCCTTTCTAAAAGTCTTCAGTTTATAAGAAAAAGATACCACTGAAAAATCTAATTTCCAGAATGACTGGGATTAAAAAGTTCAAGATAAAACAAAAATAAATAAATAAATGAAAAAAATAAAAAATAAGGCTGGTGATAAATTGACGGCTCAAATGAGCCCTGTGGCATGGCTACATGTCTACATTTGAGCCGTGCAGAGCCCCACACAATTTGAGTGTGGTTGGGCTGTACTCCACACAGAACCAGACCGCTGTGTGGGGGCTGCACAACTACATTTGAGCTGTGTATAGCCCAACACAACTTAAATTTAGTCATGTTGCTGCGCCACACATCCAGGCTGACCACATTCAAGTTGTGTGGGGCTCTATATGGCTCAAATGTAGTTGTGTAGCTGTGCCACATGGCTAAAAGTCTGGTGGGCCAAAAGAAAAATAAATTAAATTAAAAAAACTGAAATAAACTAAAATACAGTGAAATAAACTAAAATAAAATAAATATATATATAAAAAAACAGAAATCAAGCAAAAGATCAACAAAGGTTGATTTTTTGGTTAAAAAAATAAGAAAATAAGAAATAAAATAAAAATAAGTAAAAATAAATAAATAAAAAGAAAAAAAAAACTGAAGACAACCAACTGGTTGTCTTCAGATTCAAGTAAAAAATTCAAGTTCAACTTGACTAGCCCTAAAGTCAAAGGGCCAAAAAATACCAGAATTCTTTTGACCAGCCCTAAAGTAAAAAAACCAAAAAAACAAGTTCAACTTGTGTTAAGCTGATCCCATCACAAGCTTAAAACAATTTAAGCTTGTGATGGGATCAGCCTAACACAAGTTGAACTGACTTACCATTAAAATCTCATTGAAAACACTCATCATAATGATGTTAAATCAAAACACTCAACATAATGTTTTTCAAAATTTGATAACCCTTCATATTAATAGAATTACAATATCAGAATGTTATACCAAACCCAAACAATGAAATTCATCTATAACTTAGAACACAAATCAAGTTGATCTTTGAGTTGATCAACCCAAAAACCTCCTTTTTTAGAAATCATGGAATGTGGTTTAGAGACTATGGGCAGGATTGGAATCACATCTCCCTTAAGTACACGCTGGAACCAATGGTTATTGTTAACAAAGCAAATGAAAATGGGATCTTATTTTTCTTTTACACCCATTTTCATAAGAGTAAAAGTAAAACATGAATCCAATGAAAGGAAACATATTGGTCTTCCATAAGTATCAGCTATTATTTGAACCATGTAATTCTTTGAAAGCCATTTTTAAGAGGGAATCTTTTCATTGATGTCATTAACATCAATTCTTTGTTCTATCTTTTCAACGTCTTCACTGCTGCCAAGGATCTTAGAATAGCAGCCCTTATCTTTCCTTAATGTTTCAAGCATTTCTTTCCAAAATTTAAACCATCCATCCTCATCATAACCAAGTGATTTAGCAATCAATCTAAAACCCCAATTTCCATCACCAACTGGGTACCAAACCTCACCCATGAACTTATGTAGTTCTCAGGTATTTGATTGAGGTAATTTACTTCCTAAAATCAAAAAGTAGTTAGCCAAAATTCTAATCTCATTAAAGGAATCACCACTCACCAAAGATGAGCTTCTGTTTGAGTCTCCATTGCGTCTGCTTCATCCTTTGAAAATGAATTGGCTTCCAAAAGCACCAAACCCAATGAACTTTCAGTCTCTTCCACTGAACTATGAAATTCAGATGAAGAGCCTTACTTGGACTAAAAAAAATTCTCAATCAGTTCATTAAACCAAAAAAATGAAATTTTCACAAAAGAAAAGACTTAAAATCATTTGTCTTTTCTTCTTTGGCGCCCTTCTACTTCTCTTTTCCCACTTAAGTTCCTTTTAAACATGTTCAAATCAAAAAGGATCTTGCTGGGTATCTGTCAATTTTGGAAAGCCTCTGCTCAATTGCAAGAATTTAGGTTCAAGTCTTGGCTTTGATTGATAATTGGCTATCTCCTTCATCAAGTGCTTCAACAGCCTGCAATAATCTTGTTCAGGATGATTCAAGATCATTGCATTGAGCTTCACATGTAAATGAGAATCTTTGAGCATTTCATCAACATCAAACTTTAAAAATTTGAAATGATCAAATATTATTCAAGCAGGAACCATCATTTTAGTCAAGCAGGAATAATCATTCAAAAAGCATTTATCAAAATTCTTTAATCAAAAAGCATTAATCAAAAAACATTAATCAATAATCATTAATCAATAAGCATTAATCAAAAAGTGATTTGAACAATCCAACTTAAACCAACTTACAGAACTATAACTGCAAGGGTCATAATCCAACCTCCACTGAGGATGAACATCTTCAGGCACAACAGCACCTCTTGATGGCAGTAGGTCACCTATTTTGCGGGACCAGGGCAAACCCATAGTCATTGAGTATGACTTGGTGCACACTTCCCCATCATGGTTCCGCTTTAACCTCTCTAATTGATCCCCAACAAGTTTGATTGCTTGTAAAGAAACCTTGTATCCCAATGGTAACCATTCAGTAGGAAGAACTATTCCAATCTTTATTCAAGAGTTGTAACGGGAAGCCTGAACCAATTTTATTTGATTGGAAAATGTGCCCTCTGGTTTTTTCCAAACTTCCAACATTTTTCCCAAAGATTTTGCAAAGAAATGTTTGAGAGTAGCATGAGCCCCTTTAACCCAAGACATTGTTTTATTTCCAAAGTCTGGGTTTTTTCAATTCCAAGCTGTTACAAAAGTCTCTTTGATACTGAAAATATGATTATCCATATACTTGAGTACATCCTCATGGTCTTCCAAAAAACACTTCATACAAGTCATAATGCAAGCAATCCAAAACTAGGAAGATTAACAGTAGAGGAAGTGATTTGGTACTTACTCTAAGTTCTGCATCATTTACCTCTTCCTCCTCCTTGGTTTTTGAGGCCCCATACTTAGCACACAGAGACATAAAGCTTTGCCACCCTTCAACGTCATCATTGAAGCACACTTTTTTCAAGTTTGCTTGTATGTTTTTAGACAAGTGCCATTGACAGCACTGTCTTGTTGATTCAGGGAATATTTGTTCTAGAGCACGGATCAAAGCTTTTTCATGTTCTGTCAAAAAGACTCTGGGAAGTCTCTCAGGATCATAAGACAGCTCCTTTAGCTTATTGAAAGACCAACTGTAGAACTCAAATTTTTGGAAGTAATTCCTACAATGTGCACTAGGGGGATTTAGTACTTGTTTGTCTTATAAGTACAATCCGTCATAGCTATATTATGGAATTGCTTGCAAAGCTTTAATGACTTGGGGTGAGCCAACAATAGGGCCTCCAAGTGACCCTCTTCACTGAATTTTGCTTGATGAACCCAACCTGAATCTCCAAGTTGCTCAAAGAGGATGTCCATAACACTTTTGCCCTTTAGTTCTGCTAGAACTACCTTACGCTTAGTGTTATAGATTGTTTACTCATCAAAATATTCTCCACCATCAATTTTGCTCAATTTTCTTTTGAGCTGAAGTGTATTGAGCCCATCATTCATGCATTCTTTTAGATTTTCTGAGGCTACCCCAGAGATTCTCCTCAGGTGAGGATGCACTGAGGGGTGTGGAGATGGTTCATGGTTATGTTGATCATTCTTGTAGGAGATTTGCCACAAGGGTTCTGCCTTTGGGTGACTAGCATGGATTAAAAACCTGCACCCAACCTTTGTTGTGTTAGTTTTCCTTGACAATTTGGTGAGCAATTTCCCATAGTACAAACCATGTCTATCACAGGCTAAATTCACATATTTAGCACGCTTTGAGTTTACAACTGTTAAAGTGTAAACATGCTTCATTGCCCATGTTTTAAAATACATTTTTGCCTCTTCCCTAGTAGGAAAAGCTCTCACAGGAGGTGGGGCAAGTGGACCTGTCATATTTACATAGTCATAGTTACAGTTTCATGGTTATATTGATGGCATGCACTCCATCAGTTTCAATCAAATTAAATCAGCCAAAGATTAGAGTAACATAAAATGTTACTCACAACCAGAGGTAGTGTCCATTTTTGACAAATTTTGTTCCTCAATGGTCACCCTTTATGAGGATGCAATTGGAAATTCCAATGTTTCATTACCCAAATCCTTCTTTTGCACAGCTTTTTTCATTTCACTAATGTAGTCCTGGAACGCGGCCATGTTAAAAGGAGGGCTTGCCACTGTTCCCATAATGCAAAAAAAATGCAATGCTCCTTCAGTATTCAATCCAACTTTCAATTGGACAAATTTCAAGTTTCCTCACATTCAAGTTGAGAAAGATTAATTTTGTGGGATTTATGTTTGCAGTTTCCTTTTAGTTTCAATGATGTGGTTTACAGATTCACTTTATTTTACTTCAATTTCACTTTGGTATCACTTTGGGATTTCTAGATGTGGAAAAAAAGTTGAACAGAGTAAGCCTTGATCCCAAATTTGGGTTGATGGAACCCAAATGTGGTCCAGGGGGACCCAAAAAGTTTGGCACAACCCCTGGGGGGCCGCGTACCCCCAAACACGGCTTGAAACAGCTGTTTACAGTGGTACACAACCCAAATACGCCATTTGCAGCGGGCATACGGCCTCTGGGGGTCACGCATGTTTGATAAGACCCCTTGGTTCCATTTAGACGCGTGTTTTTGCCCGCAAGCTGTGGTGCTCTTTTATGGACGCAAGTCGGGAAAGGTTTGCGGGCGGTGCGCTCAGCAATAGCGGCGGGCTCAGAAGCGGCGGCACGCTCAGCAATGGGCAGGGCCTCGCCGCAGCTAGCCGCGCTGCAGGCTCAGCAGCAGTCAGGTAGGCCCAGCAGCGCTCGGGTTGGGCTCAGCACCTGGAGACAGGAGAGGGACGGGTCGCGCGGATTGCAGACCGGAAGGATTGCGCGGATTGGAAGGCTCACGCGGATTGGACGGCTTGCCCGGATCAAGCAGATTGCGCATTGCAAGACGCGCAGATTGGATCACGCGGTACGCCCCGGATACCTGGAACGGGTTGTTGGGCGGACGCGCGCGGGCGGGCAAGCCGGGCATACGTTGATTTTGAGGGGCATGGGTAATGGGGCAAGGGATGGAGGGGTAGGATTGGGCTAGCGTTCTGTGCTTAGGGGTTGTATTTCATCATTCTTTCTTACTTGTGGTTGTACTTAGGTTAGGGTTGAGAGGGAGGACTTAAATACTTCACTCTCAACTCCGGGTTGTAGGGGGAGGAATCACTTCACTTCACTTCAGGGACTGGACTACACTTTAGGTTATCACTTCTTATGGCATCAGATTGGATTGGATTGGAAAGGAAGGAATTAATCTTATTATCACTCTATCTCTCTCTCTCTCTCTCTCTCTCTCTCTCTTGACCGGCTGCATCCAATCTCCTTACAGACGCTTTGATCAATAACTTCTGGAACTCGAGGACAACTTTGGGGGTGTTGCCCCTAAAGTTTCCACATCTGGGGGTCTGGCTGGGAAAGATCTTTTGTCAAAGTCTCTTGAAGGTACTCACAGATGCTACCAACAGCCACTTCTCTTCCTTCCTCCTCCCACGGCCTCCGCGCTACCCCATGGATTTACCCGCATATTTGACTCAACATTGCGGAAGTGGAGCGCTTCATCTCACGGTATGAAACAATTGCGGACTCTGAAGGCGTTTTGGATTTTGAGAATGCGCGCCATGCCATCCTGTTCATCGAGGACGTGGAAGCGCGTCGGGACATGGAGGAGATGGGAGGCTACCTGAACCTGGATTGGCCGGAACTGAAGGAGGAAATGCTGGCAAGATGGGGGAGGCGCGGTTCTTGCTTTTGGAAGGACAATCTCAAGCCATCCGCGGAATTGGGTTACAAGGCAGGCGCGCGCGACGGGATCCGGTTGCAAGCAGAAGTGGACTACGCGGAACTGGAGTACTACAGGGCAGAGTATGTTCCGGCCCCACCACCAGAAACCATCTCTTGGGCTAGCAAACTCGCGGAGGTGGCAAGGGGCCTCAAGGCCTATCTGGAGAGTATTCAGTCTCCCAGCGCGTCTGCGCCCTGCGTGTGCGCAAATGGGGAGGAAGATGACCGTTGGCGGACGGGACAGAGGGACCGGACAGCGGATTCAAACGCGGAATTGGTTTCCCCAGTGGGAGCTAAGTACGTGCTGGGGAAGCGGGACTCGACGGAACCGGTGCGGCCTACTGACAGGAAGCGGGAAAGGACAACGGAATGGGAAATGGATGTTCCGTGCGGTTTGGGAACCAATGAATGGCAGACAGGCCTCGCAAAGAAGGTAGACACGGTGGCGGAAGAGACGGACCACACGTCAGAGGATCACAACCCAAGCCGGACCTCTTTGAAGGCAGGGAGCGTGCATTTGGAAAGGGTAGGGGCAGCCGTGGAAGGGACAAAACACGCGCCGGAGGATCACAACCCAAGCTGGACCACTTCAACGTTGGGAAGAATGAGGATGGGGGAGAAGGATGTGGCAGCAACGGAACGGACGGGCGCGGAATGGACAGACGGTGGGGCGGAGCGGAAGGATCAAGTGGTCACGCCCAGTCCGGCGGGCAGGGAGCGGTCAGAAATCTCTGGAGGGGAGAACAAGGCCGCAAGAACTGCAAAGGGCAAGGAATGTTGTGTGGACGGGTTGGGGGAGGAGAGGGCTGGGATTGAAAGGGTTTCGAAGCCTCTTTTCTCCTCCACGGCGGGTTGTGGTAAGGACGTCTGGGGGTGTTTGCTTTTGTTTGGTTTTTGCGCGCGGATGGGCTCAAATCTCAAAGGATGCAGGAGGGTCTTGGCGGCAGGAGGTGCACCTAGGTGGTTTGGGACAACAATTTGTGAACGAGGCCCATGTGGGATTGGTTGAGGCAACACGCCGCGGATCTGGCAATGGGTATAGAGGGTGCGGTTGGCTGGGGGCAGCGGCAAAGTTGGGGGGGGAGCTAGCCCAGATGTGGAAGGTCGGAGTTGGGATGCAGGACGCGGGCTCAAAAGAAAAAAAAAATACCTTGTTCCTTCTTATCTATTCATTCTCCCTTTTCTTTTTTTTTTGTTCTTTTCTTTTCTCTTCCTGTCTCATTTTCGGACTCTCACTGGCGCGGATTTCTCGCTTTCAGACTCTCACTGGCGCGGATTTCTCACCTTTGCCAATTTCTCACTGGCGCGGATCTTCTCTCTCCAAGGCACGGATCTTGCGCGCGGTTCTTATTCTCTCTCAGGGACTCACAAGCCCGAAGGCTACTCAATTGCGCACAACGTGTGTCTTTTTGTGTATAGGCGCTAAATACAAAGGAGAAAGGATAAGGAAGGAAGGAAGGGAGGGGGGGCGATCCGTTCAAGTTGGTACAGCTCTCATCATCCTCACCGCGTCCAAGCAAGCCGCGGCAACCAGGTTGCAGAATGAGGCCAGAAGTTTGCGCCGGGAGTTGGCGTTGTGACCATGCGGCGGAGCTAGGAACCTCCGGAGGAGTCCATCCGCGTCGCTTGCCATTGCGTTGAACCTTGCAAGTGGGACGGCCGGAATGATTGAAATAACATCCGGGATCTTGGGAGTGTACTCGCTGGCGAGGAGTGGGGTAGTTGCAACAAGTGGGGAAGGGGGGTGCAACTACAGAAGGTGAGATGGTGGGAGATCTCTGGGGACAGAACTCAAGTTGGGGGGGGATGTGGTGCTCTTTTATGGACGCGAGTCGGGAAAGGGCTGCGGGCGGCGCGTTCAGAAATAGCAGCAGGCTCAGCAGCGGCAGCACGCTCAGCAATGGGCAGGGCCTTGCCGCAGCTAGCCGTGCTGCGGGCTCAGCAGCAGTCAGGTAGGCCCAGCAGTGGTCGGTTCGGGCTCAGCAACTGGAGATGTGAGACGGACGGGTTGCCCGGATTGCGGACAGGAAGGATTGCGCGGATCGGAAGGCTCACGCGGATTGGACGGCTTGCGCGGATCAAGCGGATTGCGCATTGCAAGACGCGCGGATTGGATCACGCGGTACGCCCCGGATACCTGGAACGGGTTGTTGGGCGGACGCGCGCGGGAGGGCAAGCCGGGAATATGTTGATTTTGAGGGGCATGGGTAATGGGGCAAGGGATGGAGGGGTAGGATTGGGCTAGCGTTCTGTGCTTAGGGGTTGTATTTCATCATTCTTGCTTACTTGTGGTTGTACTTAGGTTAGGGTTGAGAGGGAGAACTTAAATACTTCACTCTCAACTCCGGGTTGTAGGGGGAGGAATCACTTCACTTCACTTCAGGGACTGGACTGCACTTTAGGTTATCACTTCTTATGGCATCAGATTGGATTGGATTGGAAAGGAAGGAATCAATCTTATTATCACTCTATCTCTCTCTCTCTCTCTCTCTCTCTCTCTCTCTCTCTCTCTCTCTCTCTCTCTCTCTCTCTCTCTCTCTCTCTTGACTGGCTTCATCCAATCTCCTTACAGAAGCTTTGATCAATAACTTCCGGAACTTGAGGACAACTTCGGGGGTGTTGCCCCTAAAGTTTCCACAACACGCGTTCAGGACGCGGTTATGGGCCCCCACACATCCATTGGGCCATGTAGGGCCCTAAAAGACTCCCACACAACTGGGAGTTGTGAATTTAACATCACCCATAAAATAAATAAAAAACATAAAAAATAAATTAATCCATTAAATTAAATATCTGAATATAAAAACAAAAATAAAAAAATAAAATGAAATAAATAAATCAATAGAAAATTAATTAATTAATTAAATTTTAAATATAAATATAAAAAAAATATAAATATAAAAAAATTTGAATATAAAAAAAATTTGAATAAAATGAAATAAATGAATTTATCAAAAATAATTTAAGTAATTAAATTAAATTAAAAAATATATATATATAATATATAAATAAAATGAAATAAATACTTAAATTTAAATTGTTTTTTTTTTCATTCACTACCCAAAATGGGTTGTATGGCGCAATTTGAAACCAAGGATGAGTTGCAAACAGGTTGCAAAGGGAGGTTCACCACCCATTCTGGGTTGCAAATCAAGCCACGCAACCCATTTTTGGTAGTGAATGGTGTGGTGTTGTTATATAGCCTTGGATTGGGAACTGTGCTGCAGTTGGCGCGCTCAGCATTTGGGATGCGCGTGGTCTCAGTGGTGGCCACTGCGGGCTCAGAAGCAGCTGCAGCGGGCTCAGCAGTAGGCGCTGTGGGGCTCAGCATACCGGGCGCGGGTTGGGCTTAACTGGGTGTGGCAGGTTGTGGCCCACTTTGACATTGGAGACCCAAGAACGGAGCTTGCCCAGCCAGGTTTGCAGGCAGCTAGTTTGGGAAGGTACAGCAGGGAAATTGGGGCTATAGAAGCATGGCAGGAAATCATGCGGTGCACCAGGTGGATACAGACAATTCAGGGGGCTCCAAGTAGGGTGCGGCAGAGGGCCGTGTCATGAGAAGGACAACTGGGTGTGTGTAACAGTAGGCCGGCTTGAGGTTGGTTGCGGTATGGGAAAGGGTTAGGAGCATGGCAGGCGTGCGCAAGCATGGCCCAGCCCACGGGGCAGGAAATCACACGGCGCGCTGGGCAGATACGGACCACACAGGGGGCTCAAAGTAGGGCGCGGCGGAGGGCTGCATCATGAGAAGGACAAACCGGGTTTGTGTAACAGTAGGGGGGCTTGAGGGTGGTTGCGGAATGGGAAAGGGTTAGGGTTAGGCTAGGGTTCTGGTTTTTAGGGTTTCTTTTCTATTTTTTGTTGGGCTTTCATTGTGCCTGTACTAAGGTTAGGGTTGGAAGTGTGGGCATGAAGTACGCACTCTCAACCCCAGCTTGGAGGATGTCAGGAAATCTCATCATATCATATCATCATATCAAATCTTGCGGAAAATGGAAGGAATTTCATCTCTTTACTCTCTCTCTCTCTCTCTTTAAACAGGCCCATCCTTATCCTTACAGGTGCTAGGAACATCAAGTCCAGAACTTAGGGACAAAAAAGATAGTTTTGCTCTCTAGTTTCCACATCTGGGGGTCTGGCTGGGAACCATCTTTTCTCCTAGTCTCTCAAAGGTAGCGGGTACAATTTTTCCATTGACTAATCCGGGATCCAATGGCAAGGCTCCATAGCGGCTATGGCTTAGGCTGCGGGACTTTCCTCATCTTTGGTTTGACACTGCAGATGTGGGGCAGTTTCTTGCAATGTTTAAAGATATTGCAGAGTCCAAAGGTGCAATGAGTCAGCTTGCTACTATGTACAGAGCAACCTGTCAATAGCAACACAAAACTATGAAAAATAAGAATATCTCAATTTAAAAAAAAAAGGAGTGAGAAATCCATAAATATTATTAAAGAAATGGATTCCTCACCCAAAATTAGGTAGGTTCACTCACTGACCCCACCCTTGAATTCCAAGTCCTTACATTTTTAAAATAATTAAAAAGAAAAGTACTAAAAATTACAACACCAGTATGGCACCTTTTGGCCATTCTAATATTTTCACACGTTTTATCAAGTATGGGGTTCACACCTAAAATTCACTCAGGATTGAGGTGTTGTGTATATTTTAGGATTTACACGTGGAAATGTGTTATGTCACAATTCCCGTGCGCAGCCCCGCATCATTACATACATACCCCTACGTACTCATAGTAGCGGATTCCTGCGTACTAGAGACCCGAGCGCAGCTAATTCTGCCACTCACGCAGCGGATCCTACCCCGCGCGCATCTTTACTAACTGATCCCCACGTCTGGATCCGTTGTGACTAATCTGACAACCAGGTACTGCTCAGAAGAGCTACAACCTAGTTAGAGTTTCCTAGCATATGTAACAAGTTGAAATATGCATTAGTAATAGTCTAAAAGGATCAAAAATTAAATAAAATTAATAAAAATTAATTTTAGAACATTTTTTAATAATAAATCAAAGATCAAGGATTACCACGTAAATCACTGACTCTGATCTTTGAAGACCACAAAACACTACAAGGAGTGGTCATAAATATTATTAAAAATTACCTACGTGATCAGCAGATGATGGAAAATCATTAAACATCCACATCTGCCCGCTTCAAAGAAATACCAATAGTACAAATGAAGGAAGAGTACAGAATGATCAAATTTAGGCCATAATAGATTAACAGATCCTGTGGCTAAAATAGTACAGAAATCCAGCAGATCTAAGGTCAGCTGATTGATAGCACCAAGTGGACGTGCCAATTTTGCCCTGACTGGCTTGCCAGCCTCAACCCACAAGCAGAACCCTCTCTAAGTGCCCTGAGAAGCTCAAAATCACCCCAAAAAAGGTATTTATACAGACCTCTTTGGATCCAGATCAGTTAATCAGTTTACCAGGAATTATTATTATCAATCAGACACCGTGTCATTTTTAGTCAAGTTTTTATGAAGAGTCTAAGCAAGTGATTTATGACCAAGTCTGTAGTATTATTATTCATTTCTTAAAACCAATCAACCCTTGAAGTTTAGTCAGGCAATCCACCCCATCTGCTCTGAAACCCTTCCCATTATTGCAGGATTTTCGTGATAAAGTGCTCAGAGAGAGTGTTTACCTTCCTGTCCAGGCCAGTTGCTGTTATGCCCGGCCATTAGTGGAATAAGCCCTTTATAAGGCACCCATCTTCATTCCAAGGTTCTTAAACTGCCTAAGGAGGCCCCTTGAAGAGAGGTTGCTTTGTCTGTAAAGACCCCCAGTAGTATAATACTGTGGCCCCTCTTTTATATACATATTGAAAACCTTTTATTACCAAACCAATTAAACCTTGCAACTGCTCTTATTATATTATTTAGTTGAGCCTCTAAGCATTTATTTTTGGAATAATAATTATTATTATTATTCCAGCATTTTTATTACTCTCTGTAGCTGAAGGACTGTAAGGTTCCTGGTATCAGAGAGCTGACACAATGGGCACAGATAAGGTTTGCACTATTGTCCTCTTCATCACTGATGAGGCCTACCTTTGGGATGTGGAGGACATGGACAGATACAGAGCTTTTGATTGGGAAAGTTGAAAGGCAAAATGTTTGCAAGGTGAGGGAGGAGCAAGCCCTGGTTCCGGGAAGGCAATTTTGAGTGGGCCGTGGCGGAAGCCAGTGCGCACAGAGGGTTACAGAAGAAAAGGGACCTGGAGGATTATATTTTGGCATTTGAACAGATCTACAGGTACTTGTAGAAGAACCAGGTGGTGGTGGGGCATACAGGAGCAATGAAGTGGGCTTTTGTGGGTGTACTTGCACCACAGCTTCAGTCACAATTGCAGTGGTGCTTGTACAATCATGGCCTGGTTAGGCAATTGGTGGATGGGAGCATTGCACTCCTTCCGTATTTGTGTGTTATCCACCATGCAGTGGAAAAAAAGATTTACCTGGAGGAACTAATTGAGGAAACCGCAAGATTCTGTCCAGTGGAACCAAAGAGGTCCGCTCCTTGGCCTCCAGCTGTTCTGATTCCAGCCCCCACACAAGCTGCTACTCCATTTCCTTTGGCCCGTGTCCCAATCCCGCACCCAATGGTCAGCAAACTTACCAAGTTAATGAAGGGTCTGAAGATATACATGAATTGGATGTTGAAACAAGCCCACAGCCTGTTGCTGCATGCAGCCAAGGAATTTCCACCTCCCAGTGCTCCTGCACCTTGGGTGTGCAGTCATTGTGGCGGTAATTGTCATTGCCGGTTGGAATGCAAGAGTCTGGTAAAGGGTTTGGAAGCAGGGACAGAATACACGTCCCCCACAGGCAACAGAATTTTGGCAGACTAAGGGAAGCTATCCAGCATGCAGCAGGTGTTATTGTGGTCCCAGGAAGCGGGTAAAATGGCTCAAGCATTCCTTTGTATTGCAACCGGGCCTGGTTTGTGGAAACTTCTGCAGGTAGAGGCTGAGTTTAGGATGATAGAGGCGGAGGAGAAGGTTTTGGTGGCAGATAGGATGGAAGTGGATGCGGAAGAGCAACCATTGGCTCTGACCCCGGAAGTGATTACGCATATTACAGAGGTGGAGGTACAGACTGCAAACTCCAGAGGGAAGAAGGAGGCCATGTAAATTGCAAGGAGCGTGAAGTGTTGGGTGAACGGAGCAGAGTTCAAGGAGATCAGGGACGCAAGGGTTTGGAACACCATTTCCTTCCTCATTAGAGAGGATGATAGGACCGCCTTGGAGGGGTTGCCTGGGTTTGGGTTTTGCGTGCGGGCAGGTTTGGATTTCAAAGGATTTAGGAGGGCCTTTGTGGAGGGAAACATACTATGGTGGGTTGGGACAATGAGTTGCGCTCAGTACCCGTGTGGGATCAGTTGAAGCCAACGTGCGGACCTGCCAACGGGTACAAATGTTGTGGCCAGCTGGGGACCACGCCCAAGCTGGGGGGGGCGCTAGTGTTGGATGGTAAAGTCTTATTTGGTGAGGGGGCATTCTAGCTGGTTCACAGCCGGAAAAACTAGACACCCTGGAATTTTCGTTTCCTTATTTCTTTGATTGGATTGGGTTCTTGGGTTGGTACTTGCTTTGGTTTATAATTATTTCAGGAATGCAGGCGCGGCGCAATTCCAGGTCTGTATACGCAAGTACAAGCCCCGTGGAAAACAGAAGGTGAATGGAAGGTGGGACAAGGAGCTCTTCAAAAAAAAAAAACTGTTTCCTTCTCTACAGAAAGTTGTAATGGGTATGGGCGGGTATGGTTGAGGTAATGGTGGGAAGACCTCTGGGGAAAGAACTCAAGTTTGGGGGGATTTGGTGTCATTATATAGCCTTGGATTGGGAACTGTGCTGCGTTTGGCGCGCTCAGCATTTGGTAGGTCTGGCTCAGCATTTGGGATGCTCGCAGTCTCAGTGGTGGCCGCTGCAGGCTCAGCAGCAGCCGCAGCGGGCTCAGCAGTAGGCGCTGTGGGGCTCAGCATACCGGGCGCGGGTTGGGCTTAACTGGGTGTGGTGGGTTGCGGCCTGCTTGGACATTGGAGAACCAAGAATGGAGCCGGCCTGGCCAGGTTTGCAGGCAGCTAGTTTTGGAAGGTACAGTGGGGAAATTGGGGCTATAGAAGTGGGGCAGGAAATCACGCGGGGCACCAGGTGGATACAGACAAAGCGGGGGGCTGCAAGTAGGGTGCGGAGGAGGGCTGTGTCATGAGAAGGAAAAACTGGGTGTGTGTAACAGTAGGCGGGCTTGAGGGTGGTTGTGGTATGGGAAAGGGTTAGGAGCAGGGCAGGTGCGCCCAAGCGCAAGCTGGCCCTCAGGGAAGGAAATCATGCGGCCCACCAGGCAGATACAAACAATGCGGGGGGCTCCAAGTAAGGTGTGGCGGAGGGCCACGTCATGAGAAGGAAGAACTGGGTGTTTGTAACAGTAGGCAGGCTTGAGGGTGGTTTCCGCATGGGAAAGGGTTAGGGTTAGGCTAGGATTCTGGTTTTAGGGTTTCTTTTCTATTTGTTGTTGGGCTGTCATTGCCCTTGTACTTAGATTAGGGTTGATAGTGTGGGCATGAAGTCCCCACTCTCAACCCCAGCTTGGGGGATTTCAGGAGATCTCATCATATCACATCTTGCGGCAAACAGAAGGAATTTCATCTCTTTACTTTCTCTCTTTCTCTCTCTCTCTTTAAAAAGTGTATCCTTATCCTTACAGATGCTAGGACCATCAATTCTGGAACTTAGGGACAAATTGGAAAGTTTTCCTCTCTAGTTTCCACAACGGGGGATTCAAGGTTGCAAATTTATTATTGGCCCTAGAAAAAAATCAAATATGATGATTTAATTTGAATGGAAAAAACATCACTGAAATAGAAAAAAACAAAATGTTCAAAATGTGTTTCAAGGAAGCAAGGATAATTGATCATTTAATATTCAAATTGAAATAAATAGAAATTTCTGAACAATCATGAGGATCAATCCTGGGAATTTCATAGTCAGATTCAGAAGCAAAACTAAGGTTGAATAAATCTAGGATTGAGGATTCTGTCAGCTAAAAATATTTCTAGAACATTATCTCTTGAGTTGATTCATGAACACTGGAGCTATTTATTTGAATAATCAAATAAAGAATTTAAAAATCCACCCATTGAATGAAATAAAGCATTGAGAACTAACAGAAAGAGGCATAAATTTCATCAATTTTTTCTCCCACAAGTTCTCAATTCCCCCAAATTCTTTTTCAAATTTTTTCCTACTTTAAAATCCTCTAAAACAATAATGCACAAGAACTCCTCTATCACAGGCCTTCCTTCTTCGTCCTCAAATTTCCTTAAAAATACCTTGATGAAGAAATTCCCAATTTTATATCAATGGCTCAGATATTTCCTCTTCCTGATGGTTCCTTGAATTTTTCATTTTTTTTCCTTGAATCCAAAATTCCTACACCATTTTTCCCTGCATAATAAATAGCCACTTTAAAAGGTTTTTTCCCATCTTTTAACTGAAAAATTTGATTCTTTACCCATCATAATCCCATAAATTCATTATTTAGTTCTTGAAATGCACTGGGTAGCTGATTAAGCAAACTTCATACCAATGAGATTTTTTTTGACCATGAGCCTGGTAACAATCCCCATTCCCAATGCAATTTTCGGAATATTTGAACTTCCTTTTTCAGATTCTATTCCTTCCACCTTGAGCTCATAATATTTCTTCCATGGCCTTTAATTCACAATTTCCTTTTCTTGAAACCATAATTTTTGATACCGCATAAATTTGTCACAATCTTGTATTGAAGGTCTGATTTAAGTCAATTTCTGTAAATAGACACCACAAAACTCATTGTCTTTCCCATGAAACATAACATGAAATGTTGAGGCATATTTTTTACACTTGATATTTTCAACAAGCAGGACCTGCAAATTTGAATAAAACTTTTCTGAAATGTTATTCTTTTTTTTATATTACACTCATTTCCAAAGCAAAAAGATAATTTTTTATTTCAAACTATTTTGGGCATATCCCAGTTCCCTTGTTCCCCATTCCTATGTATAAATTCCATTTATTTTTGCTGCATCCTATTTCAAAGAATTTTTCTGTATCAATTTTATCACTTGGGGATTAATTCAATTTAATAAACTTTAAAATTACAGCAATTTATCCAAAAAATAGACACATCATTTTTGAATGGTGGTTCAATTATGTCAAGTATTTCCTCAACCCTCTAAGGATTCTTTTTTTCCTGGTCAATAAGCATACTTTGAGGTTTAACTCAAAAATTACTTAGCTTCAGATATAGATAAAAATTTAAATTTTGTCAGTTCTTTTGGGATCTGAGTTCCCAAAAAAAGCATGGAACCTATTCAAAATCATGCTCATCTGGAAGTGCTTTTCAACCTGTAAATAATTATCTCCAGGAGCAGTTAAAATGTAATTTGACATTTATAAATCCTTTTGAATAGTTCTTTTGCTTCACCTTTGGAAATATTTGTGAGTAATCAACTGTGAAATTTGCACATGGTCATATTTTTTAGTTGCTTTGTTGTGATTCCCCATTCTTATTTTTGGAAAAATTCAAAAAATCATCTGAAAATTGCCTACATTTCAATGTATTTCCATGGTGATTATGTTGAGGTTTGAGTTAGATGCCCCGGTGAGATAGTTGAAGAATATGGTAAGAAGTCTTTGTAACGTCAAGAGGAACGGATCTAGGGAGTCAAGAGAGGGGCACTCCGGTTCAAATTAAGACAGAAAAGATGATTGAATTCCACTTGATGAAGCATCAGTATAAATAGGCTGGATACATGAAGGCTGACAAGTGGGTGAGAAAGATAATGAACAAATATAATGAATATTCAATACCAGACCATCTAGAGTCCGCACAACTTGGAGGACCACTTTAGGCAGGATAGAGACAAATGAGCCACATTGATTGAGATAAAGAATTCACTAGAGTTATAACTACCCAGGATAAAAAAAATAAATCACTAGACTGCAACACTCATGAGCAAGGCAATAAAGATAAGCCACTAGGAACAATGATAAAGATATAACTAGAACTATAACTAACCCTGTATAGTATAGAGTACACACTAGACAAATTCACTCAAGGGCTGATTATAAAAGGTGATAGCGCTCAAGGTTTAGGCAAAAAAAACCGAAACACAAAAATTCCAACAGATTATACATGAACAACCCACTTACTGGGAGATATAGATATTTTCTTCACTTTGAAAAACCTCAAGGATGAAATGTGGTTGAGTCTCAAATGAAGAACCAAATTTCAAAGATAATCTCAAAGTAAATTACAGACTTTAAGATTGCTTCTGTGAGAATTTCAAGTTTGGGGATCAGTTTTTGATCAAGTAGAAAATTACTGGGTAAATATATTTAGCATGAACATTGGCATGCTTGAAATGACAAGAAATCCTGCTATAATACAGGAGTTCAGCCTGATGAAATACTAGTATAAAGAAAAGGCAAAATGCACATAATGGGTGATAGATGGACATGAAATATAACAAATTAATTGATTCAAAGTTGCACATGCTTTTGTTGTCATTTATGATTTGAAAAGAATAATTTGAATCATGCTCACAGTAAGGTAAACTTCAATGGGAAATTAATTGCTGAATAAAATTTAAATTATTGAAATCAAGTAGCTTAGATTGAGTCCGGATATTACAATAACTTTAATGATAAGAAGCAATTTGAATGAAAAAAGGAAGAAGCTAGAACTTTGAAGGGTAAACTGAAATTGAATAAATGAATCCAGCTTTAAACAAAAATTTCAATTTACTAAGCACACAGTCCATAGTTACTACATTCAAAGGTAGATCAACAGTTTCAAATCCAATCAAGCAACATTACTGAGTCTTAAGGTTAATTTTGCCTAATCTTTGGAGGTAATGTAGGGTGATCAAAAAGCATTTTTAATCTTATTTTTTTACTTTGGTTAGATGTCAGGGTTTCAGGTGTGAAATCAGATCCTGAGAGACTGGGATGAGGACTCTATGGTTCATTAAGTTCATTTTGTAGACCAATTTTGAATTTTCACATAGAGTCTTTGCTTTCTATTTCAAATGTCAAGTCAAACTTATTGACACCATCAATCTCCCAGTGTATTATTTATTACTTCCTTTCAACCTTGGATTTTAACTTTGCATTTCTCATTCATGCACTCAAGCAAATTGATTCAACCCCATACTTAATTGATTTGATGTCATTCATGGCAGATTGTCTCACTTGTGACCTTGCATCTCCATGTTGCATTCATCTTGGGAATTTCCCATCTGATTTTGGCAGGCATTTCATGAGGCAACACTGTTTGAATCAAAGAAGCTTCTCTTGGCCTGAAAAGCCCACTACTTTCTTGCTGTATAATTTATCCTCAGTTAGTTAGTTTCATGCACCCTTGCACTCTTCTGTGTAACAGGTCTGCATTTTGCTTGTCCCAGTTTCCTTTTTCATCAAAACATTTATCTCACAATTCTTGAACCTTGAAATCAATCCTCAACGCTACCTTTTCATTCCAAATCAACCCCAAACTAACTTCCCAGCTTCAACCCTACTCTGAATTTCCTTCAGCCATTTAACTTCCAAGGTCTTCTTTGCACCACAACAACCTAAATTATTCCAGTCCATGGGGTGGTTGAATGACAATAATATCGCCCCAGCCCGCCCCCATTGACATTCGCTAAGCAGGACAACAAACTTTCTCGATCTTGGTAATTAACTTCACAGATAGCCTAGATAGATACATGCTTCCATCTGGGCTTTGTCTACTGTTCTCCTAGGGAAGTGTTTTCTTTTGCTTTTTTGATAAAGCACTGTCGAATCTCGCAGACACTAGTAACCCTTTCCCATGATGAAATTGAGCGACTTGGGCACTGCTGCGCATATGAAAAGCTTCACTGTCGGGCGTCACGTGCTTGAACAGCCTCCTTGAAATTTCCATAGCACCCGCCTTGGTTCACAAGGAGTGCAAAAGAAGAGCGGGGCTAAGGTTTTGATGGCTCTTGGCTTGAGTTCGCTGCGACTTGAGCACATAGAAAATCCCACGGATCTTGCGGGATCATGGTTTAACAACCGATAACTGTCCAGTCTGAGAATTTATTTATCCGCAAGACTAATTAAGCAGTTATTGCAGGTTTGATTCTTGACAATTCAGACTGCTGCAGTTGATAACTTGTGCGAGCTGATCTGTAGTCAATGTTTTAAGGACATGATACAATGCTTATTTGCCAGAAACATGTGCTTGCTGCTTCATACAATTGGTACCTTGGGCCATTTCAATTGAGGTCCCACTTGCCCAACGCACATTTGACCAAGCTTGTGACCAATTTCGACGCATTCCTCAATCGGTTTTCCCAATACTAGTCCCCCTAGGACGCCACCAGCAAATGCATCGCCAGCGCCGTTGGTATCAACGATATCTTCGTGTTTTAAAGGAGAAACTGGTACGATCAAGGCGTATCCAGATTCAACCTGCTTCAGATTGGATGAGGAAGCAAAGACGGCCTTTGAGTTAGAAGCGACGATCGTCGATTCTGGGCCTTGAGTAATTATGACCACGCGGGGTCGAGATTCCACTTTTTTGGGAAGGGCAGAAATTCGGACCGCGATGGTGGCAGGATCTGTGGTCTGGATGGGAGCGTCGGATGTAAGTAAGGCCAAACAAGCGATTCATCACACTCAAACGCCAATGATAACTTACGTCCCAGCCGTGAGCCGCTGCGTAAGCCGCCGCTTCGGATTCGTTGCCGAACAAATAATCAACGTAAGGGATGACTTGAGTGACGTTATCCTTGAAGAACTGAGCGATGAAAGGAGCCGAGAGATTCATCGCGAAAACCTGACCGGCGTTTAAACAACTCCATCTCAATAGTAGGCCTTGGTAAGGAAATAGGTAAAAACCGGACCTTTTGGTTCTGAGCAGCGGCTTGAGCCAACTCGAGCGAACTTTCGATCCCATGAGTCAAGAAAAAGCCACCAAGGTAATAGTACTTGGCCTGTTTGATAGCCTGGATAGTTTTGGTGTAATGGAACAAAGTCAGAGGATGAGTATCCCTAACATAGGGAGTTCTTAAAATGTTTACCTCGACGACTGGGCCCGTTTTCAGATGCGACGATGAAAACTTTTCGGCCGCTCCCAATTGGGTACACAAAGATCTACAAGTGACATGAACGATCCCTTTCATCACTCTTGAAACAGGATAGAATATTCAAGAAGCGACTTACCGATTATGATCGGTTATCAAGCAAGCACAAGCGCCGGTAGGTGAGCCCTGCACAACTTGGTAAATCTCCTTCAAACCGGCTTTCTTATTCGCCTCTCGCAGTTGATCAGCAAGTTCATCATTGCCCACAGCACCGAGATAAACAGTAGAATTATCCGGCAAAACGTATTGAGCACATCTGGCGGCATTTTGAGCGGCTCCACCAGCCACATAGACGGGTGACAGCGAGGCGACCTCAGCATAGCTAACGTCAAAAGAACGATTTCCCAAAATTAGACCGTTTTTAAAATCGATCGTCACGATTCAAAGCTCGACGTAGGCTTGGGAAAGTGTGTCAACAAGTATGAGGACGATGCGGATACGAACATTCCTTTTTGTGAGTCATTGACTAGGACGGCATCATTTGGTTTGAGTCCATACTTCGTCAACATCTTTTCATCGGTGTTGATCTGCATATCCAATAGGGCTAATGGTCAAAGAAGCTCAGGATTAGTAAGAGGACCCAATCCATGCAGCTGGAAAGAGAACATTGACTTGAACTTACGATTTCCCATCGCCAATAGTTGAGGTGAGGCCGCCATGATCGCCAAATTGCTGTCCTGCTACTCACCACAGTCGCTAGTCGTTGTGGGTGCTGCTGAGTTGAGATTCCGGATTCCGCTGGTGAGGATTCAAGAAGGAGAAGTGCCCGATGGCGAGCCCGGCCGCCCAGCCCCAGGCGCCCTCGGATGTAAAACATCCACCCCGTCTTTTTTGTTAAAAAAAAAAAAAAAAAAAAAAAAAAAAAAAAGCGCTATTGATTTCATATTCTAGGTTCACTGTGTATAAAACGATATTGATGAGGTAAAAACGGCTAGGTAAACTTAAGTACAACTAAAAACTACCATGGAAAATATTTCAATAATTATGAGAAAGCATCCACCCCCCAGGTTGGCGGCGACACAATTAGTCAAATGGCCCTACCATTCTATCTCCCTGGCGCACCATTTCCAAGTGGCGACAGTTGCGTGCCAACACGAAGCCGAAAAGGCCCAGGGGAGGAAAGCATCACTATGGGGATGTTTGATGAGCTAAAGGAATCTTTTGAGACTAGATTAATTTTCACCTGCTTGATAAAAAAACTCTATTCAAATGAGGAATTAATTTCTTCGCTGGATGATCAAGAAATGATTGATTAAAAAATTCAAGGAAGGGTATTTCTGATTTTTTGAGGGATGTGAATATTACAAAGAAAGATGAGTCAATTCTGTTTCAACTGATAAGTAAGATCACAGGATTTTTCCATAAAAACTTTCCAAATTTGGACTCAGAAGAAAGACATCCTTTTGGCCATTTTGGATGGGGAAAAGCGGGAAATTATGGAATTTAATTCTGGATTTGAAAAAGAAATCTACCAGGGAATCATGGACATGGCTTCCGAAATTGACACCAAAGTCAAATACAGTCAATGGGTAAATTCATTTAAATTGTGTGAGTGAAGTTCCAAATTAATCATCACCAAGGCATTTGGAATTAGACCAAAAGTATGCTCAACAAGTATATATATTCTTTTTTTAAAAAAAAATCCAAAAAAAATCTGACATCAAGATATCAAACATGGGAGAAAATTCAATAAATTATCTCTCTTTGAGACACAAAATTTGAATTTCAGGTTTCTTGTATTCATACAAATAACAAAATTATCTTCATGGGTTATTTAAATAAGTTCTCCAAAACCTTTGGAAAATTCTATGTTTTTTTTCATCAATCTTACTGTCAAAATTGATGGATTTGAGTAGATTATGCTTGCAAAAATTCAAATTCAGATTTAGAAAGGCACTTCCAATACTAAAAAAACTGGTTGGAGTAAGAACCATAAGAATACTTGTTGGGATCTCAAAAAATGTTGAATTGACTACATCATTGGTTGATCAAAAGTCTCAATTTTTGTAAATTATTGGATAAGACAAAACTGTTAGTCTGAGGAGGCTGATTTTGGTATGGGATAACTACTTAAATGGCTATGTTTAATTTTCTTGGATTTTTTGTGAGGCTATCAGCTCCAATGGTTGTTCAATAATCTTTGGTTAAGTTTTGAAGCACCAATCTTGCATGCAATGAAGCACAATTTTCATGTTTTTTCTCCTGTGAAATAATATGCATTCACTGGCTGTGTATATTCTGCACTGGTAATTGGTCAAAGACAAGTTGTAAATCATGTTCAATTTATAATCTAAGAGAATAACTTTCAGATTTCTTTATTTTTTATAAGTAATTTTGAGTTTATGAACAATTACACAACCCTTTACCGGTTAAACATATGGATAAGCCTAAAACCACATCTTTTTATAAAAAAAAGTCATATTCCTCATAGAATCATAAGCATTAAATGGTTCCAAAACTTGCTCATAAATCTAAAATTCTTAAAAGACAAACTATTTTCACTAGCTGAGCTCTTCCATATTGATTGATCAATCAAAAAAAAAAGTTAAATGGATCAGTTCCCTGAATCAATGTTTAATCACTTACCAAGGGTAAATTTTGATCAATATTTAATTAACAAATAATGGATAAGAACTGGACAAAAAGGAAATAATCCCCCTAATGTGCTATAATTTTATTAAAAAAAAGTCCTCAGTTGGATTCAAAACTTGAATTATACATATTTTATTTTGAAACAAATTTTAATCAAAAATATGACCCACCCATTGTTGTGGCTCTTCCAAGACATAATTGCAAGTGTGCTGCATTGGTCAAGCTGTAGTAGGGAAAAGCATCCAGAGTCACAATCAGAGATTCTGAACCAACAAAAGGAGAGGATGGGCCACCAGATGCATCTTGGGTTCTGAAAAGGGAAGGGAAAAACCTGGGATGGAACACAATCCATTGTCTCACAATGCAGAAAGAAAAAAGAATATTGGTTGGGCTTGTAGACAAAAGGGGGTGCCAATTACAAAATGCAGATGGAAAAGGGTGACAAAACAAGATGGAATAACAAGTAAGATCCATTTTGGGTCAGTATTAGGAAATTCATTGCTGGGAAAATGGGTAGGAAAAATTTGGGGATACAAGTGATGTTGGACATGCTTCAGGGATCAATCTGGGAGAAGGATCATAGGGTTTCTACCTTCAGAAAATGGGAAAATGGTTGGACCAACAGCCAGATATGCAGAAATTTGGCCAGATATATGAAGAGGAGTCATCCTTCCTGCCTTAAAATGCAAACTAATAATCAAATAGGCCTGCAGAAGACTCATGGGTTTGGAATAGTAGCTGGGAATGGTGCAGGAGAGTGTAACCAGGTTGTGTTCCTTCTCTGTAGTATTTAACATTTAAGGAGTTCTAGTAAAGGGGTTTCTGTAGTGGTGGTGAGGGGGGGACTTATCAAAGCAAAAGAGTAACATCAGAGAGATAAAATTGTGGTGATTCTTTCCCAAGACAGTTATCATTGCAGAGCTTCCATTGAAAAGAAGGTAATATTCTTCATTGCAGAGTTACCCACAAGCTTGTGCAGGGTACAAGGAATTTATTGTGAGAAAACTGGACCAGGTTCCCGCTAAATTATCATCATGAATAGAATCTTACACAAAACCATACCAGAATCTACTTGAGTAACATTTGAAAGGAACACTTAACCTGAAAGCTTTTCCCCTATGGAAAAAACATTGGAAAAGGCCTCCATTTCTTACTATTTCTAAAAAACTGATTGAATTGATTACCTACACCATCTTGAGATTCTGTACCAATAATCCAATCAATATTCCAAAAATTCAGTGCCCAGAAAGTAAAATTCTTCAAAAATAAAATATGAAAATAAACAAAGGGCATCATTTTTTTGCCGCCTCAAACCCTTATTTTTGTGTGGTTTTGATGTCACCACAATGTCTTACAACATCCCCCATCTGTGTGATTTGGAGTATTTGAAAAACAATAATAATAAAAGTGATAGGAGTAGCGCTTAGAGATGCATCTAAAGCGTCTCCAATAGAAATTTGAGAGTTTTTGGCCAATTTAAAGGCCTTCAAAATTACAATCAAAAAATTGAAAAGAAACCCCATTAAATGTCAAATCTTTTCACATTTTCTAAAAATTCTTTTCTGGTTATTTTGAAAAATTTTAAATGGAAGAAATTTCAAAAATATACCAGGCAATTCAAATTCAATTTTTATAGATTCTTAGTACTCCATTTTCCTGCCCAAAAATGGGATTAACATAAAAAATAAGACATTGCTTTCAAATTTTTTTTCCTTATCTTTCCAAAGAATTTTCTAAATTCTGAGCTTGCAGTATTTCAGCAGTAATTAAAAAGGGCAAAAAGAAATTATGTGAGTATGTTTTGTAGGTTTCCTTTTCCAAAAAAACTCATAATTAAAAAAAAAAAACTTGGAATTTTTATGCTCTAAATGATTGAGTCAATAATCAATAGAAAAATCAATTATGATAAATCCAGAAAAAAACAAAAAAAATCAATTTATATCAATTTTTAATGATTTTTTTCTTGGATGAGGAGAGTTTTTAGGAGGAAACAAAATTTTTAAACCAAGTTGCAAGTTGTCATGAATCAATCATCCCATTTTTGTGATTCCTTGCTAGCAAAAGCCTTCCAATGGGGATCTCATTTGGTAGCTGGCCACAGTTCAGAATTATAGCAGAAGGAAACTATGTTATTAAAATATTTCAAAATAATTAAACACATATGATAATTTTTTGAATTTGCAGTTGAAGGGGAATTGAGGAGCAAAGAAGTTTATGGTATCAACTTAGATAAAAGTACTACTGGCCTTTTGTATGTATCTGGTAGCATGAAACCATAGCAAGGGAATTTCATCCAGTAAATTTGAGGGGCAGGTCCAGAAGGGTTTTTGAGATGTTTTCTTTCTTTTTCAAAATTTTCATTCCAGACTTGATCCATCTAATATTCATATTTGAAGAGACAGTGTGCTACCATTTCCTTGATCATTTCCTGATGTATTGAACTACAATATTCAGATTGGCAGCCCAAATCAACTGCTACTGATCTAAGCCCAAAGTTCCCATCACCCATCAAATCTTGAAAATATGAATTTTTGGTATGGCTGTCTAGGGGAAAATGAAATCTTTTTATGGATATTGACAAATGAAATATTAGTATTTTTTAAGAGGAAATGAAAAAAAATACTTACTTGATCAATAGTCACCACTTGAAAATTATCAGAAAATGAAAAAAAAACAATGTTTTGAACTTGAATATCATCACCAAAAAAAAAATATAGGTTAACAAATGAACCATAAAGCAAGATTCTTTCAAAAGTTTACTCCAATTTTCAGTTTCAGAAACTGTAGCTGTGGGAGAAAATATTGGATTCCCTGGAGGCCTATAAGCAGCCGGATATTCTTGTTTTCTTCCCTTGACCCTTTTAAAAGTCCCAGGAATCATATTATGGTGAAAAAAGTGCTTATTGATGATGGTTCATGACCTTTTATTGACAAAGGAAGATATTAAAATCAATGAGAACTAGAAAAACTAGACTGATCTCCCCAAAAAAGAAATTGCTAACTTTCTTAATTATATCCAATTCTTCCAGCTCTTTTAGCTCTTCTGCACTTAATTCATCTTCTTTTATAAAGTCATCCTGATCACAATTTAATTTTGAGCCTAATTAAAAACAAAGAAAGAAATTGAAAAAACAATTACCTCTTCCTCTGAATCCTGTTTCTTTCTTCCCTTTTCCTTTTCTTGGGCTTCCATTATGTTCCTTTTACTCATCTTAAAAATTTCCGGATATACTTTTTGTGACCTTTGAAATGCCCGCTAGAAGACTGCAAGATCAAATTATGAAAAATTCTTTGGAAAGATAAGGAAAAAAAAGTTGAAAACAATGTCTTATTTTTTATGTTGATCCCACTTTCTGGCAGGAAAATGAAGTACTAAAAATATAGGAAAATTAAACCTAAATTGCCCTTTTATATTTAAAAAAATTTCTGTCTCTTCAGATTTTCCAAAATAATCAGAGAAGAATTTTGAAAAGATTTGAGACATTTTTTTTTAATTTTTTGATTTTTATTTTGAAGGCTTTTAAATTGGCCAAAAACTCTCAATTTTATTTGAGAGAGGTTTCAGATGCCTCTTTATGCGCCCCTATTTTTTATTTTTATTTTTTTGAAACTCAGGAAAAGCTTGCAAATTTAAGGAAAACCGTGTGAATGGAGGACCTTTTAGAACGTTGTGGTGATGTAAAAACCACAAAAAAATAACGTTTGGGGACATGAAAAAAATAATTCCCTAAAAATAAACATGAAACTAAAAATAGGGCATTATTTTTTTCACACCCCCAATCCTTGTTTTTGTATGGTTTTGACACAACCACAGCATCCCCCATCTGCATGTTTTTCCTTAAATTTGTATGGTTTTTTAATGTTGCAAAAGAAATTATTAAAAAAATAAGACCACATAGGGGGCAATCTATAGCATCTCTATTATTTATTTCAGATTTATTTTTTTTATTTCAATGCTTTTAAATTGAGGTTAAAAAAAGGGGAGAAAAATGTTGTGTCAGGAATTATTTCACTTTTTTTAATATATTTTTTCTAATTATTTTGGGAAATCTAAAGTGATACAAATTTTTAAAATATAAGAGGCATTTAAAATATTATTTTGAATAATTTTTGTAATTCATTTTCCTTCCAAAAATGGGATTAACATAAGAAAGAAGATGTTCTTCTCAATTTTTTTTTTCATTTTTTTCTGAAGAATTTTCAAATTTTTGAGCTTGCAATCCTGAATTGGGAATGGGAAAGGGCTCATAAAGATAATTTCGGGATTTTTAGGATATGAATTATTTACTTCAAAATAGTTGATGCATCTACAACAATAACAGAAAATGCGTATTTTGGGGTGTGTTTTGGAGCCATTTTGGATGAGTACTATTTTAATTCTTTTGATGGAAAATTTGATTTTAAAGCTTTGAAATAAAATTCAAATAACACACAAATAAATTGTTCCATATTTTTTGCACCTTGTTTTACCCCTCAAATTTTCAACCTCAAATCAATGTTTTTAGACACATTTTTGGGTTAAGTCCACATTTTTAGACTTTTCTAGTCTCAACATCTAAGAAAAAAATTAGTGAAAATTTATATTTTTTGAATCATAATTTAGTTTTTTTGCTCAATTTTTTATAATTCTTCTTATTTACTGATTATTGAATCAATGATTTCAAGCAAAAAATGCCACTTTTTTGTGTTTAATTATGAATTTCTTGGGAAAAAAGAGCCCTACCCCCAAATGATTTGTTTCAGCCCTTTTCAATGCCCACTACAGGACTGCAAGCTCAAGACCTGCAAAATTATTCCAAAAAAAATGAGAAAAAAGTTGAGAAGAACATCTTTTTTTAATCTTAATCTAATTTTTTGGCAGGAAAATCAAGTACTAAAAATCTTCAAAAATCATATTTTGAATGCCTCTTATATTTAAAAACTTTCTGTGAATTTGCAAAAATAATTAGAAATAAATATTAAAAAATTGAGTCCATTTCTTATTTAACATTTTTTTACAACTTTTTGAACCTAATTTGGAGAGCCTTTCAATAGAACAAAAAATCTGAAATAATTAAAAGAGGTGTTTTAGATGCCCCCCTAAGCGGTGGTATTTTTCTAATATTTTTCTTGAAACTTCAAAAAAATGTGCAAATTCAAGGAAAAACACGTGGATGGGGGATGTTGTGGGACATTCTGGTGAAATCAAAACCACACAAAAATAAGGGGTGGGGGCATGAAAATTTTTGAATTTCTTCAGATAGAAAAAAAACTATTATTATCATGAAGTCAATTTTACATAGTTTCTCTCAAGCAACTAAACTGCAACCATGTTGATTTATCTGAATTGGGTCAAAATGCTGCAGCTTTAAAATGAATGTGGCATGGACTGGAGTTATCCCAACTGGGAGATCTTCTCTAGTTGCACAAGACCAGATTCCCCAACAAATACAGCTGGGATCTCCCTCCACACCAAGGCCTCTCTCAAGTATTTCAAGGATACTCACCTCCACCTCACCAACCACCAAAATAAAGAAAAAAAACCCACCTGGAATGCAAACAACCATCCTCTCAAGATCAATCAACCAAATAAACAAGTAACAAGCCATCCCCAAACAAACAATTGATCATCAATCCTTTTACAAGTCATCCAACCATCAGAACAACCAATTGATTTCCAATCTTCCCACCCTCAGACTGAGAACCAATTGCTGCCATGAAGACCCAACAAAGCAATATAACCAAACAACCATCACCACCAGCAATCCAATCAACCTTGAAAAGATGATAGATAGGTTACCAGCCAATATCCCAAAACAGAAAGTTGAACACACAGCTGGGTAAAAGATAGAAAAGCAAAGACCGCCCACTGTCACATAGTCTACAGGAATGACACCAAACAGAACCAGACCACTATCAAGGCCTTCCCAGGGCCAATTGAGACTCAGTTTTCATTCTCTTTCTTTGTTCCTTGACCTGAAGACATAAACACAGTAACAAATTTGTTTTTCAACCCAATTCTCCAGTTTTTTCCTTTGCATTTGTATTTAATATCTTTTTGAAGTAGACTAGTTTCTTTTTTTTAAGAAAAGATTAATGAAGCTAAAATTCAAGATTAAGAGCGCTTTAGTTCAACACAATTAACAGTTGAATATGCTCCACCAAAAAAAATCATCAAAAGCTCAAGCAGTGCTGTAAGGAAGAATCCTTTATAAATCAAACAATTCAACCAAACTTACTCTTAGGAAACAGCAACAAATATTTTTGAAGCACTTACCCAAGCCATTATCAATAACTCCATTGAATGCATTCCAAGCTAAAACATGGAAAACTGCTCCCTCTGGAAAAACAGAATGGACAACTTTCTAGAGCTTTGAAGAGTTGAAGGAAGGCTATAATGCCATAAAGGGATGAAAAGAAGATGATAAGACTACAAAGAGCCAAAGGGGAAGAGATAATTACTCTTAAAGTCAAGTGGAACTGATCTGATGAGGAGGAAGGGACACTCTGGTTTTGATAAATGGTAATCAGATGGTTTTTGTTCATGGTCCCAAGGAAGGAAAAGTATTTAAGGACAACTAGAGAACCCCAAAATGGGCCTAATTTAGCGGGGTTAAAGAAAACTAGAGATCCCCCAGAGGGGGCCTGAGACAGGAATAATAGGATAATGAAAATAGTAAAATAATAATAAAGCTGACTAAATTTGTCAGTTACAGAATATGAACAGAAAAAGACAACAAGCTTCAAGGACTTAAAGACATGCTTAAATCACCAGGCCAGAAACTAACCATTGTCAAAAATCTAAGCATCAGAACCATTCTGATCTCAAATTTTCACCCCACTATCCAGGAAAATTTCTTCAATAACAATACACAGGAAGATACAATAGCAAGGGGGAATTCAATCTTAAAATTATTTGCCTTATCCAAAGCATTGAACCATGCCTGTGTGTACAAGGAGTGCCTCCAAATCACCTTCAACCAAAATTATTTTCAGAAGTTCAGCACCCAAGTCAAGAGGTCCATAAAAAAGCTCCAAAAGGTGGGCATCTCCATTTGCAAGTACATACTGGGATATAACATCCTTGAAAAAGTTTCACCCAGCCTAGAAAACATTAGCCAACAGATCACTCACCCCAATAGACTCATCAACACAGATATTTTCCTTGACCACTTGAAAAGATTAATGAACAAAAGAATTAAATGAGCCTGGTTAAAATCAAAAATAACTCACTCAACACCACCAGCTCAAGCATAATCAGGTGCAAAAAACAAAAAAATAACCCTCTGGCTCAGCACTCAATCTCTGAATTCTGGACTCTTCATCCCAAGCTCAGACCAAAAAGACAGGCCACAGGAGAAAACCATGTCACTGTCAGCTGCCTTCATCAATCTCATTCAGCTCTAGAAAACTGCCTAATCCTTGACTCCAGTTATACTTCTCACAAGATTTCAGAGTCCAGCCTCTTCAAAAATCTCTCCACAGAAGAACTAGGATCTGTAAAGGCTGGGTATAGAACTCCATTATGGGAAATTAAAGGATACAGAAAAGTATGCTTGAGGAACAATGAAAGGTCTAATTTGTGGTTAAAAAATTTTTTTTATGTCCCTGAGCTGTCAGGAAACCTCTTGTCTGTCTTTTTTCTACTCTTAGACCAATATGAATTAAAATTTGAAATCAACAAGTCATCTGTGTCCAAACAAGGAAAAGTGGTTCTCAAAGTCCACTAACAGAACAACTTTCCTGCTATAACATTAAGAAAACCAGAAAAAAAATGTTGTCTCTCCATTGGAGAACTCCTGCACAAGTCCTTAGGAAACTTCAGCTATCACAGGATCAGAAAAAATTTAAACATACCTTTCAAACAAGATACCATATGCAAGTACTGTGCAGTTGTAAAAATAACTAATTTTTCTTTTAAAATCAAAAATAAGTCAGCATCCAGGCCCTTTGAATAAATCCATTTGTAAATTATTGGAAGCATCACACCTTCCTCAGTTGAAAATAACATATACTTTTTAAATTTGTTTGAAAGTCACTCCAGATACTGCTTGGGTATCCCTCTCAAATCCAGATAAAAAAATTTGAAACATTTTCTCATATCATAGATCTTGAAGCTAAAAGATGTGGCTACTATCAAAGTTTTGTGCATTCCAATAGAGGCGGTGAATTTAAGAACAAAATTTTCAAGGAATACTGCAAGAAGAACTTTATCAAGACAAGATAATCCAACCCCTACACTTCTCAGAAAAATGGACTTGCCAAAAGACACAAAAGAACCATACTTGAGTCACTCAGAAACATCTTCCATGACTCATGCCTCAAAAAATATTGGTGAAACTTTGTTCTCAAGGCCATTACCCTCACACTGAATCAAATACCCAATTAAAAATTCAAAAATCTCCCTAATATATCTTCAAAAACAAAAATATTCCTTTAGATTATTTCCACCCCATTGGAAACCTTATCTCTTTCCTGAAACTACCCAAGAAAAACTTCTCCAAGCTTGAACCCAAGGACACAAAACATGTCCTGATAGGCTCTAAAAACAATCTAAGATCCTACACCATCTTATTGGAATCTGGGAGAATTTTTGAGACCAAAAAGATCAGATTCCTCACCTTTGTTCCGAGAAAAAGTATCAAACCATCCAGAGACCTTGAGTTTGGGAGCACAGACAAGAAAAATCCCAGGACAAAATTCAGAGAACCAACAAAATTCTCAGACTCAGAAAGTGAAGGAAAAGCACCCTCTGACTACAGTGAATGTGCATTTAGTGAAGGACCAGTTGAAGAAAGCAATGAAGACACATTTTAAAGTTAAAAATCCAAACAGGAAGGTACCAAGAACTTGCAAATTCCAGAAATGCAGCCTACTCCTCCCAGATAAAATCTCAGAGAAAGATCCTCAGGATTAAAAACATTCAAGTACACATAAAACTGTTCCCAGTGAAAAAGTCAACAAAACAAGTAGACCAAGTATGGCGGACTTGTTTACTGGGTCTTGCAGCCTTTTTTTCCTGAAAACAGGCTTTGTTTTGGTTTAAAATGACATCATGATATCAAGCAAATCATGCCTTTTGACCAGAGTGGGAAGGCCGGTGGTCAACAGGATTGGCCACATGGTCTTCCATAATATCAGACTTTGATCTACCACCCAAAATCTTCCCAATGAATTTATATTTTTTTTTAATTGTAACCAATCACAGTTTATTTAACCTAATACAAAAACCTAAACCCATCAAGGTTGTTTATCTATTTATTTTTTTATTTTTTATTTTTGGTCAAAAACCACATTGGCTGCTTGACTTGTCCTGGGGACTTCCTACCCTTGTCAAGTGGACTTGAGAAATTGTCAAGGGGTGTTCAATCCCTTGTTGAGAGGCCTTGCTCTGTTGATGAATGGCCTTGAATTAATTGAACAGGGGTCTTGATTAGTTTTTGTGTCCTTCCTCACTTGATAACTGGAAAGGGCTTACTGCTCCACTGGACTTGTTTACTGGGAACAATGGTACCTCAGTAATCCCAACAAATGTTTGGAAGCCATTAATACAAAATTTGATTTCATCAAGAAAATGGAAGTATTGGAAGATTCAACCATAATCCCATACTACTATCTAAATACTGTCATGGTCCTCAAAATCAAGGCTACCACTGCATCTTCTCCTGAACATAAAAATTTCAGACTCTGCATCCAGGTATTCAAACAGATCCCTGGCATTGACTATTACAAAAACTTCTCTCCAATTGGGAATTTCACCAGTCTTGTGACACTCCTCATCCTCTCTTTCTCCAAGAAGATCTCCCTTATACAGTTTGATTTGGAGGCAGCATTTCTGTATGCACCTCTGAAAGAAAAAAATTACATTTAAACTCCCTCAGGCTTCCCAAGAACTACCCCCTTGCTCAAACTGAAGAAATATCTCTATGGCCTGAACCAAGCACCAGCCAACTGGTACAGCACCCTCACCAACTGGCTCAAGGAGATCAGATAAACTCCATCCAAATCCAATCCATTACTTTATATTCACCAAGAATCCTAATCTGTAATTTTCTTTCATGTAGCTTGCACCATGAAAAAATAATGATCACCTGATTAAAAGTTACATAACAGGGCAAGAAGGGCCCATTTGTCCTCAGGTATGTCACTTGTAATTAAGTGATCATTTTTTTTTCATAGTGTGGTAGCTGGAAGAACCCAAGAATTTGAAGCCCTCTTCCTTAAATGGTTTCCCCATTCCTCAGCTCACAGTCCATGCACCCTCCTAGGAATGGACTTGACTGTCTCAGATCTCAAAATAACTCTCTGTAAAAGCAAATTTACAAGAAATGGAATCAAACTCCTTTGGCTCTCTGATTGAAAACCCATCCTCAATCCCCTTACACTAAGCATCCAACTCCTGAAGGCAACTGAGGAAGAAATAGAACAGTTCAGAAATCTCAACATAAGTTACAGAAATGACACAGGAATGCTGAACTACCTCTCCTGAAGAACACAGCCAGATATAGCTCCAGCAGTTTCCATTCTAACAAGGTTCAATAACAACCCAGGAAGGAACAACTGGAAGGATGTAATTCACTGCTGGGAATAACTTGCTGAAACCACCTCAGACTCTCTCTCTCTTTCTCCTTCCTCCTCCTCTTCCTACCCTAGACTTGAATATTTCAGAAACACTACCTGGGCCAATGACCTTGAATCCAGAAAATCAAGAAGTGGTTAAATCTGTTTCTGGCTCAACTTCCCCATCTTCTCAAATATCTCCAAACAGAAAAACATCACAATTTCATCCGCCAAATCCATATTCAACTCACTTTCCAAATGCCACCAAGAAATTCTATGGATATCAGAACAAATCCAAGAGCTATGGCCCACTTATTTGCTCACTCCCATCAATGCCAAAGTTCTGACTAACTCTTGTAGCTCAAACTTTCTCATTAGACAAAAAAGTATGATCTTCACCTCAAGGCATGGGTAGGGTTGAAATTTCTTCAGATAAAAATAAAAACATAAATATGTATATATATATATAACTATTATTAAGTAGTTGCTCTCAAGAAAATACATTAAAACCACAATTATTTCTCCCAATTGGGATAAATTGATGCAGATTTCAAATAAATGTGCCGTGGCCTGGAGTTATCCCAATTGGGATAACTCCTGTAGTTGCGCAAGACCAGATTACCAGGTGACTAGAGCTGGGATCTCCCTCCACACCAAGGCCTCTCTCAAGTCCCTCAAGGATCCTCACCTCCACCTCACCAACCACCCAAAGAAAGAAAAAAGACTCACCTTGAATACAACCAAAAATACTCTCAAGACCAATCAACCAAACAAGCAAGAGAAAAGCCATCCCCAAACAAACCATTGATCAGAAAGCCCTTTACAAGCCATTCAACCATCCAATCAACCAATTGGAGATGATTTATCAATTTCCAAGCTTACCATCCTCAGACCAAGACTCATTGGCCACCAGCAAGACCCAACCAAACAATATAACCAACAGACCACCACCACCAGCACTTCCATCAACCTTAAAGAGAAGAAAGATAGATTACCAGCCAACATCCCAAGACCAGGAGTTAAAAACACAGCTGGGTAGAGTATAGAAAATTGAAGAACACCCACCATTGCACATTATACCAGACTGATACCAAGCAGACCCATACCACTATTAAGGCCTGCCAAGATCCAAGTCAGACTCATTTTTCATTCTGTTTCTTTGTGCCTTGAACTGAAGACATACACCCAGTAAATAATTTGTGTTTCAATCCAATCCTCCAATTTGTTCCTTTGTATTTATTGGTACTATATTTTTGAAGTAGACTAGTTGCTGTTTTTTATAGAAAGAGTAATGAAGACAAACTTCAGGATCAAGATCCCTGTAGTTCAACAAAAAATAATTCCCTAAAAATAAAAATAAAAATAAAAATAAAAATAAAAATAAAAATAAAAATAAAACTAAAAATAAAAATAAAAATAAAAATAAAAATAAAAATAAAAATAAAAATAAAAATAAAAATAAAAATAAAAATAAAAATAAAAATAAAAATAAAAATAAAAATAAAAATAAAAATAAAAATAAAAATAAAAATAAAAATAAAAATAAAAATAAAAATAAAAATAAAAATAAAAATAAAAATAAAAATAAAAATAAAAATAAAAATAAAAATAAAAATAAAAATAAAAATAAAAATAAAAATAAAAATAAAAATAAAAATAAAAATAAAAATAAAAATAAAAATAAAAATAAAAATAGGTTTTATCATTTTTTCAACAAAAACTTTGATTCTATAATGGCAGGGTTCCATCAAAAACTGCTCTTCTGGGCATGCTGTCAAAAAATAAAAAAATCCACTTATTTTGGCCCAGATTTACTGTCAAAATAAGTGTTTTTTTTCAAATAAATTAATTGGTCTGCTAACATCCTTAACCATATTTCACACCACACCGGCCATGACTTTGTTCCCACTTCCACCCAACTCTGACCTTGTTGCGGATATATTCCTCCTTACCAATCATACTTGCTATATCACTCCCCAATCACATACTCTCTTATATTTCCATTGCAATTTCACACTCCCCACCTCACTCCACTAATTTACTGCTATTAATATTTCAATTTATACTTCACATTCTGCACCTCACCACTTCCTTACTCCCATGTTTTTTAAAAAAAATACTCATCACAAAAAGAAATTTTAAAAAATCAACAACAAACAATCCTCCTTCCAAAGCTTCCAAATCTTTGGGAAATCAAAAGCAGTAATATTACCTCACCCTATTAAATTGGCTCAAAGTTTCCTCTTAATATCCTTCTTGGTTTGGGTCAAGAAAAACCACTTCAGCCAACCTCCTTCTCCTAAGTTTAATTTTTATCCTGTGATGGCCCATGAGTTTAAGCATAAATCAACATTTAGGCTGGATTTGAAATTAAAAAAAATCAGGGAGTGTTTTAAGAGCTACCAGGAAAATTAAACTGGAGAACATGCTATGTCCATCTACACTTTATTTAGAATAACCAATTCCAATAAAGACAGGGGCATCATGCTGGAAAAAGGTAAATTTGAATCAATTTTTACTTGACATAATCAATTGGATGAAGCATTTGGGAAAAGAACAAATATCACCCCTATAGTAGAATTGAATACCCAAATATCCAATTCCATTTACATGAAGGAAATTTCTTCAAATCCTCACTCAAATAAAATAAAAAATAACAAGTGAAAATACAAGTTTATACCATCAAACTCCAACAACAGGGTGTATCAAAGTTGGCAAACCTGCCATTAGAAACCCACCATTTTTTTGGGCCAAACCCGCCATTGAAAATGGTGGGTTTCAGAAATACACATACCCCCTAACTGGTGTATTTGAAAATGGTGGGTTTCACAAAAATGGTAGGTTTCAAAAATCAAGCCCGCCATTATCATCCATCCACCATCCATTGCATGCAAAACACCCATCCACACCTCCACCTCAGCAAATCCATACCAATCCAATCTCTATCACATCACACACATCTCATCTCCATTGCTTCACATCTCCATCACATCACACATCCCATCACCATCTTATCACCCCACATCACATCACCATCTTTCTCAACATTTCCAATCAAACTTCACAGAAGCAAGTTGAAAATGCAAAAAAGCTGAGTGAATTTTTTTTATTATTTGACTCTGATTCAGACTCCAATTTGGAATCAAATTGGCGGGCTTTGTATTCTCTATTGGAAAATCAGTACATGGATTCAAGAAGACACTCTCCACAATCCTATGTGTGAAAGGCAAAAGCTTCATCTCCTCCCCAACTTAAGTTTCCAGCAACTGTTCCAAACTTTATTTCCTTCATTCATGCAACTTTTGGAGATGATTGAAGACCACCACATCTTTCAGAAAAATTCTTGGAATCCTCAAGGAAATGCAGCTATACAACTGGAAATTTCTGTTTGGAGATTTGGATCAAATGGAAATGAAGAAGCAATTTGTTGATTAGAAAATCTACTCCTGGTCAGCTATGTATCCATTGAATTATCCACCAAAAGATTCATGATGGATATCCTATCTTTCCATTGCTTGGTCCTTTGTTGGCCAACCAAAGAAGAAATCAAGGGTATATCTCAATTAATGGAGAATGAAGGCTTTCTTGATTGCATTGGTTTTGTTGATGGAACCACTATCCGCTTGATTCAAAAACCCAAGCTAGATGGCAACCACTATTTTGATTTGAAAAAAAAGGCAATCAATTCATTTCATTACCAAATCCTTTGATAAAACCTTTGATAAAACACTGAAAAAATATGTTTTATCTGTTTGTATAAATACTCTGTGGCGCTACAATTTTTTTTATAACAAAAAGAAGTTCATATCCCTCCATGCTGGCCTTTCAGGTTCTTATCATGATTCATATCTTTTCAATTGGATGCGGATTTCCCAACAACCAGATAACTACTTTGACCAAGATCAATACCTTCTGGCCAATTCAGCTTATGCTAGTGGAAAATATGTGGTTCCAGCATACCTCAATGTTTCATCCAATGATCAAGCCAAAACTGATTTCAACTATCATCTTTCCTAAATGCAAGTTTGGATTGAGCATGCCATAGGAATCCTGAAAGGAAGATGGGCCAGCTTAAGTGAAATGCAAAACCAGGTAAAAAATTCCAACAACATGAAGATCCTCATCAACTGGATTATTTCTTGTGTAATTCTTCACAACCTTCTGGCCAACATCAAAGATGAATTGGAAAATTTTTTTGAAAAAGATATCCCCAATCCTCCTCAAGTCATCCTGGTCTCATCTTCTACCTCATCTTTGGCCCTGAGAGAGCAGATTCTACCCCTCACACCTACTCACTTTCATGAGTGGCATTTGGTTTTTAAATAGGTGAAATATCACATCACAGAATTTTTTTGGTTTTGGTTGTTCAACCAAGAATCCTAGGCTGACTCTGGTTTTTTTTTTTTTTTTGCTGGACTTGGACAAAAAACAGAACCAAAACTTCCAAACCACACACCTCACCCCACCAAACCACCAATCCACTACTCCCTCCCCCTCACCAAACCACCTCACCCACCACCAGTTCACTCCTCCCTCTTCCTCACCAAACCACCTCAGCCACCACCACCACCTCACCATCTACCTCCACCTCCAAGTTCACCCAGTCATCCTTCTCCTTATCCAGGTCCCCATATTCCTTGGTATTTTCTCAGCTCCTCAGATAAGCTCCCCCCTCCTCCTCCTTGATGGATTGGTGCTGACCTCCCCCCCGCTCCTCCTCCTTTTATATCATTGTTTCTTACTTGTTCCTTGGTTGGCACATCCAGTAAGCACCCCCCCTCCACCTCATCCTTTTCCCTTCCTCATCATCCCCCTGCTCCTCCTTGTCAATTGATTGTAAATCAAATGTTTGTTTGCTTGCGGTTTGATTGATTGATGGAATTGAAAACAATCAATTGATCAAACCGAAAAGAATCAATTGTTTGTGGTTAAATTGATAAAAAAACCACAAACAATTTATCTTTGCTTTCCAATCAATCAATCAGCAACACTGCCACCTCTCCTGCCCCCCCCCTCATCCTCCTTCCTCATGATCAACAAGGGGATTGAATTTTTTTTATTTTTTTATTTTTTGTAGGAAAAGTCACCAGTAATGGTTGGTTATTTTTTATGTTTGTTGATCATCTATGTTGATTATACCGGAATAATGAGTGTTTTTTTTTTGATTCCATGCAATGCAACCCTTCATTCCTCCCCTTTGACCACCCTTTCTTGAAAGCACATTCTTCTCCCACCAAACTCAAAATGTTAGACAACAAATTGATTTCCATCTTGATCCTCACCCCAATGAAAGTATACGGTTGGGAGGGAAAAAGATGGAAGGAGATAGTTTGAAAAAAATACAGAGAGATGAGAAGAAAAGGGCTTCCCAGAGAAGGGGGGCTCAAATGAGTGATTCTGAAATTGCATTGGAAGTGATTGAGGAAACAATTAATGAAAAGGTTGTTTGGTCGTCAGGCAAACTACGTCCTTTGGATCTGTATCCTTCCTTTGTTAAGAACAGTCCAAAACCCTCCCCTGAAGATTTTTAACAGGCCAAACAGAAGATCAAACTATTTTATTTCTTCAGCTCTGGAAAAGTATATTTTCAAGATCAATTGGATCATTAGGCTATGATTGCAATAATTGAATTTGTCCCTTTGAATAAACTCTCAAAGAAAGAGAAGAAGGACAACATTTCTTCACCAAGCCAAACAATTTTGATCACCATTGGTCCCTGAAGATCTTGGGGTGGGAAAATGTGGGCAATTTGATGGCAAAAATTGATGCACCAGTCTAAACTATTTGGACAATATTTGAAGAAAGATGCTATCAAATCCTCACCTCAAGAGTATCATTTTTTGAACCTTAGGTCTGACAAGGTCTCTCATATATTGGGCCAAATGTTTCAAAAATTAGCCAAACTTGCATTTGATTCCAACCGTGAAACTATGATGGAAAACAATATCCCTTCCTTCTCCTCATTTGAATTTGGATCTGGCCTCCCTCCTTTGGACTGATCCCCTCACATCACCTTCAACTCAGAATTGTTCTACAACTCTCCCCATATTGACAACAGTGGTGTCTCCTCCTATTCCTTTTTACTGGTGGTTGCAACCAAGAAATCAAATGGACAAATTATTAACAAAGAGGATGAATATCAAGTATCCAACGGCCAATTTGTGTTTCCCAACTTGGGTTTTGGGATTTATTTCAAAATTAAAGTTATTGCTAAAATGCTTTGGGAAGCAAACAAGTACAAGCACTGTACTTTTCCTGCTGTGGAGTTTTCCACTCATACCAGGATGGCCATGTCCTTAAAATTCAACAAAACCACTCAAAAAACTAGCAAAGACTTGGCCAGTTTAAAAATATGCCTTAGGAGAATTAATAAATAAATAGATAAAGGGCATCATTTTTCTCATGCATCCAACCCTTTATTTCACGCATTTCAATGTTGGCATGTAGTTGGGGCCCTTTGGTATTTCATGCAAAAATACTTTATTTCACACAACTTTCAAGAATGCATTGTTTTTTAATTCTGACTGCGCAGCCCCGTAGCAGGGTTTCTTGAATCCCTAGCAAAAACATTTGGTAATTTTGGAGCCATTAGAACCCCTTCAAAAATGTAATCAAAAAATGTAAAAATTCCATAAAAACAAATTTTTGCATGGGTTTTTGGATCCTTATTTTGGCTATTTTAGTTGATATTTTTTGGTTATTTCAGCTGCAAGAACTTTTGAAAAAACATTGAAAGAGTCTTACAATATTTATCTCATATTTTTTGGATGTATTCTTTCACCTTAAAAAATTCCTTCAAAAAACACAAAAAATCAAAAAAATCAAGTTTCTCTTTGGACATTTGAATCCTTTTATTTTCCTTTTTTTATTTGATTTTTTTGAGTAATTGAAGCTATAAAAAAGTTAAAAAACTATTTGAACAGAATTAAAATATTTTTCCAGATTTTTTTGATGTATTATTTTACCTTAAAAAATTCCTTCAAAAAAGCAAAAAAATCAAAAAAATCAATTTTCTCATTTGACTTTTAGATCCTTATGTTCGCCATTTTGACTTATTTTTTATGGTTTTTCAAGCTTTGAGAATTGTAAAAGAACGATTCAAGAGCTTTTTTAAAAAAACTTCAGGATTTTTGGATTTCATTTTTGACCTTTAAAGATTCCATCAAAAAACCAAAAAAATTCAAAAATTCACTCTTCTTTGAGCCCTTTGCATGCATATATTCAATATGACTGAAAAATTGTTCCTGGGATAATCACCAATCTTGGAGCGCGCCAATTATCTTATAAAACACCTTCTTGACCTGTTCCACTCTCCCCTCACCCCCCACCACACCATCCCGCCACCACACCATCCCGCCACCATACCATACCACACAACACAACACCATACCACACCATACCACACCACACCATACCACACCACACCACACATTACCACACCACGTGAAACCACACCAAACCACACCACACCACCAACCACTCATCAAAAAAACTTAAAACTCCAGATAATTCCAAACTAGAACATCTTTTTTTCCAATGGCTCAAGAAAACATCCACCCACTTTTCAGAACTGTTTCAACTGTTTCACCAGGCCCATCCTCCATTATCTCATATAATCAAACTAGGGATTCAAATCCTCTTTCTCCTTATTCATCTACTCAAACTCTTGATTCCACCCCTCTGGCCCCTCCTCCTGATCAATCATATAAATCAGAAGGAGGAGCTGGTTGAGGCTATCCAATCATGGGCAAAGTCCCATGGATATGCTATATCTACCAGAGTATCAAATTGCAAGAATCAGGACTACACTTAACAATGTGATAAATCTTGGTAATATAAACCCAGCAAAGATAACTCCAAATTAAAACAATCAAGAAAGACCAATTGTCCTTTCAGGTTATCAGGGAATTTTTCAAAAAGATTGATTTTTTGGGTAGTGAAGGTTATATGTCCAGAGCACAACCATTCACCTTCCATTGATCCTTTGACTCATCCAATCCACAGAAGAATCCAAGTGGAGAAAAATGAGGTGGTTAAAAATTTATCCAAAGCAGGAGTTCTGCTTTTAAAAATTCTCAACTCTCTTATACAAAACTCATCATCACCTATCCATAAAAATCTCCCTAAAATTTACAACAAAAGATCCTAAATACAAAACAATGCCCTTGATGGCAAAACTCCTGTGGAAGCACTTATACAGGAACTCAGTAATTCTTCTTTTTACTAAAAAAATGGACAATGTGGATGGTCAAATTAATTCATTATTTATTTCACACCCTGATTCCATGAGACTTCTCAACCTTTTCCCTACTCTCATTATGATGGACTGTACATATAAAACCAACAAATTTGGAACTCCCCTTCTTCATATTCTTGGGATAAAAAATTCTGCTAGAAGTTTCTCAGTTGCATTCTGTTTCTTATCTCAACATAAAAAACAGAACTATGATTGGGCCCTGACTCAACTTCAGGAAATATTTGAAGATAAAGAACCTAGTGTGATTGTTACAGACAAGGAACAAGCACTTATCAGTTCAATTGAATCAGTTTTCCCTTCCTCTCATCATCTTCTCTGTTTCTGGCACATTTTCAAGAATATTCAAACTCATTTCAGGAAGCACTTTAAATCTGAAGACGAATCCAAGCTATTCCAGAAACAATGGCATCATTTGGTCTATTCAAAATCTGAATCAAGCTATCACAAAAACTTCACAAAACTTTCTCTGGTCTGGAATCCTCCCACTTCTGACTACCTTCTTGAAAACTGGATTCCTCTAAAAAGAAAAATTTTCTCCTATTTTGAAAACCAATACTTTCACTTTGGAAACACAATTACATTAAGAATAGAAGGTTCTCACTCCTACATTAAAAGATTCATCAATTCTTCTATTGGCTCTTTCTATAATTTAGTTCAAAAAAGTTACAGTTCCATCACCATCCAAACCTGTGAGAGAGCCATTGAAGCCTCTCAGGAAGAATTCAAGCATCTCATTGGTTTTCGTCGCTGTGTGGATCATTGTTCTGGAAAGATCAGCCACTTTGCCCTCAAAATCATTCATTCATCTCATCAAGTTCCTGATTCTTCCACCAATTGCAAAAACTGTGATTAATCTTCTTACATGGGTATACCATGTGTTCACAAATTCAAATTTGCCATCAGAAAGGGTTAAATCTTCCAACTTGATGATTTTCATCCTCAATTGCATGTCAAAGTTCTCATCTGAGTAGGTTTTTCTCTTTTTTGGGGGGGGGATTCAAGCCCAAATGAATCATGTCCTGATTGATTTTGATTTTTCTTTCTCCAGTTAACTGTGAAATCTGAATCAACTGAATATTCAGCAAAACTTGAAGTTCCAACCAAAGAAAGTAATGAAAACCTATAATTCACTAAACTATTTGAAGAATTCAGCAAGTTGCCACCTGGAGAACAGCTATACTATCTGGGTGAAAGCATGAAGCTGTACAGTGGAAGATATCAACTTACCCTGATTGAAGTCCAAATTCCACTCAAAGATCCAAAGTTAGAGGAGGAAACAAAGGAGAAGCCAATAATTTCAAGAAAATCCCTCAGTCCTCAAGAAAAAAATATACATCTGGTTTTGAATATTTGAAAGAACCCAAGAAGAGAGGAAGGCCAAAGAAGAAATTCATAGCAACTCTGAAGGTCAGTCACCAATTTTTTGGTCAAAAAAATATATCAACATTCATAATTAATTTTTTTCTTATGTGTTCAGGTTTCAAGAAATTTCAAGGCCATCCAAGGGAAGGGGAAGGGAAAAAAGAAGGAGTAATCAGAAGAAGAGTTAATTTTATAACTATACTTATTTTTTCTGCAATGGGTTGTTTTTTTTTTTTTTGATGAGTGCTTCTCATTTTTTTAGCATAGAGTGAATTTCTGACTGAAGAAGAATATTCAGAAGATGAAGAGGTGCCAGATTTGGATGAAGGGGAAGATTCAGCAGATGAAGAGCTTGCAGATGTGGATGTAATTAAGATGGTGAGCTTTCATTTTCTGTTATATTGGGCTAATTTGTTGAATATTATTTTTGTTAATTTTTTCATTCAAACCTTTATCAGAGGTCTGGAACCATTTTGAATAAGAAAGTTGCTTCTCCTGAATACAATCCTGGGACAAGAATCAACAGACTAAAGATATTCAATGAAGATGGTGATGCTCCTTACCATCCTCCTTGGGGGAAGGTATTAGCAGCCCCAACAATCAGTGTGAAAGTGAGTACATTTGGTATTTTCTCATTTTTTAATTTTGTCTGATTTCTTTTGGGTTTTCCTCTAGGTTTCCTGAACGTTATCTTATTCTTCTTCTGGAATATTTGACCCAGTATCAATTGAAGAAGTGAGTATTATCTTTGGTCCATATTTTCTGTTATAAAAAATTCTGATTTTTGGTTTTACTTTGAATACAAGAATTCCATTTTCCCCAAAACAGCCATTCCACATATATCCCATGTTCAAGATTTCATAGGGGATGGGAACTTTGGCTTTAGAGCAGCAGCCATTTGCTTGGGGAGGATCTCAGAAGACTGGTTTGAAGTCAGGAAAGAAATGGTGAAAGAGCTTGATTCAAACCCAATCTTCAAGGCAACAAGATTACTGCGTGATATTGGGGGTGAAACTTTCAAAGAAGCAAGAAGGAAACTGAACCACCTTTATGGCCCAGCTCCCATAAATATGTGGATGAAATTTCCATGCCATGGTTTCCTTCTGGCTGAAACATGAGTGACCAGTGGTTCTGTTTTCTTCTTTAATGCCTTGCACTTATCTTCCTCTGAATTCCCCTCCCACTCCAAATTCCAAAACTTCTCCTATTTGCTTCATTCTGTCAGAAGAATCCAAAAATATAGTCTCATTCAAGTTCAAGTCTGATCATTGGCCAGCTCCCAGGTTAGATCCACTTTGGAAAAGCTTTGTGACAAAGGATTCCAAATCTTGGAAAACTATTTTTCAGAGAAATTTGGATCTTTTTAATGATGTTTTGTTCCCTCCACAAAGATCAAGTAGAAAAATAAAACCAATCATCTTTGAATAAATTTTAATATTTGTATCTACATTTTTTCTTTATTTTTACTTTTTTGAATGAAGCTTGTAAGGTGTATGCAAGAATGCAGATGAACTTCAAAAAATATTAATGAATTTTATTTTTTTTTTCAACATTCAGCATTATAAAATCTTTAATCACCCCCCAAAAAAAAATTATATGGGCCAACAAAAGGATTCAAAAATCCAGTGAGAAAAGTGAATTTTTTGAATTTTTTGGTTTTTTGGTAGAATTTTTAAAGGTCAAAAATGACATCAAAAAGATACTGAAATTTTTTTTAAAAAGCTTTTGAATAGTTTTTTGACAATTATAAAAGCTTGAAAGCCCAAAAAAATGAGTCAAAATGGCAAACATAAGGATCCAAAAGTCAAATGGAATTGAATTTTTTGAATTTTTTGCTTTTTTGAAGGAATCTTTTAAGGTGAAATAATACATCCAAAAAATCTGAAAAAAAAAATTGAATGCTATTCAAATGTTTTTTTAACTTTATAATAGCTTGGATTACCGAAGAAAATTAAATAAAAAGGAAAATAAAAGGATTCAAATGTCCAAAGAGAAATTTGATTTTTTTTGATTTTTTGTGTTTTTTGAAGGAAATTTTTAAGGTGAAAGAATACATCGAAAAAATATGAAAAAAAAAAAATTTGAAGAATCTATGAATATTGCTCAAAATTTCTAAAATATTAAATAACCAAAAAAATCAACCAAAATATTCAAAATGATGATCCAAAAACCCATGCAAAAATTTGTTTTTACAGAATTTTTTCATTTTTTGATTGCATTTTTGATGGGGTTCTAATGGCTCCAAAATACCAAATATTTTGGTTAGGGGTTTAATAACCCCTGCTACAGGGCTGCAAAGTTAGAATAATAAAAAAGTGAATTCTTTAAAGTTGCATGAAATAAAGTATTTTTGCATGAAATACCAAAGGGGCGCAACTGTGCACCAATGTCAAAATGTGTGAAGTAAAGGGTTGGATGCATGAGAAAAAGAATGCCCTAAATAAATTTTTTCATTTGTGGTGTTAAAAATAGTCTCAATATTTTTTGAAATCAAAACATTTTTTTGCTTTTATTTTTAAAATTTTTATCAAAGTAGATATATTTACAATCCAAGCAATCAAGTAATTTCCTTTATTTCATCCACAGTTCTACTACTACCAATACATGTCATGGCTACCAATAACCTATTTTTTTTCGTGGCTAGCCTTTCCTACTCCTTCTCAAGTTGCAGTTCATGTCAATCCTTATAATTTTCCTCTTTTTGAAACTCCTTCTCAGCCTGTTTCAGTTGCCACTGAGCATCCAACTTTGTTTGATGAGTCAAACTCTCATCCTTCCGCTTTTGAAAATTCACAGCCAGTTGATGATCCAAATTCTCCTTTTCAATTTTTTTTTGGATTAAATTTGTTATTTCACTGTTTTTTGGATGAGGGGAATACAGATGAACTTGATTTTGAAAACAAGGAGAATCAATCAGTGCACTTACTTGAATCTTGCTTATCCATGATATCCTCAAATCCAGAAAAATTTGAAGTTTTTCTCCACTTTTGATGGATATTAGTGTTTAGTTTGATGGAATTTGAGGCCTTTTTCTTTCCCTTTGCAGAGGATGTTTTTCTGGCAACATTTTCACTCTCATTTGAAGGAAATGTGGGAGGCCCCATTGGCTTGAGTGTTTGGCCAATCAGGAACGGGTGAGGCTAATCTAAATCAGTCAGGATTAACCAGAAAGAAAAGAAAACAACTTGGTGTTTTCCTTGAGGAGATCTTGATGGCAATGGCAATACAGGAATAAGATGCTCTTAATCAGCCAAGTTTTTTGGTTCTTCCACCCCAGGAAGAGAGCAATTGGAAGAATGAAGTGAGGGCTCCAAGGAAGAATTTTTCAATGCTGATTTAGACATGATCAGAGCTGGTTGTGTTGGAATATCCTCCTCCACATCCAATTGGGCCCACTCATAGGTTTTTTTTGGGATCAACATTGCTAGGCTGTGCATCCACAGAAAAGTCCTCAGATTCAACAGATTCAGATTTTTGGGTGTCAAAAGCAGCTAATGGGTTGATGTTGGCCTTCTTTCCAAAGATTTCATTCATATGAACATAAAAAGGAAAAATTAAGTCCAAATTATCAACCACCAAGGTTATTACTTGGTCTTTCTCAGAGTTTGTGATTCCCAAGCCAGTGGAGATTGACATGGAGTGGGTTTTTTTGTACTTGGCTTGATAGTTCATGAATCACTCCCACATCTTTTTGGATGAAATATCCAGCCTACCTTTGGCTTTATTCTTTAGTTCATTGGCCATCAGGAGATAACCATCAAACTTAGAGTATGGAGGATGGAAAACTTGTGTTTCATTGTCCAATCCAAAGCAAGAATCATAGTTAGATGGAATTTTGGGCCAGTTTACAAGGATGATTTTATCAGCTCTGTTTAGCTGAATCGGGTTTTTGGAAGCTGATGGGGTGGATTGTTGGATGTTGATTTCCTGGGAGATTTTCTCTTTGGTTTAGTGGATTTGTGGGGGGAGGTTTCCTGAGGGGCCATTTAAAAAGATTAAGAGGGATTAAGGGATGAAGCAAAAAAGTGATGAAGCAATGTGATGAAAGCAGGGATGAAGTGATCAAGTGATGAAGTGATGAAGCAATGAGATTACGGATGTGATGAAAGTGGGGATGAAGTGTTGAAGGGATGAAGCAATGACGCCATGAGAGGATGGATGTGATGAAAGCAATAAAGTGATGAGATTGATGAAGTGATGTGGGTATGAGAGCAATGAAGCAAAGAGGATAGAAAGAGATGAGAGTGATGAAGTTATGAGAGCAATTAAAATCCAATTTTTCCAATGAGGTTGGAGGTGAAACCAGGGATCATGAGATGGAATATGACATGTGGTTGAGGCGGTGAAAGCCTTTGAATACTTTATTGAAAAAACTCATTTATTTCCAGGTAACTTTGATATTTCTGATGTGAAATAAGTTTTTTTTTTTTAATTTTTGATGGCGGGTTTGAAATGGCGGATTTGGTTTGAAACCCGCCATCAAAAAATGGTGGTTTTTTTTAACTTTGATACACCTTAATGATAATACAGTACAGGAATTTCAGTTGAATCAGCCACAATCCTTTTTAAATTTGCTGCAATAAGAAATCAAAAAATTTCACTGAATCCAAAAATTTCCAGTTTTTATCCATCAATTTCTTGCTTTGATGAAGAAAAAAAAAGGAAAAAATCTGGGGGAAGACCATCAATTTCCATTTGAAACAGACTTCCACTTTTTTCAGTGTGGTATTCTTTTCTAGAATATTAAATTGTGACTGATTTCATACAAACAGCCTCATCCTTTTCTGAAAAATATAAATATCAAGCCAATGAGGCCTCCCACCTGACCTTTCAGTCGGGTTCACAACTCTCCCACCATCCTCACAAAAAAAAGCACAAGGCCTCCAATTCCATCAAAAAGAACCTCATGAGCCATCAAAATAGGATATCCAATTTGAGATTTTTTCAAGGCTTTGAGAAATCATGAAAAGCAAAATTCAATTAATAAAATAAATCAAATCAGGAAATATTGAAGTGAAATTGATCCTAATTAATGTATTTCATTTAAATACCAGTTAAATATCAGGTTAAAATTCAAAAAGTTGATTTTTAAGGGAAAAAATGGGAGAAAAATCTGTCCATTGAAGAGAAAAAGCAGAAACCAAGATTTTAGCTAAAAAAAAGATGGTAAAATCTTATCAGGAATCTAAAAAAAGCAATTTATGTTTAGAAGTATTCAAAGCATTCTGAGTTGGAGTTTCACAAAGTGTAACAGGATTAAGATTGTTTTAAATTGGCAAAAAAAGGAAAAATCTCTCCTTATTATTTCCTTGTGTTGCTAATGGTTGACCAGTTTTATTAGAAATGGAAAAAATTATTTGCTATTAAGATTTTCAATCTTTTTTTCTTTGTATTTTTTTGAGAAAAAAAATTGAAAAAATGTATTCATCTTTTACAAATATTTTTGATACAATTTCTAATTCTTCCTATTTAAAAATATTTATTTATGCATTTTTTCCCATAAATAGTTTTTTTTTAATCCCAGATGGTGTTTCTGGTTGAGTGATTTATTTACATTGAAATGGCTACATGGGTGTGGAAATCTAATCCAAAATTAGTTCAAGTGCAGTGATTGATTTTTTTTGCAGGCCTAATAAATTTGAATGTCAAAAATAGAATCAACATGAAAGAAAATTCCAAAAAACATTCCAACAAAAATTAACTTAGAAAAATTAAATTAAATTAGAAATCAATCCCAAATACATTATTTACATATACATATATGGAATCCACTAAAAACAGAAATCATTTTTAACCTTTTTTAAAGCAAGTTTTGTAGGTTTTGGGATCTAGTGAAGGGTACAGGCATGTTAATAACATGAAATTCAATCAACTAATTTAATTTGGAAATTCTTTAAAGGAATCTATTCCCTTCAAAATCTGCTTCAAAACCAAAGTAACATAATTAAAGGGTTTTGGGCAAACTTTTAGGACCTGAAAAAATTTATAATGAATGATAGATGAAAAATAAAGAGATAACATTTTACGCAGAAAATAATAAATGACAATTTTGAATTAAAAAAAATGAGAAATGAGAAATAAGAAACCAGAAATCAGAAATGGAAATAAAAAATGAAAAATTATTAACATAAAATAAAATAAATAAACAGAAATTAAAAATACAAAAAATAACTGAAAATTAAAAATATATACAGTTATAATTGGAAATTCTCTGTTTTTTGCCTAATGTTCATCTTATTTTTCTTTTTCAAATGGCTGAAATAAAAATCTTTATAATTCAAAAAAAAAACCAAAAAACCTTTACTAAGTTCCTCACATAGCCCTCCAAGATGTTAATTTTGGGCAAGATTAAGGTTTTTGAGGGTTCAAATACTCCCAGGAAATTCCCCATTCTTTATTTTTGATTTATTTTAATGTGATTTACAGTACTTTTTCCTTAAAAAGACTCAAAACCCTAGATTAAATGTTCTGAAATAAGCTTCAAAATTATGTCATTTTTGAGAATAATAAATTTTGAGAGGAAAAAACCCTTTTGAAATCCTCAAAAAATAAATTTTGATTTCTTTGATATACTTTTAAAATGAAAAAAGAAAAGATAAATACAAAATGATTTAAGAAAACAACTTACAAATAAGGTTCAAAAATACAGACAAAGCTCCATTTTTTTTTGCTTAGATTTTCCAAGGGGTTTGAGCCCATGCAAAATTCTCTATAAATATTTTTTGAGACCCTTGAAATGCAATTTATACAACTGCATTTTTAATTGCGCAAAATTCACAATTCAATGAATAGTGTGATTTTAAGGACTTGAGAATACACAGGTTACATCCCTGCAACATCAAAACCACATTATTTTAAGGACTAGGAGCATTAGAAAAATAATTTCCAAAATTTTTATAAATCATTTTTTTTCAACAAATTTCTTTGAAAATGTAGAAATTTTTCATTCCTAGCCTTGAATGGGAATAGTAAATTGGAAAAAATTCGAAAGGCTTGAATTCAGAGAAAAAATATGTTGAAGCTTGTGACTTTTTTTTTACTGAATTGATGCCTCTTTGGGTTTTGATTTTTTTTATATTTCAAAATATGTTTATTTTGAAACTCCAAAGGCTTCTATATAGCTTGGGCCTAGATACACATATGAATTTCAGAATTTTTTTGTAAATAGGAAATTTTGATTGAAAATTTTCAAATCAAATTTTTACCAGGTCTGCATAAATTTAAAAATTTATATTGAAAAAAATATATGTTGGGCTTTTAGTTTAATTAATCAATGATTTATTGGTGCTATTTTCTGGAAATTATTTCCTGCAGAAATGAGAATTGAAGCACAGGAGGTTGGATAAATGAGGTTTCCTAAGAATCTGATACAGATTTCTTTGAAGGCCAATGTTAAATTTGTAACCCTGTGGTTTCATGAAGGCGCAAAAAGCTGTTTTCAACCCATCTGAGTTGTGTTTTTATAATATATATACATTTTTTTAACATTTTTTCAAAATTTTTTATCTATTATTTCTTCTTTGGTTTTAAATAAAAAAAGAAAAAGTTAAAAAAACAAATTAATCAATTAAATTAAAAATATAAATATATAAAAAATAAAAAAAACAAGTTTATAGAAAAACATAAATAAATAATATGAAATAAATAAATAAATAATATGAAATAAATAAATAAATAATATGAAATAAATAAATAAATAATAAAAAATAAAATAATTCATTAAATTAAAAATATAAATACAAAAACAAATATGAATAAATAAAAATAAATCAAATGAAATCAATGAAAAAAAAAATAAATAAAAAATAAATTAATTAATTAAAGTAAAATTATATATACATATACATATACATATATATATATATATATATATAATAAAATAAATGAAATCCACAAATTCTTTTTGCCATTCACTACCCAAATTGGGTCGCAAATTGCGCCATGCAACCTTTTTTGGATAGTGAACGGGGGTTGCAAGTTTGAAAATATAACATTGGCCTTTTTTGAAACAAAAATGGATTTTTTTTTTACAAAATTGTTATCTGTCCTTTTAGAAATACTTCAATGAGATTTCCCATCAGATATAACATTAGTTCTATGTTCACCAGATGTTTTCTCAAAAGATAGACCTCCTCTCATCTTTCCCATTCCAGTAATTGATTTCATCATCATGAAAGATAAAAAATTCACAGAACAGAGACTGAAATAAAACATTTTGATTTCATTCCAGTATCATGTAATAAATTTATTTGTCCACTGAATTTTTGAGTTAATTCTTGAGAAGAAAAACCATCAATGATTGAAATTTTCTGAAATTTTAGGAGGAGCACAAATCAATCAAGTTTTAATACTCAATCATTACTAATTCTGGGTTTTTAAATTCAAAATTTTTCAATTAATTGAAGATGTTTTCTTTTCTTTTTCTAAGATACAGGGATGATATCTTCATCCATACCTCTTGAGACATATAAATCAGAGCTTTGGAAAATTTTTAGAGTCTCAAACTGAGTTCCTACCAATGTACTTTTTTTTTATATCATTCAAAATTGGAGAGTTAGGTGTGGGGTTTGGGAAAGAAGGAAAAATTCAAAGGTCCCATATTTTTTGCTCTTCTGGATTATTGTTCTCAGTCAAATATCTATCCAGGCTAAGGGAGAAATAGAAACCTTAACTCAACAGCTTGAAGGTTTCTCAAACCAAGTTTGTCTTGGGTATGCAAACCAAACAAAGGGTGGACCCAAAATTTGGAACATGCCCACAAGGTATGTAAAAACCAATTTCCAAAAGTAGGTATTACCCTATTTTTTTTTCTTTGAGACCTGGGGTTGATACAGCAACCCCCCCTCTTTTCCATCATGGGGGATTTTTTGGTCTATTTTCTGAGTTCAGTTGTCATCTCGTAATGACTATGATGAAGAGGAGGAAAATTTTGGTAAGTGGTTTTGCATCTGAGCACTGAAGAATGACTTGTGAGTAATTGATGGAGTTGCAAGATTTGTGGATGAGTTGTGTCCATTGGATTTCATGTAATTTGAAACAAATTTGGAAAATATGGACATCATCCTTCTTGATTCAGATCCTACCCCACTCTATGGTTTTTTAAGCTCCCAATTTTCAACTGGTTCAACCAAAGCAATGCTAAAACAACTAGTCTCCAAAAAAAAAAGAACCTCATATCTTGAATTTTTAACTGAAAAAGTCACCAGAGACATGGTGCTGTAGCTTTGAAGCCAAAAAGTCCACCAAGCCTCAGTTACGTACTACTTTTCCTGGTAAAAAATTCCACAACCATGTTGGTCAAGTCTAGTGGAATTGTTTACTGGATGTTATGGCCTTGTTTACCAGGTTTTGTGGCCTTTTTTACTGGTTTTTGTGGACTTGTTTACTGGGTGATGTGGCCTTTTTTGCTTGAAGGCATGCCTGATTCTGTTGAAACAGGAAATCATTCCCATTTACCAGGGTGTATATGCTGATGGTAAAGCAGTTTGGTCATGTGTTATATGGTCTGTAAAGCCCATGTGGGTGCCAACCAAAGTTTTTCAAAAATTTTCTAAATTGCATGTGTCACCTAGCAAATTTCTCTTGGCTCCTGGCTAAGGTTGAATTGGAGACAGGCCAGATTGGTATGGCAGCTTTCCAATTTTTTTTTTGGTGCTGATCAAAGTTTTTTGCATCAGCATTTTCCTTTTTTTTCCTTTTTTTTCAATTTTTTTTTTAAAAAAAATGTAAAATTGGATTTATTTATAAATGTAATTTTTCCTCTGTTTTTTGTGTATTTAAATGCATATAAAAATTAAAAGAAGATCTCAATATTTTTTTGGGTTTTTTTTTTGGTGAAGTTTCTTGTGGAATAAAAGGATAAAAAAAAAATAAAAAAGGAGGAAAAGGTTGAAAATACTTAAGGATTTTCCAAGAGAGGAGCTGTGATAGGTTTCATCTCAAAAAGTTTCTGAAATATTTTTTAACATGAGAAAAACAATCAAAACTTTTGTCTGCTGTGATGGCCTCTTCAATTCCAGCTTGATTTGTTGAAAAAATTCAGCTTGCAATTTTGTCTCCTTCCCATGGAGAAAGAATTTGATTGAATTTGAGGAATATTTTATTGGATTGAGGAAAGGAAATTAGGGAGGGAGAAATTCAATTGCAATTGATCTGGATTTTTGGAAATCTGCTTGAAATTCTTCAAATTTCTCCCCAAAATGGATTGGCATGTTTTCCATTATGATTGTGGATTCTTGAAGAAATCTGGATGCAAGGGATGAAAGGAAAATACAAAATTCATCACTACCTAGACCCTTAAACTTGGTGCCTCAAGTTTCAAATAAAAGAAAACAAAAAAAAAAGAAACTTCAAAACTGAGGGGGCATACCCACTATACCTACCAGAATGGAGATTAAAGCCAGCTTCATCAGCAAAAATTACCATTTGATCAAAATTTTTCCCATGGCAATTGACATAATTGGCCCATTTTTCAAGAATATCTGGCCAATTACAAGAGGATGGGATGTTTTTTTCCTGCTCTCAAGTGATATCAACATCCCAGAGGATGTAACTGATTTCCTGGGTAGTGACAATGGCCTCATACTTCTTCTTGAGGAAGTTGGCCATCTACTTGAGGGTTGAGTTTGATTGAAAATTGATGAACATAAGCAAGTTGGAAACCATCTCTTCATTGAAATTTGATTTTTGTTGATTGCTGACCTTTATCTGGAGGGTGTCTTCCTTGAGCATTTTCCAAACCTGAAAACAAGATATGTCAAATTCTGAGACCGCTTCCTTTTGTGACATTCCCTTATCCACAATTTTTGATTGGATGAGCCTCAAGACCTTAGGCTTGATGATTGTTTTGAGGTTTTGTTCTTGGTGGGTAAGTCAGTGATTTTTTATGATTTCATTTTTGGCTTTGAAGACCTTCTCAGCTTGATGGTTGTTGCCATTCAAATCTTCAAGTTGTTTGGCAAGGCCTCTTGCTTCCACCTGATTTTTTTCAGTTTCAAGGATTGTAGGTATTGAAATTGGTAGGTTCCTCATAGATGGTTGGTTCCTCAACATTGGTGGGTTTGGTGGCCATCTTACCCCCCCCCACCACCAAAAAAAAAATACAATCAATATAAATATGAATACCAGGATAAGAAAAAGAAATAAAACTTACAATTTCAATTGATTGAAGTGTGGATGCCAGTGGAATTGATGGATCAAAGAGAGGGAGGATACAAGCTGGTTGGTCAAGCATAGCCAGCTTTGATTGGAATCAAGGGGATCTTGGTTGGGTGTCAAGTTTTTACCCCCACCAGCCCAACCCAATCAAACCCTCTGGGCACCTATCCAAGTCCTGCTGGGCACATACCAAGTTGAACTTGGACAGGTTCCCAGTGTTGAGACTGTGAAAATGAAGATGTGTCTGGTGGGAGTCAAACCCATGACCTCAGATAGACTGAGACACATACTAGAGTGCTGCCGTTACCAACTAGGCTACAGACACTTGTGGCTGCCAGGTTTGTTTGGTATTACTGGTCTAGGTTCAACTGCACAGCCTCCGTACTGTGGTGATACATCATTTTGGAAGGTTTAACCCCAACACCCCCCCTTGCTATGTGACATAGAAACAGGTACGGAAAGCAATACCCAGGTGAATGAGTGATCAGTGTGGGGATAGAACCTGCAATCATAGGGTAGGCTTACAGGGGAAAATTGTCTTACCAGAAGCATTCACATCTTATTCAAGTCTCTTAAGTAATCAAGTATAGGCTTGGGTAGGGCTCTGGGCTCATAACCTGTTGAGACTGTGAAAATGAAGATGTGTCTGGTTGGAGTCAAACCCACAACCTCAGATAGACTGAGACACATACTAGAGTGCTGCCTTTAAGTCCCCCTCTACATCCTAGTAAGAGGTATGCCACTGCTACATGGTATGATGTGTCCACTGAGTTTGGTTGGGTTGTCAACTTGGTGGTTTTTTTGTTAAACCAGGGTTGGCGGGTGCTCAAAGCCGTGTGGCGGTCAATCAACCACCGCTTGTCAGGTAGTCAACTGATGGGGGTGTGCCATCAACTTGGCCATGGTGGCTTTCAACTGAAGTGGCCAAGAGGTGTTTTTCCTCAAAAAAAAAAAAAAAAACATAATGTTGATGGTAAGGGTCATGAGGGTCACAACAGCAGAAAAAATTTTTCTTGTTGCCCTGAGTTGATCAGCTACTAGGTCAAGTTGATGACCTCAAAAGATGGGGCCCCCTTGGCTATTGCCCCATCAACCCATTTGGTCTGGCCATCAACCATGGCTTGTCACATGAGCAGCAGGAGTTGACAACCCAACCAAACTCAATGGACTCACTATATATGGTGTGTGAAGCATGTCTGGGCACCTGTCCAAGTTTGACTTGGCATGTGCCCAGCAGGACTTGGATTGATGCCCAGGGTGCTTGATTGGGCCAGACTTTCAAGGGTTAAAACTTGGTGCCCAACCAAGCTCCCCTTGATGCCAATCAAAGCTGGTCACACCAAACTGGCCAGCCCCCCTCCCCTGACTTCCAACTGATTGTTTTTTTTTTCCAAGTACTATCATGCCATATGCAGGTCAATGCAACCAGCTTTGGTTGGCACCAAGATGAACTTGGCCAGGCACCAGACTTGGCCAGGTGCCAAGTCAACCTTGGCCTGGCATCAAGGTCACTTTGATCAGCACCAAGGTGACTTTGATCAGTGTCATGTGCACTTGACAAAAATCACCAATCACTCTAGGTGCCACCCAAATGGGCTTTACACACCATATGTCACAGGTCACAGATGATGATTTTTTTTTCTTGTCTGGGTTCCATGGGAATCACACTACCTCTACAAGTTTGTGGATGCCAGATCCAACTTTCATGTGAAGCTGCTGTGACTTGAGCATTAGTAGCACATCAGGTTGCTCACACTCAAAGTAAACAGGCCAGCCAAGCACCCCTTTTGGCAGTTTTAGGAATGAGTATGTAGGGTAACATGCAGGAAAGTATGTGATCAGTTTTTGTTCAAATTTCCATCTGATCTGGGCATAAGATTCATTGAAGATAGTCAGATGAAAGCAGCAGATGGTTGAAGGGCATAACCATTCTCTTTCTTGATGAGCTTTATTCATTGGCTAATTTTTTTTTTTGGAGAAAAAGTCAAATGTAAAACGTCATTAGTACAAAGGCCAAAAGCCAAGCCACCACCAATCGTTGTTACCTGAACAAGATAAGGGTTGGGACGGTCAAAATGATACCGGTGGGAATATTTGGGTATATATTCAGACAAAGTCACATTCAAAGATTTGTTCTGAAAGCCAGCTCTTCGAGCAAAAGAGTCCCCTAAAACCGTTGAATTATATTTGATGACTCCAAAGTTGTCCTTTGATTGATTGGCTGGATTCAGATTCGTTCACAGACACACAGTCGCGCCAGGTTTCGGAGGGTGGTGATAGAGTTGAAGGCTGCTGAGACCAACCGGCGGGCATGTTTTAGTCGACAGCAAATCAATCACGTTTACTGGCTCGGTCCTCACGTGAGAGGGCGATCAGTGTTCGTGTGCTCCTGATGAAAACCCGCCAAATTGCACGTAAACCGAACCCTTCTCGAAAGGAAGCAGGTTTCTACTTCTTCTTTCGGGTCACCAGCTCATTCATCAACTATGTCCTTCATCGCGCGCCTCGAACCGACTAGAATCTAGCTAAAAAGGCGGGTCACAGGCCGCACTGAAGCGCGGATCAATCATCATCCACAACGACACGCCGCCTTCTTTGAGAAGCAGACGCTTTGGCTCGAGCGAGGCGGGTAGGCTTAGAATCTTCCTCCACGATAGGATCACCTTGAGTTGAAGCTTCATCCTCAAAGTTCGTCTCATCCTGTCGGCTTTGTTCTCTTCTAAGGAATTGGCGAACCCTTGCAGCTAATGAATCGTCAGCACGAACGAAGTGAGAATTCAATAATTTCGAACAACCCGTAGCAGGACATGGAACCGAATCCGAACCGTTCTGGGATAGATACTCTTCGAAACAGGCTTTGCAGAACGCATGGCGACAGAGTTGAGATACGAGAGGTACTTTGAGGAACGAGATGCAGAGAGGGCATTTGTAGTTCTGAGTGGCACCTCCGATTTCCAGTTCATCGCCCGATGACTCGTCCTCCTCGGCCTCTCCAGGGTCTAAGTCAAGCAGGATGAGATCGAAAGTCCAGCCCAAATTTCCAAAAAGTGGTCGGTCGATTTGAGCACGTTAGATCAGTTTAGAATGCTGAAAGACAGAAACCAAAGGGCTGACCAGCTGGAAGATAGGTTTTGAGATGAGGCATAATCTCCTTTGCGCCGCTTGCCTCCTGAACAAATGAAAACAAAAACAGGATGGAAAACAAGAAGTTTTAGCCTTCGGTGGTGGCCGTTGGGTCAAAAGATCGAGAGTCGGAGTGCAAAACCACTCAACCCAAATCCGTTGTCGAAAGTTTTTATAACTCGAGTTTTGAGCAAACTTTTGACGAAGAGAGAGAGAGTTCCATTCTGAGAATCTGGTGGAGAGTTTCTTACACAGTTCATCGTGTAGATTGATGGATTGGTTAGAGCTCCTAGAGGAGCGATGGACGCGTTCTCGGATCTGTTCTAGTTCGTCCTTTCGAAACTCGAGCAATTGGATGTCCCCGATCACTCGACGAGCATGTTGGTCGATTTGTTCTAGGATGTCATTTGCTTCCTCGTTAGACTTTGTAAACTCGGCCAATTCAGCCGCGACGTTTTCCAGAGACTCCAAAGGTTTCCTCAAGTTCCTGATCTCTTGCGCACTATCTGAGATGGCCGATTTGAGATTGACTTCTGTTACCGTAGGTTCCAATGTTTGATACAGATAATCGGGTTCGATCAGCTTGGTCAATCTGTCGATCTCTGCCTCCTCCTCGGATAAGTCTAAGACCTGATCAAGTCCATCGTCGTCGTTTGCCTCATGGCCTGTGGGGATAACCGGTTGAACAAAACTTTTGCTTGATGAAATATATGGATAGCTATCTGATGGTCTTGTGAGTAGGGAAGATGACTGAAGCATGATTCGAAGAGAGGATATCGAGAGAAGGGGTGTTGAGTTCGAACGACGTTGGCCAAGCAAGATATGACGAGGTCTTCTTGCGTTTGTTCCGCTTGGGTTGGGTCTGGCTCAGGCTGGTCTGGTGATCAGCTCGGCGGATGGAAGCCAGCCTGGTCGCTGTGGGCGTCGAAGTTCCGATGGCGGCGAGGGCGGCGCGCATCGACGCGACTGGCTGGCGGGCGGGGGTCGCCGCGGCCTGATCATCGATGGGACTCGCGAAGGCAGATTGAATTATGCAGCTTGCCTCTTCACATGTCACAGACTGCTCACCGGCGTCCGCTGGCCTTTCACGGGAGTGGTGAAACCGATCGGAGATTCTCATCTTTATTGCTTCAGCTTCCAGAGTCAGACGCAAACTGGAAGAGAAGGAGAAGAGGAAGAAGGAGAGGAAGAATCGAAAGAGTGGGCGGATTACATATTTAGATACTTGGAACTCGTACCTTATCGTCCGTCAGTTCAAACAAGACTCTTGAACCTCCAACATCCTCCGGCCCAACGGCCATCAAGAAGACATCATGCCCCCCAAACCAGGTAGCTCGAAGGAGGATACGAAACCCAAGATACCCACTGACTCTTCGACCAAAAACACCCCCGAATCTAGCAAGACGGCCCAGACTCAATCAGCTAACAAACTGTCGAAGGATGAGAAGGAACTGTTTGTCAAGTGCCTTCAGGCCGACCAGAGGGTTTGTCTTTTATGACCTTCGTATGTAGTTCTTTCCGATTCGATCGGTCAGTCGATTCCCCCCAAAAAATTGGGCACCACGCATGCTGACCAGGAAAAAAAAAAAAAAAAAAAAAAAAAAAAAACCTGCTCACTTGCATCTCTAGACCTTGAGCCACGAGGAATTACAAAATGCCATGCCCAAACTTGACGTCGTGGAGAAGATGAGCATCGCAAACAGTTTGATTGCTCGAGTCAGTCTTTCTTCCATTTTCATCCGTCATTCGGACACACCGCTCGATTGGATTATCATCATGTCTCAACCTTTTGGTTATTGTATCTCTTAGGGTATGCTTCAAGTCAAAAGGATTCAAGATGAACTGTTCTACATTGCCGTCGACAAATCTCAGCAAAAAGTGTTTGTCGTCACCAATTACTATCTTCTGTCTGTCTGATGAATCCTACGTTTTTTCCTGATCGGTTCGGGTACGACGGATCCCGTGCTTAGGAATTCGAGTATGTCAGCGGATGAAAAATTGGTTTACGACAATATTGCTAATGCTGGCAATTCCGGTAAGTCGATCCCTTCACTAATCAAGTACGCCTCCGGAATATCTATCTACTCGAGTGTATTTCAGGAATATATTAGTACCTCATCAGGCAACACACGTTAGCTAATCCTGCCACGGTTCGTTCACTCTCACGTTTGAACCGGATCAGGGATCTGGACTAAAACGCTCAAGATGAGGACGAATATCCATCAGACCAACCTTACTAAATGTATCAAGGCATTAGAAGGCAAAAACCTCATCAAGGCCGTGAAGAGTGTCAAGTTTCCGACTAGGAAAATTTACATCCTGTCCGAGTTACAACCGAGTGTCGAACACTCTGGTGGTCCTTGGTATACTGATAACGAACTTGATACCGAATTCATCGGTGTACTACTTCAAAGTATTCACAAATGTTTGCAAGATCGAGTGAGTTCTCTATCTAAAATCGACCGGTCTCTTCCTACGACCACCTTGTCACCGGGCTCAAACTTGCGTTTGCCGAAAACTAATTGAACACTCATAACATGACTCACAGTCATACCCTACACAAGGATCCTCCAACGGAGACACTTCTAAAGCCTTGTTGTACCCTGTCTCCCACACGCCCTTTCTCCCAACTACTGTCCATGATGTCTTGGCCTATTTGAAACAATCTCAAATTATTCAAGAAGGCACCGACCTGAACACCGAACATATCTTAACGCTCCTGGACGTCCTGTTATACGACGGGGTGGTAGAGAGGATCACAGTCGGAACTGCCAAATGTGAAGGTCAGAATGGGATGAGTGATTCAGACTTGAGTGAGGAAAACGATAACGAGGACGAGGATGACGAAGGCCTCGAAACTTCAAAGAGGCGCAAAAGTTTAAGTTCTACGAAAAATGCAAAACGTCACAAGTCCAACTCGGGCAAACAGCTACGTTTTGAGGAAAGATCGGATAACGACTTCAATGATGAAGAGGACGAGGAAGAGGAGCATGTTAAACCTAAACGAGAGAAAGGGCCTAGGAGGGTCATTCCAAGCAACGAAGCGTTTGTTTATCGCGCCTTGAGACCCTTACCAAACCAACTTGAACACGGCCCAGAAGGAGAAGGAGATGAAGATGAGCAAGGGGAAGGATGGATCGCAGAACCACCGAACGTGTCAGGTTTTTATGATATGCCATGTGGCCACTGTCCTTCTTTTGATTTCTGCTCCTCTAAGGGTAAGGCATGGCAGTTCAAAGGTAAAACCAACTTGGGCAGTGGTGGTAGTCAGCAATCCTTTGGTAGTGGGTCTTCATCTTTCAATCGGAAATTACCCAAGATCGGCTTGGCTGGAATCGGAGCTGGATTCAATGCCGTTGGTGGCTTGGGCGCTGGCGGTGGTGTTGCGCCCGTTAACCCAGCTGATTGTCCCTATTTGTAAGTGCTTTTCCCTTTTTCCTTCTACCGCCTCACTATCCCTCTTCCCAACAGTCATCATAATACAATCCGCGTTTGTTTTCAGTACGGAATGGTTGGATTTCTGAAGAAAAGAAAAAGCAACAGACCATATTTCAGAGTAACAACACGATGCCTCCCCCCCTTTTTTCCAAAAAAAAAAAAACCCGAGTGGCTTCGTTTTATTTGTTTTCTTCTTTTGATATATGATTTGTTTAATTGTGCCTTTGTGCTCTTATCCTCGTTCATTTTTCATTTTTCATTTTTTTTTGATTAGTTTTCACCAAAGAAAGATTGCTTCGAAGAAGTTGTGCCGGATTTCAGCTGAGTTTTGTTCATCTAATTAAGCTGGAGTCAAAGCCCCACTTTCAATACAACCAGTCGTCTTTCGATCAAATTCAGGCACTTTTTCTGTTGCACTGACTTGGTCCAGCTTTGTATGTCATTCCAAAAGCCCCGTTTGCTTGTTTTTTTGGACTGGTTGATGGAGACAATGCATGATCTTGTAAAGCACTTTGAGTAACTTGTCACACAGGGTGCATCAGGGTGCTTATTGGGTAGCTACCAGCCCAAAGCCAGCCTTGGAAGTCTACGGCTTGGGCTGGGCCGGGGTTGATTCATGATTTGCCAGGTCCAAAACTGGCCCAAGACTTTGTTAGTAGGCTTTCTGTGGGTTTGTGCTTGTGGAACCCCACAGATACAGTAACTTATTATTTCCCTTCATCAAAAAAGTGGGGCTGTTGCCTAGGGAATTGAACACTAATGAATCTGAGAAACATCAAGCCTGTCATGTGAGCAGTCTCAGCAGCCAAACAGTACAACATTTAATGCTGGTCAGTGCTATTCCAACAAATCAAAGGGGGTTGTAGGACGGGCTACCCATGTTTCTGGTGTCTTTTTTGTTGGTTTGATGACTGTCAATAGTGGGAGGAAAACATGTTTGAGGTCAAATCCATGTGTGAAGCAGAGACTGAAAGAAAGTGTATGAGCATGAATGAGGAACATCTGATAATTGATTTGTAATGTGAAAGTGGGTTGTGTCACTTTCAAGGCTGGAAGAGATGGCTGCCAGTATTTGGATGCTGCTAAGATCTGGATTTCAGGTGTAAATTGGAAGAAGAAGCTACAATGAACAAGGCTTTTAGTTCAACTCAAGTTGTAGGTGATAAGCTTGGAAAAGTCTGACCCAACCATCACTCCACTTTTTTTTTTTTTGAATTGCTTTCTATTTATATCTAGGTGCATTCTGTGTGATGAAATGTTTGGCTGATAACTTTAGAGAACTTAATCAAAACCAGAACTTCCAGGCTCATTTTACCAGCTCACCATTTAATTATTTGATTGTGCCTCTGTTCTGAAGAGGTTTCTATCAGTCCTCAAATATTCAGAAGGCTTCATGATATTTGATTTAAAAATCAAGTACAAGAACAAAAGTAGATTAATGGTCAATGATAAAAAAAAAAAAACTTGACAAAAAATTTGTAAACTAAAACTAATGAATACAGAAAATCAATTGGAGGGATTCCCACTCTCATTTCAATATACTATGGAATGCACTTTTGAATACTGGATTGGATTTTTGAAAAATTCCCCAAAATATTTTTTTCAGGGCATTATTTTCTTCATTCCCCCAATCCTTATTTTTACACAGTTTTGATGTCCCCACAACATCCCACATCCACACGGTTTTCCTTCAATTTTTGCAGTTTTGTGAAGTTTCAAAAAAAAAAGAAAAAACCTCCACCAAGTAGGGAGACATCTAAAACATCTCCCACTGATTTTTGAGAGTTTTTGGTGGATTTGAAGGCCTTTAAAATTAGTTTCAAAAAATTCAAGAAAAAAAGGAAATGGTTAAATCCTAAATTTTTTCACTTGTTTTAATAATTTATTTCCAATTATTTTGGAAATTCTGAAGAGACAGAAAGTTTTCAAATATAAAATGCAATTCAAGTATGATTTTTTAAGATTTTTATCCCTTTGATTTATTGCCAAAACATGGGATTAACATAGAGAAAAAGATGTTCTTCTCAATTTTTTTTTCCTTATCTTCCTGAAGCATTTTCCAAATTTTGAGCTTGGAGTATTTTGAAGAGAATTGATAAGTGCACAATAAAATCATGTGAGGATTTCTTGTAGGTTTTCTTCCCCCAGAAATTTTGTAATTAAAAACACAAAATTGGCATTCTTTGCTCTCAGTCATTGAGTAAATAATCAATAGAAAAGAAAATCATGAAAAATGAAGGGGGGGGGGGAAATCAGTCAAACCACATCAATCTATATTGATTTCCTTTGTGGATATGCAGAATTTGTAGCAGGAAAAAATAATCAAACCAAGTTCTAAGTTATTATGAATCAAATCCTTCAATTTTTGTGATTCCTTTCTAGAAAAAGCCTTCCAAAGGGGATCTAATTTGGGAGCTGACCACAGTTTAAAATTATAGTGGAAAGAAACTATGTGCTTGAAAGCTTCCAAAATAATTACACATGTGGGAGAAGTTTGAGAATTGGCAGTTGGAGGGGAATTGAGGCGCAAATAAGTTGATGGCATCAACTTAGATGAAAGTACCACTGGCCATTTGTATGTATCTTTCAGCAGGAAAACATGGCAATGAAATCTCATTTGGGTTGGAGTGTTGAATTTTATTGGTTGAGTTGTGTTGAGTAGTGATGTGTGATTGGTTGATTGGTGTTGAGTGGTGATGATGGGTGATGATGGGTGATGATTGGTGTGGTGTGGTGTGGATTCTGGGTGTTGAAAGGTGATGTTATGTTTGAGGAGAGGATTTGACTGCCCAAAGGGATGAGAAGGAGGCAGGAAATAGTTCAAAGTTATATTGAATATAATATTATTCATATAGACAAGCCAAAAAATGTGGACCTACCCCCAAAAGGGGTCTAAACATGGTGGTTCAAGGTTATATATTTGAGGGCTAAAACAAGGTGCAAAAAATATGGGTAAAAAAATTATTTGCGTGTCATTTGAAGTGAATTTCAAAAATATAAACTCAAATTGTCAATAAAAACAATCAAAATAGCATCAGAAATGACTCCAAAACGCAACCCAAAACAGAAATTTTATGTGATTCTTGTAAATGAACCAACTATTTGGGGTTGAATAATTGATCCTAAAAATCCCCAAATAAGTCTTTTGAGCCCTTTCCAATAACCCCTAAACCAATGAAATCTCAAAAATTGGAAAATGATGCAGGAAAATAAGGAAACAAAAAGTGGAAAAGAATGTCTTTCTTTCTATGTGAATCTTGTATTTTGGCAGGAAAATGAACTACTAAAAATCTGGAAAAATCCTATTTGAATTGCCCATTATATTTGAAAACCTTATATATTTTCAGATTTTCCAAAGTAATTATAAAATAACTATAAAAAGAAGTGAAAGATTTGTGATGTAAAATTTTTCTTTTTTTGGAATTTTTTGAACCTTATTTTGAAGGCCTTTCAATCCACCAAAAATCTCAAATTATTATTGGGGATGTTTTGGATGTCCCCCTATGTGGTGTTGATTTTTTTTTTGCAAATTCAAAAAACCACACACATTTAACAAAAGCCGCATGGATGGGGGACATTTTTAGCATTTCAAAACCATGAAAAAAATAAGGATTGGGGGTGTGAAAAAATAGTTCCATATTTTTATGTGTATAAAGAATATCATGCAAACCATACAACAATGATTTTTTAAACTTTTCTCAGTTAAATTGGGTGCCCAAAGGAAGAGGCCTCAAATTTTCTTTGAGTGTAAAAACTCTTCCTTATAGGACTACAGGGATTTTTTTTTCTGAAGAGTCAACACAGACCCAACCTTCAAAAAAATCAATATGGTACACAAAAATGCCATAATTGCCTGATAAGAACCCAAAATTTTATATAAAGTAATCATGATGTATCACCAAAGCTTTGTATATTTTGATCTAATGAATATCTTCATGATTCTGGTTTTTTAGTTGGATATTTATGGCCATTGGAGTTGCAGATATTTTCATATAAAGGAAACAAATTTGAACTGCTACCAATGGTGATGTGAGTTTTCTTGAATTCAAGGAATAAAGTTTCCATCCTGAGGAACCAATTATGATTTTATGTTGAGATTGAAGAAGCTCATTAAATAATACAATTTAAATTCATCAGCATTTTTGGGTATGTTTTTTTTTAACATTGGATCTGTTTTTTGCCAAGTATTTTCAGGTCTTTTACTTTTTTTGTTTTAAGCTTGTCAATTTTTTTTATATGGCTCTCCCTCCATGCTTCCTCCTATTTTTTTTTCTAATAGAACTAAATGAATTTTCATAGTAAAATCTGCCATGCGCATCTCTGTCACATGCTAACCTTTGTGATACCATTTCCAACAAAAAACTCACTCTCATTCCAATCTGTGATACCATTTCCAACCAAAAACTCACTCTCATTCCAATGTTCATCTTAGGGGTTAAAAATAACTATGAGAATTGAATACTCACCACAAAGTCTCTTTCAAAGAAAATTTATTCTCATTCAAAAATCATCAACATAAGAAGGCCAAAAACTTAACATAAATATTCCGGATCACATGAAAAAAAATTCTGGTTAAAAAACTGCAACTGTGCCAATTATTCCTACAAAGAAATCACCCTGAACATTTTTTTCTCCTTCTAAATCACATTTCTATTGTATCATCTTTTCTTTTTACTTGCTCATAATTCTAAAACTGAGGATTTCTCTTTTGTTTTTCTGTTCTTTTGAATTCTCTTCTCATTTCATGTTTGTTGTTGGTCCAATTTTTATTTAAGATTTTTACACTTTTTTCTTTTAAATATGATGTGATTCTAATGTTAATGAATTATAATTTGATCACATTTCTTCTCAAAATCTGTAAAATATTTCAGCATTCCTTATTTTTTTTCAAGTTATTTTGTTTTAAAAAAGAAATTCTACTGCCAAAATTTTTTCTTTGAAAATACATTTTAGCTTTTCAGTTCATATTTTTTTCCTCTATCACACCTGAGAAAGACAAAACCAAAGTGGAATGTATTTATTTCCTTCAATCAACAAGTAGAAAAGAAAATAATATTTATACTGGTTTATTTGTTTTTGGAGTTTGAAAGCTACAAGAGCTGAATCAAAAATAAAAAGAACAAGCAGAAAAGAAGAATCAGAAAAAACTGATCCAAATTCAGATAAAAAATGGATGGTTAATGTTAAATTCATGGCCTATTGAGCGGTGGAAACAACTCCAAATTTGCTGTGTGGCACGCCACAAAACCACATCCAAGCTGTGTCCATGTCACCACGGTCCGGGCTTGTGTGGGATGCCATACAACTACATTCCAGCCATGTAGAACTCCACACAGCTTGAAGGTAGTTGTGTGGAATCCCAAACACCACTTTTCTAATTTAATTCTATAGCTCCAGGTCACTTTTACTGAGGTAATACAATATTTACAAATTAAATTTATAGTCCCTCATTTTTCTTTACCAAAGAAATTGTTTGCAACAGGAAATGAATGATTCCAAAAGTTATTCAGATTTGAAAACCATTTTTAATCTTTCCAATGTGTTTTTTTTTGATATGTGTCACACACCCACCAAAAATATTTGAGAGGGTAAAATTAAGGAGGTGAATGTGGCCCAAGGGCAAGAGATCACTGCTCAAATTAATCTCAAAGTTAGAATTATATCTTCAAATTTCATGGCTAATGCTTCACAGGAAATTCAAAGGTTGAGGGGAAATTTTTCAATCAGTAAACTGGGGCAAGCTCAGTGTAACAAATTTTTACTCGGAAACATTCAAGAATTCATGATATTTACTAATTAAAGAAAAAAATAATAAGCTGAAAATATTTGTAATTTTAAGATAATCTTTAGAATAGTGTGGAAGGAATAAACCATCGCAAATTTTCAATCCAGCTTAAATTAACAAGGAATTTATTTCAATACAGAATTCAAATGAGGTAAACTCATTTGAATCAAAATCTAAAATGAAAGACTGAATGTGATGACTAGAATGAAGCTTCAAGGAAATGAGATTAAATCTATCAAAAAAGTGCCTGGCACAACTTCCGGGGGGTTTGTGCACCCCTGCAAACAGCAGATTTGAGCTGTGTACAGGTGTACACGGCTCAAAATTGCTGTTTCTGGGGGGTAAACGGCTTCTATACGACCCCCCAGGGTTGCGCGTGTTTGGAACGGCCCTTTGTAGTCGTCTATGGGCCCCCACGGCTCAAATGGGCCATGTAGGGCCCTGAACAACTACCACACAGTTGGAGCCATCAATTTATCATCACCAAAAATGAATTACCACCCAAAAAGACATCAGGGACCTAATATAAATTGATCTACAGACAGGGAAGACTTTGATCCAGCTATATTTCCAGAAAATAAAATTTCTATCCACTAGAGGTGATTGAAATGATAAAATATTTATAAAGAACGTAATTGAAAATAGGCCAAAAATTCAGAATAATGTTTGATCATATTATGAAGAAATGATTGAATTTCTTGGTGCTTTTTCTAAAACCATTCAAAAATATTTGGGTAAAAAATAACCAAAAAAATAATTAGATTTTTTTAATCCCTCCAATATCAGGATTAATTTAAGACAAAGGCTATCCTAATTGAATTTTCTTTACAAGGAAAAAATCAGTATGAGGGTGGCATATCAACAGCTAAAACAAAAGGAAATTCAATGGTGTTAACAAAGGTGAATATAGAATGAAGGTAGAAAAGAAGAGAGATTCAAAGAAAATTCACATATAAAATATTGGATAAAATTTCAATTTCTCTTGAAAATACTGGAGTTTTCTCTCAAAGTTGACCGGATCTTGCATTCATAAAAAATTTAAGGGAATGGAATGAAAGAGAGAAAAGAGAAAAAATTAAGAGAATGGATGAGATCTTGCCTTCAAAATTTAAAAATTAATTCCTTTTTGATCCAAAAAATAAATAAATAAAGGCGTGGAGAGTGTGTATTTGTCAAAAAAAATGAACCACGGAATTTTGGAATTAATTAAAAACCAAAGAAGGCTTGAAAAACTTTAAAAAATACTTGAATGGAGATTTCCTTTGATATTCTTTCCTGTCACCATGCTTTTTGGTTCAATTTTGAGTTTTTTTGTTTTAATAATGAATTCTGAGGCAGGGAGTAGTAAATTTCTGTTAACTCCCAGGCCATCAAAAATAGATGGTTTGATTTTGATTTTTGTTTCCAATTTTGTTTCATTTTTTCCATTTTTTTCTTCTTCTCAATTTTTTTTCACTTTTTTCACTTGTTTATTTTTTTTAATTTTTTTTTTCATCCCCCAAATCCTCAAATTCATGCAGTTTTGAAATGCCCCATCTTCAGGGTTCTACTTAAATTTGCATGGTTTTTCAAAGTTTCAAAAAAAAAAAAAAACTAGCAGGTAGAGGGATGTCCAAAAACTCTCTCAAAATGTTTCCAGAGTTTTTTGTCCATTCTAAGGCCTTTAAAATTTGGTCCAAAAAATTGAAAAACAAAAATTTTACATAGAAAATCTTTTACTTTTTTATTTTTGGTAATTTTTTCCTAATTATTTTTGAAAATCTGAAGTTCCAGAAAGTTTCCCAAATAGGGTGTATCAAAGTTAGCAAATCCGCCATTAGAAACCCACCTTTTTTCACAAAATCCCCCATTTTTAATGGTGGGTTTCTAAAATACACTTACCCCTTAACTGGTGTATTTCAAGATGGCAAATTTCATGGAAATGGTGGATTTCAAACATCAAATCTTCCATTTATGCATCATCATCCATTGACCATCCATCCCATGCAAAACACCCATCCACACCTCCACCTCAGAAAATCCATACCAATCCCATCTCCATTGCATCACACACCTCCTCATCACTTCAAATCACAAACACCACCCCTCCACAAACACTTCAATTCTCAGCATGTCAAAACTGACCTCCAGGAAGCTAGTCAAAAATGAAATCAAGCTGACAGAACTTTTATTATAATTTGACTCCAATTCAAACTTCAATTCCAACTGCAATTTTGAATCCAACTGGTTATCCTTGAATTCTCTATTGGAAAACTTCTACTTAATCCCCCAAAAACATCAATTTCACCATCCAATGTCCAAATGGCAGAAGCTCCATCTCCTCCCTGACTTAAGCTTCCATCAAATTGTTTGAACTTCTTTAGCATCATTCTTGAAAATTTTGGAGATAATTGAGAACCATCCTGTAAAATCTTTTATCTATTGGATATGGAACAGTCAACTTGTAGACCCAATGTGTAATCACTTCTGTCCTAGGATTTTGTTTCTCAATTCTATGTTGGCCAATGGAGGAAGAGCTAATTGAGATCTCACAGGTAATGGGAACTGAAGATTTTCAAGGTTGTATTGGATTTGTTGATGGAATAAAAATCCCTTTGATTCAAAAACTCAAGGTTTATGGAATTTTTTTTTTGATTGGAAGAAAAGGCAATCCAATTTCTTAATAGCAATTTTTTTTAAACAAAAATGACCAAACATGCTTCCTTTGTTCATACAGATACTCCATTTCTGTTCAACTTGTTTGCAAAAACAAAAAAAGTTCATTTCCCTCCATACTGGCCTTCCAGGTTCCTGTCATGATTCTTATGTCTTCAGCCAAATGCAGATTTCTCAGCAAACTCAAAGCTACTTTGACAAAGACCAATACCTTCTGTCTGAATCTGCTTATGCAATTGGTAAATATGTGGTTCCAGCATACCGCAATGTTTCACCCAATGATAAAGCCAAAAGTGATTTCAACTATGATCTTTCCCAATCAAAAATTTGGATTGAGAATTCCATAGGAGTCCTGAAAGGAAGATAGGACAGCTTAAGAGAAATGCAAATCTAGATCCAAAATTCCAAAGACATGAAGGTACTCTTCAAATTGATTGTCTGTTGAATTATTATCCATAATTTATTGGCCAACATCAAAGATGAATGGAATGAAATATTTGAAGATGATGTGCCTGATCCTCCTAAAATCATCCCAGTCTTATATAATCAATCTTCTTTTGCCATGAGAGAGCAAGTTATACCTCTTTCCCTTGCTCATTTTGAATCATGATGGTCTGATTTCAGAATTGGTAAAGAGAAAAACACACATTTTTTTTTTCATCCACCACTGACTGACTTGATCTTTTCAGTCACCAACAAGTGGACCCCATTCATCCCCACCACCATGATACTTCTCCTCCTCTCCCAGTCATTGGACTCCACCACTTACCCTCCTCCTCCTCACCCACTCATTGGACTCAATCACTCACCACCAACAACAAGCTCACCACACCCACCAACCAAACATCACTGTCTCCATCTCCAGGTCAGTCTTGTTATCTAAAATACCTTTTTGATTTCATTTCTAACACCCCCCCTTTCCTCTCCAATCTTTGCCAGCCCACCCTGGTATTCCCTCCACTCTCCCTCTCAATCCACCCCCCCCCCTTGTTGCACTTGTGCTAACCACTCTGCCCTTGCTTCATCCCTCCTTGTTGGCCCACCAGAACCCCCCACCACCCCCCCTCAATCCAAGGCCACCGCCCAAGAAACCCCTCTTCCCATCCTTGAACCCCCCCCTTCAACCAATTGAAAGCCCCCCTTTCAAACAAATGCTGCCAGCCAACCCGCCAATCAACCGCCCCCCCCTTTGACCAATAAACAAGCCCCCCCTTTTACCAATGGATAGGCCACTTGAACAATCAACCAGCCCCCCCCCTTTGACCAAGGGATGGGCCAATCAACTGCCCCCCCCTTTGATCTATTTACGGGCCAATTGACCGCCCCCCTTTGACCAAAACTTGCCGGCCAATCAACTGGGCCCCATTGTTTGACCAACTGACCAGCCAGCTCTCCCCCTTTTGCTGGAAAATAAACCAGCCCCCCCCTTTTACCAAATATTTACAGCCAATAAACCAACCAACTGGCCAGCCCCACCCAAAAAACCAATCAACCACCCCTGCCTCCTTGACTGAGCAACCCAACCTTGACCAACCAACCAAGCCCCCCCCTTCTTGCTTGGCCAAAGCAATGGGACCACCCTTCCCACTCCCACCACTTCCATCCTTGCCACTATCATTGCTACCATCATCCCCAAGGCCTATTAGTGATGTTGTGAATCCTGGAACCAAAAAACGGTGAGTCCCCATTTCTTCCATGGATGTCCCCCCTGATTCATCTTCCCCATGTTGTCTTTCAACTTGATTATACAATCAGGATCATGGCCATTGGGGGAGTGATTCAGTCCAATCCTTGGATTTTCCCCCTGCTTCATCTTACCTATGGTGTCTGTCAACTTTATTATACAATCAGGCTCACAGCCATTGGGGGAGTGATTCAGTCCAATCCTTGGATTTTAAATCCTGCCTTATTTATGCCTAATTTATGTAATTTTTTTGGGCTCATTTGTGAATCATTGACTATTGGTGTAAGCAGAAGAACAAGAGCTTAAAGAGGAAAATGAAGAAGAGGATGAATTCAAATTTTTTGGGGCAAAGCAGTAAAAAATCCATTAAGTTTGTCTGCATCACAGAAAGTAGGGAAGTTGATCCAAACCCAACAGAGATTCACATCACCAAATTCACCCTGAATTTGTACACCAAGGTCAACATGGGACAAGCCATCATTTTCCCAATCAACAGACCCTTTTTCTGTCTTGCTGAGTGGTTCCCTTTCTCTGAAATTTCTCCTGAGGATAAACTTTGATGAGAAAGGTTTGATTGCAATCTACTCCACTGCAATACAGACCTTCAACCTGTGAAAACAAAAAGGCCCTCATCTCTGGAGTTATGTGGGCTGATGAATGTAGAAAATTGAGCAAAAAAGAAGCTTTTGGAAAATACAGTTCAGCCACAAAACTCCGCAAGGCTATGAGAAGAATTGGATTCCAGCCTCAAGCAGAAAAAGAAAAAATTATCTGGGCTGGAGAGTGGCGTTTGAAAAAAGTCAGAAAATTTTCTCCAGCAATTTTTGAGAATTTTCAGAGGGAACTCATTACAAATAAAATTCCTTGCATGAAAAATATGGAGTATGATGAAGAATACAAGATGTCTGAATTTTCCTCCTTCTTAAACTTTACCCTTTATGATTTTCAAAACCTCCCCCATCAATATTCTGATGCTAAAGGATGGATTTCCATCTTCAATCCCAAGAGTATTTCCAATGAAATTTACACTGATTTTTTGGCTGATGATGATTTTGATAGGATTGGAGGGCAGTTTGAATTTAGGGATTATCAGGTATATCTTGATTTGGCTAAATTTTTGGGGGTTATATCAGCTGTTTTCAAATCCAAAGATTTCACTCATCAAACTTGTGGAGGATTATGACCATCCACGAAGCATCCAAAAATATGCTTCTCTTGTAAAATATCCAAAAAGATGGAACTAGCAGTCCAGAAATATGTTGATGGAACTTCAACATTCTCAACCATTGGTGGATATGACAGACAGATAAAAAATGCTTGTAAATAATTTAATTTGGTTTTTTTGGTGAATGCATAGCAATATATATAAAAATATTTACAAGCCAAACAGCTGAGCAATCTTTTCAATCTCTGTCATTGGTAGACCACTACTTACACAGGAAATTTCCAATGAAAACCTTTTGTTTTTCTCTGATTGAGCAAAATCTTTGTCCTTTTCCTCTTTCTGAAAATCCAACTCATCTTCTTTCATATTCCTTTCAGAATTGATATTCTTCTGTTGGGTTGGTGCCTGTTCCTCTATTTGTTTCTCCTGAGCTATAAGCTCTGATCTCCATTTGTTCTATCCAATTTCCAGATTATTCTCCCATTTCTTGCTCTTGAAGTCAAGTTTCTTTCTTTCAACAAAATTTTTAACTGTTTTCAAATTAAAAAAAACAATTTTATTTCCATTTTTGAGAAGATTGAGAAATCCAATTTATTTTCCTTACTTGAATCTTGCTTCTCAATTATTTCTTCAAAGCCTCCAAAGCTAGAAGTGTATGTCCTCTTTTGATGACTTTTTGGGTTTATGTTCATTGAATTGGAGGTCTTGCGCTTTCCCTTGGGTGAGTTTGATGGAATATGACTGTCTTCACTCAGACTGGAAGGTGATGTAGAAGGTCCCAATTGCTTAAGATTTCTTTTATTTTCAAGAAAAGGATGAGGCTTTTCATACAAAATCAGTAAAATTCATGATTCAACAAAATAAAAACCATGCTTACTTGAGGTGAGGTATGTTTGGATTGTGAATTGGGACAGTCTTCCCCCAATTTGGTGGTATTTTTGAGTTCATCCATGCTAAGAAATGATGGATCCAGGAAAGTGTTTGGGATGCTTGTGGAATGGATTGGTGCTGATTGAGCTGTAGTTTTGGCAACATCATTCTTGGTGCCTGATGCTGGCTCTGATGGTTACCAGTGGTATGTTTTCTCATTATTGGGTTCACTAGGCTGAGTGTCATTGGGAAGTGGCTCCATATCATTTGAATCCGATGTTTGAGCATTGCACTCAGCCATAGGGGTGATATTTGCTTTTTTACCAAATACTTCATCCATGTGGTTGTAGAAAGGGAAGATTGAATCCAATTTCTGAAGCAAAAAGTTTATCCCCTTGGATTTATTGGAATCAATAATGCCAAACCCAGTTGAGATGGACATGGAGTGGGATTTTGTGACCTTGGCCCATTAGCTCTTAAATTGCTCCCACATTTTATTTGAAGACAATTTTATCCTACCTTTTGTTTTGTTCTTGCGCTCATTGGCCATCAGGAGATAACAATTTAACTTTGAAGATGGGGGTCAACCAAATCTTTTTTGTTTTTTGGACCCAAAGCAAGTAGCATAGTTTAACAAGAATTTGAGCCATTTGACCAGGATTAGGTGATCTTCTTGCTTGGGTTGGCCAGATGATTTGGAAGCTTAGGGAGGAGGATTGTTTGTTTTGAATTTCTTTGGGATGTTTGTTTGGTTAGGTGGTTTTTGGTTTTGCATTGCTGAGGGGCCATTTTGATAGGTTGAGGCTTCAGAGGATAGTGTTATGAGCAGTGAAGATGATGAGATGTCCAAGTAGGTTGGAGTTGAATGGAAGCGGGAAGCAAGGATGAGATTTCCAAGGATTTTGGGGTTGGATGGAATTGGGAAGCAAGGATGAGATGTTGAAGTATTTTGGGATTGGATTTAAGTGGGAATCAAGGATGAGATGTCCAAGGAGATTGGATTTGGATGGAAGTGGGAAGCAAGGATGAGATTTCCAAGGATTTTGGAGTTTGATGGAAGTGGGAAGAAAGGATGAGATTTCCAAGGAGGTTGGAGTTGTCACAAGGGCTGCTGACATGCAAGCAGGGCTTGGCACAGAGGGGTCTCTACCCACAGTAGGCTTAGGGGCAAGGTCACTGAAGGAGGCTACAAGGAGCAGAGGAGGATTGTGTTGAAGGGTTCTGAATGAAACTTTCTGGGAAAGATCTCCTAGTAAGAAGTAGTAAACTGATTTCTTGGGGAACATCAGGAAGAGGGAAGAGGAGGCCTGTTAAATAGACAAGAGGTTGGAACTACAACAGAGATACAAGTGATTGGGGCTCAGACTATACACATGATGTCATGGGAACAGTCTAAGTAACAGAGAGGGCTGATCAGGTATGCTTCTACATTAGGTTAGGCTGCTTCTACATTGGGGTAAGGTTCCAGGTCTGAGCTGGCTAAGTTGGGAAAGTACAATTGAAGGATGTACAGTGTACATGGGAGTCATGACACTATGTACTAAGTAGAGAGAGTATGTAATACAATCTGCAAGAGGATTTACATAAAGATTCCCAAAGGATAAACCACACAGAGGAGGTATGGGTTAGACAGAGAGATAACCCAAAGAGGTATGGGTTAGACAGAGAGGTAGAGTAGAGCCTGGGAGATTGAGTATGTGCAAGCCTATGGAGTCTATCTGTGTATAGTATGAGGTTAGACTATATGTAGGTATGTGCTGCATGAAGATCCTGAGGTATATAGTTACTGGAGACATATTGATGTAAGTCTCCTGAGCCCTGAGGTTGAAGTTCCCAAGAAAGTAGATCAGGCTGGAGGGTTAGACTGAGGTTAGACTGAGTTTGGTGTCAGTATGAAAGTACCCCCTGGTGAAGAGGAGGGCATCTCCTGATGACCATAAAAGGAGAGGTTGAAGAGGCCATCCAGGTTGTCTTTCAGCCATGTCTAATTTGAGTTTTCCTTCCCCTTACCCACAACCATCACCACCATCCACCCCATTACCACCTTTATCTCCTTACACCAGATTACCTACACCAACCTATCCAATGGAGAAGACCAACAATTATTATCCAGTCCAGCAATACTACCCAAGTTGTGATAGGTGCGTCAAGCTTGGAAGAATCTGCACCACCAGTATCAAGCACAATTCTGCCAAATGTGAAAGTTGTAGGCAGTATGGAAGAATGTGTGATATGGATAAGCAAGGCAGAAAGGCCTTGGGGCCAACCTTATGGGTCCTGGAGAAGAGTCAACCTTTTGAAGTGAAAGAGGCTCCAGATGATGATGCCATGACCCTGGGTTACTCATCCAGACTTGATGAATCTTCAGGTAAGTGCTTCTGGATTTAGTATTGGAGGTGCTGGAGTGCTGATACAAGGTTTGCAATAGTCTGTTTGATGCAGGAGAGGTTGAAGAAAACGCAATAAAAGAGGGAGGAACTGCGTCAAACTGGTAATTTGGCCATAGATGGTACGTTGAGGCGTCCGCAGGAGGAGTGCGGTGAGGCATTTATACAATGGGGAACCCCTCACGTAGATTTGGACAAGGAGGTGGTCGAGGTCCCCCCAAAAAGGGTACAAAACAAGGGTATTCTGGAGTCTGTCAAACCCATTGAAGGAATTTGTCAAAGCGTTGAAGGGGTTTGTCAAAGCGTCAAAGGGATTCGTCAAAGCATCAAAGGGGTTTGTCAAACCGTCAAAGCAAATCTTCAAAGCGTCAAACTTCAAAGGGTCAAAGCAAACTGTTGAAGTGTCGAAGCAAATTGTCAAAGCGTCAAATGTCGAAGCGTCAAAGCAAACAGTCAAAGAGTCAAAGCCCACCGTCAAAGCGTTGAACGTCGAAGCGTCGAAGCAAATTGTTGAAGCGTTGAAGCGGATTGTCAAAGTGGAGATGACAATGAAGACGCCAAAGGGAGTTTGGAGATGGAATTAAGTGATATGGATGAAGATAGAGGAACCACTAAAGAGATAGGTAAAGGAAAAGGGAGAGAGATAATTGTTGAAGAAAGGGGCAGATCAGATGACTCTTTGGAGTTAGAAGATTCAAGGAACAAGATGAAGGATTTGGAGGTGAAGATGAAGGTGGTGGAAGACAGAAGGAATATAAGGAAAGGAATTGAAAGAAGAGGTGAAACTGAGGTCTGGTTGGAGGAATTGGAAAGTGGAGAAAGTTTATTGGAGATGATGGAAGGAAGAAGATTCAGAGAAGATTCTGTTTTAAATGAAGATCAAGTTAATCATTCTTTGGAGATTTATAGTAGAAATTCTAGGACTTTAGATTCAAATTTTCAGGAAGGTTTAAAGAAGGGTTGGGGTAGTGAGATAAGAAAAGAGAAGTATGGGTTTTTAGAAGCTAGAAAGAAAAAATTTTTAGAGATAAAGAAAAGACTAGCTGATATTTTGGCTTTAGCTGGGCATACTTTTGAAGTAGGGACTACTATAAGGAGGCCAAATTCTTATCAAGTTGCCAAGTTAAAATTAGTAAATACTTGGATTTCTAGAGTAAAAGAGTTGGAAGAATTGATGTGTGAAGCTATCTAAAAAGTTGTTTATATGAAATTTGTTTTATTTTATTACTTATTAATTTATATTTTCTTTGGAAGGGAGTAATTGATTTTTTTTTGCTAAGGTTGAAAAAGGGAAAAGGAGAAAGAATTTTTATTTATTTATTATTTTTTTTTCATGTTATTGATATTAATTATTATTATTATGATTATCTTTTTTTTTGAAAAAGGAGAATATGGTTTATATTGTTTTATTTTAAGGATGACTTTGTTTTTGAGGGATAGAGTGTATGGAAGTCTTGAAGTAAAGTAGGGCAGTTGGTAAGATTAGAGTGAGGTTCCCAAGTAGTGCGTTCCTTGTCATTCTGGAAGCCTTTCCATTCAACTAAGTAAAATAATTTCCCCCTCTTAAGTTTGGAGTCCAATATTTGAGACACTTCCCATTCTTCTTCACTATCAATTTTGACTGGCTCAGTTGGTGGTTGGTGCCTAGAGGATAGTGAGTTGTCCTGATATGGCTTGAGTAAGGAGGAGTGGAATACAGGGTGAATGGTGGACCATTGTTGAGGGAGTTGAAGCTTGAATTAACTTTTTCCAATCTGTTCTGTAATCAAAAAAGGACCTAACCATTGCTCTGAGAGCTTATGAGTTGGACAATTAGTTTTGATATTTTTAGAAGAGAGCCAAACTTTGTTTCCAACATCAAATGAGGCAGGAAAGTCACTTCTTTTTAGTTCAGCATATCTTTTGTAGGTTTTAATTGCCTTTTCTAGTTCAATACCCAATAACTTTTGATTCTGGTGAATCTGGGTTATATAGTTGCTGGCAGGTTGATCATCTACTACATGGAGACTGTCAAAGTTGGGATGTTGTCCATAGATGGTGAAAAAAGGAGATTGCTTAGTAGAAGTGTGAGTGGAATTGTTGTAAGCAAATTCAGCAAGGGCGATCCAGGTATCCCAGTCGTCTTGGTGATAACTGACATACATCCTAAGAAATTGTTCTAGGATCTGATTTACTCGTTCCGTCTGTCCATCTGTTTCAGGGTGATAAGCTGTGGAAAGATTTCTTTTTATCTGTAATTTTTCACATACAAGTTTCCAAAAGGAAGAAACAAATAAAGATCCTCTGTCACTGACAATGTCAGTTGGGAGGCCATGTTTAGTAAAAACATGAGAAATTAGTAGGTTAGCCAACTCCACAGAGGAGATATCAGTTCTGGTTTTAATAAAGAGTGACATTTTTGAAAAACAATCAACTACCACAAGGATTGAGTCAAACCCATTGGATAGTGGCAGTTGTGAGATGAAGTCCGTAGAGAGTGAAGTCCAGGGAGAATCTGGAATTGGTAAGGGTTGGAGGAGTCCAAACTTTTTGTGGTGACTGGCTTTGTTTCTGCTGCAAAGGTAACAAGAAGAAACATAATCTTTGATAAAGGAAGTCATATTTTCACAATGGAAATCTCTTTTGACTAGATCAGCTGTTTTGTCTTGTCCAGGGTGGCCAGAGAGGGGAGAGTCATGTCTTTGTCAAAGTATTTCAAGTTGGAGTTGTTCATCCTCCTTGGGGATTTCTATTCTGTTTTGGAAAATAAGGAGTCCAGTGTCTGGGTCTATAAGGTAACTCTTTACTTGTTCCTTTTTATGTAGCTTCTGAATAATCTTCTGGGTTGATTTGTTGGAGATCTGGGACTGAATTAAGGTTTCCAATTGTTTGTCAACCTTTTTTGCAGAGATAAAGAAAATTCTAGAAGGTTCAAAGTCAGTCTGTTTCAAGAGTTGTTTGACATTTACTGGATTATTTTCTGCATAGGGCATCCCCCCCTTGGGATAAACGTTGTCTTGACGTGACAAGACATCAGGCACTATTGATTGATTTCCAGGTATATAGACTATAGTGAAGTAAAATTCAGACAGAAACTCAGCCCAACGGGCTTGGCAATGAGTCAAGACTTTGGAGGTCATGAAATATTTAAGAGATAAGTGATCAGTGAGAACTTCAAAGGGAGAAGAAAGACTGAGGAAGTAAGCTCTCCAGATCTTGATGGCCCATACAATGGCCAGGAGTTCCTTATTGTGGATTTCATAGTTTAGTTCAGCACTACCCAATTTTCTGCTGTCAAAAGCAATTGGGTGTTTGGATCCATCAAGAGAGACTTGGGTGAGGACAGCCCCTAGGGCATAGTCACTGGCATCAGTCTCCAAAAAGGTTTGTAAGGAGAAATCAAAATGTCTGAGTACAGGAGCTTTAGTAAAGGCTACCTTGAGGTCCTCAAACTGCTGCAGAGCCCCTGGGGACAAAGGAAAGATGGGGTCTGCTCCAGTTAGAGCAGTGAGGAGGTGCACCTTTCTGGAATAGTTAATGATAAACCTGCGATAAAAATTAGAAAAATCCAAAAACTGTTGCAAGGCCTTTTTGTTCATTGGTGGTGGCCAGTCCAAGATCTTCTGGACCTTGGAGTTTTCCATTTCAATGCCACTTCTGGAAATGACATATCCTAGATAGTCCCCTGAGGAGGCATGAAATTCACACTTAGAAGCTTTTGCATGTAAGGTGTTCTTCCAAAGTCTGTTCAAGACTTCACACACATGAGCTGTATGTTCTGTTAAGTTTTTGGAAAAAATAAGAATTTCATCAAGGTATACCACCACACAGATGGTCAGAAGGTCTGCAAAAATGTCATCAACAAGAGATTGAAAAGAGGCGGGAGCATTGGTGAGTCCAAAAGGCATTACCAAATATTCAAAACTCCCAAACTGAGTTCTGAATGCTGTAAGATGTTCATCCCCTTCCTTAATTCAAAGGAGATTATAAGCACCCCTGAGGTCAATTTTGGAAAAAATGGTAGAACCAGAAAAGACTGTTAATAATTGAGTCATGGGAGGAATGGGATACCGGTTCTTTCGAGTCACAGCGTTGAGTTTGCAATAGTCAACACACAATTGCAAACCACCATCACTTTTTCTTACAAAGAGGACAGGTGCTCCAGTGCTGGAAGTGCTGGGGCGAATGAAACCTTTCTCTATATTTTCCGCTATATAGGCTTGTAGGGCCTCCTTCTCATGGTGACTAAGGGAGTAGATAGGCCCAACTGGAGGCATAGGGCCTTCCAGTTTGATATGATGGTTGTAAGCGCAATGAGGAGGGAGTTTATCAGCTTTGACCTTGGAAAAAACATCTAAAAAGGTATGATAAGCATCAGGAACTCTCTCCATCACAGTTTCAATTTCATCAGTTTCCTCATCTTCATCCAAACCTTCTGCTGTAGCCTGCTTTGGTTTGGAGTCAGAAGTGGAAATAATCATACGCAAAACTTGAACGGATAAATCATTCTCCATATCCTCCAAGAATTTCAGAGAATGTCCAAAGAATATCCTGTTCACAGAAGTAGTTGTTGAACTCAAAGGGAAGTTTTTTGAGTGCATAGATTCTGAAAAGGGGACAGGAGCAGTGACCTGCAGGTTCACTGGCGGAAAGGAAGTAGTGGCCAAGGAGAGTTCAACGGAAGAGGAATGGTCCAAAGTTGGTTGGTGTCTTGGGGTGATCAATCCCAGTTGCCAATTTACCTCTGGGTTCCAGAAATGGAGGAAGTCAATACCTAGAATAATGTCTTCTTTGGGGGGAGTATCAATAACCAAGAAATCCCATTCTAAGTTGGGAAAAGAGGGCAAAGAGAAATTGAAGGAAACCTTATGGGTGATTTCCTGGGAAGGTGAGTCAGAAGGACTGAAGGTAAATAAGAAGATAGGAGTGGTCAGGGGTTTGAGTGATAGAGAAAACTTTAAAACCATAGATTTTGAAATAACAGATTGAGTTGCTCCAGAGTCAACAATTACACTATAAGCCTGGTTATTTGACAAGCAAACAAAACGTAAGTCTTTGGAAGGAGGGTTAGCGTCTTTTCTTTCCCAAGTTTGTACTCAAATATTGGGAGGGTGATGGTCAAGGAGTACCACATTCCCATCACCTAGTATTTTCCCTGTTTTGGTTTCATAGGATTGGGCTTCTGTCCAGGCTTAAAATCTGGACGTTTCCTGCAGAGGATAATTTTGTGAGTTCCTCCACAGTAGTTACACAAACCCTCTCTTTCTTGCCTAGCTTTTTCTTCAGCCTTGAGGTGTCCATCCTCTCCTACATTGGGATTGGGGACATAGGTTGGAGTAGAATTAGTAGGGGTTGTCTTGGCCTTCCCCTTAAACCTACCTGGTTGGCTGGTCTGTTGAGATTTCTGAGGATTTGGAAGACTGGGTCCAGGTCTTGAGGTCTGAGGGAGAGTGAAGGACTTCTCCCGGATCCTTTCATGGTAACGAGTGTCATACTTAAGAACAATATCCATTAGGTCTTGCAAGGTTTCTTGAGGTCCATCATAACCAGCTAGTTGGTCCAGTAATCTGGCTGGGAGACCCTGTCTAAACTGAAAGAAAAAGGCTTTATCACCCCACCCAGAGACCTTGGTCATAAGTGTCCTGAATTCAGTGATATATTTAGTAGCATAACCACTGTCTTTCATCTTAAGGAGGGTTAACTCCTTCTCAGCACGCTGGATTTCTAGAAGATCCCCAAAAAGTGTATGAAGCTGTTGAGTGAATAGAAGCCAGGAGTTAAGTATGAAGTCTGGCTCATGATTACCAATGTGAGCAAGATAGGGTTGGATCCATTGACTGGCATCTCCTGAAAGGTAAGAGACTGTAAAAAATACTTTCTTTCTGTCATTTGCAAAAACTCTCTCATCATTTGCAAAAATGACTTCACAAGCTTGAAGGAAAGGTCTAAGCTTGGTTGGGTTAGTTCCATCAAATTTATCTGGGGCATTGATAGATGGAGATTTAAAGTTAGCAGAGGGTCCATGGTCAGCAGATTTAGAAAGATGAGTCATTGCAGTGGTAATTTGCTGAAGAATGGCCAGCAGGGCAGGGTCAGTTGAAGGAACCTGAGTGGTGGAGGGAAGGTTGGTGTGTGGGGAAGGTGAAGGAACTGCTGTTGCATTAGAAGTTTGACTAGGATTACCCTCTGGGGATGGTGAACCCAGGCCACTCAAGATTCTAGAATCAAATCCTGAGTCTTCATCCTCTTCATCTTCCTCACCTTCTCCTGGGATTGGGACCATGCTTGCATCATAGGCAGGAGAGTCCAAACCATGGTAACCTGGGCTTGGAAACTGACCTGTGACCCTGTGGAGGCTAGCATTGTCAGAAGAAGGAATAGTAGAAAGGGATACTTGGGGAATAGGTTCCAATAAGCCTGTATCCATAGGAGTGGAAGTGGTAACCACTGGTGCAGCCAGGTTAGAAAAAGTCCTACCTGTTCCACAAGATCTAGGGGTAGAATGGTCATTAGGTTCAGTGGTACCTCTCCCCCTAGAGCTGCGGGTGACTGCTGGGCTAGAAATGTGAGAAAAAAGAGCACATCATGGGGGCATTCTTACTTCTATGAATAATTAGTTACCCAAAAGTTGTTCTTCACCTTGGAGCAAGAATAAAATGATTAAAAGGAATTTTTTCTTCCTCTGATTACCTTTATGGGAAATTCAAATACTGGTTACTATACCTTGTCTAAGTGTTGAAGTGTTGGGGTGTCAAAGTGTCGAAGTGTCAAAGCGTCAAAGCATTGAAGTGTTGAAGCGTCAAAGCGTCAAAGTGTTGAAGCGTCAAAGCGTCAAAGCGTCAAAGCGTTGAAGTGTCAAAGCGTTGAAGTGATACTTAGAGGATGGAGAGCTGGATCTCTGAGTAGGTTTGACAGTAAGGTAAGGGAAGCAATGAAAATGGCCACAAATCAAATATCCAAGTTCAAGGTTGGGACAGAAATAAAGCAAACAAAAATTGCCACAACTCAATAGCAAGATTTGATGCTGTCTAAAAGGGATAGGGAGTGTGGTTGGTGAAGAAGGGGTTATTGGGGAAGAAATAAGTTTAATGTCACAAGGGCTGCTGACATGCAAGCAGGGCTTGGCACAGAGGGGTCTCTACCCACAGTAGGCTTAGGGGCAAGGTCACTGAAGGAGGCTACAAGGAGCAGAGGAGGATTGTGTTGAAGGGTTCTGAATGAAACTTTCTGGGAAAGATCTCCTAGTAAGAAGTAGTAAACTGATTTCTTGGGGAACATCAGGAAGAGGGAAGAGGAGGCCTGTTAAATAGACAAGAGGTTGGAACTACAACAGAGATACAAGTGATTGGGGCTCAGACTATACACATGATGTCATGGGAACAGTCTAAGTAACAGAGAGGGCTGATCAGGTATGCTTCTACATTAGGTTAGGCTGCTTCTACATTGGGGTAAGGTTCCAGGTCTGAGCTGGCTAAGTTGGGAAAGTACAATTGAAGGATTTACAGTGTACATGGGAGTCATGACACTATGTACTAAGTAGAGAGAGTATGTAATACAATCTGCAAGAGGATTTACATAAAGATTCCCAAAGGATAAACCACACAGAGGAGGTATGGGTTAGACAGAGAGGTAGAGTAGAGCCTGGGAGATTGAGTATGTGCAAGCCTATGGAGTCTATCTGTGTATAGTATGAGGTTAGACTATATGTAGGTATGTGCTGCATGAAGATCCTGAGGTATATAGTTACTGGAGACATATTGATGTAAGTCTCCTGAGCCCTGAGGTTGAAGTTCCCAAGAAAGTAGATCACGCCGGAGGGTTAGACTGAGGTTAGACTGAGTTTGGTGTCAGTATGACAGGAGTTGGATGAAAGTGGGAAGCAAGGATGAGATCCAGGGATTTGGGAGTTGGATGGAAGTGGGAAGCAAGGATGATGAGATTTCCAAGGATGTTTGAGTTGGAAAAAATTGGAAATCAAGGATGAGAAGTGAGAATGATGAGATGTCTGAGGAGGTTGGAGTTGGATGGAAGTGGGAAGCAAGGATGAGATGTCAAAGGAGGTTTGATTTGGATGGAAGTTTGGAGTTTGATAAAAGTGGGAAGCAAGGGATGGATGGTGTGGTGCAGTTTTTGGTTGATGCTGTGGGTAACTTTATATACTTTACTTGAAAAAACTCATTTATTTCATGTTAAGTTTGACACGTTGTAAGACTCCAAACAGTGCTGGAAAAAGGCAGTTCTGTGGAGGAAAAAGGTGATTTTTTAGGCTTCCCTCCTGAGTGTTACAAATATATTTAAATTTAACCAGAATCAAGGTCCAGAACCTTGTAAATGAGGAATTGACGGGGAAAGATAAACTTGGTGGTAAACTATAGCTATGGAAGAAAACACTATCTGAGGCAAGATGGTGATGGGAAAACTCTTGAGCAGAATAAGCTATAGTTGTTTCAGAGTTCAATAGAACAAGGCAGTTGAGAGTAACAAGGCCCACAAGCTAATAACTCTGGTTGTCAGCAGAAGATTGGGATTTATCAAATCAAACCCAAGCGGCCTCCAGGTTCTCAATGAACCTTCCCAACTATCCGCAATCAAGCACTTGAAGGGTACCAGGTAACTGTGGGTGGCTGCATAAACAAATAAATTTTTCTAATGAAGCTCTAGAAGAAAAGGAATAAAAAATTAAAACAATAATGAACCAACAATTCTCAAGGAACTTGAGAATAGCGTGGGAAAATGCAACTTTGAGGAAAAAACAGGGAGGTTTAACACTCCAGGTTTAAGCTTAATAAAACCTCTCAGTAAAATGTGACTGGTTCTGGAAAGACAATCAAAGAATGATTGAGACCAGTATGGTTGGAAAAAGGGATCAAGGAGTGGTATAACACACTCAAGAATCCAAATAAATGGGTTCTTCTTCAACCAGAAAGGCTATTGGTTGGTGATAAGGAACAGGGCCACAGAAGGGTGGATCAGAGTTTTGAGTATGGAGGCTCAAAGATCAAGGGAAAATCATAGATATACCCAGGATAAAAGATGATTGATTGATTATGATGGATATACCATGGATGATAAATTGATTATTGACAAGGACTGGGGGAGAGACCCTCCTTTTATTGGCAAAAGGGCCCTGTAGACTATTTACAAGTGATACTACAGATGAGCCCAAAAAATGAGAGGCAGAAAATGAAAATCTGAAGCTTTGCCAAAAAGAGGTGGAAATTACGGGCAGAGGGCAATTAACAGACAGCAGCTGGATGCAAGAAGAGCAAGGTGAAAGGAATCATCATGAGCATTTGCAGAAAATGAGCAGCTGCAGACCATGTGCGTTGGCAATGAATTTTGAGGGAAACAGGTGATGGCACTCTTGCGGTCTGTCAGATGAGCAAACCAGAGGTAACTGGGTGGGAAAGATGATGTTGGCCATTGGCCAGCCAGATGAAGGAGGGAGGGATCAATGATGGGTCCAAAGCTGGTGAGGATGGCTGTCCACACTTGCACTTGGTCAAAAAAATATTGAGCAGGAAGCAGGGCAAGGAGGAGTTGAACGGAGGATCAGCAGAATTGGATGCCCTGGAGAGCCCTTCCTTTACTGCTTTTTTTATTTTTTTTTCTGAGGTGCCCCAAATTGGTAACCACAACTTCTGATCTGAAATAAGTGGTTTTCTTTGATTTTTAATGAGGGCTTTTAAATGGCAGGTTTGGTTTGAAACCCACCATTAAAAAATGACAGTTTTGGTTAACTTTGATACACCCTAATATAATAGGCAATTCAAAAATTATTCTTTGAGATTTCTAGGACTTCATTTACCACAAAAAAAAAGGGATTAAGATGAAAAAAAGATGTTCATCTCAATTTTTTTTTACATAAATTCCCAAAGCATTTTCCATTTTTTGAGCTTGCATTTTTTTAGTGGGCATTGAAAACAGCGCAAAAGAACTATCTCAGGAATTTTTTTAGCTTTTTCTTTCCCCAAAGAATTCATAACTAAAAATAAAAAAGTGGTGTTTTTTGCTTTAAATAATTGAGTCAATAATCAATAGAAAAAAATTATAAAAAATTCAGAAAAAAACAATCATTCCATCAATATCCAGCTGTAGCAAATTCTTTCTTGGATGTGCAGAATTTTTAGGAGGTAAAAAAAACTTTCAACCAAGTTCTAAGTTATTATGAATAAAATCTTCCAATTCTTGTGATTCATTTCTAGCAAAAGCCTTCCAAAGAGGATCTAATTGGGGAGCTGGCCAAATTTCAGAATTATAGCAGAAAGAAAATATGTGCTTGAAATATTGCAAAATAATTACAAATGTGGGAGAATTTTGAGAATTGGCAGTAGGAGCAGAATTGAGAGGAAAATGAGTTGATGGAATTAACTTAGGCAACATTACCACTGGCCTTTTGTATGTATCTTTCAGAAGGAAACAATGGCAAGGGAATTTCATGCAGTAACTTTGAGGGGAAGTTCAAGAAAGATGGTTAAGATTTTTTCTTCCTTTGTCAAAAACTTTATTGCAGACTTGATCCATGAAATTTTGATTTTTGAAGAGAGATTTTGAATGCATTTCCTTGATCATTTCCTTATTTATTGAAATTCAATCTTCAGATTTTTGGCCCAAATTAACTTCTGCATATCTAAAACCAAAATTCCCATTACTCATAAAATCTTGAACATGTGGAATTTGTGGTATGACTGTCTTGGTGAAAATCAAAATTTTGTATGAATACTATGGAAAGAAATATTAGTACAATTTGAGAGAAAATGAAAGAAAAATCATAATTAATTTATCAATAGTCACCACTTGCACATTATCAGAATATGAAATAGACAGTTTTTTTAACTTAAATATCAATACACAAAAGGAAAGGTTGATAAATAAATCATAAAGCAAGATTATTGCAGAAAAATACTCACTTTTTCAGTTTTAGAAGCTGTAGCTGTGGAAGCAAAGATTGAATCCCTGGAGGCCCATAAGCATCAGAATGTTAATCTTCTTGTTTTCTTCTCTTGATCCTCATTGAATTCTGAAAAAGGAGCAGTTATTAATGATTGTTCCTGACCTCTGATTAACAAAAAAGAAATTAAAATTACTGAAAAATAGAAAAACTAGAATGATCCCCCACAAAAAAGGCAGTGATAAATTTTTGGTCTAGCACAACCCCTTCATGACCCAAAATGGGCCTTGTGGTAAATTTCAGGGCCCATCTGAGTGTTGAATGGCCGTTTGAAACCTGCAGAGTTGTGAACAGTCATTCACAACTTGACATGGCTTTTGAAAAGCCATTTGCAACCCATCTCAGTTATGAATGGCCATTCAAAACTCATTCAAAGATCAAGGGTTGTGAGCATTTTGAGGAAAGAGATAATAATGATAATCAAACTAAATAAAAAGAAGTAAAAAATCAAACAAAAAAACACCAAAAAAAGCTTAAAAAATCAACAAAATTCAAAAAAATGAAAGTTTTTTGAAAATTGCACAAATCCAGGGCCATGAATGCACATTCATGGGATGCAATTGCACCTCAATGGAATAGCCCTAAAGTAAAAAGGAAAAAAATCAGTTCAACTTGTGATAAGCTGATCCAATCATAAGAAGTAAAAATTCTCCTTATGATGGGATCAGCCCAACACAAGTTGAAGTGAATTACCAATAAAATCTTATTGAAAACACTCAAAATGATGATCTAAACTCAAAATGATGATTTTCAAAATGTTATAACCCTTTATATTAATAGAAGTATAAGATCAGAGTCAGAAGTACATGTTAGAACAAACCCAAATGATGAAATGAAAACCCAAATGATGAAATGAAAACCCAAATAATGAAATTAAAACCCAAATAATGAAATTATATTATGTTTATAAATTGAAATAAAACTTCAGTTGATCTTTGAGATGATCAAACCAACCAGAAGCTTTTTTTGATTTCAAAGAAGATGGTTTTGATAAAATGGGAAGGATTGGAATAATATATACATCAAGTAAAAGAAAAAACAATGGTTATTGTTAACAAAGGCAATGATGATGGCTTCCAATGATTCTTTTTCACCCATTTTAATAGTATTATAAGTGAAGGACAAATCCAAGGAAATCTAAAAATTTGCTTTCCATAAGTTTCTGCTATGATTTGTCCCATATCACAATTTTCAAGAAGTTTTGAAGAGGGAATCTCTTCTTTGATTTCTTTAAAATCAATTCTTTCTCCAATCTTATCAAGCCTGTTGGATAGAACCAATTATCTTAGCATAGAATGCCTTATGTTTCCTCAATAACCATGATAAAAAAAGGCAGCAAATGCCAGAAGGTGTAGCACCCAGGATGGTGAGTGTAACCTTTTTTGACTTTGTTTTGGTGTGGAGTCAAACATCAAATTGATTTCTGGATGTTCCCAGAAGATTCATGCACCATGTTTATGTAATGGATGAATTGAATTGAGAATTGTCACATAATAAGAAGAATTAGGAATTTATGTATTTACTTTTAATTCCATATTTATTTTACCACTTTTAACAAAATTTGGTTCAGAGCTATGTTACATGGGATTTTTTTACTTTTTTTTTTGTCCTCAATGAAAAAAGTTCATGTCAGTGGCCAGTGTCAATCTGATTTGCAGACTTTTTTTTTCAGAAGATCATTACCAAAGCATTTCTGAAAACATGGGATGGATAACCTCAGATTCATTTAACATGTGGGAAAATGGATCAGTGGCATTAAAAATACTTTTAACTTTCTTAAAATGTATTCTTAAACCTTTTTCTTAAAAAAATGTTTTTTTTTTTTTTAATTGAACTTTTTGTAACTTTTTGAAAGGTTGAACTTTTATTTGTCTTTTAATTATTTATTTATTTTTTACTTTTTCTTCTTTTCTTTTAATTTTTTGATATCTTGAATTTCATTTGATATTTCTTGAAATTTTATTTGTTTTAAAAAAAAATTAACTTTTCCTCTTTTCCTCTTTTTTTTTTTTTTTTTTTTTTTTTTTTTTTTTTTTTTTTTTTTTTTTTTGGGTGATGATAAATTCAAGAATGAGTCTTGTAAGGCCCTACACGGCGCAATGGATGGGTGGAGGCCCATAGAAGCTTCAAAAGCACGCGTGGGGGCCCATAAACGCATCTACATGTGTTGAAAAGGTCTTTTCAAACACGCACAACCCCTGGGGGGTTGTATACCCCTGTAAATGGCAATTCTGGGTTTTAGACCCCCGTACACAGCCGTTTGAAAGCGTGTTTGGGGGTATAAAACCCCCTGGTGATTGTGCCAGAGTTTTTAGGACCCCCTGGACCACATTTGAGTTCCATCAACCCAAATTTTGGATCAACACACATTATGTGGGACTGTTGGACCACACCTAGCAATCCCAAAGTGAAAATAAAGTGAATATAAAGTGAAAAAAAGTGAAAATGGAAACCAAATCATTGAAAATAAAGTGAAACTAAAGTGAAACTGCAAAAAAATTTCCCACCAAACTTGATCTTTCTCCACTCAAAAGTGATCAAACTTGGTAATTGTTCAATTGAAAGTTGCATTGAATACTGAAGTAACATTGAATTTTTTTTTGCATTATTGGAACAGTGGCAAGCCCTTCTTTTTGGTCAAATGGCTGCATTGAAGAACTAAATTGATAGTGCCATGAACAAAGCTGTGGAAAAGGAGGATTTGGATAATGAATCATTGGAAGTCCCCATTGCATCCTCATCTAGGATGACAATTGAGGATTTTTTTTTTCAAAAATTGACATGACCTCTGGTGATGAGTAACATTTTATGCTACTATGGTCTTTGCCTCATTTAATTTTATGGAAAGTGAACTATGATTATGTAACTATGACTATGTAACTATGATAGATCCACTTCACCCACCTCCTGTGAGAGCTTTTCCTACTAGGGAAGAGGCATGAAACTATTTTCAAACATGGGCACACAAAAATATTTTCAAAAATGGGCAATGAAGCATGGTTATGCTTTAACAATTTTCAACTCAAAGCGTGATAAATATGTGGATTGAGCCTGTGATAGACATGGTTCCTACTCTGGGCAATTTCTCAAAATATTTTCAAGGAAAAATCTCACAAGGAAGGTTGGGTGCAAGTTTTCAATCCTTGCAAGTTGCACAAAGGCATACCCCTTGGGAAAATCTCCTACAGAAATCATCAAAATAACCATCAACCATCTCCACAAATCTCACTGCATCCTCACCTGAGGAGAATCTATGGGATTGCCTTGATGAATTTAAAAGAAGGCTTGAATGATGGACTCAATACTATTCAACTGAAAATAGAATTGAGCAAGATTGATGGCAGGGAATATGTTGATGACTAAACAATCTATAGCACTAAGAATAAGGTAGCCCTTGTAGAAATAAAGGGAAAAAGTGTTATGGAGGTCCGGTTTGAAAAACTTGGTGATTCAGGTTGGGTTCATTGAGCAAAGTCCAGTGGAGAGTGTCACTTCGAGGCCCTATTCTTGGCACACCCCAATTCATTAAATACTTGCAAGAAATTCCATCATATTGCTATGTTGGATTGTACTTATAAAAAAAATAAGTACAACATCCCCCTATTGCATTTTGTAGGACTTACAGCCAACTGTAAAAATTTCACAAAATCTCTTGTTTTTATAACAAGAGAGACATTTGAGTTCTACAGTTGGTCTTTAAATGCACTAAAGGAGCTGGCTGATGATCCTGAGAGACTTCCCAAAGTCTTTGTGACAGACCTTCAAAAATTTCTGATTTTTACAATAGAACAAATTTTCCCTGAGTCAACAAGGCAGTGATGTTGGTGGCACTTGTCCAAAAACATACCAGAAAACTGTAAAGTGTGCTTTCATAATGACATTGAATGATGGAAAAGCTTTATGTACCTGTGGGCTAAGTATGGGGCTTTGAAAACAAAGGAGGAGGCAGAATTCAATGATGTGGAACTTAGAATAAGTGCCAAATCACTGCCTCTACTTTTAATCTTTCTAGTTTTGTGTTGCTTACATTATGAGAGTATATTGATCATAACATCTTCCGCATCAAAGAGAAATTTGTAACAGCTTGGAATTGCAGAAATCCTGAATTTGGAAATAAAAACATGTCTTGGGTTTAAGGGGCCCATTCTACTATCAAACAATTTCTTGCAAATTCTTTGGGAAACATGTTGGATTTTTGGCAAAAACTAGAGGGAACAGTTTCCAATCAAATTAAATGGGTTCAGGCTGCCCTTTACAACTCTCAAATTAACATAGGAATAGTTATTCCTGCTGAACTGTTACTATTGGGATACAATTTTTCTTTAGAGGCAATTAAAATTGTTGTGGAACAATTTGATAAATTAAAGCAGAACCATTATGGGGAAGTGTGCACCAAGTCATACTCCAAGACTATGTGTTTTCCCTGTTACCACAAGACAGGTGAACTACTAGGGTTCCAAGGATCCATTGTGCCTGAGGATTTTCATCCTTGGTGGAGGTTGGGTTATGAAACTTGCATTTCTAGTTCTGTAAGTATGTTTAAGCTGGATTGTTTGATTGTTCAAATCACTTGGAAATTACTTCTTTTTGATAAATGCTCTTTGAATGATGATTCCTACTTTACTAATAATTAATCCTATTGATTTTTGAGCAGTTGATGTTGATGAAATGCTCAACAATTCTCAGTTACATGAGAAGCTCAATGCAATGATCTTGGGATAACCTGAAGAAGATCATTGTGGGCTGTTGAAAAACTTGATGATGGAGACTGCATATTATTGATCAAAGCCAAGTTTTGAACCTAAAGTCTTGCAATTAAGCAGTGGAAATCCAAAATTGACAGATAACTGGAGAGATCCTTCTTGATTCAAAAATTTTGAAAAGGAAATTAAGCAGGAAAAAATAACTAGAAGGGCACAAAATAAGAAAAGACAAAATATTATAAGCCTTTTCTTTTGCCAAATGTTCATTTTTTTTGGTTTAATTAACTGATGATGATATGATGTTGATTGTTAGTCAAAGTCCACCGGATTAGAATCTGAATTTCATATTTCAGATGAAGGTACTGAAAGTGAATTAGCTTCACTTCATTTGGAATCAAAATCATCTTCAGAGGATGAATACATGCAGGAAGCATCAACCATAGGGTCATCTTTGGTGTGTATTAATGTGATTAATTAATGTTATTGGAATTTTGGCTGAGTGAGTTTTGATTATAGGAACCCAAATTCAAATAACTCAACCAAATACCTGAGAAATTACATAAGTTCTTGGCTGAGGTTTGGGATCCAACTGGTGATGGTAATTTCAGACTTAGATTCATTTCTTAATTTCTTAGGTATGATGAACATGGTTGGTTTAAATTGCGAAAGGAAATGATTGAAAAATTGGAGAAATTATGCCAGACCTATACGTTTCATTTCATTGCAGTAATTTTGTTCTTATACTCCAATGAAAAAAGGCCTTAAAGATCAATCAGAGCCTATTTCTATTTTCTTTGTCAACAATGACCACTGGATTCTATTATTAATTCAGGGAGAAATGATTCCAATACCGCCCATTGTAGCAAAAACCTTGGCTTACTTTTCAAATAAAGCTTCTGGGTCATCTCAAAGATCAAATGCACGTGTATTATAGATTATAGAATTGAATTATAGAATTCATATTTCATCATTTGAGTTTGGGTTCCTATTCTGAACTTGTAATTCTATTAGTATAAAGTGTTATCACATTTTGAACATCATTATTTCGGGTTTTTTGAGTTAACATCATTATGATGAGTGTTTTGAATGTAATTTTATTGGCAATTCAGTTCAACTTTTGTTGGGCTGATCCCATAATGAGGAGTATTTTTACATGTTGCAATAAGATCAGCTTAACACCAGTTGAACTTTTTTTTAGTGTTTTTAATTTAGGGCTTGCCAAGTTACTGGTATTTTTTATGGTGTTTTTAATTTAGTTATTTTCAAGTTGAGCTTTAATTTTTTGGCACTTTTACCTTAGGGCTAGCCATATTGAAATTGCATTTTTTTGGCACTTATACTCTAGGGCTGCTCCATAGACTCTTTCCTTGTTTATTTAATTTTTGGTGTTTTGATTTTCTTCAGTTTTTTTGTTTATTTATTTATTTATTTTATTTTTTAACTTATTTTTATTTTATGTTTTATGTTTTTGTTTTCTTTTTAACCAAAAAATCAACATTTTTTGATCTTTTGGTTAATTTCTGTTTTTTATTTTTTGTATTTTCATTTGTTTATTTTAGATTTTTATTTATTTATTTTATTTTTATTTTTATGTTTTTTTTTTTTTTGGCCCACAACACTTGAGGTTGTGTGGAACAGAACACCACTAAATTCAAGTTATTTGCAGCCCCACACAACTTGAATGTAGTTGGGTGTTGTGCCAAACAACCCAGGCTGTTGTGTGGGGGCTGCATGACTACACTCAAGTTGTATGGAGGCTACACAGCCAAAATTGAGTTGTTTGGCGTGCCACATGGCGCAACTGTGCCATGAACACAACTCATTTGGGCCATGGATTTATCATCACCCTTATTTTTTGGTTCATTTTTGTTTTTGTTTGTTTGATTTTTAAATTCTTGATTTTTTTGATTTTTTTTTATTGTTTTTGATTTTTGATTTTTGATTTTGATCTTTTTCCCACTCCTCTCCCTGTTAGCACAATGGAAGACTTAGGCTAAGTCATCCACCATGAAACTTGCCCTGCCGGTAAAGAATGCATGAAGGGGGATGACTCTTGGCAAAATGGACAACTTAGTCTAAGTCATCCACCACTCCAAGGGTCACTTGCAGCAAGATCAACCCCTGCGCAACTGCCCCCGCTGGTAGAGGGGTGCATAGGGGAACAGCTGTTGTAACAATGGAAAACTTAAGCTAAGTCTTCCATTGTCCCAACAGGGAGAGGATTGAAAAAAAAATCAAAAAAATCAACAAAGATTGGAAAAATTAAAAAAAATCATACAAAAAAAATCAAAAAAAAGAACAACAAAAATGAAAAAAAAAATCAAAAAAATTTGAAAAAATCACAAAAAAGAAAAAAAAACTAAAAAAATAAAAATAAAAATAAAAAAGCAAAAAAGCAAAAAAATAAAAAAGAAAAAAAATAAAAAAATAAAAAAACATGAAAATTTAAAGTCATAAAAGACTGTTGTAGAGACTCCTGGGGGATTATATAAATAATTTCGCAAAAATCTTGCTGGCAGTCCTAGAAGGGGAATTTATTATTAATTCTACTCCTTTAGAGTATTAGTAAGACTAAGGTGGTTTTGAATTCCCTTCCCTTCTAGTACTATTGTAAGTCTGAACAATAATTTATCTAAAATAATGGCTGGTTTTTTTGCAACTTAAAAATATGTCTCAGATCATAAATAGATTATTTATTAACTGTTATTGTTAGGATTTTTTTGAAGAGTGGACCAGATATATTGTATTATTGGCAAGTGATTGACCAGAGATATTTTATCTTAACCAATGTCCCAATATTACTGGGTTCAAGGGTTTATCAAAGGGATGGTTCAGGAGAGGACCCAAGGATGGGTTTACCCACAGGGGGCTGGGTAGAGGAATGGTTTGTAGTTTATTTTTGTTGTGCTCTCTTTCTTTGTAAGGGTGATTTATTGATTAATGGGTGGTTTTTATTTAATTTGGTTCTGAATGTGTAGGTCATATAAGAACCCTTATTCAAGCACCTTTTGGGCTAATTGTCTAAAGATTGGTAATAACTTGGTTTCTGATTTCCTTTTTTTTTATAATTGGTTCACTGATAATATTTATCTGCATAGGTAACACAGATTACTACTGATGGTTTGGTTGATGGGCCAGATCTCCTGAGGAGGTGGGGATGATGGGGTGGAGATGGGTTATACAACTTGGATAGGAAAGAGAGGCACTCCTTAAATAGACATATCCTGCCTCAGGGGGTGCTCAAGGCTGCCCCTGAGGTTTCTCCCTGTTCTGGTGAAGAAAAGTGAGATACATTTACATGAGACATTTCTGCTGGTTGGAAAAAGGTTGTAAAGTTACATGAGGCATTTCTTATGGTTGGAAACAGCTTGTACAGGGTTTTCATGCATGCACAGCCTTGCATAAATTGCTGTGAAGTGCAGGTAAAATATACTCCTGTTCAGTACTGGTGGTTGGTTTTGTGCTAATTGATTCCTCCTACATGTGTTTCTGTGCATTCACTGGTGGTTTTTTTGGTGCTACTTGCTTCTACCTTCATGTATTTCTGTGCATTACTGGTATTTTTTTGGTGCTGCATGGTCTTGACTGCCTGCATATTTTGCTGGTTAGCCCTGTGGTACTTGTACTTGTGGGTTGGTTGATATCACCTGCTCCTGAATACATAAATTGCTTTGTGGTGCTGGGGATTTTTGATACTGGTAAATCACATGTTACTGGCTGCATAGATTTCTGTGTGGTGCTGAGGCTGTTTTTTACTGGTAGTTTTTTTGGTATCACATGCTACTGGCTGCATAAATTGCTGTGTGGTGATTAGATTGTTTGTTACTGGTAGTTTTTTTGGTATCACGTGCTACTGGCTGCATAAATTTCTGTGTGGTGCTGAGGTTGTTTGGCACTGAATGGTTCTGGCTTTGTGAATATATTGCTTGGTAGCCCTGTGACAATTTTTAATTAAGGGGTTTCCAAGGTATGTCTTTATGTATTCCACAGAGCTGTAAAACCTAGTTGGTTATGATTTTTGCCACAGTGAAAGGTTTCTTGGGCTGTATCTTCTAAACCATGAGAGGTAGGGGGGTACATTGGGTGAGTGACTATAGATTATTTTTGATATAGAATCCATTTCTGAGGTTACTTTGAGTGTTAGATCTGTTTTTATTCTATAAATGTGATTTTGATGGCTATAGGACAGGTTTGGTCTACCACACCGTCACTGAGTTCAGATGAAAATCAAAAAAATTTATGTTTAATTAACACAATAAGAATTTGGAAATTCAAAAAATTAGCATTAAATGGAAAAATTAAGAATAATAAAAAGGGAATTAATTTTATCATGCCCCCAATCCTTGATTCCACAGAATTTTACGTCTACCTACTGTTATGGGCCTCTGCTGCCACACAGAAAAATACTTTGTCAGCTTGCTACTTTTACAGAGCAACCTGAAAAAGTAAAATAAAGAATATAAATAAATTATAAAAAAAGAAATAGTGAGAAATACTAAAATATCATTGCAAATTTGGATTCCCACCTAAAATAAAGTAGGGTCACTCACTGACCAAACCCTTGAATTCCAACTCCTTAAATTTTTAAAAAAATCAAAAAAGGGAAAGCACCAAAAGGCCACAGAATCACTGTGGCACTTTTTGGCCACTTTGATATTTAACATGGAATTTCATGTATAGGTTTCACACCTAAAATTCACTCAGAATTGAGGTGTTGTGTATATTTTAGGAGTTACAGCCAGATTTGTGTTCTCTCAAAATTCCCGCAATCAGCCCTGCATCCATACTGTGAGGTTGGATGCGCCTGAAACTCAAAATGCAGGCACCTTTCAAAAAAATGCATGCAATATGCTGCTGGCTGTGGATGCTTGATTCATGCAGGCAGCTGTCAGGTATGTGCGCCTCAAAAATAACTGCACCACTCCTGACAGCCAGGTATCACAAGAACAGGTTAAAACCCACATCATGCATCATGCACATGTAAAAACCTGACAGACGGATAGAAGGACATCTGAAACCTCTGAATATTGAATAAAAAGGATTAAATTCAAAGTATAAGACAGAAAAATTGGGGAAAAAAATAATAAAGGTTGGCACATAAATACTATTATCAAATCTTTATGAACCACAAAACATACCACATAGTTCCCCTAAAAATTATTAAAAATTACCAAAATCTTCAAAAGATGGATTCTTATGTAAAACAACCCACTTCTCACCATTTAACTCAAAATCAAACTATACAAAATCAGTAAATATGCCACAACTTCAAAAATAACAAATTAACATTTAAATGGCTTCTGAAAATTATTTCACACCTCAATGTGATGCAGACAGGTCAAGCTGATTGAAAGAACTAGGAATTTGTGCCAAAATAGCCCTGGACAGCCTGCTATCCTTAGCCCACAAGCAGAAACCTCTCTACATGCCCTGGGAAGACCCCCTTACCCCAAAAAGGTATGTATACAGCCCTTTTTGGATGATTTAGACACCAGTAATTTTTAAGTAATCAATAAAGACCAATTTCCATCTGTTATCAAGTGTTTATAAGAGATAAAAAGATTATTTATGGCCTTGGTCTGTTAGTATAATTATTAATTCTAACTGCATCATTAATTCCATTGAAGAAAACCAGAAAAAACCCCAAACATTGCCCTGAGACCCTTTCAAACATGAATTTCTGCAAGATTATTGGAGTTCCCGCTTAAAGAAGTATGTTATCTCCTCCTTACCTCCAGGAATAAGTGCTGTGAGACAGCCAGTCCACCCATTCCGCTTGAGTAAACCCCTTTTGAGAAATCACTTAGGACCTCATTGTCCCAAGGTCTTTACATCATTCAAAGTAGCCCCTTGAAGAAAGGTTATTTTAATAAATATCCCAAGATTTGTATAATATGTGTCCCCTCTTGAAAATGTATTTAAAAAAATTTAACCAAACCAAATCTCAAACCTTACACTTGGTCTCATCATATCCTTAAAATTGAGAATTTTACATATTTCCTTGGAATAGTTATTCTTCCAAAACCAATCTCACTTGCTTTAGCTAAAGGACTGCAAGGTACCTGGTATCAGTAAGCTGAAAACTTGGTGTCTGGCCCAAAAATATTCCTGATTAATTAAAATTTAATTATTTAATTTTTTTGGACCAGATATACTACCAAAAAATAAGTAAAAACACTTATTGTTATCCTTTTTTATTTCAATTCTAGTGGATTTAAAAAACAACCAAGAATTCATCAATCATTATTTAATCCTTGTAAAACAACAAAAATAAGAAAGAATATGTAATTTTGTGCCTAATTATTGGGATTCTATAAACCCTGAACAACAGCACAAAAGACCTGTATTTTTTCAACAAGAAAAGAAAATAAGAAGAAGATTTGGACCTTGAAAGATTTATAAATTTCAACTATTTACTCAAGCAACATAAGGCCTGGAAGATATATCAAATAATAATTTATGTATTTAATAAAAATTAAAAAAAGTAAGCCCAAAATGATTATTATTATTTTTTTAAAAAAATTGATAAATTCAAAAAAATAATTGAAAAAATATTAATAAAATTAAAATTAATAAACTTATTTTCATTTTTTTCAGTGGAAAAAACAATTTCCCTTGCTGATTTCATTGAGCAAGAAATTTTGGAAAATTACTTAGACACCAGATCTTTGGACTTAAGCCAAGATCTTATTGGTACTCACCAAGACCCCCCCCCCCGGATTACCAACCAAGGACGCTTTTAACCCTAACCAGGACTTATTACCTTTAAACCTTAAGTACAAGTGAGCTTAAAATAATTCAAAAAAGTATTTTGTTTATGGGTGATGTTAAATTCACGGCTCCAACAGTGTGGTAGTTGTGTTGGGCCCTACACAGCTCAAATGAGCCGTGGGGGCCTCAAGAAAACTACAAAGGGCCGTTTAAAACACGCACAACCCCTGGGGGGTTTTGTAGGAGCCATGTAACCCCCGGAAGTTTTGCAAGAATTTTGGGCACCCCCTGGACCACACTTGGGTTCTGTAAACCAAAATTTGGGATTAACGCATACTTTGTGGGACTGTTGCTCCACAACTAGCCATCCCAAAGAAAAATTAAAGCAAAATACAAGTGAAATTAAAGTGAAAACTCAAATTATTAATCATATAAAAATCTGCAAAAAATTCTTTGTAAACTCAAAAGGGAGAAAACTTTGTTTGTTCAATTGAAAGTTGGATTGAGTACTGAATTATACCGTTGCATTTTTTTGCATGGAAACAGTGGAAATCCCTCCTTCTTCTGACCTGGCTGCGTGGAAGGTCTAAATCAATACTGACATCAACAAACCTTTGGAAAAAGAAAAGAAGGATTTGGGTAATGAAACATTGGAAGCCCCAATTGCATCCTCATCAAGGGTGACAATTGAGGAACAAAATGATTCACAAATGGACATGACCGCTGATGGTGAGTAACATTTTTTGTTACTGGTCTTTTCCTTATTTAATTTGATTGAAACTGATGGAGTGCATTCCATCAATATAACTATGTAACTATGGAAGATCCACTTGACCAACCTCCATTAAGAGCTTTTCCTACTAGAGAAGAGGCACAAAACTACTGCCAAACATGGACAATGAAGCATGGTTAGGCTTGAACAGTTTTTGACTCAAAGCATGACCAATATGTGGATTTAGCCTGTGATAGACATGGTTCCTATTTGGGAAATCTTCTTACCAAATGGTCTAGACAAACTCACACAAGGAAGGTTGGGTGTAAGTTTTGAATCCATGCAAGTTGCACAAAGGCAGACCCCTTGTGGCGCCTCTCTTACAAAGAAACCCAACATAACCATTAGCCATCTGAACATCCCCCTGTGCATCCTTAACTGAGGAGAATCTTGGGGGTGGCCTTAGACCATCTAGTACAAGGCATGAATGATGGGACCAATACATTACAACTGAAGAGAAAATTGAGCAAGATTGATGGGGGGGATTATGTTGATGACCAAAAAATCCATAACACTAAGCAGAAGGTAACAGTTGCAGAACTAAAGGGAAAAACTGTTATGGAGGTACTCTAGAAAAAGCTTGAAGAAAAAAGTTGGATTCATCAGTCAAAGTTCAGTGGAGAGGGTCACTTGGAGGCCCTGTACTTAGCAAATCCAGAGGCAGAAAAGCTTTCAAAACAATTACATCATATTGCTATGTTGGATTGTACTTATAAAACAAATAAGTACAAAACCCAACTATTGCTTGTTGTAGGAATGAAAGACAATCACAAAAATTTCACAAAAGCTCTTGTTTTTATAACAAGAGAAACATTTGAGTTCTAAAGTTGTTCTGCAAATACATAAAAGAAGTTGTCTTATGATCCCAAGAGACTTCCAAAAGTCTTTTTGACAGACCGTGAAATAGCTCTGATTTGTGCAATTGAAACTTGTTTCCCAGAGTCATCAAGACAATGTTGCACTTGGCACTTGTCTAAAAACATACAAGCAAAATGTAAAGTGCACTTTTTAATGACATTGAAGGATGGAAAAGCTTTATGAATCTGTGGGCAAATTATGGGGCCTCAAAGACCAAGGAGGAGGTGGAGGTCAATGATGCAGAACTCAGAGTAGTTCCAAATCACTGCTTCTTATTATTCCTAGCTTTGGGTTCTGAAATTTTGACTTGTATAGTGTTTCTTGAAATACTATGAGGATGTAATCAAGTATATGGAAAATAACGTTTTCCCTATAAAAGAGATGTTTACAAAAGCATCGAATTGTATAAAACCAGATTTTGGAAACAAAACAACATCTTGGGTTGAAGGGGCCCATGCAACTTTCAAACAATTCCTTGCAAACTCTTTGGCAAACCTGTTGGATGTTTGGAAAAGCCTTGAGGGAACAGTTTTGAATCAAATTAAATCAGTTCATGCATCAATTTATAAATCTTGAATTAAGTTATGGACAGTTCTTCCTCCTGAACTGTCACCATTGGGTTAAAAATTGTCTTTAGAGGCAATCCATCTTGTTAGGGAACAATTCAAGAAGTTCAAACATGATCATGATGGCAAATTCTGCACCAATTCATATTTCAATACTATGGGTTTGCCCTGTTCCCACCAAATAGAAGACCTTCTAGCATTCAGAGGATCTGTGCTACCTGAAGATTTTCATCCTTAGTGGAGATTGGACTTTGACCCTTGCACTTCTTTTTCTTTAAGTTGGCTTAAGTTGGATTGTTCAAATCGCCATGTGATTAATGCTTTTTGATTAATGAATCCTAATTCACTCATGGTTGATCCTTTTGAATTTTTCCCATGCAATGTCAATGAAATGCTAAGAATTACTCAGTTCCGTGAAAAATTCAATGCAATGATCTTGGAATCTCCAGATCATGAGAAATGCCAACTATTGAAGTATATTATTCAGAAGATTTCAAAATATTGATCAAAGCCAAGACTTGAACTTAAAGTCTTACAATCAATTAGGGACTGGCCAAAATTGACAGATAGGCGGAAAGAACCATCTCAGTTTGATCTTGTTTAAAAACAACTCAAAGGGTAAAAAAGAACTAGAAGGGCTCCAAACAAGAAAAGACAAAAGATTGTAAGTCTTTTCTTTTGGGATATGTTAATTTTCTTGGTTTAATGAACTTAGTTACTAAGTAATGATGAATTTTTAGTCAAATTTGGAAGAATCTGAATCTGAATTTCATGGTTCAGAGGAAGATACTTAAAGTGAATTAGGATCACTTAATTTGGAATCAGAATCCTCTTCAGAGGAAGAGAACATGCAGCAAAGCTCAACCAGAAGCTCATCTTTGGTGAGTTTTCATTTCATTGATTCAATTAAAGAAATGAATAATAATTTAGTTTTAATAATAGGAAATAAACATGAAATACCTCAATCAAATACCCAAGAAATTCCATAAGTCCTTGGGTGAGGTTTGGGATCCAATTGGATATGGGAATTGCGGATTTAGATTAATTGCTAAATTTCTTGGTTATGAAGAACATGGTTGGTTTAAAGTTAGGAAGGAAATGAATGAAAAATTAGAGAAACATAAAGCATGCTACATTAAGATTCTTGGTGGTTCAAAGGAGGTTGAAAATATTAAACAAAGACTTGATGTTGAAGACATCAATGAAAAGATTCCCTCCTCAAAATGGCTGGCTAAATTGGACATGGGTCAAATCATAGCAGACACATATTCCAAACCTATATGTTCCATTTCATTGGAGTCATGTGATACTTATACTCCAATGAAAAATGGTGTTACTGATCAATCAGATCCAATGCTCATTTCATTTGTAAACAATAAACATACAACTTCACGTGTCTTGAATGTAGTCGGGTGGAAGTCCACAAGGCAGCAGACCGGGCTGGGTGGGCCGCACAACTCCGTGAGCCATGGGGGTTTGTACATGGCCCAAATTGGACCGTGTGGCATGCCACACGGCCCCTTTTAAACTGTGTGCACGGCTAAATGAGCTGTGAATTTAACATTACCCTTTTTTTATTTTTTTTTGAAATTTTTGAGAAAAAATTACATATTGATTTTGTAAAATGTTGCAAAACAGGCCCAACACCCGCGCAACTTGAAGAGCCCCTTCCTATGGATCTCTTCCTGGAGGAACAGGCGCCTGTAAAAGCACCCGTAGCAAGCACAAAAAGGGTACTAGAACCCTCAAAACCAGCGCCTGTGCCACAAAACTTGACAAATCGATTGTTGGAGATCTCTCCTTCACACAGAGATTTATCCCTTGCAGCTAATTCTCTGCCCATGCCAACTTAGCTGGACTCAACCAAAGTGTCCAAGATAAAGTTTCTAGAAAAGGACCATGTGAGTTATTGGGAGACCTCAAAAATGGCCCAAGTCCAAGATGAAATTGTGGCCATGAGAAAGGCTATATCACAGGCCAAATCCTCACAGATAGCCCTTCAGAAATTGATCCCCAGGAAGGAGGTGGAAGAATATGTAGAAAATTGGAATCCTTGCAATCAATTGTCAAAGTTAAAGGGAAAGGACCCCAAAAAGATGGGATTTTCCAATCACCAAAGAATGAGGAATCTCAAGGATTGGGACAAAATAATATCCTTAGCTCAGAAATTGAAGAAAGTGTATCACGATTAGATGTAGATGTTACACCCATCTTCTACAAATTTTTTCCAAAAATTGAAAATTTTAAGCAGCAATTTGGATAATATTCATAACCAATTGGATAAGATAATTCAAATTTTGAAGAAAGTAATCCAGAATCAAGCTTCCCATCTTAAAACTAGTGAGTTAGAAATAAAACAACTGAGAGATACCATCAATATGGATAAAGTATCTATTATTAAACACATAATCAATAATTAATCTTCAGTACAAGAAGAAATTCCTCCTCTCCATTTAAAAACTTAAAGGAGAAATTAAAAAAAAAACTGATACCCCTTCTGCTCATCTATTTAATAAAATTGAATTCCTGAGCAGTAACATTAATTTAGAACTAGGAATTGTTAAGAATGACCTTAGATACCTCTAATTCAATGCAACTGGTCACTCCTTGGTCAACTTAGAAGAAGCAAAACCCATCAGAATGAGAACTAGTTCTAAACTTCCCCATAATTCTGGAACAGTAAGGAATGAATCCTACAGACCCATTCCAACCCCTGAGGTAGAAAAAGCCCTTAAAATCTTACCCCCTGTAACTGAATGTCCTAAATTCTCAGGAGAAGGATATTAAAACCATATCAGATTCATCCATTTCATTGAATATACTCTTGCTTCATATGAGCTCCCAGATACTATAGTGGTAGTAAGGTTGCCCAGACTATCTGAAGGAGTAGCCCTGGATTTGTTCATTAACAAAAGATAAGAATTAGGATCTAAAACTTGAAATTCTGGGAAATAACTGATTAAAGACCAGTTTTTCACCAGAATTTGGAAAAGAAATATGATGAAGACCTTTGAAAATTCATTTTTTGACCCTTCAAAGGACAAACCTCATAAATGGTGTCTAGAAAAAAAGAAGAGATTGGAGTGCTACTACCCTGATTCTAAAAAAGCATATATTAATAAAAAACTCCTTAATTTATGTCCTGGAAACCTCAACCACAATGTAAGATGTAGAATCCCTATTGATTCTGACATCTCTACCCTCATTGGTATATGAGATGAAACTATTAATATGAATGATCTTGACAAAAGAACTAACAGACCAAAGGATCACAGCACCGAGAATAAACAAGAATACTCCACCAAAACCAAGGATTATTCCACCCCCAACTTAGAATTCAAAAAGACTTCAGAAAACAAGGAAAAGGTATGCTGGAAATGTAACCAGACAGGGCATGTAAGACCTGACTCTCCTCAGCCCAGGAGAAAGATTAATCCTATTGAAGGAGCAGAGTATTGAAATAATCCTGATCCTCAACTTTACAACACTTATGGATCAATATCTGAGTGTGAGATAATGATCAATAACCCCATCAATGTCATTGAAGGAATTATATAGTCCTCCATTGGAATAAACTTTGTCAATGAAGATTCTAACTTACCCCAACAATGGAATCCTAACATGAAGATTCAACATGTTTCTGAATCTAAAACCTTGACTCTCAGACCTTCTACTGGAAAAAGTTACACTTCTGGTAAAAATTGATATGCTACTGGTCTAATCCAAGGTTCCCCAGTTAAGTTACCCCTAGATAGTGGAGCATTTGGCTCTTGTGTGGGAACATCTTATTTTGAAAAACAGGATCCAGATTGTAAAATAAATCTGCTACCAGTACCAAAATCCAAGTTCAGAAGTTGCAATTAATCTCTAAATACTATTAGAGTATGGAAAACAGATATCATGTCAGCCTCTTGGATGCCAAGACCCTTGCTATCCTATAGCTACCAGAGGTGATAGAGTAAATAATAAATATATTATTTAATAAATGCAGCAAAAATCTGTAGAATACTTGGATTAAGCTTATTGCAAGGTTAAATGGTTTGGTTATTGTTTATTGTTTCAAATCAAAATTGATCATTAAATATTTATAGAGGGGCCACAATTATATTGGGGATCTTCAACACCTCTCTTCAGGGATTTCAGTATGAAAACACATAGTCCTGGTTACTTTGGGTTCTTTAGTATAAAGATTATTATACCCAAAGATAATATGCATATAAAATACACAATGGAGTGGTAGGGCCTTGTAGCTAAGCTACCACGACAGAGAAAGGATAACAAGACTCACTGGTATATTATTAAATCCTTTGGGTATCTGTTTTGGGACGTGTACTGATGGGGTAAACCTGTATACTGGGGTTATAAGGTTTTTCAGCAGTTTTATTTGATAAAAAGAGGTTTGAAGACAGATATTACTGATAAGACATTGCCATAAATCCCTTACTTATCTCTTATAAGTATTTGATTACCTTGGAACGGCGTCTGGATATGAATATTACTGGGTCTCTGCCCATCAACATCCTCAAAATAGCTCTGTATTTATAGCTTTTGGAGTCCCACTATGGTCCTTCTGAGGGTTGTAGGTACTCAAAGGGATGGACACTAAGGCTAGCAGGGTAACCGGGGGTAGCCTGTTATGTTTTATTGGTGCTATAGCCCGGGTAGCATCTAATTCCTTAGGTTATGGGAATTATTCTACCTTATAATGGACATTAGGACGTGTGAATAACACTAATCTGTCCTATTTATGTATTATTTAATTAATTATCCTTAATATATGTTCCCAGTAATCTAATAATTATATTATTAGACATCTCTACGGATATTTTGATGTCAGGTAAGTTCTTATTATGTATTATATAACTGGAGTAAAATTCATAATATTGATTTTACCCTTTATTTTCGAGTTCCAGTTGATTTGTTAAGATAATTACTTAAAAATATAAGTCATGAGAATTCATGTAATATTATTACATCATTATCTTCCTTAGTATGTCACAAAGACTTTGATGTATAGCCATTCTCATAAAAGTATATTAAAGTATTTTAATATATTTTTGAAGTTGTCATTGTCTTATTTTCGACATTCTTGGTACTTTGCATTATATTAAATAAAAAATACGTGTAAGGATTATTTATGTATTTTTATATGAAATTATGTATGTTTAGACAGTCTACTATCCACAGGAACCTTTATTACATATGTAGAAAGTTCCTGTGTATGTTGTAGCATGTTTACGGGGTACCTGAGCTGCCTGTCACTCTGTCAGCCCGTAGTCCTGCGGCTGCGTACTTGTCAGAGGCCCGGGGCTGCGTACACGACCTCGACGGGTTGACACGGCTGTATCTCAGCTGCGCGCGGGTGCTTTGGCTGCCGCGGCTGCGTGCGGGAATTGTGACAAAACACATTTCCGCCCGTTACTCCTAAAATATACACAACACCTCAATTCTGACTGAATTTTAGGTGTGAAACCTATACGTGACGATGTGTGTGAAATGTTTAATTGGCCAAAAGGCTCAATACTGGAGCCGTAGTATTTTGGTTCCCTTTTCCTTACATATCTAAAAATATAAGGAGTTGGATTTCAAGGGTGGGGTCAGTGAGTGACCCTACCTAATTTTGGGTGGGAAATCCATTTCTGTAATAATATTTATGGTTTTCCTACTCCTTCTTAGGTTAATTGTATTATTTTTATTTTTATGCTATTTTTGTTACTTTTGCAGCTTGCTCTGCAATAGTAGCAAGCTGACATTCCCCCACTCCAAGATATGGCTATATCTGAAAAAATCTGGAGGACTTTGGGAGAAAAAATTAACTGCATATGTGCTTCATTTCCTTTTGCTGGCTCTGCAGTTTCTGAGATGTATTGGTCCATCAGGTATATTATTTTCTGGTAACCATTCATCTTTTTCTGCAGATTCTCCTTTGTATCTTACAAAGTATAGTCTGATGTCTTTTCCTTGTACCCTCTCTTTCTTATCTCTCAATATCCTGCTGAATTTTCCTTTTTCTTTTACAGGTTCAGGTTCTATTGGGATTATTGCTGGAGGGAGGTTGCTGCCTTCTCTTGGTTTAAAGTGTTTGACTAGGCTAACAGAAAATACCAAATGTTTTCTTGATAATTTTTCACTCAAGATTACTTCCACAGCATTTTTTCCATGCATCTTCTTGATAACAAATGGTCCAACAAAGGCTGGTTTCAGTTTCCTGTTGCCTGCCAGGTTGTTGAAGTTAGTTGTAGATATCAAGATCTGGTCTCCTATCTTAAAGTCAGGTTCTTTATGGGATTTGTCCCATCTTTGTTTTTTGTATTCAACAGCTTCTTCCACACATTTCTGAGCATGGTTATTTGCCACATCTATCATCTTCTTAAAGTCAAGAGATGTTGGATGAATAGTGGCTAAGTTATAGTTTATGTTATTCCTAGGGAGTTTTGGAATCCATCCTCTTTCTAGTATATAAAGAGCTTCTTTGGTAGTAGAATGTTTACTGCTGTTATAAACCATTTCTAGGTCTGGGAGTAGGCTTACCCAATCATGGCAATAACCATCAGAGTTTTTGTATTCTAGGCCAAAGCTACAGAACCTTCTTAGCATATCTTCTAGGGTCTATATCATCCTTTCAGCTAATCCGTCAGTTTTGGGATGGTATGCTGTAGAAAATGCTAGAGTAGTACCCAGTATATCATGTAGATTCCTCCAAAATTCAGATGTGAATTTGGGGTCTCTGTCACTGATTATAATCTTGGGTATACCCACATCAGCTATAATCCTATTCCAGAATAGTAAGGCTACATCCATAGCACTATCTTCCTTGTGGTTAGGTAAGAATTTTGCCTTTTTGGAATATCTGTCAACTATAACTAGGACAGAGTTATAAGAATGAGTACCTTCAGGGGGGAGGCCAGTGACAAAATTCATATTGATAATTTCCCACCTGGTTGTAGGTTCAGATATCTTCTGTAAGAGTCCAAACCTTTTTCCAGTAGTTTTATTATATTTCTGGCAGGTTTCACAGCTGGTAACATATTCTGTAGTGACTTCTTTCCAGTTTATCCACAAGGAAGTTTGTTTCACTTTCTCCAAGGTTCTTTCTGTGGATAAATGTCCTCATGAATAGTTGTCATGGAATTCCTGGAGTATATGTTGTATATGTTCTTTTTTGCTCAGTACTAATATGCTGGAATGTTGGTGTCTATAGTAAAGGAGACCATCCCAAAAGTTAAACCTTCCTGCTTTATAGGGTTTAAGTAGTGAAGCAGGCAGGCTATTTATCAAAGCTGCTTCTGGGGATTCACATTCCATAATGGTAATCAGCAGCTTGATCTCAGGAGAGTAGCTATCCCTTACTAGGTTGAAGAAAGCAGTGTCTAATTCACATAAGTGGATTCCCATTATTGGAGCACTCAATGCAAAAAGATTGATATTCAAGACAGTAAAGATATCTTGATCTTCAGGGTCATATGCTGGATTTTTAGAGTCATTAGGCAACGCATTCCTACTTAGACTATCCGCATTCTGATGTTTATCTCCAGCTTTATGCACTATAGTCATCTTTCCTCTATATTGTTGCATAGAAATTTGCCACCTGAGCATATGTCTGCTGGCTGGGGGTTTTCATGTTCATAAGAGTTCTTACAGCATTGCAGTCAGTGATTACTTGAAAAGTGGTGCCTTCTAAGTAATAGTGCAGCTTCTCTAAAGCCCATACTAGTGCCAAACACTCCAACTGACTGGCCCCATATCTCTTCTCAGTATCTTTGATCTGTCTAGATATGAAGAGTACGGGTTTTTCTACTGGTTTGTCTTCTTCTATCCTTTCCTGATGTAAAGCAGCTCCTAGCCCTTCCATGCAAGCATCAATGTATATTTTGAAAGGCTTAGAGTAATCTGGTTGGATAAGTAGAGGAGTAGACGTCATAGCTATTTTTAATTACTCATAGTTCTTTAGTCTCTCATGAGTCATTTCAAATAGTGTATTGTTGTTGCATACTTCATACAGACTTTTAGTTAGCATAGCAAACTTTGGTATATATTGTCTGTAATAACTGCAGAAACTGATGAAAGACAGTAATTCTGTCTTGTTTTGAGGCATAGGTCTATTCATAACAGCAGCTATCTTATTTTGATCAGCAGCTAGAGTTAGACAAGAGACTATATGTCCTAAGGCTTTCAATTCTCCGTTTCCAAAGTTGCATTTCTTCATGGAAACCTTTAGTCCTGCTTTGGAGATAGTCTGGAGTACTAATCTTACTTGGTTAATATTAGTATCCCAGTTATCAGAGTATATGATAACATCATCTATGTATACCATCATCCATCCTTGTCTGATGTAAGTACCTAGAACTGTATCCATTGTTCTCTGGAAGTGTGATGGAGCATTCTTTATACCAAAAGGCATCCTAAGATATTCATATATTCCCAAATGAAAGATTATTCTCATAAACTTCTGGCTTTCAGGAATTATTGGTATCTGGTGAAAACCTTTAAGCATATCCATAGTAGTGATGTACTTAGCCTTGGACAAGTTATGCAGAGCATGATCAATCCGGGGTATAGGGTAATAATCTGCTTGAGTGTAATTGTTGAGCATTCTGAAGTATCCTACCATTCATGACTTGTCATTATGCCAAGCTATGATTACAGGTGTGGTGACATCTACCTGTTCATTATTTCCTACTTTCCTTAATACTTGTAAGTCTATCAGTTCTTGGATATGTTCCTCAAGAGCTTTTCTAGACTTAGGACTAGACGGATAGGCTGTCCTTCTTAAGTTAGGAGGATAAGGAGGCTTAATGGTCAATTTTAATACCATATCATGTCCTTTAATATCACCAATAGGATGATCTTTAGTACAAAAAGCATTCTGGTTCTCAAATCAGACTTTTAATATATCTTTCTTCTGTTCCTCAAAAAGTTTTGTATTCAGAGCTGCTTGAGAGAAATATTCTTGGTTAAAGTCTTCCAAATGCTTTTGGTAAGTAGAGGAGGGGAAGTTAGACTGAATAGTGCATATCTTAAACTTCTTATCCCAATTACCTCCTACTGTGAAGTATCTTCCTCTACTCTGGAACACGTCTATACCATATAGACATAAGGCATCATTACCCAGTATCAGGTAGTCACATAGTCCGTTGAGCAATACTACAAACTATACTTGTATTCTCAAATATCCTTTAGTGTGAGGTAGTATTATAGGAGCTGTCCATACTCCAATAGCATTCATGGTAGAGTTGCAAGAACTGAACTTGGCTTTTGGGACAGGTAAAAGGTGTTCTTTCCAATTGGGGTCCCATTTGTTTAAGAATTCAGCACAGACACATGAGCAAAAGGCTCCACTATCCAGTAATAAACTTATGGGTCTGTTTTTATACAACCCTGTTGCATAGCACGTTTGACCAGTGGTATAACTTTTCCCACTCATAGGTTTAACTGTTAATGGTTTGAAATCCATAATGTGTCTAGGAATTATAGTAGGATCCCATTGTTGGGGTAGGCTAGAACCCCCATGGATGTTATTGATCTCTGCAGAAGTACCTATATCTCCTTCTATAACATTAACCGGGTTGGTCAAGATCAATTCACATTCAGAAAGAGATCCTTCAGTATCAGCTATGTCTTCATAGTTCTGATTCTCTTCAACCTCCTGTTCTCCTTCCAAGACTGCTATCTTCCTTCTTGGAAATGGAAAGTCTTGTCTCATATGCCCAGTCTTGTTACAATTCCAACAAGTTTCAGGCGTCCTCTCTTTCTCCCTATTCTCATTGGGTTTCTTATTGCCAGAGGCATTTATCAGAGGAGGTTTTTCACTGGTTTTGTTGATGGTATAGTTCTCTTTGGGTCTGGAAGGGGCTTTCTTGTCCAACCCATTCATGCCTATTACTTCTTCTAACACATTGATTAGAGTAGGCAAGTCCGCATCCATGCTCATCCTACATCTTACGCTATGGTTAAGATTGCCAGGACACAGGTTGAGGAGTCTTTCATTTACTTCCTCTTTATCAGCATCTGGATAGAAGCAATCCAATCTTTTCTTCTGTTCCAAACACCATTTGTGAGGTTTGTCCTTGGAGGGGTCAAATGAGGAATTTTCAAAATTTTTCATCATTTTCCTTTTCCACATTCTAGAACCAAATTGTTCTTTGATCAGAATTTTCCAAGAATTCCATGGTAAGAATCCTACTTCTTCTCTCTTACTGATAAACCAGTCCAATGCTACTCCTTCAAATATTCTGGGTGACCGGACTACAGCTATAGCTTCTGGTAGGTCATAAGAGTTAATGGTGTAATCAATAAATTTAATAAAATTGATATGATTGTATTCTCCTTCTCCGGAGAACTTGGGCCATTCAGACATAGGGGGTAACAGTTTGAGAGCTTGCTCCATCTCAGGAGTAGGACTAGGCCTAAAGGTCTCACTCCTATGCATTCCTAATGAGGGTGGTGCATAAGGAGTAGTGGTTTGTCTGGGAGGCTTTGGTTCCTCTGTAGTACTCCCCAAGGGGTTGGTCAGACGGACTTTTAAGTCTCTAAGATCATTTTTGATCAGATTAAGTTGCAGGTTCACTTTGTTATTGAGCACATCCAATTTTTCACTTAGGGATAGAATAGAACTGTTAGTGGTGGTTGCAAATTCTTCTTTTAAGGGGTGGAAAGACATAATAAAATCTTCTTGTATTCTGGATAACATATTCTCAATTGTTTGAGTCTGTTTGGTCCTACCTTGATTAATTGTCTCCAGTAACTGCTCTGTGTGTTCTTTAATCTCTTCCATTCCTACCGTCTTTGTTTGGTTATTAATCAATTTGGCTACTACTGAGGTTAATTTATCCATTTGGGTGTAAACCCCGTCCAAATTTTCACAAACAATTTTGAAATTATGACGCATATCATTAGAAAAGTAAGTAATCACATCAGAGGTTTTTTTGGGCTCAGAATTAGAGGCTAATTGTTGTAAACCTTTTTCCACTTTTGAGCCAGTGATATTATCTGGTCCCAGTCTTTCTTTCCCTTTGGCTTGGGATGGAAAGAGGATCTCTTCTTTCCTGATCCTTTCCCTTTCAGTTGGGCTAATTGATCCCACAAATTCCACTTTTGTACGTAGGATTCTACCTCTTTCCTTGGAATCATTTTCTGAAGAGCTATCTGGGTGGCTTTTGCCTGGGAGATTATCTTTTTCATGGATACCATGTCCTCCTTGGCTTGGGCTTCTTTGAATTCTTCCCAATATTTCACGTGCTCCTTGACTAGTTCTTTGATCCTGGACTCCTTGGCCAGATTCTGCTGGGGTGGCTGCAGGGAATCTTCTTGTAAAGGAGGGTGACTTGATTCAGCTACTTTCTCTGTCTCTAGGTTGGGAGAGGGCAAAAGTGGTTGGTGCTGCTCCTTGTTCATCAACATTTGGTTCACGGGTTCTAGTCCCTTCATTGTTATCATTACTGGTGGTCTCACCGTTACTGAGAGCTGTTGGCAAAGATCCATAGGAGAGAATTCTTCCTGAGGCTCTCGTGTTACGTCTAATCATTTTCAGAATAATATGTTTATAAGTTTTTTACAGAAAAAATCCCTAAAAATAAGTTTTATTTCAAAACTCACTTAAATTGATATTCAAAGGTACTAAGACCTTGTTGGGTTTAAATTGATCTCTAGTAGGTAATCCTATGGGGTCTTGGTGGGTTCCAATGAGGTCTTCACCTGTCCAATCAATATTTTCAGGGCGTCCAGAGGTGTCTGGGACTTCCTTATCTAATAGATCCACTTCAGTGGCGGTGGTTTCTGGTACAGGAGGGTTCACTGATAAAAAAAATATATATTTTATTGGTTTAATAAAATATGTTAATATTATTTTATTTTAAAAATAATATGGCAATTCAAGTTGTGTACTTACTTTTATATTTCAAAAAGTAATTTATACGGTATTTTTTTCCAAGCTTTATGTTTTCTCAATAGAGCCTGAAATTTGATACGCCTTTCAAGATCTTCTTGTTCAAGGAGTTTATCTAAGTTTTTGCGTGCAGAAGAAATATTAAGTTTCTCAGCTTGAGTTAAAGCTTTCCAAGCAGTAGGTTTATAATTTTTAATGTATTATTCTTTTCTTATCTTTAAACCATTTAGATAATAGATTATTAATTCTGCATTGGTTTTTAAATCCACTGCAAAAGAATTTAATAATAAATCACGGTTATAAAGTCAGATAAATTTATCTTTGATTTTATTTTTTCGTGAAAATGTCTGTTCCAAGGTATTAAATATAATAAAATGGAATATTTCCCAGCCAGACCCCCAATTGTCAGCCTCCTGGATGCCAAGACCCTTTCTATCATTTAGCTACAAGAGGTGATAGAGTAAATAATAAATATATTATTTGATAAATGCAGCAAAAATCCGTAGAGTACTTGGATTAAGCTTATTGCAAGGTTAAATGGTTTGGTTATTGTTTATTGTTTCAAATAAAAATTGATTATTAAATATTTATAGAGGGGCCACAATTATATTGGGGATCTTTAACACCTCTCTTCAGGGATTTCAGTATGAAAACACGTAGTCCTGGTTACTTTGGGTTCTTTAGTATAAAGATTATTATACCCAAAGATAATATGCATATAAAATACACAATGGAGTGGTAGGGCCTTGTAGCTAAGCTACCACGACAGAGAAAGGATAAAAAGACTCACTGGTATATTATTAAATCCTTTGGGTATCTGTTTGGGACGTGTACTGATGGGTTAAACCTGTATACTGGGGTTATAAGGTTGTTCAGCAGTTTTAATTGATAAAAAGAGGTTTGAAGACGGATATTACTGATCAGACATTGCCATAAATCACTTACTTATCTCTTATAAGTATTTGATTACCTTGGCACGGCGTCTGGATATGAATATTCCTGGTCTCTGCCCAACGACATCCTCAAAAGAGCTCTGTATTTATAGTCTTTTGGAGTCCCAATATGGTCCTTCTGAGGGTTTTAGGTGCTCAAAGGGACAGACACTAAGGCTAGCAGGGTAACCAGGGGTAGCCTTTCATGTTCCCTTGGTGCTATAGCCCGGGTAGCATCTAATTCCTTAGGGTATGGTAATTATTCTACCTTATAATGGACATTAGGACGTGTGAATAACACTAATCTGTCCTATTTATGTATTATTTAATTAATTATCCTTAGTATATGTCCCAGTAAAATAATAATTATATTATTAGACATCTTTACAAATATTTTGATTTCAGGTAAGTTCTCATTATGTATTATATAACTGGAGTAAAAGTCATAATATTGATTTTACTCTTTATTTTCGAGTTCCAGTTGATTTGTTAAGATAATTATCTAAAAATATAAGTCATGAGAATTCATGTAATATAATTACAAAATTATCTTCCTTAGTATTTCACAAAGATTTTGATGTATAGCCATTCTCATAAAAGTATATTAAAGTATTTTAATATATTTTTGAAGTTGTCATTGTCTTATTTTCGACATTCTTGGTACTTTGCATTATATTAAATAAAAAATATTTGTAAGCATTATTTATGTATTTTTATATAAAATTATGTATTTTTAGAAAGTCTACTATCCACAGGAACCTTTCTTACATATGTAGAAAGTTCCTGTGTATGTTGTAGCATGTTTACATGGTACCTGAGCCGCCTGTCACTCTGTCAGCCCGTAGTCCCGTGGCTGCGTACTTTTCAGAGGCCCGGGGCTGCGTACACGACCTCGACGGGTTGACACTGCTGTATCTCAGCTGCGCGTGGGTGCTTTGGCTTCCGCCACTGCGTGCGGGAATTGTGACAAAACACATTTCCGCCCGTAACTCCTAAAATATACACAACACCTCAATTCTGACTGAATTTTAGGTGTGAAACCTATACGTGACGATGTGTGTGAAATGTTTAATTGGCCAAAAGGCTCAATACTGGAGCCGTAGTATTTTGATTCTTTTTTCCTTAATTATTTAAAAATATAAGGAGTTGGATTTCAAGGGTGGGGTCAGTGAGTGACCCTACCTAATTTTGGGTGGAAAATCCATTTCTGTAATAATGTTTATGGTTTTCCTACTCCTTCTTAGGTTAATCGTATTATTATTATTCTTATTTTATTTTTGTTACTTTTGCAGCTTGCTCTGCAATAGTAGCAAGCTGACATATCATATTCCCTCATTCTAAAGGATCACTTAAACTGGAAATTGAATTTGAAATACTAAGAAATGGAGTATGTGACTACTTGATTTTAGAAAATGATTCTCTATGCCTGTATGGAATAGATGTGTTCCAAAGTAAGTGTAGATAATTTAATGTAGGAGGAAATTGGAACAAGTCCCAAATATTCCCCATTAATTTTCAAACTTCTGATTCCACCTATGAGAAATAATTGGTTAATTTCAACCAAGAATACTTCTCCCAAGAAGCTTTGAATTCCCAGCTCAGTGAAGACCAAAAACCGGATATTCTCCAAGTTTGCTTTGAAAATAAAAATGAATTTTGCACAAAATATCAACCTATTGGTAATATTAAAGGACATGAATCAATCCCAAACCCAACCATTAAAACCTCTTATCCTCCAAACCTTAGGAGACCTGCTTACCCTTCTAGCCCAAAATCAAGAGCTTCCCTTGAAACTCACATACAGGAATTAGTAGAACTGCAAGTTTTGAGGAAAGTAGGACATAATGAGCAAGTAGATGTCACCACAACAGTGATAATAGATTTGCATAATGACAATTCAAGAATTTTTGGAGACTTTAGGATGCCAAGAAATTACACTCAAGCAGACTATTATCCTATCCCTAGGATTGACCATGCTCTTCACAATCTATCAAAAGATAAGTTTATTACTACTATGGACATGCTGAAAGGATTTCACCAGATACCTATCAGCCCTGATAGTAGGAAGTTTATGAGGATCATATGAAACCTAGGAATATATGAGTATTTAAGAATGCACTTTGGAATCAAAAATGCTCCCTCACACTTCCAAAGAATGATGGAAACATTATCAGACCAGTTTATTAGACAAGGCTGGATGATGGTGTACATTGATGATTTTATCATCTACAATTATGATTGGAATACCAATATTGAAAAAGCAAGATTAGTTCTGGAAACCATCTCTACCATAGGATTGAAAGTATCCATGAAGAAGTGTAATTTTGGGTATGGGGAACTCAAAGCCCTAGGACAAATAGTATCTTGTCTAACCCTTAAAGCTGACCAAATCAAGATAGCTGCTGTTATGAATAGACCTATGCTCCAGAAAAAGACCAAAATCTTTTCTTTCATTAGCTTCTGTATCTATTGCAGGAATTACTTACCCATGTTTTCACTGCTAACTAAATGTTTGTAGGAGATTTGCAACAACAACACCCTCTTTGAGATGACTCATGAAAGTGTAAATAATTATGAAGAACTAATGATAGCTATGACCACAGCCCCTGTGCTAATACAACCTGATTACAGAAAATTGTTCAAGATATACATTGATGCTAGCATGAAAGGACTGGGAGCTGCCCTTCACCAGGAGATCATAGAAGATGACAAGCCAGTGGAAAAACCAATACTATCTATCTCCAGAAAAGTCAAAGATACATAGAAAAGGGATGGTGCCACCCTAATGGAATGCCTTGATCTAGTATGGGCTTCAGAAAAAATCCATTACTGCCTTGAAGGCACTAACTTTGTGGTAATCACTGATTGCAATGCTGTTAGAACTCTAATGAATATGGGAAATCTTAGCAGGAATATGTTGAGATGGCAGATAGCTGTCCAAAAGTATAGAGTACAGATGACTATAGTCCCTCAATCTGGAAGCAAAAAACAGAATTCTGACAGCTTGAGTAGGAATGCTTTACCAAATATCCTAGAAACCCTGCTCATGACCCAGAAGACCATGGTATCTTCCCTGCACTCAAAATCAATTTGCTTAATTTGGAATTCCCAATTATAGGAATAAATATATTTGAATTGGATGGATATTTTTCCAATTCCATTGGGGAAACTTATAAAACTGATATAAGGACACTAATGAGTGTTATGAGAAGTACCAATCCCCCTGCTGAACTTATCAAAAGCTTACCTGAAACATTAATGAAAGCTTATAGAGCTGGAAGATTCACTATATGGGATGGCTTAGCATATTAAAGACATCAAAATTCCAGTGTTTTGGTCCTGACTAATGAAGATCATATCAAACATGTCCTAGCTGAATTCCATGACAACTGTTCTTCAGGTTGTAAGATAGCAAGAATGGCAATATGTTGTTGTATTACTTTTTTATAGAAATTGCACACATGCTCACTAGTTACAAGGTATTGTTTGTATGTTTATATAGTACATATTATGGATTAGTGTGATATTTTAGGATATCTTTGTGATATGTCCTAACACAGGTAACTTATCTTCTGATAGGAATTTAGAAAAGGTTAAACAAAAAGCCTGATGGATTGACTGGAGGGACTCCACCATCAATTTTTTTTCCAGCTGTGAAACTTGCCAAAATTCTAACAGGACCACTGGAAAAGTGTTTGGCCTACTACAGAAGATCTCTGAACCCAAGAATAGATGGGAAATCATCAACATGGAATTTGTAACAGGACTAACTCCAGGAGGAGCTTACTCTTACAACTCAGTCCTAGTCATAGTGAATAGGTTCACCAAGAAAGCCAAATTTTTACCCAACCACAAAGATGATACTGCCATCAAAGTAGCTCCACTTTTTTGGAACAGAGTCATTGCAGATGTAGGAGTCCCCATGATAATTATAAGTGATAGAGACCCCAAGTTCACCTCTGGATTCTGGAGAAATCTTCACAATATTCTAGGAGCTAGCTTAGCCTTATCCACAGCTTATCTTCCCCAAACTGATGGTTTAGCTGAAAGAATGATCCAGAAGTTAGAAGAAATGCTCAGAAGATTCTGCTGCTTTTGCATAGAATACAAAAACACTGATGGATATTTCCATGACTGGGTTAGCCTTTTACCTGACCTAGAAATGGCTTACAATAGCAGAAAACATTCTACCATCAAAGAAACACCTTACTTCCTGTAAAAAGTATGGATACCAAAGATACCCAAAGATTTACTTAATCATAATATGGTCAATATACATCCTACCTCAGTAGACTTCAAGAAAATTATAGACATAGCCAATCAACATGCTGCTAGATGTGTTCAAGAAGCCGTTGAATACAACCAACAGAGATGTGATAGAGCTCATGAAGAACCTAATTTTAAAATCGGAGACCAAGTCCTGATCTCAACTACTAGTTTTAACAACCTTTCAGGGAACAGAAAATTGAGACCTGCCTTTGTAGGACCATTCACCATCAAGAAGCTTCATGGAAATAATGCTTTAGAAGTGATCCTGAGTGATGGACTTTCCAGGAAAAACCCAATATTACCAGTAAGCCCAATCAAAACTTTCACCCAGGAGAAGGAGAAAAAATCCCTGCACCAGAGATACCCATGGAAGATAACCCTGATAAAGGGAAAGGAGAAATCAGCAAGATCCTTAAAGAAAAAAAGGAAAGGATCAATTAAAGAGATTTTAGACTTTACCTGGTCAGATATAAAGGAGAATCTGCTGGTAAAGATGAATTGCTACCTGAAAAAAACATTCCAGATGAAGCCATCCAACTAAGAAATTACAGAGCCAAGAAAAGATAGTAAGCCCCTTTTTTCAGATATAGAAATATCTTGGAGTTGTGGAATTTCAGCTTCTACTTCTACAGAGCAACCTGTCAAAGTAGAATAATGAATAAAAATAAATTATAAAAATAGGAATAGTGAGAAATCCTAAAATATTATTGCAAATTTGGATTCCCCACCTAAAATCAGCCAGGGTTACTCACTGACCCCACCCTTGAATTCCAACTCATTATATTTTTAAAAAATTAAAAAGGGAAATGACCAAAAGGCCACAGAATAACTATGGAACTTTTTGGGAATTTTAATATTTCACATGTACAGTAAAGTATAGGTTTCACACTTAAAATTCACTCAGACTTGAGGTGTTGTGTATATTTTAGGAGTTACAGCCAGGTTTCTGTTCTCTCACGATTCCCGCACGCAGCCCCACATCCATACAGTGAGGTTTCATGCGCCTGACACTCAAAATGCAGGCAACTGTCAAGAAAAAAGCATGCAATATGCTGCTGGCTGCGGATGCTTGATTCCCGCACGCAGCTGTTGGTTATTTGCGCAAAAAAATAACTGCACCACTCCTGACAGCCAGGTAACACAAGAACAGTTTAAAACCCACATGCCTGCATCATGCATATTTAAAAACCTGACAGATGGATAAAAGGATTTCTGAAAGCTCTGAATATAGAATAAAAAGTTCAAATTCAAATTATAAGACAGACAAATCAGGTAAAAAATGATAAAGGTTGCCACATAAATACAATTATCAAATGTTTATGAACCACAAAAGATACCAAGGAGATCCCCTAAAAATTATTAAAACTTACCAACATGTTCAGAAGATGGCTTAGTATCTACAAAAAACCACTTCTGACCAGATCACTCAAAATAAAATAATAAAAAGTTAGGAAATATTTGATAACTGTAAAAATAACAAATCAACATTTAAACAGATTCTGATAATTATTTAAAACTTAAATATGACCTAAACAGGTCTAGCTGAGTGACAGCACTAAGAATGAGTGCCAAAATATCCCTGGACAGCCTTCTATACTTACCCCACAAGCACAACCCTCTCTAAGTTCCCTGGGAAGACCCCCTTACCCCAAAAAGGTATATATACAGCCCTTTTTGGATGATTTAAAAACCAGTAATTTTTGAGTAATAAATCCAGACCCAGTTCCATCTGTGATGAAGTATTTATAAGAGATAAAAAATAATTCATGGCCTAGTCTGTTATTATAATTATTAATTCTAACTGCATCATTAATTCCATTGAAGAAAACCAGTAAAAACCCCAACCATTGCCCTGAGACCCTTTCAACCGTGAATTCCTGCAAGATTCTTTGAGTTCCTGCTTAAAGAAGTAATTTATATTCTTTTTTCCTCCAGGCATAAGTGCTTTAAGACAGCCTTTCCACCCATTCCCCTTGGGTAAACCCCTTGTGAGAAATCACTTAGGACCTAATTGTCCCAAGGTCTTTACACCATTCAAAGTAGCCCCTTGAAGAGAGGTTGTTTCAATAAAGATTCCCAGCTTTGTATAAGCTGTGGTTCCTCTTTAAAAATATATTTAAAACCATTTAACCAAACCAAATCCCAAACCTTCCACTTGCACTCATCATATCATTAATATTGAGCATTTTAAGTATTATATTGGAATAATTATTGTTCCAAAATCAATATCACTTGCTGTAGCTAAAGGACTGCAAGGCGCCTGGTATCCGTAAGCTGACATCCTTTATTTCATGGTAATTTCAAGGATTAATTTTACTTTCAATTCTGAAACTGCAGCCCTGTAGCTGGGGTTTGTAATCCCCCAAAAATAATCTTTGGTGATTTTGGAGTCATGAGAACCCCTCCAAAAATGGAATCAAAGAATTAAAAAATGCTGCAAAAACCAATTTTTCCGTGGTTTTTTGAATTTTTATTTTGGCTTTTTTGATTATTTTTTTTGGTTATTTCAGCAATCAATTATTTCAAGGAACCTTCAAAGAGCTTTTGATTATTTTTTATGTGAAAAGTATGGCCAGCAATTAGCTTAGTAAAAGGAGGAGCAGCAATTAAAGCAAAAGAAATTCTGGACACCTTGTTTCTATAGAGGCTAATGGGCTCTCACAATGGGGCAATATGTTGGATAATTGATTGGATTAATTCAAATGGATGATGTGGAAAACAGCAGGGATAAGATCTCCTTAAGTATAAAAGATTGGCCTCTTGTGGGCCCATGATACAACAAGAGAAAAGGCACAATATCCGCCCCAAAAGGGCGCTACAGGCTCTACAGGCCTTGATAATTGGTTTGGGATGTGTCAGCACACATGGCAATACAACCTGAAACCTTTTGACCGGGCCGTTCCGGTCAATTTTGGTGTTTCCACCCTTAAAGGGCTGAACCAGCCCCTTTACTGTTCAATCCCTGGGCTATTTGTCCCTCACAACTAGCTCTGTTACCTCTGTGACCTTACTTAACGGGCTTGTTGCCTCATGCAACCAGCCCCTGGCCCCTAACATTGACCAGGTGGGACCCCAAACTCATCTGGGTCTGGTCTCAAGCTCACAGGGGGGGGGGTGTAACCGGCAGACATGCCCCCCCCCTCTTTCCTACCTAGGTGACCAGCAGGGGTGGTAAAATCCCCCGCTGGTTTCCTGGTACACAATTCTCCCCATTCCAGCTGTCAAAAAAAGTGGGCTGGAGGGTGATTGGGTCCCCCCATCCCTTGGCGCCTCCCCCTTGGTAACAGTGGGGGGGAGAGCACCCCACTTGCTGGCGGGAGGGTGTTCAGATCCCCCCCCAAGGTGTAGAGACTCCTGTGGAGTTATATAAATAAATTAGCAAATAGCTTTCTGTCAGTCCTTGAAGGGGAATTTAGTATTACTTCTACTCCTTTAGAGTATTAGTAAGACTAAGAGTGGTTTTGAATTTCCCGCCCTTCTAGGACTATAGTAAGTCTGCACAATAATTAATTTAAATTAATTACTGGTTTCTTTGAGACTTAATGTAGGTCTCAGATCAGACCTAGATTAGTTATTAATTGTTATTGGTAGGTTTTTGTTGAATAATAGACCAAATGTATTCGGTTATTGGTTAGTTATTGATCAGATATGTTTGATCTTAACCAATATCCCAATAGTAAAGGGTTGAACGTTTTTATCAAAGGGATGGTTCAGGAGGGGACCCAAGGATGGGTTTAACCACAGGGGGCTGGGTAGAGGAAAGGTTGGTGGTTTTTTTTTTTGTGCTCTCTTTCTTTTCAAGTGTTATTTATTGATTAAGGGGTGGTTTTTCTTTAATCTGGTGCTGAATATTTAGGTCACAGTAGAACCCTTTTTCAAGAACCATGTGGGTGGTTTGATTGTTTAAATGTGGTTAATAACTTGGTTTCTGACTTCTTGTTTCCTTTTAAAACTGATTCACTGATACTATTTATCTGGGTAGGTACCACAGATGGATGGGCCCAGAGGGCCTGTTAGGTGGTTTAATATGTGAGAGGAGGTAGGTGAGTGCTGATAGGCCAGATGGCATCTGAGGGCCTAGGGGTGGATGGCATTATGATACAACCTGGACAGGGCATAGAGGCCCTCCTTAAATAGAAAATCTGGTCCTCAGGGGATGCTCAGGGCTGCCCCTGAGGGTTCCCTGAGGCTTCCCCTGTTACAGTGGGATACAGGTACATGAGACATTTTAGCTGGTTGGAAAAAGAAACTGCATGAAACTAAGGCAATTCTGCTGGTTAGACAAAAGACACTGCATGAAACTGAGGAAATTCTTCTGGTTGAGAAAGATTTTTCAGGGTTTTCATGCCTGCACAGCCTTGCATAAATTGCTGTGAGGTGCTGATAAGGTTGGTCTGGTGCTGGTTGCTTATTTGGTACTGACTTTTCTTCCTGCATGTATTGCTTTTTTCACTGGTGGTTTTTTTGGTGCTAATTTTTTCTACCTTCATGTATTTCTGTGGATTACTCGGGGTTTGTTTGGTGCTGCATGGTCTTGACTGCCTGCATATATTTCTGGGTAGGCTTTTGGTACTTTTACTGGTAGTTTGTTTGGCATCACATGCTACTGGCTACATAAATTGCTGTGTGGTGCTGGGGGTTTTTGGTACTTGTAGTTTGTTTGGCATCACATGCTTCTGACTAAATAAATTTCTGTGTGGTGCTGGGGGTTGTTGGTACTGGTAGTTTGTTTGGCATCAAATGCTACTGGCTGCATTAATGGCTGTGTGGTGCTGGGGTGGGTTGGTACTGGTACTTTGTTTTGTATCCCATGATACTGCCTCAATAAATTTATTTGTGGTGCTGGGGTGGGTTGGTACTGGTAGTTTGTTTGGTTCTGGTTGAGACTGGTCCCACTTTCTACTGCCTATACTGTTCCTGTATACTTCTGCACAGCTTTCTGTATGTATATTTTCTTATTTTTTTGTTCTGGTTGAGACTGGTTCCACTTTCTCCCGCCTATACTGTTCCTTTATACTTTTGCACAGCCCCCTGTATGTATATTTGCTTGTTTGTTTGTTGAGGTTACAGGAGATGAACTAGCTGCACTGCCTCCTGTATCTGTATTGCTGTATTTTGGCTGAGGTGACAGGGTTGTATGGTCCTGGTGTTGAGGGTAAGCTGTTACTGGTATGTACCTGAGGGTTTCCAATGTATTTCTTCATGACTTCCACAGAGCTGTGACACCTGGTTGGGTACAAGTTTGGCACAGTTGGAGGTTTGTTGGGCTGTATCTTCTAATCCATGAGAGATAGGAGGGTACTTTGGCTGAGTGACTATGGTTTATTTCTGATTTAAAATCCATTCATGAAGTTACTTTGAGGCTTTGAGCTGTTTTTAAACTAGAATAATGATTTTGATGGCTATAGAACAGGTTTTGACTACCACAACGGCTTCATTCCTTCCACCACCAACAGGTGGGAGGGTGATGAGTTCCCCCCTTGTGACCAGTCCCCGGCTGGTTTGAACCAGCCAGCCAACCCCCTTTACCCTTAAAATGGCAAGCAAGGGGAGGGGAGGGAGCCAGGGCCATTGGCCCCAGCTCCTGTGGCTCCAACCATCAACCATGGCCAAGAGCATTGGCCTCAGTCAACAGCCCAGTGCAGCTTTGCACTGTGAAAGGTCACTTGGCCACAGGAAGGGCCCCAAGCGGGCTTATGGGCAGCGCGTAAGCCCCTCCAGGGAAAAACAAGCGCCCTTAACCGGGCTGTAACATGGGCTGCGGCCCCAGTGGGCGGCCAAAGCACAATAACTTCAATTAAAAATACTTTGGCTGGCCAGCCCATCTGGCCAAGTATGTCCAAAATACACCTTAGTCCCAATAATGCCCATAAAAGCCCATCTGACTGGAATTGCCCATTCAGCCCACCGGGCCCTTTGATGACCATGTACCAATAGGCTTATTTCAAGTTTTTTGGAGCCAGTTTCTCCAAATCCATGACATCCAAAAATGCCCGTATGGTCCAGGTGTTTGTCCAATAGACAGTAGAGGCCCATATGTGCATCCCATTTGGATTAAACTTATATGTAGCACAAAAATGAGTGCATACTTATTTTCACATGTTCCAGATTGTTTGGATTTAACCTTTTTAACTTTTAAAATTCCATCAAAAAACCTAAAACTTTAAAAACTCAAATTTCTCATTGGAAATTTTCATCCTGTTATTTTCATTTTCATTCCTTTTTTTTTTGGTAATTCAAGTTATAAAAAATTTGAACTAACAGAAAAGAGAATTGAATTATTTTTTCCAGATTTCTTGGATGTATTATATTACCTTAAAGGATTCCTTCAAAAAAGAAAAAAATTCAAAAAAATTCAATTTTCTCATTAGACTTTTGGATCCTGTTGTTTGCCTTTTTGATCAATTTTTACTGGTTTTTAAAGCTTTAAGAAATTCAAAACAACTTTTTAACTTTTTTTTTCAGAATTTTAGGATTTCATTTTTTACCTTAAAAATTTCCTTCAAAAAATTCAAAAGCTTGAATTTTCTCATTGAACTTTTGGATCCTTTTGTTTTCCTGTTAATTTTTTTTTCTTTTTTTTGGGGGGGGGGGAAGGTGTATTCAAGCTTTGAGAAATTTCAAAAATTAAAAAAAATATATTCTCAATAAAGATCTTTTTGATGTATGCATACACCTTCCAAACTTCATTCAAAAAATAAATAATAAGGGAAAAATATGGATACAATATTAAAAATTATTCAACTATTATGGTTATTATGCTTCTACTTGATTTTCTGGGAGGGAAAAAAAACCCTCATTACCAAGCCCTAAATTTTTCTGAATAATTTTTTTCCAAGATTTTGAATCCTTGGTCACAGAGCTTTTCCAAAGTGGAACTCACCTGGGAGCTGGCCAATTATCAGACTTGGACTTGAATGAGACTTTATGTTAGGAATCTTCTAAAAGAATGAAGCAAATAGGAGAAGATTTGGAATTTGGAGTGGGAGGGGAATTCAAAGGAAGATAAGTTCAAGGAATTAAAGAAGAAAACAGAACCACTGGAAACTTATATGTTTCAGCCAGAAGGAAGCAATGGCATGGAAACTTCATACATGTATTTATGGGAGATGGGCCAGAAATTTGGTTCAGTTCCCTTGATGATTCTTGGAAATTTTCACCCCAGATATCATGCAGTAATGTTGTGTACTTGAAGATTGGGTTGGAATCAAGCTCTTTCAACATTTATTTCCCAAATTAAATCCAGTCTTCTGATTTCCTCCCCAAAAAATGGCTGCTGATCTATACCCACATTTCCCATCCCCTATGAAATTGTGAACAAGTGAGATATTTGGAATGGCTGTTTTTTGGGAAATGAATTTTATTTATTGGAACTAAAACCAAAAATCATAATTTTTCATGGAAGAAAATATGGTCTAAAGATAAAACTCACTTCTTCAATTGAGACTTGGTAAAAGATTCCAACATAAGAATACAATAATGTACAGGAAACCTAGAGGAAAAATCCAAAAATAATCAGAAAAAATTAAACAATGAGAAAATATCAAATGTACAAACTTTATCACTGATTGTTGGGGATGCTAATACCTTCCATCCAGGAGGATGTTAAGGAGCATCACAATATTAATTTGATAAATTCATTCTCTTGATTATTGTTTCAGGATTGTATTCAAAAAAAGAAACCTGCTTATTCAAAATGGTTCCAGACCTCTGATAAAAGTTTGAATGAAAAAATTAATGAAAAATAATATCCAAAAAAACAAAAAAGAATAAAAGTAAATGAAAGCTCACCATCTTAATTAAATAAAAATCTGGAAGCTCTTAATCTTCTGGATCTTCCACTTCATTCAGGTATGGCACCTCTTCATCTTCTGAATATTACTCTTCAGTCAGAAATTCACCCTATCTTAAAAAAATGACAAGTAATCATTAAAAAAATCCATTGAAGAATAAATAATTATAAATAAAAAATTAACTCTTCCTCTGATTGCTCCTTTTTTTTTCCCTCCCCCTTCCCCTTGATTTCCTTCAACTTTCTTGAAACCTGAACACATAGGAAGAAAATATTAGTTATGAAAGTTGATATATTTTCTTCTCAAAAGAATGCTGACTGACCTTGGAATTTTCTATGAATTTGTTCTTTGGCCTTCCTCTCCTCTTGGGTTCTTCTGAATATTCAAATCCAGATGGAACTCTTTTGCTTGAGGACTGAGAGATCTTCTTGAACTTATTGGCTGCTCCTTTGGGTCTTCCTCTTAATTTGGATCTTTGAGTGGAATTGGGATCTTTAATCAGATTAAGTTGATATTTTCCACTGTGTAGCTTCTTGCTTTCACCCAGATAATATTTCTGTTATCCCATTGGAAACTTTCTGAATTCTTTGGATATTTCAGTAAAATAAAGGTTTTAATGAATTTATATTGTTGGAAATTCAAGACTTTCAGATTCTTCAGTTGCATCAGGCTGCAGAGTTGACTGGAGAAAGCAAAATAAAAATGAATCAGGTGATCTTGAATCCAAAAAAAAAAAAAAAAACTCACTGATAAGGGGGCTTTGAAATGTCACTGAGGATAAAAATCTTCAAGTTGGAATATTTCACCCTTTCCAACAGCTAATTTGACCTTTTGAATACATTTTATACCCATGTGAGAAGTGTAGTCACAGTTTTTGCAATTGATGGAAGATTCAGGAGCTTGATGAAATGAATGCATGTTTTTGAGGGAAAAGTGGCTTATTTTTCCAGAAAGATGATTGGAACAGTGAGTTAAACCAATGAGATGCTTGAATTGTTGCTGAGAGGCTCCAATGGCTCTATCATGGTTTTGGATGGTGATGGAACTTTAATTTTCTTGAACTAGATTATAGAAAGAGCCAATGAAAGAATTGGTGAAACGCTTAATGTAGGAGTGTAGGCCTTCTATTCTGAAGGTACTTTTTTTTCAAAAGTGATAGTTTTTGTTGGAAAAATAGGAGAAAATTTTCTTTTGAGGGGAATCCATTTCTCAAGAAACTAGTCAGAAATTGGAGGGTTCCAGACAAGAGGAAGTTTTGTGAATTTTTGCTGATAGCTTGATTCAGAGTTGGAATAGATCAACTGATGCCATTCCTTTACAAATAGCTTCCAGTCATCTTCATATTGAAAGATCTTCCTGAAATGAGTTTGAATATTCTTTAAAATGTTCCAGGCACAGAGAAAATGATGAGAGGAAGGAAAAACTGTTTCAATTGAACTGATAAGTGCTTTTTCCTTGTCTGTAACAATTATACTAGGTTTTTTATCTTCTAAAATTTCCTGAATTTGAGTCATGGCCCATTCATAGATCTGCTCTTTCTCTTGAGATAAAAAAATAGAAGGCAACTGAGAAACTTCTGTAAAAATTGTTTATCCCAAGAATATGAAGAAGGGGCATTTCAAACTTGATTGTTTTATATGTACAGTCCATCATTATGAGAGTTGAGAAAAGGTTGAGAAGTTTGATGGAATCAGGGTGAGAAATAAATAATGGAGTGATTTGACCATCCATGTTGTAAATTTTGTGGAAAAATGCAGAATTCCTGAGTTCCAGTATGAGTACTTTAACAGGAGTTTTGCCATCAAGGGCATTTTTTTGTATTTGTGATCTCTTGTTGTAAATGATATGGAGATTTTTATAAATATTTCATTGAGAATTTTTTATAAGAGAGTTGACAATTTTTAATGGGGGAACTCAAGCTTTGGATAAATATTCAACCACCTCCTTTTGCTTCCCTTGGATTCTTCTGCGCATGGGATGAGTGAAAGGATCAATGTAAGATGGATGGTTGTGCTCTGGAAATATAACCTTCACCACCAATACACCCAATCTTTTGGAAAAATTTCCTGATAACCTGAAAGGAAAATTGGTCTTTCTTGTTTATTTTTTTATTTTATTTTATTTTATTTGAATTTGGTGGTATCTTTTCTGGTTTTATATTTCCCATATTTATCATATTGATTGGTGTGGGTATGTTTCTGGTAATTGGAGAATCTGTGATATATGGCATATCCATTGGACTTTTCCCATGATTGGATAGCTTCAACCAGCTCCTCCTTTTGATTATATGATAGCTCAGGAGGAGGTTCCAGAGGGGTGGGATAAGCAGTTTAATTAGATGAAGAAGGAGCCAGATAATTTGAATCAATGGTTTGGTTAGATGAGATAATTTATAATGGGCCTGGTGAAACAGTTCTGAAAAGTGGATGGATAATTTCTTGAGCCATTGCAAAAAGAGATTTTCTTTGTAAAAAATGAATTTGAGATATGATTTGATAGAAGAAATTGAGTGCAAAAAGTTATTCAGAGACTTGATGTAAGAGGGAAAAGCATTTTTGGAAAGTATCTGGAGTGTTGAGATGTTTTTGTTGAGAAGTGGTGAAGGATGATGAGTGGTTTGTGAAGTGGAGTGGCAATTAGTGGTGTGGTGTGGTGCTGAGTGGTGTGGTGTGGTGTGGTGTGGTGGTGATTAGTGTGGTTTTCTGTGTTGTGTTGTGGTGAGGTGAGGTGTTGTGTGGTATGGTGTGATGTTGTGTGTTATGGTGTGGGGGGGTATGGTGCGGTGTGGTATGGTATGGTAGTGGGAAAGTGTGGTGGTGGGTGATTGGAGGGCAGAAGAGGTCAAGGGGGTGTTTTATAACATAATTGGAGCTCTCAAAAATGGGTTGAGTTCCAAGGAGAAACGTTTCAGTCATATTGAATATATGAATGTGAAAGGGCTCAAAGAAGAGTCCTGGTCTAATATTACAATGCTTTTTTTTTGTTTTTGAGGCACAGATAGTGCATCAAAGATTCCCAAAATTTCTTTGGGAAAGCTTCAGAAAATCCCTTTAAATATTCAGCTTCAAATCTCTCAGATAATCATTATTTACTTCAGGAAAAATAAATCAAAAAAGGATCACTAAAAAGAGACCAACCTTTTCTTTGGTATCATGTTCATTGTCATTTATAATTTGAGGGGTAAAAAATGTGAAAAGCAGTCAGGTTTTTTTATTCAATTCTTTGGATTCTATCCTAAATTTTTTTCAAAATAATTTTTGTGATTCAAGATTTAAAACAAAAAAATTGCAATAGATGTGTTTATTTAAAGGGTTTTTACATTAGATTGTATTTTTGAAGACCCCAGATACATCCAAAAATTCTGGAAATAATATTTAAAAATTCTTTAATATTTTTGTTAAATTTCTAACAGCTTGAAAAATCAAAAAAAAAGTTATTCAAAAGGAAAACAAAAGGATCCAAAAGTTTAAAGAGAAAATTGAATTTTTTGCTTTTTTGAAGGAATCTTTTAAAGTAATACAATAAATCCAAAAAATCTAAGAAAAATATTCTAATTCTCTTTGACTGTTTTTTTGAATTTTTGATAGATTTAATCACCAAGAAAAAATGAAATAAAAAGGAAAAAAATGGGATTCAAATGTCCAATGAGAAATTCAAATTTTTTAAATTTTCTGGTTTTTTGATGAATTTTTTCAAGGTAAAACTTTACATGCAAAAAAATGATATAAATATTTGGAATCTCCTTGAATTTTTCTAGAAATACTTTTTATCTGAAAGAAACCAAAAAAACGATTAAAAAAAGCCAAAATAAGGATTCAAAAACCCATGGAAAAATTGGTTTTTGCGGAATGTTTGAATTTTTCAATTCCATTTTTGGAGGGGTTCTAATGCCTCAAAAATTACCAAAAATTCTTTTGGGGTTTTACAAACCCAGCTAAAGGACTGCGGCGTCAGAATTCAAAAAAAAAATTCTTGAAAGTACCATGAAATAAAGTATTTGTCTGTGTGGAAGTAGAGGTGAGCAATGGTGGGCAGATGTTAAATTCTGTTATATAAAGGATTGGGGCATGAGAAAATTAATGGCCTATACAAAATATGAAAAATACAAAAAAATTAAAAATTAAAAAAAATATCAGAAATATATAAAATATTCAAAATACAAAAATGAGAAAAAAAGAATGTGAAAATGAAAAAAACGGTTGTGATGAATTCACAACCCTATGCAAAGCATACATGACTCAAAATGGGTTGTGTGACAAATTTTACAACCCACAGAAATTTTCACAACTCAGATGGTTTGTGAGCCCTGCCACACAACCCTTTGGAGTCATGGTGTGCTGTTGATGACTCCAGCTTTGTGAGAAAAAAAAATAAAATTGAAATTGAAATCAAAATAAATGAAAATCAATAAAAAATTAAAGAAAATCCAAAAATAAAATAAAAAAACATCAAAAGACAAAACAAAAAAATTCATAAAAATTCAAAACTAATTCAAACAAAATTGAAAAAAATTGTGAAAATTTCTTAACTGCGGGGCCATGAATGCACATTCATGGTCCTCAGTTAGTTGATTTCATATTTACTTGCATTTTTTTTAAAATAATTATTTACATAAAATGTGGGCTAAGTTTCCTTTTCAAAACATCTTATTCTGGAAACTTGCACTTGAATTATCCTTTTCAAGATTTTTTTTTCACTTCTTGAATGAATGTTTCTCTCAATTTTATTTGGCAAAACTTAAGATTAAAATCAAAACATTTAATGAAAAATTTGGATGATTAAAATACAAAAATTTGATGAAAAATTTGGATGATTAACAGCCAAAAATTTAATGAAAAATTTGGATGAGATTTAATTATAGGTTTTACCCCACCAAATATTCATCACAATGAAGATAATTGAAAATAAAAGGGGTGGTCTTTCCCTATTTCTTCATTCTTTGTTGTGTTTATGTACGAGAATTTGAATTATTTGAACTTTAAAGTTTGAAACAGGCCTCTCAAGGTTGTCATATATATCTTTTTCTCCATTTTTGAAGCACCATTTGTTCCCTAAGAACCAAATCCAAAAAGGAGGGCAAAAAACCCCCCTCTGGGCTAGGGTCTTCTTTTTTGAGCCCTCAATGCATAAACTCCTAACCATTCATATTCAATATGAGTTTGAAATTTTTCCAGGCCATTTTGGAGCACTCCAATCCTCCCATCATCCATAAAAGAAACCTCCTCCACCCATCACCCCCCATCACCACACCAGACCAGACCAGACAACACCACACCATACCATTCCAGTCCCCCCATTACCACACCACACCACACCATACCACTCCACTCCACACAACACAACACAACACAACACAACACAACACAACACAACACAACACAACACAACACAACACAACACAACACAACACAACACAACACAACACAACACAACACAACACAACACAACACAACACAACACAACACAACACAACACAACACAACACAACACAACACAACACAACACAACACAACACAACACAACACAACACAACACAACACAACACAACACAACACAACACAACACAACACAACACAACACAACACAACACAACACAACACAACACAACACAACACAACACAACACAACACAACACAACACAACACAACACAACACAACACAACACAATACAACACAACACAACACAACACAACACATCACATCACAACACAACACAACACAACACAACACAACACAACACAACACATCACAACACAACACAACACAACACAACACAACACAACACAATACAACACAACAAAACCCAAGACAACACAACACAACACAACATGAAACAAAACAACACACTCCAAACCTACCACTACCAAATCAAACCTCCTGAACCAAAAACTCTTCTCACTCCATTTCTACTCAAAATCTTTCTGAATCATCAACTCAAATCTCAAATTCCTTTCTTAACAAAACATCCCTTTTCAAAATGTCTCAACAAAACATCCACCCACTTTTCAGAAATGTCTCACCTGGCCCATCCTCCATCACCTCATCTAATCAAACTAGTGTTTCTACTCCTCTGAACCTTTCCTCATCTACTCAATCTAATTATACCACTCCTCTGTCCCCTCCTCCTTAATTATCATATAATCAAAAGGAGCAGTTAGTTGATGCTATCAAATCATGGGCAAAGTCCCATGGATATGCCATTTCTACTAGAGTATAAAACTTGAAGAAACATACCTAAACATATTAATGTGATAAATCTGCAGAATATAAACCCAGTAAAGATCCCAAACAATTTCAAACAACAAGAAATAAAAAATGTCATTGTAGATTATCTGGAAATTTCTCCAAAAGATTAGGTCTCTGGTAGGTTAAAGTTATATTTCCAGACCACAACCATGCCCCCTCAGATGATCCTTCTACTCATCCAATCCATAGAAGAATTTGGGGAAAGCAACTGGAGACTGTAGAAACCTTAACCAATGGTGGTGTCCCCCCATCAAAAATTTTACATTCTTTTATAAAAAAACTCCTTGACTCCAGTTCATAAAAACCTCAGTACTATTTATCATGAAAGATCTCAAATCCAAGAAAATTATCTTGATGGAAAAACCCCAATTGAAGCTTTAATACTGGAGCTCTGAAATTCTTTTTTTTTGTAAAGAATCAAAAATATGGATGGACACATCACTTCTTTATTCATTTCACATCCTGATTCCATAAAACTTCTGAAAACATTTCCTACTCTTCTCATGATGGACTGCAAATATAAAAATAAATAAATTTGGGATGCCTCTTCTTCATATTGTTGGGTTGAACAATTCTTCAAGAACTTTGGTTTCAAGCAGCTCATTGGTTTGCCTCACTTCGTGGAGCATCTTTCTGGAAAGATCAGACATTATACCCTCAATACCATTCACTCATTCAATCAAGTCTCTGATTCTTCAACCACTTGCATCAACTCTGATTACTCTTCTTATAAGGGTATACAATGTGTTCACAAAGTAAAATCAGCTATCTTCAAGGGTGAACTTTTCCAAATTGAGGATTTCAATCCTCAATGGCATTTCAAACCCCCCTTTTCAGTAAGTTTTTTTTCTTTATACAAGTTCAAATGAATAATATTCTGATTAATTTCTAACTTTCTTTCTGCAGTGAACTTCCAGCCCAGACTCAACTGAAGAATCACCCAGCCTTGAACAGCCCTCAAGATCAACTAATCAACATATTTATTTTCCTGAATTTTTTGAAGAATTCCGAAAATTGCCACCTGGAGAACAACATTATTATCTGGGTGAAACACAGAAACTTCACACTGGAAAGTATCAAATTTTTCTTATTTGAGAGCACAATTCTACTCAAAGATCCAAAATAAGAGCAAGACCAAAAGGGGCAGCAAATAATTTAAATAAGATCTCTTAATCCTCAACCAAAAGGGACCCATCTGGCTTGGAATATTTAGAAGCAAAAAAGAGGAGAGGAAGGCTAAGGAGGAACTTTTCAGCAAATTAAGTGGTCAGTAATCAATTACTCTTTGAGAAAGAAAAAAAATGTAACTCATTTTTTTATGTAATCATTCAGGTTTTGAGAAAGGGAAAGTCAAAAAAGGAAAAAGGGAAGGGAAAGAGGAAGGAGGAATCAGATGAAGAGGTAAATTTATATTTATACATAATCATCTCAATATCAACTGAATATTACTTTTTTTCAACATGGGATGATTTTGTGATTGAAGAAGATACTTCAGAAGATGAGGAGCTCCCAGATTTGGATTTTATCAAGACATTGATATTAAATTTGCTTTTTTTATTGAGTGAATTTTTATTAATTTTCCCATTTAATCTTTTTTTAGAGGTCTGGAACTGTTTTCACTAAGAGGGCTCCTTCCCCTGATTACAATCCTGGGACTAGAATCAAGAGACAAAATCATGAAATTTAAGATGATGAAGACCCTTAAAATCCACCTGGAAAGCATGTCTTTTCTCAAACAGAAACATAAATTAGTGAGAAAGTGAGTGAATAAGATAATACCTGATTTTTTCAGTTTTTCTGATTTTTTTTGGATTTTTTTTTTAGGTTTCCTGCACATTATCATATTCTTCTTCTGGAATCTTTGAGAGAGTTTCAATGGAACAAGTGAGTGGAATTTTTCCAACATATTTCATTTTAGAATCAATTCTAATTATTTCTTTTAGTTCAAATACAAAGACTTCATTACCCCAGCCACAGCTATTTCCCATATATCCCACTTTTGAGATGTTCTGGGAGATGGTAACTGCGGTTTCAAAGCAGCTGTTGGTTTGGGACTGCAATTTGAAGACTGGATTGAAATAAGGAAAGAAATGATAAAAGAGCTGGAAAACAACCTAATCTTCCAAGATTAAAAATAAATGTATGAAATTTGGGGTGAAACCTTTCAAGAGGCAAGGATGCAACTCAACCACCTCACTGTACCAGCTCCAATAAAAATATGGATGAAGTTCCCCTGCCATGGCTTTATTCTTGCTGAAACTTATAAGTGTCCAGTGCTTCTGTTTTATTCTTCAATTCCTTGCAATTATCTTCCTGTGAATTCCCCTCCCACTCCAAATCCCAAATCATCTCCTATTTTCTTAATTCTTTTAGGAGATTTCACAAATATAGTTTCATTCAAGTTCAGGCTTGATCATTGGCCAGTCCCCAAATTAGATCCACTGTGGAAAAGCTTTGTGACAAAGGATTCCAAAGCTTGGATGACCATTATTCAGAAGAATTTGGAGCTTGGTGATGAGTTTTTTTTCCAAGGAGGAAATCCAGCAGAAAAATGAAACCCATAGTAGTGAAATAACATCAACCAAATTTATTGCTATAATATTTTTAATAACATTTTTTATTTGTATTTATTAAAACAGAACAAAAATTAGAACCAAAATGTGGACCACACCTTTTATTTTCAATTATTTTCATTATTCTGAATAATTTGTGGGGTAAAACTTGTAATAAAAGATCAGCCAAATTTTTCATTCAATTTTTGGTTTTTAATCTTAAGTTTTGCCAAAAAAAAATTGAGAGAAACATTGATTCAAGAAGTGAAAGAAAAATCTTGAAAAGGATATGCTATTTTGAAGTGTTTTTACATTGGATCCAATTTTTGGAGGCCAGGGATGCGTCCAAAAAATCTCAAAAATATATTTTAAAGCTTTTTAGCTGATTAATAAATATTGTGAGAGTTCAAAGTGCCAAAAAAACTTAATCCAAAAGCCAAAGGAAAATCTCCAAAAATGAGTTTTTTTTGGGTTTTGTTAATTTTTTGACTTGATTTTTGAAGGGGTTTAACTGGTACCAAAATTATAAAAGGTTAGCCATGAGGGCTACAGAAACCTATCTACAGGCCTGCTGTGTTAGAATGCCAAAAAAGAATTCTTGAAATGCCTGTGTAAACAAGGATTTGTCTGTGTATATTGGACGTTGCGGTGATGTAGTAACCCCATGAGTTTAAGGGAAGCACCCAAGAAAAAATAATGCCCTAAAAGAATTGTATTCCAATAAAAAAAAGAAAGAAAAAGAGGCGTGTCTCAGATATATGAGAGGAGGGAGATAAAATTAAGAAGAACAGAGACAGGAAATCAGGTTAGAACTGGTGGAAAAATTTAAACAAGCAAAGATCAAAGTTAATAAGCGTTCAGATTTAGATTTGAATATAGATGAGGAAGAGCTGAGGAGACATGGATCAATTGGAAAATTCTTGAAATAAACTATATAGATGTTAAGATTTCAACATAAGAGATACCTTAGATGCATTGATGAAACTCCAGCATGAATTGCTGGATTGGGAATCTTGTGGTTTGAAAGAAATTATTCACACATAATCTTTAGCTTTTATAGCTAGAACCCCCTAAGTTGGCCCATTTGGGGCTATTTTTCCCCAAATGGGGCAAAAATTTCAATCTTGACATTTGCAACCGCCAGGGGGTTGTGTGTGTTGTGAACAGTTTTTTCACAACTCAAATAATTTTTGAATGGTGCTTCATGCTTGTTCACAACCCAGGATTGTGTATTTATTACTTCCCTAAAAAAAATAAAAGGAAAATAAATAAAAACAAAAAAAATGAAATGAAATGAAATGAAATGAAATGAAATAAAAATCAACATGAAAGCTTTCCAAAATGCAATTAAAATCTTTTAAACATAAGAGCTTCTGAATAGAATCACAGTCTAAAAAAGCATTTTGAGGCCCAAAAATAGCCTTGGATTTTGAGAAGAATATGTTACAATGTGGCACTTTTGGCAGAAATGGCTAGAAAGTTCTGAGCTATCCTGGAAAATTTAGGGTAAATTGATTCCCAAGAACTCAAATAAAGCAAATCATATTCTTGAGGCTCTTCCACCTCAGATAGGTGTTGGAGAACCTGTGACTCCATTTCTACTTTGCTGCAAGAAGGTTGAAAAACCTTACTATCCAGTCAAATTTGAACCTTTGTTTTTTAATTGATGCTGGATTTTTCAGTAGATTCCAAAGATTCATGTATTGATTGTTACTTTATTTCTCCAGTCCTGAATATTTCAAGAATTTTTGCTGGATTCATGTTGATTTTAAGATTCTCAAGGATGATTTTGTGATTATTTTAAAAGCATGATATCTTGATCTGGGTGTCAAGAATCATGGCACATGATTGATATATCTTTTCCAAAGAGTGCATAAATACTTTTTCAGTTTGTGGATTATATCATTTTTCACTGGTACAAGCTGAGAGTAGTCATACATTGATTTTTTTTTGATAATATCACCCACAAGTTCAATTAAAATTGGTAGCTCATGGCTTAGAGTGGGTTACTGGCTGGAAAAGAGAATTTTGGTAGCATGTTTGATTGGCTCAATAAATTTGACCATCTTTTGAAATTTCTCCCTTTCAACCCTGTTGATCTTTTATTTGATGATTTCTGGTTGCTCGCAAACAATATTGCAAGAATTCTTGAGATCATGAGCTCTTTTCAACATGAGGTAGGTTGAATTCCAACATGTCTTGAAATCCAGTATCAATATAATGGCAAAGGTCAATGAAACATTGGCCATATTTCATATATACAGACAACTTTGGAATGAATTTTTGATTTTGAGGAGATGAATAAACCCAGGTGGACAGGCCATGGAACCTTTGAAGTAGATTTTTAATATTAACCCTGGCCCCATCCAGCAAATTGAAAAGGTTGTAAATTTAAAGTGGATTGGAGTCAATATCCAGAGTTCTATTGGGTTCCAAGTTTTATCCAGAACAAAACACCTTGAGCCTATCTTTGGCAGAGATTTTGATTTTATTTTCTACACAGCCTAAGAGGTCATTCTTTTAGTCAAATTTAAGATTATTGATATTGGAGATTTCCTGGTCCATGGTAAGATTTTTGGAAGTGATGACCACAATTTTTTTGAGAGAGCGCATCTTTTCCAAGGCAGCAAAAAATATTTCTGCAAGATTCCCACCAGTGTGCAATCCTAAAAAATTGGATAAAAAATGGGTTTTATTGATAATAAATCATATAAGAGATAAAACAGGAAGATTTAATGTATATAGTTGAAATTCCCATGGCTACTTCTGTCAATTTCCAATTGGGGTCAATAAAATGGGCATTAATTACCAAAAATTCAACACAGTTTGGCAATTTCCAAGCATCAATTGTAAAAGACATGGCTGATATGAATTCAAGAAATTTTTTGAGATTTTCTACATGAGCTGCATGTAAATCAAATACTTAATCTGAAATGTTCTTTTGTTTTTTTATCATTTGTGGTGTTTGGGAGTTGATGAAATTGAGAAAATTGAAAATTGATGCTGGCTCCACAATGGGAAAAATTAGGTTGTCATCAGAAATGAAGTATGCAATTATGGTACTTCAAGCTTGTCTTTCCACACTTGAAATTCCTGCTTGCAACAGTGCCCAGCGGGCTTTGGAGTGTGCCCAGCAAGCTTGATTTCCACATGAGGTTGTGCTGTGGATCTTGGCACCCAGCCAAGTTCCGATTGGCCAAGGCCAAGCTTTTGGCATCCCCCCTCACTTGATCCTTTCCCCCTTGCTGTTTTCCTTGTCACCTCAACACTTTCAACCCCAAAATCTTTCATCTTTTTCTTCTAATTGAACAAGTTGTAAATACTAGTATGTTGAAGAAAAAAAAATTCACCCAATCATCAATTTGGCGGGTGTGGCCAACTGGCTTGGGTTTTGGCCAAATCAAGCTTTGGCCCAACATACTAAAACTTGGATATGTTCTGAGTGGGCTTGAGGGTGTGCCATGGGGACTTTAGGGGGTGCCCAGTGCGCTTTAGCAAAAAATTGGCTAATTTGGGTGGGTGCCCAAACAAGCTTGATATACCATATCTTTTGTAACAAAATTGGATGAAGTTCCATATGAAAATCAAAACATAACAGAAGATTGGTTCAACTAAAGAAATAAAAAAAATGGATAGGAAAAAATTGATTAAAGATCTTACAGTTTTCTCATTTTTTTTCCTTTGAAAAAGCCATTGATCTTGGCTTGGCTTTTGGAGACCTTTTGGGTATCAAAAGACTTGTGAATTTTCAGAAGAGTTTTTCCCATGTTTTTGGGCTGTTGTAGTTGTTTCAAAGTAGGATTTTTCCACATGTGTACATTTGCAAGTTTTACAATGCACATGAATTGCTTTTTGTTTCCTTTGCTGAAAAAATAGGACCAAAAACAACTTTTCAGAAGTTTATCATTACTTGCCACAAAATTCTTACTCACTTTGGAGCTTGCAGAGCCCTAATTTCTTACTCACTTTGGAGCTTGCAGATCCCTAATTTCTTACTCACTTTGGTGCTTGTGGAGGTTTCAAAATAATCAGGTGACAGAGGGTTGAGGGCTTTGATTTTTTTGGGGCAAGGAGGAAATTCTTTTTTAAAAGAACCAATAATAATACTATTTTTTTCTTCAGAGTCAGATGCAATACTATGTGGGTGCTTTTGAAAGTTGGACATATTTTGTCATTTTGGGAATGAGGTGGGGTTGGAGCAAGGGGTTTTGGTGACATTTATCTGAGCCTTGGGGAAGGGGATGGCATTATTTAAAGCTGTGGTGGTGGGGTCATTCCTGAAGAATTTTGCCACCAAACTATATCAAAATGAGATTGGAGGAAAGTAGAGATAAATCAGTAAAAAGGAATACATAGAAAAAGGGTATACACAGATAATTGAAGGGGCATGGGGTTGGATGGGAGATAAGGAACACATACCCAAAACTTGCAATTTAGATGCAAATGGGGGATTAGAGAGGGGATGAGTCACTGTTGAATTATGGTAATTGATATTGGATATTAGAGGGCACCAGGATATGTAAATAGGGTATTTGAAGAAATGATGGGTGATGGGAGGGTAATGGTGAGAGTATATGTGAAGAAGGGATGGGTGATGGGAGGGTAAAAGTGAGAAGGTTGGGTAAAGGTGAGAGATTCAGAGGTCAGACTGGGTGGAAGTTGGGTTCTGGGAAGGAGTATATACTATAGAGTCATAGACTGATGAGCAGTCATACAGAATCCGGATGATTGCTATAAATTAGAATGATGACTAGAAATTGGAATGATGGCTAGAAATTAGAATGAGGGTAGAATCACATTAAATGTTGTGCCTCAGGTATTGGTTTGGGCCATCAAGATCAGATATTTGACCAGCGGGTACACCTGCAGGTCTGGCGTTGGAATCCATTTTGGGCTTGGGTATGGGTTGGGGTCCAGCCCTAGTTTCAGGTCCAATTTGGCCTCCCGCGCCACATTTAATGTTGTATGTCATGAATGAGACTGGGTTTTGTTGGAGAATATGTGACCTGAAAATTTACCTTGTGATCTCATTCCCCTTGTGATCTCACTTGGAAACTCTTACATTCATAGGTTCTGTCAACTCAGCAGGAGACTGCTGAGCAATATATTTATGTATGCAGGCGCAAGTAAGGGGGTGCTTTTGATGGTTTGGAGGGCAACCCATCTCTGATCTTTTCAGCCATTTCATGCATGCATTCATGGGAATTTCAGCTGAAGCAAATGCAGCCAGAGAGTTGGGGGGCTGATTCAGAGGGGCCGTGGGTGGTACTGCCAAAGGGTCTTAAGAGGGGGAGGGGGGGATTTTATGTTCTGCAGAGGGAAGGGGCAGAGAAAGAAGGCTCCATGAGATTTCAGAATCCAAGAATTAGAGTGATTGTGGGTGGTCAGGGGCCAACATGAAAGATCCCAAGTGTGACCAACCACCTGGTTGAGTAGATTACATACCTAGCCTTGCTTCAAAAATTCCCTGTTGGATCACTCTTTGTCTACCATAATGATAATAAGGAAAATAGATTCTTGTCCCCAAATTTTGGGACTGATTAGAATTAAATAATCAGGATGGAATTTGGGTTGATTGGAAAAATGTGAAAAATAAAAACAATTTTTAATTTTCCATTAAATCATGTTTAAGCTATTGTCAATTTGCTGATTTAAGGAGTAATTCAATCAAAATATAAATTTCAAACACATCATTTTCTGGGATTTAATTTGGGGACTGATTGGGCTTTAATAATATTTGGGCGCTGATTGGAAGACAATTTTTAATTTGCAAATTAAATAATTATTAAGTTAAAAAATACATGCCATTTTTAATTTTCAATAAAATCATCATTACACTAAAAAACAAATGGAAATTTCTTGATGTTGGATTAAATCAAACACAATATAAATTTTCAATTAATCAGTTTCTGGGATTTATAGCATTTAAAACCTCATTTTAAACAATTTTATCAGTTTCAAATGAAATTTGGTTGTCATCTCTTTCTGTGACCACTTAACTTGTTGAGCTTCTGGACCTGCTCCTTGAGGATGCTAAATATAACTGACCATGGCTAAACACTGGATCTTGCAGATAGAGACCAAAATTGGAAATTGCCTTACCTTGAGATTTGTTCATTGTTAATGAGAAAGCCAAATTTACTGGAAACTGTTTTCAAATCAACTTGAAAGGGAGGCCATTCTCATCAGGTTCAGTAAACAAGGGGATGTGGGGAATGGCAACCAGCCTTCCTATTGAATCACAAGTTGCAATCTTTGAAACTATGAAATTCCTTTCCAATCTGACAACAATCAAGCAAGTTCCATTGCAAATCCCAATTTTGGGGTCCAGGTTTCCCAAAATAGTTATAGGCGCACCCACTTTCAGAGTTGAGCTATGAGGAGGAAAGTTGGTAAGAAATAATGTGTTAAGGAGCTCTTGTTGGCATATATTTTGAGTATCATCTTTAACAGAGTCATGGCTGTAATAAGTCTTTATAGTTTGGTTTGCTTCATTTCCAGGGAGAGAATCCAATAAAAATTTATTTATGTTGTAAACTGCTGTATTTTTGAAGCATAAGATAACATGGTCCATGCAATAACCATCTGAAAGTTAGCAATGGTGCAAGTTTGGAAAAAAAAAATTATTAATCTACCCAAAGCTTCATTTTCAATATAACCATGAATAAAAATGTGATGAGGAAGCAAAATTTGGTTTGAACCCTGTATATTATTGCAACCATCTCCAAAATTGAGTAAGAAATTCTGGCAATCAGGATCCCCTGCAGTATGCATATTTGAAGTAAGGTGAAAAACCTGGAAATGTCTCCAGAAAAAAGAATTGAACAAACTTGCATCAAAAATTTGGGAACGTGCACCTTTTTGAACCACAGGTAAAATCTTCCTAAAGTATATATCACAACCAAGAACCATCACTTTTCCTCCAAAAGGTAGGTTAGACTCCATGAGGTCTTGAAGTATCCTGTCAAATAACTCTGGAGCATGCCTATGGCTCATAGGTGCTTCATCCCAGATTATCAAAGAAACCTTTTTTGAGAGCTTCACCCTTTTAAAGTTCTTTGATACTATTGATACAGAGGAGTGATTTAACCTCAAGGGAATTCCAAAGGTGAGATTAGCTGTTCTTCCGTTTGGTAAATTCATTTCAGCTATTCCACTACCAGCACATGCCATAGATGTTCTTCCAGATGACCTGATAGAGGCCAGGAATCATTTATATAGGAAGATTCTTCCATATTCACCAGGTCCATCAATAAAGAAGTAAGAGGGTTGAGAGGAATTGCATGCATGCATTTTCTGATCAAAGATTTGCTTCTGTCTATGATTCAGAAGGGAAATTTTTTGCAAGTATGATTGATTTATTTTAGAATTTTTTTCTTCCTCAAGTGCGCAGTTTCTTTTGTTCCTTGGTTCCTCCACTGATTGATCAATTCTTGGAAGCTCAGGAAAATCTTCTTCAAAACTTTTTCCACAATTTTGAAATACAATATGGTTTATTGATATTAATATTTCATTGTTGAGAACTCTTTTATTTGTGATTCCAGAACAAATTAAATCATCAACCATCACATTGAATAAAATATTCTCTAGGTGTTGTGGGTTTGAAGGCTGAAAAAGTGCTAATAGCATTTCAAACAACCTCCTTGGTTCAGCAGCTCCAAGATATTCTGAAGGTTCTTCCATTTTTGTTTACAAATTATGGTCATCCTCAAGTATGAAGGAATTCTGACTCAAAACCACAGCCAGTCCCTCATTCTGGAAAAACCAAGGACATCAAGTAGACGTATCTGAAACTCTCACTCATGGGATTAACCTAGATTGCGTGAAAACTACCTTGTTTATCTTCCAATTAGTTCTAAGAATGTGTATCTAGCTAATATATCTGCATTCATTTTTGCTCTTTTCTCCTTTTCCACATTTATGTTGCTTCTCCTCTTCTACTTGTGTACCTTGTTTAGGTAAATTCTTGTATTTTTCTCCTTTTTCCAATAACTTGATCCTCACTCAAATCCATCTCACTTGTCCCCTTCTTCAGGTTTTCCATCTGTTTGTCTCTTTAATCCCTTTTTTTTTCTGCCCTTTTGCTTGCCTCTCTGAAATTGAAAAGATTCATGTTTCTTCTCCTCTTCTACTTCTGTACCCTGTTCAGGTACAGTCTTTTCTTTGTCTCATTTGTCCCATAACTTGATCCTCACTCAACTCCATTTCAGGGGTCCACTTCTTCAGGTACAGTCTTTTCTTTGTCTCCTTTGTCCCATAACTTGATCCTGACTCAACTCCATCTTTCTGGTCCACTTCTTTGGTTTATGAGCCCAGTTATATACCAGCCATGTGGTCAATAGGACAAGGAGCAAGTCAAGTACACTGAAATCCTGAATTGTGGCTAATCCCACTTTCACTCTGTTTTTTCCCCCACTGTCCAATTCCTCCAGTGACAACTTTCAATCTCCTTGTGGATCAGAATTGTCTTCTGCAGAAACCATTCAAGACTTACTCCTAGGGAATTCCTCCTTCCAACCCTCATCTCATCCCTCTTCCTCAATGGCCAAATCCTCAGAGACCAGAGGACTTTTATGAAAAAAACTCTCTGGACCTACAAATTTCTCCAGCTGGCAAAACATTCTACTCACAGCACTTGGCTATAAGGATTTGGATTTTTTTTCTTGAGCCCATTAAGGAACTAACATGGAATATTTCTTTAAAAAAGAAGCAGGTAACCATCACCTATTTTTTTTTACACCTGGATCATCAAAATTTCACTTGTTTTGTCAAGTATCCCACCAAGTACAAGGCAAAAGAACTTTTTGACTCTATCTGCAACCATTATGCAACCAAATCCCTTCAGAATTTTGTCAACTTGATGGATTTTCTGTATGATATACCTTATTCCAATGGGGATCTTCAAAACTCAATCAACAAATTTTGTGAAAATTTTTGTCTCTTACTGGAAGTTTCTTTCAACAATCTTGATACCTCCACTATAAAAACTCTCTGGTCCATCATCATCCTCAAATTTTTACCTCCTTCCTTTGTGCTAATGCGCTCACTCTAGTTTTCGCAGTACAAAGGAAAACAGGCCAATATTCCTATGGATACCTTTCTATCAGATCTAGAACTCAAAATTAAGCAACAATCCAATTCCCTTAAAACTACTCAAGCTAATGCGCTCAAATTACAGAAAACTCAGCCCTCAACCTCATCTCAATATAAAAATCCAAAGCAAAGACCCTTTTACAAAAACAGAACTCACAATCCAAATGCCCCACATTCTCCTGAGCAATGACATCAACTGCACTCCAAATTGGCCATAGCTTACCATCATTCTGCCCTCAGTCAAATTCAAAACAAGATACAACCCTGGAAAGCCAATATCAGCCACTGAAGAACCAATCCTGACCTTTTGATCCTTGAAAGTGGTGACTCAGGCCACTAACTTAAACATCAAGAATACTTCACAACTTTTCATCCTTCCAACTCAATCCTATACACTTCAAATGGCAATCCCCTCAAAATCATGGGTTATAGCTGGGAAATCATTCCTTTAGTGTCTGGTGTGCTCAACATTCCTCATGCTAAACTTCTTCCTGATCTCTTGAAATCCTTAATATCCATGACCCCCTACCTGCAAGCCGGTTACTCTATTAACCCCATCACCAATGGTTTTGAATGTGTCATAAATGGTCATCAGTTAATGACCAGAAGATTATTTGAAAACACTCTAGCTCTAAATCTCTCCCAACCAAAAGCCCTAACTACACATTCATCCTTAGATCTACACAGGTTTCTTGGACATCCAAACAACAATTATCTCCAAAAATTCTTCCCTTACCTTTCTAACACCCCCATCAATTGATCCAAATGCCTCACTGCCAAAATGACCAAGGTTCCCTTCTCTGGTCACTTTCCCACTCCTTCTTCTTGCCTAGAATGCATTCACATGGACCACTGTGGTCCCATCACCCCCATCTCTAAAGGTGGAAGTCACTAATTCTGGAAAATGTTTGATGGCCACAGTTTATTTGCTTTCATCTACCCAATAGGAAATAAGTCAGATACCTACAACCGCTTCCTTTCCTTCCTGAACAAATCTGAATGCTTCTCCAGATTCAAATTCCAAGTGGTAGTATTGGAGAATGGAGGCAAATTTCTCAGTGACAGATTCAAGACTCTATTAAACAGAAAGGTTATCCAACACCTCACCACCTCTCCTCATACCCCCTAACAAAACCCCTTCTCCAAACACAGAAATTGCACAACTATTAAAAAAACCAGAGCTCTACTTCTCCCAAGTGGGGTTCCCTTGAATCTCTGGGGTGAAGCTATCATCACTGCATTGTTCCTGGAAAATTGGACTCCTCACTCATCCCTTGGACTTATCACTCCCTTTGAGAAATGGACTGGTAATCCCCCCTTTCTAAATCACTTAGCTCCCTTTGGTTGTAAGGCCACCATGCTACTGGAAAAGAAGTGGAGGAACTCCAAGTTTTCCCCATCCAAAAAAGAAGGCATTCTGATCAGATTTGATCCTCATCATGTCTCCTTCAAGATCTGGATCCCTATCTCCAACAAGATTCACTGGTCCCACCATGTGAAATTGATTCACAACCAATTCCCTTTCAAGAAAAATCCTCTCCACCCTACTCACTCTGGTCATCTTATCATCTCAATTGATGTGCCCACTATTCCTACTCCTTCTTCCAACACCACACCTGCCTCTTCCAATCACAATGAAATCAGCCATACATCTTCTCCTCATGAATCCATTGCCTCAGATCCTTCCAAAAAATCAACTGATGTCAGTACCCCCAACAAATCCTCTTCACTCCTACGTGCTCTGTCCAAAAACCACAAGTATGCTCCCTGGCATGAGAAAGCCCCTAAAGAGGTTGGCTCCTAAATCTCAATTGATTGAATCCTGCCTACTAGACAAAAAAATCAAGCACACGCCATCCTAACTGAACCCATCACTCAACCTGACCCTAAGACCATTGCCAAATCCAAGAATTACCCAGATTTGCTGGGGTGGAAAATATCTATTGACACTTAAAAAATAAATTCATTAGACATCAGGTTTTGGAGGCGGTTCCTAACCCCACTAATGTCAAGGAACTTGATACCAAATGGGTATTGAGGACCAAGTTTGATGCTAATGGCTGCTTCTCTAAAAGAAAATTCTGTCTCTGCACCAGAGGATTCCACTAAGTGGAGGTAATTGACTACCATGAAACTTTTTCACCCACCAGTTTCCTTCCCTCTCTTTGCATTCTTCTCAGCCTTGTGGCCTCCTTCAATCTGTAACTTCACAAAATGGACGTCAGATGCGCTTTCCTCAATGGCAAACTGGAGGAAGATATCTTCATCAAGAACCTGGAAGAACTCAAAATTCAATTGCCGCCTGGATACCTTATTCAACTCAAAAAATCTCTTCATGGATTAAAACAGAGCCCTTGGTGGTGGTACACTGCCTTAAAATCCTCCTTTTCCTCAATAAATTTCAAATCCTCTCAATTTGATCCCTTTCTTTTCATTAACTCTGACCCCAATAAACTCTGTCTTGTGTATATACATGTAGACAATCCAGTTTTTTGTTGAATAAAGCAAGATGTCTTAGAATTCAAGTAGAATATGAAATCAAGGTTTGAAATGGAGGATATAGGCAAGTTTAAATGGGTCCTTGGTATGAGAGTAACTAGGAATCTCAAAAATCAAAAAATTCAACTACATCAGGACAAATACATCAAGAACTTGCCATCCAAATTTGGAATGAAAAACTGCAAACTGGCCTTGACTCCTCTCCCTCAACAACCTTCCAAATTCTCCATTGCTGACACCCCTATTGGTCCCTTCTTCAATTGCCATTGAGGCATTGGTCTTATCAATTACCTATTCCAGTGCACAAGTACAGACCTTGATTTTTCCTGGAGTTATCTATCTCAATTCCTTAACAATCACTCAATAACTCATCAACACCAATTTCTTCACTTACTGTGATATCTCAATTGCACCAAAAAACCTAGGTATCACTCTTGATGGAGACCCGTCTACCACCTTCAATCTTAAAGCCTACTGTGATTCTGACCATGCCTCCAGTAGTGATTGCTGATTCTTCACTGGAAGCTCAGTTTTCCTTAATGGCCTATTTATTTTGTGCTGCTCAAAACAATCTGTTATTGCTCTCTCTACCACTGAATCTGAACACTGTTCATGCTCCAAATCTGGTCAATACCTCCTGTTGGCATCTCAGCTTATCTCCCTCATTTCCAAAGTCTTTGACTGCCCTTTTCTCTCTCCTAATCTCTTTTGCAACAACCAGGGTGCCATTTCCCTACTTGAAAACCAATTTTACCAACACAGGACCAATCACATTGATGTGCAAATGCACTGGATCAGACACCACACTTCTAACAAAGACTTCTCACTTCTCTATGTTTCAACAACTGAAAACCTTGCGGATGGCATGACCAAAATTTTATCACCTCATCTCCACTCAAACTCCTTGAAGAACTCAAAAATCTTACCTCTTAGGATTGATTAGCAAGCACAGGGGGGTGAAGGAATTCTGACTCAACACTGCAACCAGTCCCTCAGTCTGGACAACCCAAGGACATCAAGTAGACATAGCTGCAACTCTCATTTGTGTTATTAACCTAACTCTCATGAACACTACCTTGTTTATCTTCCAATTATGTCCAAGAACGTGTATCTAGCTACTATATCTGCCTTAATTTTTGCTATTTTCTCTTTTTCCACATTAATGTTGCTTCTCCTCTTCTAATTGTGAACTGTTTTCAGGTACAGTCTTTTCTTTGTCTCCTTTGTCCCATAACTTGATTCTCACTCAACTCCATCTCACTGGTCCACTTCTTCATGTTTGCCATCTGTTCTTCTCTTTACTCCCATTATGTTTTTTTCTGCCCTTTTGCTTGCCTCTCTGAAATTTACACATTCATGTTGATTCTCCTCTTCTACTTGTGTACTTTGTTCAGTTACAGTCTTTTCTTTGTCTCCTTTTTCCAATAAGTTGATCCTCATTTGAATCCATCTTGCTGGTCCACTTCTTCAATTGAGACCCTTTTCCAAGGCATCCTCTCTGAAAGTTTTATAAGAGACTCCATTTACCTGCTTTAGGTTATTGAAAGAAGTTGTACCAACAAAATTATTCAACAAAAAGCTGAGATACCACCTCTCAGCATCAGCAGGATAAACAGTATAAATCCTTCCAATTGAAAAAACTCTCTGTCTTGGCCTTCATTCTTTTCTCTGGGGATGCCATGTGAAACTTTGTGGAAAATAAGAATATTTGATTGTCCTTGCCAAAGGTTCAATTGAATTTCTTTTGAAATATCCTGTCCACATAGTTTAGAATGGTTTGATCTTTGAACCACTTTGTCCAGAGATTCATCAGGTTCAAAAAACACATCTTGTTGGTCAGGCAGGTGAATGTCCATTTGTGAAACAGCAGGTGAGATATCAGACAATTTAAAGGAAAAAATTCTCCAGCATGCCTCAGGTGCAGCAACCCATCTTGAATCTCTAAAACAATTTATTCCATCCAAGCTTTCACAAACCTCCAAATTAACACTTTCATGGCCCTTATAGACATATTTTTACAGATATTTGAGATTTGATATACCTGCACATACTTCTAAATTGATTTGGCATTGATACTTTTCCAAGAGATAGGGATTGTAAGGGACAAACCAGGAATTATCAATGAAAGACCTTCTTTGGTTGTGGGAGAGAGGTATTGTAACTCCATCTTGGCGTCTTTGATAGACAGGATAGGAATTTTCATCCATGATTGTTTACGGGCAGAAGGCTTTGGGGTATCTCTTCCTGCATGCACCATTATCCATGCAAGGTGATTCTAGTTTCAAAATACCACATGGTCCATGTATCATGTGTCTATTTAATTTTTGAAAAAGATGAGTCTGAGTTCTTTTATTGGGAATCTCTGCACAAACAATCATGTCAATTTGTTCCGCTGTTCTGGGCTTGTGGTCATGATGCAGGATTGCCAAGATGTGAGCATGTGGAATGCCTCTCTTCTGGAATTATGTGACATGATTTTTTCCCATTGTGGTTCCAAATATTACATCCTTTGATATTTCATCACAGATCCTTTTCAATTTCAAGGTTAAAACATGTGTTACAATATCTGGCCTATCCTGTGCTGTTTGACCTGGCAAAAGATTATTCAGAATTTCTGGAAATTCTGGGTTACATGTGACTGTTATAAAAATATCAGGCTTTTGCATATGCTGAACCATAGCCATAGCATCTTGATATCAAGCCTTCATGTCCCTTGGGCCGACCTATAAATGATTGAGGAAGAATAAAAAAAAACTAAGAATAACAAAATATCAAGTTATGCATAAGTATTGTTAGAATATAAACGTTAATATCACAAAATAAATCTCAGAGAAACCAACTTACCTGTTCCCCAACCCAACTCAAACCCATGTTTTATTGCATCCAAAAAACCATAGAGCTTCTCAACCCTTAGATTATTTTGATGATTTTGAATATAGGATAATCTTTCTGTCTCAATTTTTATCTATTGGTAAACAAAATATCGTTGGAACAGCTGGCCACCCCAGTGCAAAAGGGAATAATCAGAATGACAAAATGGCAGAAAATTTGAATAATAATTCATGGAAGTGAACCTATTCTTTCCTGGTTTTTCTTTCAATTCTGGAAACCAGCTGTATTCACCATGAGGATGAAAAATAAAATAGTGCGGGGGGTCATAAAATTTGCTCATTTCACTAATTCTGCTGAGGGAGCCATCTGAGTGCCTGATCAAAACATCTCTTTTGGTAAATTGAGCAGGATCATTACCTGTGTGCAATTCATATCCATTAGAAAATTTTCACTTTGATGATCTGTAAACCAAAAAAATAGGAAATACCATACCTTCTATCCATATTGCAGCTATTTAGTCTCCTGTTGGTAGGTTGTCAACACTTTTATCCAGCTGAGAAGATGGATCAGAAAGCCTGATGGATTGATTTGGACTAACCTCAGGAGAAACTCTTTGAAAAATATTTATCAAACCATTATTTTGGTTTAAAATCTCTTGAATACTAAGAAGCAAATCCTGTGCCACATGTGAGCCCCATCTGTGCCAATTTTGCAATTCATTTTACCTGTCATATATATAAAATTGGAGGAATGATGTGTTCTTTCCACAAGTGGGATTAAGACTACCAATGTTATGGTGAATAGTTCCATTCACCTCAAAAGTTTATATGCCACTTTTGTGGTAATTGAGGGCATTGCAAGTATTTTGGTCAAAACCAATTGATGTGGAGGTAAAGTTGGATTTCATCAGCCTGAAATTGGAAAGCAGTGGATGCTCATGGGAATGATGATCCCTAGTAGAAATTTTTAAAATATGAAGCAAATCATGTGATGTTCTTTGCTTTTTTAACACAACCTTTCCATTGCTAAAGCATAGGGAGCTTTTCTCATTTTAGCAAAGTATTACTTGGTAATGTTTTCAGATTCTTGTTGTGTTTTCTTTTTGATGTTTATATTCTGTAACTAAAAAATTTGGTTACCTTTATCACTACCTTACTATTCTCATCAACTGATTGCTTATGTCTCAGGCCCCTTCTGGGGGCTCTCTATTTGTATTCAATCTGCTGCCTTAGGCCCCCTTTGGGGTTCTCTAGTTTCCTTGAAATAATGGTCCTTCCCTGGGACCATTAATGAAACTCATCTGATCACCAGACAACTAAACCAGAGTGTCCCTTCCTCCTCTCCACATCAGTTCCACTTGAATTTACAAGTATTATCTCTTCCCCTTTGGATATTTGTATTCTTATCATTTCCGGTTCATATCTCCATGGTGTTATTGCCTTTATTGAACTTTTCAAGGTTAAAAGCCAAAGCTCATCCAACAAAGCTATTGAGTCAAATTCATTGTTCTCACTGGTTGCCTTACCATGACCATGTTAGATTACATAATTGCTATGAGCAGTTCATTGACTGGTATGTGCTTTCAGAAGTCATATGAAAACAAATGAACACTGTGGGATTCAAACCCACAACCTCAGACTCTTTATATGAGTGATGCTCTTACCAATTGAGCTAAGTGCGCTGTTGAGTAAGGAGCTGTTGATTCATAGCTATTTGGCTGATCACCCCGGAAGAGGTGTACTTATCCCAGCATTCTATGATTTGGGTGGCACATGTTAGATTACATAATTGCTATGAGCAGTTCATTGACTGGTATGTGCCACCCACATCATAGAATGCTGGGATAAGTACACCTCTTCCGGGGTCATCAGCCAAATAGCTATGAATCAACAGCTCCTTACTCAACAGCGCACTTAGCTCAATTGGTAAGAGCATCACTCATATAAAGAGTCTGAGGTTTTGGGTTTGAATCCCACAGTTTTCATTTGTTTTCATATGACTTCTGACATGGTAGCGAGAGTTATACAGTCACAAAGACTGCAGCCTAACAGCTGTCAAAAATAACAATCCTTCTTTATCAATGAAATCAAATGGTTGAGTCCCTGCTCAAAGCAAAGAGGGGTGTTAGATTACATAATTGCTATGAGCAGTTCATTGACTGGTATGTGCCACCCACATCATAGAATGCTGGGATAAGTACACCTCTTCCGGGGTGATCAGCCAAATAGCTATGAATCAACAGCTCCTTACTCAACAGCGCACTTAGCTCAATTGGTAAGAGCATCACTCATATAAAGAGTCTGAGGTTGTGGGTTTGAATCCCACAGTGTTCATTTGTTTTCATATGACTTCTGAAAGACCATCCCAATTGCTCCCAACTCCATCTTTCAACATCCATCCTGCTCTCCTCTAGCTTCACACCTTGTATCCTCTCTACCTCTCATGTCATCACCCCAGCTTGTCACCCAAGCCCAAAACATCCATTAGTCCGGATTGAAATCACCAGAGTCTATTCATCCTCAGCTTTGGAATTTCTTTGCCCATCTCAACTATCACCTGCTCCCATCTACGCCCTCATTCATCCTCAATATTGCCATTGGCCACCATTGGCCCCGCAATGATGACCAACCCCAACTCAAAGAACCCTTTGATTATTCTAGTCAATCCAATTTTTTCTCCTGTTTCATCCCATTTCCATCCACTCCTCAAGCCTTTGAGCGCCAATCCACCTGGTCATCTGGTTCTTTGGACAATCTGGTCAATATTGCTGCTCTGCAAACTCACCCTTGCCTCCCTCATTAGCGCACGTCCCATCCTCCATCATCCAGTTCAAATCATTAAATCTCTTCACCTCCCTCCAAATCATCATCAATCATTACTCCATCCCCTCATCCTATCTTTATCTATTTTCTATCTCATCCCTTGACTCCATGGATCATCATAGCTACATTGGAGGTTGATTTATTTCCCTCACTTTGACCCAATTCACCCCCAACACTTCTTTCTTTGATCCAAAATCTCATTCCATCCCCCCTTTTTTGAACCCCTTGTTGGTCAAAGGTACCCTCAACGCTGTCAGCTTACTGATACCAGGAACTTTGCCATCCTTTAGCTACAGCAAGTGATATTGGTGTTGGAATAATAATAATTCCAAGAAAATTGTGTAAAATGCTCAAATGGTTGATTTAGAAGCAAGTGCAAAGTTTGAGTGATTTTTTTGGATTAAATTGATTTAAATATATTTTTCAAGAGGGGCCATAGTTTATGCAAACAGGGTATTTTTACTGCATAAAAACCTCTCTTCAAGAGGCTCTTTTGGACCGTGTAAAGACCTTGGGACAGTGAGGTCCTAAGTGATTACTCAAAAGGGGTTTACTCAAGGGGATTGGGTGGACTGGCTGACTCACAGCACTTACTCCTGGAGGCAAGGAGGATATAACTTACTAAATCAAGCAGAAAATCTAAGAAACTTGCACAAATTCATGGTTAAAAGGGTCTCAGGACAATTGTTGGGGATATTGCTGATATTCTTCAATTGGATTAACAATGGGTTAGAATTAATAATTATACTATCAGACTGAGGCCATAAATCACTTTTTTATCTTGAATAAAAACTTGATCACGGATGGCAAGGGGTCTGGATTGATTACTTAGAAATTTCTGGGGTTTAGACCATCTGAAAGGAGATGCTTATATACCTTTCTAGGGTAATAAGATCTTCTCAGGGCATGTAGAGAGGGTTCTTCTTGGTTGCTGAGGCTTTGAGGCTAGCTAGGGCTAGTTTGGAACGTAGTCTTGGTGCTGTAAGCGGGCTAGCCTTGCCTGTGTCATATTTCCATGTGAAATAATTGTCAGAAGGTATTTAAATATTAATTTGTTATTTTTATGGTTCAGACATATTTCCGCATTTGGTATTACTTCCTTTAGAGTGGCATGGGTAGGAGTGAGTATTTGTAGATTCTATGCCATATTCTGCACATTTTGGTAATTTTTAATAATTTTTTGGTATACTTCTTGATGTGTTTTGTGGTTTATAAAGATTTGTAAATCTCATTTACGTGACAACCTTCATTTTTGTTTCTCACAATTTATTTCCTTTAATGTTTTGATTTTCATATTTTTATTCAATTTTCTTAGGTTTCAAACATCTCCTTATCCGTCCGTCAACTTGTTACATATGCATGATGTATGCATGCAAGTTGTAGCATGTTCCCGCGGTACCTGGCTGTTGGAATTAGTACAACTGATGTTGACGCGCCCAGGCTTGACAGCTGCGTGCGGGAATCCATCATCAGTCATTTTTCATGCGCATTTCTTGACATGCGCCTACATGCTGGGTGTCAGGCGTGTGTAACCTTGCTATATGAATGTGGGGCTGCGCACAGGAATTCAGTCATAACACACATCCGCCTGTAACTCCTCAAATATACACAACACCTCAATTCTGACTGAATTTTAGATGTGAAACCTATACCTTCTAGCTCATCCATTGGCTCAAACTCAACTGGTTTGATAGTTGCTTCCAACCCCAAGAACCCCAGTGCTAATCTTGGGATCTGAACCAACATATCCTCCAGTTTACTAACTCTTTCAATGCAAGTCCCAAGTAAGAACTTGCCTCTGGCCTCTGATTGGTGCAAGAGGTCTAAAATAACCTCTACATACTAACACCCTACCATGCAGCACTCTTCTCCCAGGATCCTACCACCGCCTCATTGTTGCAATCAATCCATTAGACTTGTCAAACAATCTTCATCCTCCAATCCCAATTATTTCAACACCATTGTTTGCAGTCATGGCCCCTCCACATTCTCCTCAAACTTGATTGAGACATTCTTGCTACTCAACCTCACCTTACTTGCGCTTGACTTCCTTGTTTTCTTCTCCACCTTGTTTGCAACTACATTGTGCTCCCTCTCTTCAATGTCCTGCAAACTTGATCTTTGTCATCTTTGTCTCCCTCCTCTCATCTCTTGCAAAATTTTTTGCACTCTTTCTCCTTGCTTGTCCGCCTCTTCTCTTGTTGCCTCAATGGCAACCTTGCTTGAAACCTCAATTGCCTCTCAGCTTCACCCTACTTTCTCTTGCTCTCCCATTGGCTTTTTCTCACCATTTGCAAGCTTGCTTGCACCTTGCGCATGCTTTCATCATAACCTTGATTGTAACATTATTTCTGCTTCTCATATATCACCCTTGCACAATATTGCTCTCATTTCCATCCTCTCTTGTTTGACCAAATTTTCAACAATTGCTGTAAGAATGTGAAAATAACATTTTTACTCTGGGAATTTAACCTAGTTCTCTCATGTGCATTGCAAGTGTACTACCAACTATACTAAGTACGCTTGCTTCCCAGTGGTCAAGATATGCTTGTAGAGGTTGATTACAATGTCACTTTGTGAGGACATATGATGACTGAGTAACCAACTACAAGCATGCAGGGACTGAGGTCCTGAAGACTAGATGAAAGCATTGATCATATCTCAAAAATTGAAACCTTGCTCAAATCCTCACCCGCAACATTGCTTGCATCTTTAGTTACTCTTCAACAGTTTGCTTGCAACCTTGTTCATGCACTCCACCTTGCTTGTCTAAAAATTCTCCTGCCGCCCTACTCACCATCTGCAACATTTTTTGCAACCTTGGACGCTCCAACTTATCTTCAACCTCTCATCCTCCACTATCCACCATCCATTCAACATCCCAATCCTCAATTGGGCCAGTCATTATCCTATCCACCGTGTCTCTGCCCCACTTATCATTGTCAAAAACTGCCCATCAATTGCTCCTGCCATCAAGTTTTCCAGAAAAACTATCATTCTGGGGTGTTCCATTCATTTGGCCGGTCCTGTCACCCTTGCCATCCTCCCATTGCTCCTCATGCAACATCACCACTTGCTCCCTCTCCTCCAACTCATTTGCTCCACCTGAAATTATATCACCCATTGCTCCACCTTCTACTATATCACCCATTCCTCCATCTCCTACATCTCAACTGATCCACCCACTACATCACCACTTGCTTCATCTACTCCATCAATACTTCCATCATCCTTTGCCATCCATCAACCATATCAAAAACCAAATCTTAACATGATCACCATCAACCTAAACAGTCGACTTCAACAACATATCAAAATTCCTTACATCTAGTATTGAACAGGCTGGTGTGTTGGAATCCTTCCCTCCTTTTTGTTCAATAATATCTCTATAGCTTTTTTCTCTCCATCCTTTTATTATCACCATCACATTCATTTCTATTAGATACTATCATCACCCACAATTATCCTATAACTGCCACCACTCCATTCCAACTGCATCTCTATCACTATCACCATCGCCATCACCATTACCATTAAAATCATCACAATAACCATTACCATCATCACCATCATCATCATCATCATCATCATCATCATCATCATCATCATCATCATCATCATCATCATCATCATCATCATCATCATCATCATCATCATCATCATCATCATCATCATCATCATCATCATCATCATCATCATCATCATCATCATCATCATCATCATCATCATCATCATCATCATCATCATCATCATCATCATCATCATCATCATCATCATCATCATCATCATCATCATCATCATCATCATCATCATCATCATCATCATCATCATCATCATCATCATCATCATCATCATCATCATCATCATCATCATCATCATCATCATCATCATCATCATCATCATCATAATCATCATCATCATCATCATCATCACCATCATCATCATCATCATCATCATCATCATCATCATCATCATCATCATCATCATCATCATCATCATCATCATCATCATCATCATCATCATCATCATCATGCTATCCATCATGCTAGGAAGCTATGCCTGAGGTCCTTGTTGCTCCTCTTAAAATGTTAATATCATATTTCCCATATCATGCTAGGTAACTATGCCTGAGGTCCTTGTTGCTCCTCTTAAAAAAGGCTATCATTCCCCATGTCATGCTAGGCAACTATGCCTGATTTCCTTGTTGCTACTCTTAAAATAGGCCATCATTTCCCCATCTCATATCCTGAAAAGGTGTTGTCTTGTCATATATTCCTTGATTCTCATATTCTCCTCTCATTTATCATGAATCCCTGGAATTTTTTCTGGTTTAAATTTGTTCCTAAATTTGTTGGTTAAGATGGTGTGTTTTCTTTTTGATTTTTATATTCTGTAACTAAAAAGTTTAGTTACCTTTATCACTACCTTACTATTCTCATTAAATCATCACTTATGTCCCAAGCCCCTTCTGGGGGCTCTCTATTTGTATTCAATCTTCTGCCTTAGGCCCCCTTTGGGGTTCTTTAGTTGTCTTTAAATAATGGTCCTTCCCTGGGATGATCAATTAAACTCATCTGATTACCAGACACCAATACTGGAGTGCCCCTTCCTCCTCATCAGATCAATTCCTCTTGAATATACAAGTATTATCCCCTCTCCATTGGCTCCTTGTAGCCTTATAAATACTTCTCATTTGGCTCTTCAGTAGCCTACTGTACTCCTTCCTTCTCCACATCACCTTTTTCCTCATCTTAAACTCTTCATGTTGGAATTAAAATGAAATTTTGGAATTATTGGGGTTCATGCCACCTCCAGGCAACAGGATGTAAAATTTTTTGTGGTTGAATGATCTCCTCATCTTCAGTTTCAAAAATGGTAGGATTGTTTCCCAAGGTAGTGAACCTCATCATATCTCCTTTACAAATGGTCTCTTAATGTTGGTCTGCCAAATTTCTTTCAAGCTTGATATCCTCAGATTGTGGGTAACCATAATTATTCTCATGATCCAGTTGTTGGATGTGTTTATCAGTTGTATGTTGATTAATTTCCAATGATTCAAAATGAACATTGATATCATTTTTGTGGAAGTATTGGGGATGAGTTTCAACAGAAATAGTGTTGTTTTTCAGATTTTGGGGATGATTTTCAACAGAAGTAGTGTTGTTTTCATATTTTGTGGATTGTTTTCAAAACAATTAGGGTTGTGTAGATTTTGGGGATGATTCTGAACAGAAGTAGTGTTTTTTTTTCAGATTTTGGGGATTAGTTTCAACAGAAACAGGAATATTGGGACCATAGCCATCATTTGAGTGAAAAAATTGGGGATGATTCTCAACACATTCAGGAATATTGGAACAATAGCCATGATTTGAGTGCACCAAATCGTATTTTTTTCAACAGAAATAGGAATATTGGAACTATTTCCATTCTCACGTGTAATATTTGTACCATTATTGGTGTGAAATTATTCTTTATGAGATTCAACAGAGATGGGAACGTTGGAAATTTGAGAACCAGTGAAATTTTTTTGATGAAGAGAAAGATGCGGGAGGTTGTAAAGGTTATAGGATTGATTGCTATGTTTGGGGCCTGGGCATGTATGAGATTGATTAGGTATGTTGAGATGTGGGAGGGTATCCAGGTAATGAGAGTTTGTTGACCTGTGACTGTGTGAGGAGGAGTTGCTTCTTCTATATTGATGGTTATTTTTAGGTTGATCATAATACAAATGATGTGAGAAGTTGTAAATGTTATTTTATTGATTTTAATGGCCAGGGTCTGGGTGTGTATGAGAATGATGAGGTATGCTGACATGTGAGAGGGGAGCTGGGTAATGAGAGTTTGTTGACCTGTGATGGTGTGGGTATTAACTTTTTCTTCTATGCTGATGGTGATTTGTAGGTTGATCATAAATTGAATGATTGGGTGCATTTGGAATCAAAAAGGATGAGAGTGAGGATCTCCTTGTGTGTGATGAACTTGGGAATTGACTCATGTCTTGTTATAATGTAAAAAAATGAATGAGAAGTTGGAACTTTTTCTTTCTGAGTTAAGTGGGGAGTATGTAAAAGTTTAAAAGCAGAGGGTATATATGTTAAAGTAAAAAGTTGAAAAAGGATGAAAAAGGTTCAACCAAGCATTTTTTACACTTCATCAGAAGGCAATGTTCTCCGGTAAATGTTTTATGCAACCTCTCTCTTACATGTACCATGGTGGTGGTCTCTTCTCTTACATGTATCACAGTGGTGGTCTCTTATCTCTGTCATACCATAGTGTTGTGTTTTACATACATACATTTACTTATATGGAGTACTTGTATGGCATCCCAAACCAAAATTCACCCATGCAGAGTGCATATATGTGAAGAGTTTTTGATTGGGAGTAATATTATTTTGAGGAGCAAGGAAAATGATAATGCTGCAAAGAGCCAATGGAGAGGGGATAATACTTGTATAGTCAAGAGGAACTGATCAGATGAGGAGGAAGGGGCACTCCAGTATTGTTTTCTGGTAATCAGATGTTAATTGATGTTCCCAGGGAAGGGCCATTTTTTAAAGAAAAATAGAGAACCCCAAAGGGGGCCTGAGGCAGCAGATTGAATAAAACTAGAGAGCTCCCAGAAGGGAACTGACACGGAATAGTAGGATGATGAAAAAAGTAAATTAAAAGATAAAGGTAACTAAATTTTTTAGTTACAGAATATGAAAAGCAAAAAGACAGAAGTATTTACAAAAATACCTTCAGGGTGGGGCAAGCCAACATTCACCCATGCAGAGTGGATGTACCTGCAGGGGAGGGCCAACCAACTGCTTTGGAGTTTCCAGCAGGGAACCCTCAGATTGCAGAGAATGATTCTGGCTAGTCAATGGGTTTTCAAGGGAGATTTCCCAAGGAGGCCAACATTGGTATTTTTCAACCCTCAAAAAACCAATCTTTTTACATTTATAGACTAGTCTTTTGCACCCAAATTTGAGGATGGATTGAATAAAAAGGAATCAACATGAACAGATGTGATATTTTTTAAGTAATAAATTATTTTAATCAAATGTGAAATCAGGGGAATGTATTAAAAAAAATAATGATGTAAACAATTTTCCAAGTATTTCAACAGATAAGCAAGTAAAAAAATCTTGGTATGTAATTTCAGTGGGTGATAGAATTCAAAATCTCATTTTAAACTAAAATTCATTTCCTGATTATTTTTCTAAACTCTACTGCTTGATCAAATTTTAGAAAATCAGGAAAGCATTTTCCTATTCCTGTTCCATGGTTTTGAAACATAATGAGGACCCTGTGATCTGTGATGCAAGAATGAATCAAGGCTCTCACCATGAAATTGAGGCAAAAATTATATGAGAAAAGTTGAATTTCTGGCTGACAAAGTGCCAATATCAAACAAGTTTCTTAGCTCAAAATTTTGAATCTACACACCAGCTTCTTGAATTTTTGTTTCAAAATTATTTTGTCCCTCAATTAAACACTTGAAAAAAGATTAATCTGAAGCTTCATAAGAAATTCCATTACTTGCTTTAGGTTATCAAATGATGTAGCATAAACAGAATTATTAAAAAAAATATTGCAAACTATGTTTTTGAATCTGAGGGATTAACAGTATAAATTCTCCTTATACATTAACCAATCTTAAAGTGCCTGAAATCCTTTCTGAGTGTATTTTAAAATATTTTGTAAGAATATTTTTTCATTGTGTGAATATTTGAAAAACCTCATCCAGGGATTCATCTTTTTCAAAAGAAACCTGTATTTGGCAAAGAAGATGAGTATACAGCCTTAAAAAAGAAGGTGAAGTAGAAAAATATTTGAAAGAAAAACCTCTGCAACATTTCTCTGGAACACCTACCCACCTTAAATCCCTTAATTAGTAAATATAATCCAAATAAGCACCACAATCAACAGTATAAATATCATAGGCCTTGTAAATTATTTTTGGAGGAATTTAAAAACCAAGATACCTCCATATATCTCTGAATTTAAGTGGAATTGGTACTTTCCCAAAATTTAAGGATTGTAATGAACCCCACAGCAATTATCAATTTCAAAGTTTGTTTTATTCCTCCTCAGTGAAGTGGTAGTTCAATTCTGGTGTCTTCTATATTTGGAATAAACTTTTTTAAGGAAAATTAAGGATGGATAGAAAAAAAATTGAATGAGGAAACTCCCAAAAATGCCTCTGAAGGATATTACTCTCCTGAATCCCTAAAATAGTGTATTTCATCCAAATCAGCCCCAAAATCACCATTGAAACAATCATGGCCCTTATAAATGTATTTTTAGAGGTATTCAACAGGCAAGATACCATCAAATATCTTCCCACTTATAGGGAATTGGTTCTTTTCCAAAAGGTAAGTATTTTAAGGAACAATCCATGAATTATCAATGAGAAACCTTGTATGATTCCTGCTCAGTGAAATGGTAGGTACATTCTGGAATCTTTTATATGTTGGAAAACTGCTTTCACCCTCAATTGTTCCAGGATAGAAGGCTTTGGGGTATTTCTTCTTGCATCTACCATTATCCACGCAAGGTGTTTCCATTTTTGAAGTACCACATGGGCCAGGTTTCATGTGTTGATTCACTGCTTGAAAAGGTTTTTCTCTTTGAATTTATCATGTCTCTGCACAAAAAGTCATTACAATTTCTTCAGAGTCAATTTCTTCAGATGTTCTTGGTTTGTGATCTTGGTAAACAATTAGAAAGATTTGAGGATGAGGAAGACCTCTTCCTGGAATACTATAAATTTTTTTCTTCCCATTTTCAATCCAAATATTCCATTCATGGGTTTTGGCATTCAAACCTGTGTTACTATATCTGTATTTTGTATGTAACAGGTTGGTCATTTAGCTGATGAGATGGATGATTAATCCACTACTAAAAATGTGTGGACCTGTGATTGGGCATCAAACTTCTATGTTGAGCATGATTGGAAACAGAATAGTTTCTGGATGGTGATCAAACTATAACAAACTCATTATTTGGGGGTTGAGAAGTAATTGATTATTAAGATCAGGATGGCCATATGTGGTTGGACTTCTCAAGTGATGATAATAAGAATTGTGAATAATATGATGAGTATGTGAGTGGTGCAATTCATTTTGAAGCACCATGAAAGGAACTGAAGATTTTATTCTTTGTAGATTTGGAAAATGGCTAATGTTTGTTTTATGCAGAGGAATCAAGGATTTAAAAAATGTAGCTTGTGGTGTTTCAAGATGAGGAAATGCAATAGCAGGTGGTATTTATGCAGAGAAAATAAAACCCAAGCTGTTTGATGTTGCATTGAAGGTGATCACCTTGGTTAAATCCTGTCAGAGCAAGGGGCTCTTTGCCTTGGTACGTCCCTCAATAGCCAAGCCGTATGCTCTTAAGAGAAGCAAGTTCTGCTGGGTAAGTGGACACTCTTCTGAATAATTGTGCATTGACGGACCAACAAGTCCCTCAAGAGATTACCAAGGAACTGATATACATCTAACCAGGCAACAGATCAGACCAGGCCATGGCATAGACATGACCACGGAGGAATCAGCTGTTTAGGAAAACCAGCACAACAGGCGGTTGCTCACAACCAAGCAACATGCCTGGCTGGCAAAGCAAATGGCGGGCTCAATGGATGAAATATGAGGAGGAGGCTGCTATTGCAACTTTTGTATAAAAGTGCACTTGTATTCAACAATTATTCAGCACAAAGAAAAAATCATATCCTAAAACACTGCACAATACAAATCCGTGAAATTCAAAACAAATTTATCTTATCAACACAAGTTCCCGCTATATTTCTTCCATAAAAATAACTTCTCATAAGACTCTCAAATCTACCAACCAGTTGAATTCTCACAGATTAACAGTCAAAATCCGCGCACCAGTTATCATACACCATGCAAAACAGCTCTGGAAAAGAAAACATGTCACAAATTCCTCCTTTGACAGGAGCCAGCAACTTTACTACCTGGCAAAAAAAGATTACAGTGTTCTTAAAGCACAAAGGACTCATGGAATTTACCTTGACTGACCCAGGAGATAGCCCCAGCAAGAAAACCAAGGAGCAGCTAAATGACGCGGCATGGATAATTATACAGAGGTTGAGTGAGAGATTTTAAAACACAGTTTTCATGGACAAGAACAGTTGCAGCTCTTACAAAATATGGAAAAGGATTAATAGAAAATAGGCAATATCCAGGCCATACACAACCACCAAAGTTCTCACCAGGTGGAACACCATTGCCTTCCACAACAACTTGGCGGGATACCTTGATCAAGTTGAAAGCTGTCTAAAGCAGTTTAGTGCAATTGGGTTCAAGAAGACTGACAAATCAATCTGCGGCACAATTCTGGCTCAACTTGCAAGGAAAAGGCCAGGCCTAGTATAATCCCTTTATTTCTCCAATGAAACTACCTGTGTAGACTTCCTAATTGAATGCCTTAGTTCCATCTGCAACAATGAAAAACCAGTTCATAAATCTTCTTCTGACCAGCCATCTAAAGTCTTGTATTCACAATCAAAAACTTGAAAACAATCCCCTTCAGGATGCGAGAATGGCAAGCATAATCCTGCTTACCCACACAGGGATAAAGAGTGCTCGGCACTCCATCCGGAGTTAAGGCCCATCAGAGCACCTCCCACTCAAGCCCAAACCAATCTTGTACAAGGCAGGAACAATAAACCAGCTCCAAGCGACAGGATGGATTCTGATTCCGAAAACAAGGCATCGGAAATGACGGTCAGAGTGCCAATATCCAACAAAAACATTGACACAAACACCATCATCCTTGATTCCGGGGCAAGTCACCATATGGTGACAGATTTGAAATACTTATGGGATGTTGAACCCTGCGACATACCAATAGCCACTGGAAAAGAATACGCATCCATGGTTGGCACGCATTGCAGTACACTAAGACTTGGACTAGGAGGAAATAAAAACCTATCTTTGAAAGGGGCTCTATACGTACCATTTCTGACTCAAAATCTCATCTCTGTAGGGAAAATTTTTAATAGTGGCAGAACCATCAAAGCTAGCAACAAGCAGATGAGCGTCAAAATGAATGACATTTCAATACCATTTAACATCACTAATGGTGTGTTTACCTTGATTCAAGAAACCTATATTGCCCACTCAGGTCACCATTTGGCTACTGCCCACGTTGCCCATTCAACAGATGTGTCCCTTCTATGGCATATTTGGTTTGGTCAAGCCAGTACACAAAGAGTAAAAGCCATAATTGGGCACAATATATCAGCCAACCATTCATACAACACATGTATTAAAGGAATAATTAGCAAGCTGCCATTTTGAGGCAGCTTTGTCAAGACATCAGCCCCCTTGGAAGTGATCCACACTGACTTATGCCGTCCTATTTCTCCCAAAACCAATAGCGGGTCTTGATATTCCATCACGCTTGTGGATCAATACAGCGGTTACATTCATATAGCCCTCCTTAAAACCCAAAGCAAGGCCTTTGACAAGTTCTTCAAATTTCAACAGATTATGGAAAGGAAGACCAGGCGCAAGGTCAAGAAGGTGGTATTGGATGGAGGAGGGGAGTTTGTTAACAACAAGTTCCAAAACCACTTCTCTCACAGCGGCATCCAACACAGTGTATCACCCCCATACACACCACAGCATAATGGACTTGCCAAGAGAGCCAAAAAAACCATCATAAACATGACTTGATGTTTGATGATTGGATCAAATTTGGCCAAAGAATGGTGGGGTGAGGCGCCCATGAAAGCCATGGATACCGCCAATCTACTCCATTCTCTCAGTAAATCAAAAAATTCTTGAATTGAACTCCTTAAGGGGAAAGCTCCTAGAATCCATTTCCTAAGGGTGTTTGGATGTAAGGCCTGGGTGGTTATACCATCTCCTCTTTGCCTTTAAAAGTTCTCTCCGGTTTCCCGGGAGGGCATCATGCTTGGGTACAGCAATGACTTCACAGGTTACCAGAAACTTCACACTAATGATTCTAAAATCATTGAGAGCCGGCATGTCCGCTTCAATGAGAACATATTCCCGCATAGCATTGCCATCAATCCCAACCTAAGGGTTGATAGTGCAGAGACAAATGAGGTAATAAGTACTTTAGGTAACCCTCTTCTCCCATTCATTGAAGAGCAGGAGGAAGTGAACCACCACCATGCGAGTGATGACCTTCCAACGCAATCTTCCCCAGAAGGCCATTTTCCCTCTGATGAATCCAACAGGAACAATGATGAAAGCAACCCTCACAGGCGCCCCACCAAACAAAGGCTCATCCTCCAACCTCCACATCACCCAACATTAATATGTGGCAACATTTTGGAAACCGCCATCAGAAACTAGCCCTGGAATAGGACCAAGGCAATGGTGAATGTGGCAATATGGAATGACTTGAGAAACCAAGCAGAGGCTCTCAGGTCCCGTTACAGCAACAAATGGATCAAAGCGGAGAAATAGGAAATCAAGAACATGAAGCAACACAAAGTATGGGTTGAAAGAACAAGTGAGGCAGGGGACAACTCAATCCCTTCAACTTGGCCATAAAGAACAAAGCTAGGAAGCAACAACAAAATCACCAAGCACAAGGCACAAGTATGCACACAAGGATTCCAACAAAAGTTTGGTATAAATTTTGAGAACACGTATGCACCAACTGGGAGGCCATCAACCTTGAACTTCCTTTTCTCTCTTGCTGCCACATACAACCTGCACATCCATCAGCTTGATGTACGTAGCACTTTCCTTACATGCAAGCTTGATGAGACTGTTACTTTGCTTCCCCCACCAGGCTACCTGGATGGAGAGGGAATTGTCCTTGAACTTTGGAAAGCCATCTATGGAATGAAACAGTTAGCCCTTGCATGGTACAAAAGGCTAAGCGCATTCATGAGCTTGTTGGGCTTTGCAGTGTATAAATTGGACCCCTGCGTGTTCTTTAAGATAGACCCAGCAGGCACCAGTACCTGGATATTTTCCCATGTGGACAACCTTGTCATAATTAGAAATGAACCATCCAATTTCAGGTTGAAAATTGAAGACAAGTTTGAGATAAAATCCTTGGGTGAAGTCAGCTTTCTCCTTGGAATGAACATACAGGTAACACCCCAAGGAATTAATATAGACCAGCAACACTATGCAGTCAGAAAATTTGAGGAGTTTGGCCTCAGCCATTTACCACCTGCAAATACTCCAATGTTGCCAGCATCCACCCTCAAGAGCGCATCTGAAGAAGACGCCCTTGCATTCTCCAAAAGAGGGATGGATTATAGAGCAATCATTGGCTCACTTAATTACTTATGTGTGTTAAAAAGACCGGATATTGCCATGGCTGTAAGTCAGCTTTCTTGGTTCCTCAACAAACCTGGGGACTCCCACTACAAAGCAGCCATACAGGTCTTTTGGTACTTGAAAGGTACCATTTCCCAGGGCTTGAGATTCTCCAAGTATGAGAAATGTAGCGTCCGCATCTATGCCAATGCTGATTGGGCCAACTGCACTGATAGTTGGCGCTCCCGCGCCAGAGTCATCTCAGTAATAGGCAGAAACGTTATCTCTTGGCAATCCTACCGTCAACAGATGGTGTCATTATCAACCACGGAAGCCAAATACATGGCATTAAGCAACATGGGAAAGGAGGCCATTTGGCTGTCAAGTCTGATCATTGAGCTCACAAAAATCAACCCTATGCCAATAACAATCCGGATCAACAACAAAGGTGCCTTTGAGTTAGATATCAACCAATCCAGCTCAAATAGCTTACGCAGTAAGCACATTGACATTAGGTTCCAATTTATTCAGGAACTGGTCATTTGGAAGATAGTTTCCCTGAAACTTGTCCCATCAAAGGAGAACGCAGCCAACTTTCTCACAAAACCAACGGGCTGCGCCATGATTCAAGATGTGTTTTGAATCATCAAAGATACAATAATAGATGCACACAGCACTGGGGGATGTCAGAGAAAGGGGCTCTTTGCCTTGGTACATCCCTCAATAGCCCTGCAATATGCTCTTAAGAGAAGCCAGTTCTGCTGGGTAAGTGGACACTTCTGAATAACCGTGCCTCAATGGACCAACAAGTCCCTTGAGCAATTACCAAGGCACTGAGATACATCTAACCATGCCACAGATCAGATCAGGCCATGGCATAGACCTGACCACGGCGGAATCAGTGGTGTAGGACAACCAGCACAACAGGCGGTTGCTCACAACCAAGCAAAGCAACATGCCTGGTGGGCAAAGCAAATGGCGGGCTTGAAGGATGAAAGATGAGGAGGAGGCTTCTATTGTAACTTTTGTATAAAAGTGCACTTGTATTTAGAAATTATTCAGCACAAAGAAACAATCATATCCTAAAACACTGCACAATACAAATCCGCGCAATTCAAAACAAATTCATCTTATCAACACAGGTTCCCGATATATTTCTTCCACAAAAATAACTTCTCATAAGACTCTCAAATCTACCTAACAGTTGAATTCTCACCCATCCCCCTGTTACACTGTGGTCTGTAACATATCTTGCAGCTCATTGATATTGCACTGAAGGTGTTCTCCCTGTTTACATCCTCCCTGTTACACTGTTATATGTTACATACCTTGCAGCTCCTTGATGTTACACTGAATGTGTTCCTTACTGGTTACATCCCCCTTTTTTTTTTTTTTTTTATAGTGGTAATTTGCATTGCGCATGGACCACTTTGGATATGCAAAGTGTTTGTGGGAAGGATACAAGAAATCTCCAGAGTCATGTTGCAACTTTGATCATTTGACTGCGTTGATGCGGGCAGAACAAGAGGAAACAAGGAGAAAAGCAGTCAATAGAGGACATGAAAAAGAGCAAGAGTTACAAGAAGGTTGGTTTAATAAGAACTGGGGTCATGGGCTGTCAAGTTTTCGGGGGAGGGGGTGTTTGGATAAGGTTGCTCAATTGTGGAGGCGGGGGGTCTCCTTGTTCTTTCAGGGAGTCAAATCTGTTTGAGGATCTTAAGAATTTTTCTAGGGCTGGCCATGCTTTCTTGAGACTTAAGGCAGAGCTAAGGTCACTGGGGTTGTAGGTTATTTTTTCTTGTCTCAGGTCCTTCCTCAACGCTTTTTGTTGCGGTGTGTATGCGGGGCAGAAATGAAAGAAGTGAGTTACCGTTTCTTTGTGGTATTGGCATTTTGAACATGAGGGGTCTGCTACTTTCCTTATTTGGAATAAGTATCCGTTCAAGCTGCAGCATCCTGAGTCCAGTTGGCTCAGGATTTCTGATGCTTGGATGCCAATTGTGGGGATGTTGTTTTTGAGGAGGAGGGATGGGGTTGAGCAGCCTTCCATTACCTGTTTCTTTGCCTTTTTGGTGCTGCTGTAAATTGGGAAAGGTGGCTCCTGGCTTGAGCCAATTGTGCTGTTGGCCTTCTCATCTGCAATTTCATTTCCTTGTATGCCCAAATGGCCCGGGCACCAAATCAGGGTGATCCTTGTTGTCGGGTCCAGACTTGACCACAGTTTGAGTAACTTCTTGAATAGGTATTGTCCCGGCTTTGCTATATTTGCGTTTTTTGTCCGCATGATAACTCCTTGGTTGTTGGTGAAGACGTTGAAGCGTTGAAATTTCCCAGGCGTGGTATTTTTAATTAATTTGAACGCCGCGTAGAGTCCTAGGATTTGGCACTTGTGGTTGGAGTGGAGTATCTGATGATCTGTGGCAAAGCAAATGGTCTTGTTAGTATTGTGGGAGTAAGCAGCGGCTCCTCCCCCTCTGTCTTTGTCATAGGAACCATCCGTGAAAATCATGGCCTTGTTGTCACCAAGTTGTGTGATGAGGGACTTTGTTGATGTGGTTGCTTCCTTTTTGGAACTGCCTATGTTGAGGTAATTGATTGTTGTTGGTTGCGTAGTCGGTTTGGCCTTCAGTTGAATTTCTATTGTTTCTACCTGTAATGATAGAAAGCTCCGGATCTCTTCATTGCAAATGGATTTGTTGACAGCTGAGTTTTCTGGTGTGTTGTTGGTGGTTAATTGGGTGATGAGATTGGTTTGGGTGTCCAGCGGAGCGCCTTGTTGGGTAAGTTTCCTGGCAAAAAAAAGAAAAGATGTTTTTTTGTAGCTTCAATGAGGGGTTGGTGGGAGAGGTTAAGTTCAAGCCATTTAGTGTTAGTGGTCCTAAATATGCCTTTTGAGAATCTTGCACAGTCTTGGTCCAACTTTGACATTGTTGATTGTATCCTGGTTAGATTCTTCCTGCGGGCCCATATGCGTGCTGCATAGGTTATTCTAGGAGCTAGCACTGCGTTAATTAATTTTGTTTGGTCTCCTTCGGACAGTCCCCAGCAAGAATTTCCTAGTCTTTTGAGATTGTGAAGGGTCAGTTGCCCTTTTTGAATGAGGTTGCCAATATGACAATGATACGTTAGTTTATGATCTATGGTGACCTCTATCCATTTGACCTTGGTGGAAAAGGTCAGGGCGATCTCCCCAAAAAGGAAAGTGGGAGTGAGCTGGGGAAGTGTTCTTGCTTTGGACAAGATCATCACTTGGGACTTAGCTTTGTCAAACACTGCCGCATGCTTTCTCCCCCAAGCCAAGGAGCGTTCCGCTATGACTTCCATTTGTTGCAGAGCATCATCTAAACTTTTTCCAGCCACTAGATGCACTATGTCATCCACGTATCCAATTGATGTGCTTGAAGTTGGGGTGGGATCTGAGATTTGTAGAAGGCTTGAGTTGTACAAAATATACAGAATGATGGATAGCGGGGAACCCTGTGGGAGGCCGCATGGGATTGATTTGGGCTCTGAAATGTAATTTTCAAGGCGCATGTTAGTCGTACGGTCTGTTAGGAAATCTTTAATAAGAAACCATAGGTATGTTGGGCAGCCTTTTGAGATGAGGGTTTGGGTCAGTCTGGTTGGTTGGACTGTTGGGTAAGCCAATTGGACATCTAAAAATAAAGCAATTACTGTTTTTCTTTCAGCCCATCTGTATTGGGTCCAGGAGTCCAGGGCCAATATGGCATCTTCAGTGCCTACACCTCTGTGTCCTCCAAATTGATGGGGTGGAAGCAAATTTGTTCTGGATGCACAGTCAACAAGTCTACGGGCAAGGATTAACTCAAGGGCTTTGCCCATAGTGTTGAGTAGAGCAATTGGTCTGTAGGCACCTGCCTTTGTGTAATCTGGTTTATTTGCCTTTTTGATAATTGCGGTTAGCGCAACTTTCCAGCAAGATGGGAATTTCCCTTGGTGTAATATTTGGTTGAATAGATTAACTAAAAACGGGCCAAGTGAGGGGGCCAATATTTTTAGGGTTTTGTTATATATTCTGTTGGGGCCAGGAGCTTTTCCTGTGGCTAGTTTGGATAGAGCTGAGGTAACTTCAGTTGGGGTGATCTCATCATAGACTGCTGCGCGGCATGGTTCAATGGGTGAGATATAAGATAAGTCAATGACAGGCTGGACGTCGGAGGTGCCCTCAAAAAGCATATTGGCTTGTTCAGTCTTCCCGGTAGCAAATGTCCCATCCATCCTTTTTAGAGGCAGGACTTGGCCTGAAGAAGGGTGTTTTGTCTGGCATAAAGCATTGAACGCCAGGTTTGCACTGGGGTTTTCAAGATATTTCCTCCAGTGTTCAAATTTTGTCCGTTGGACGGTCAGGTGGAAGTAAGAATTCCATTCCTTGTAGCATTGAAAAGCTTCTTCTGTACCAGCTTGGATCATCCATTGGCAGGCACGGTTCCTTGCTTTAAGTATTGGGTTGAGGACAGCGGGATCCCACCATGTTTTACATCGAGTGTCATTGTGTCTTACTATTTTACCTAGGTTGGTTTGGATCAATTGTACCACGGTAGTTATATTTGTAGCCATTTCATCAATTGGTCCAGAGCAATGCAGGTTTTCAGTTGCAATATCAAAAGACTTGCAAATGCGTCCTTGGTCTAATGTGTTCCACTTGGGCTTTGACCATTGGGTGGTATAGATTTGACCCTTTAGGCACAAGAGGCCCCTTAGGGCTTGATGATCTGATCCATAATTTTCTTCTGAGACTTTGAAATTAGCAAATACCCCTGCCGCTTTGAAATTGGACCATATGAGGTCAATGGTGGTGCCCTTACCTTTGGCTGAATAGAAGGTGGGGATCTGTCTTGGGGAGGCCAGGCGGAAACTGTGTTTTCCACAAATTTTTATCAAGTCTGCGGCTTCCCGGTGGGTGGGAAGGTATCCTGGCGGGTTTCATAGGTGATGGTGGAGGTTAGAATCCATGAATAGACACAGCGGGGATGACCTGTCATTGTGTTTCTCAAGCCATAGAGATAAGTCCTTCAGACCCTCATTTGTTCTGGGTGGATTGTATAAGTTTACCAGAGTTGCTTTACGGCCTGCTGTGTCCAGGATTTGTAAGCTTGTTAAGTGCTTGGAATTGTCGGGGATTTGGAGTAGCGCTTCTGAGGGTATGGATTTATGTACATAAATACAACATTTATGTCGGTCCCTCCAATTGCTGGGTTGATGTTTGAAGCCAGTAAACATGTGCCAGTTGAGGTGCGTTAGGGGGAGCAGGGTGTGTGGGTTTACCCACGGTTCTTGCAGAAGCAAGATCAGGTTGTTGTGTTGGTGGTTTAGGAGGGCAAGGGTGATTTCTTTGGACAAATGGCAATTAAGTTGGAGGAAAGGGTATGGGGCCTTGGTTGTGAGAGGTGGTACATCAGTTAAAGGCAGGTGCGGGGGCCTGCAGGGGAGGAGGCTTGAAAAAGTATGAGGCAGAGTATCAGTATTTGGGTTTTGAAAAAGGATTTCTACCATTGGAAAGAGTCAATAGTGTTTTTCTTAGCCTGGATCCATGATTTCTTGAAAGGACAATGGGTGCTGAATACTGAGTGATTGGCATCAACAACCCCATTTTCCTTATTACGTAAGCCTTCCTTGCATCTTACACATTCAGTGATTTCAATGTCTCCTGCTGGGCAGTCTCTAGTCATGTGTCCCTCATTGCATTTGCCACACCTTGCAGGTTTTCTACACCATTTTCCATGGTGTCCCATCCTTAAGCACTTGAAACATTGTGCCGGGAATGGTTTGAATTTTGTTACCCGGTGGTAGTCATAGTCTAGAAAGATACCTGAGTATGTAATCCGTTCAGCCAGGTCTTTGTCCGCTAGTGAGAGTACAATTGACCCTGCCTTCTTAGCCATGTGAATGTTGTCAGATAGCCATCTCATCCGTATGATATCCTCTTTTTTGAGGTGATTTGCTACTGCTATAGTTGATTTGCTGAGCTCTGACAATGGATCAAAGGTCTTTGGGATGCCGTGGACCAAGACTGACCATACACTAGGGGTTGCTTCTAAGTCGGAATGTACCTGTTTGGACCACAAGTGTTTATTATCCATCAACCACTTCTCATGAATTTTGTTTTTAGTATAGAAGACTACATCACCGGATGGCATCACATGCGCGCCGGTGACCGTTACGAGTTCATCCTGTATTTTGGCGTTCATCTTCGCTAGTGCGTCGTTGGCTCGCTGGACGAAAAGGGCTTTTGGTAGCTTGTCAAGTTGATCGTTCAAAGGGTTGGAGTGAATAACTGCCTTGCCGGGCCGGAGCGTCCGGAGGTCATTCCTAGTCGGTGGGGGGATGGTTGGTCTCTGTCCCAGGTTCTTAGGTTTGTTTGCTGCGAGGTCCGCATAGGTTGGGGCATGGGGTCGATTTGGTCGAGGTGGGAGTGTAGTTGGCGATGGGTTTGTTTGTTGAAGATTGAGGATGATCTTGATTTGCGCTGCCATTTCGCTCATTTGATGGTCGCGGTTCTTGTTGGCCTCTTGTCGTTCCTTTTCTGTCCGAATCAGGATGCGGATGAGTTTGATCATGGTCCTGTTGATAGTGATTTCACCGTTTGTGTTGTAGTTTGTTGGGTCTTCAATCAGATTGGAGATGAAAAGCACTAAGCCGCTGGCACCATTCGCGTCCGGGGGTTGGGGATTTGGTTCTACCGCCACATCGTTTTCGACTTCCATGCTTGCAGCGGTTATTCCCACCTTACTCGGTGGGTCAGGGGGGCGGAGAGGGGGCATTTAGCCACAAGGAGAGAGGGATATCGAGAGGATCAAGGTTGGAATTTGGTATGGTGGTTGTAGGATTTGGGAGATCGGGGATTTCGGGGGAGGTAGTGAGGTAGTGGTACGGACGATGATCCTCAACACATCCCCCTGTTACACTGAACATGTTGTAGGTATGTACATGGGTGTGTGCAATACTTCTAAAAAAAAGCAGACATAAAACGTATGTTGTATAAGTACATGCAGATTATGCATGGAGTTGTGTGATATATATACTGGGGAAAAAAAGCGGACTCAAACTTTTGTATAAGTAGATACATGCAGAAATATGTATATACACATGGAGTGAAAACAAAAGCGCATACCATAAAAAAAATAGATTCAAAAAGCAGATGAATGTATATTGACATTGAGGGAAAAAAAGCGGACACTCAGAAAGAAAACCAAAAAAAAAATAAGTTACATTCAAAAAAAAAAAAACATTGAGATATATTCACATGCAATAAAAAAAAACGGACACCTGCAGACAAGAAATTACATAAAAAAGTAGAAATTCCCATTTTCACATGGAGGGAAAAAAAGCGGACACTCCAAAAAAGAAAATACATTGAAAAAAAAAGAATTCGACATTCAGATACACGGCGTGCATCCTCGACGCCGGGAAATGAATCGCGCTGTGACAATCATTCAAAAATGTCACACTGCATTTGGCGTCTAGAGCACGGGAGGACTGAGGTCGCTCTCCTCAAACTTTGCGCCAAAACAAGTCAGCAGTGTACGTCGTGGGCTCCCTTCTGACATTGAAGATTCAACCACTCAATCTAGATTTTTTCTGTCAAAAGATGGTCACGGGCTGGTTAGCTGTCCACCCCTATCGGCGGTAAATACACTGGGGATTCATATTCTTGACTGCTTCCAATCTTCGCACATATTGTTCAATCTTTCTCTCGGTTCTATCGGGGAATCAATTGTGACCGTTTGAAACCACTGCTGAGTCTGTGGGGCAGCTGCGGTAAGGCCCGAAAATCACCACTAGCATCGCAATAGGCACCGAAGCCAGTTGCTCCGTAAAGGACTTGTTTCATTCTCCTTGCCGCCGGTTTTGGCTCCCCACCCGGCCGGCTCTAGCGATCCACAAATCGCCTTATAAACCTACCAGCCAATTGAATTTAACATTGCTCTAGCCCGATCCAAGGACTAGAGCCGTATTCGAAGACCTTTCGTAATAGTTCGCTAGGCAAAACCACCCATGGAAACAAATGTTCCCAACAACATCTTATACCACGAAGTTCGAGATGGCCATTTCATCGCATACCGCACATTAAAACCAAGTGAGGAGCCCGCCAAGTCCTGCCCGACTCAAACTCCCTTAGTTTTGATTCATGGCCTTGGGGGGGTTGGTTTAGAAGATTGGGAACCCCTCGCGAGCCACTTGGCAACTCAGCGTGAGGTTCTCATTTACGACCATCGCGGTATTGGATCAAGTTATTCCGGTCCTAAGCAGCCTCCCGCGGGGCGAGCGATGTCCATTCAAGACATGGCGGACGACGCGTCCGAACTTATTCAGGTTGGTGAAATGGTGATAAACTCTCGAAGCCATACCCCTGACCGCCCTCATAAACTGGGCTTGGATTTTCGAGTTCAGCACTCGGACCTAAGCTTATATTAATGAGCTGATTTCCAATCCTGAGTTCCTTTTTGATGACTGATCACTCCCAGCATCTCGGTTACGGATCAGTTGATTTGCTAGGTTTTTCAATGGTGGGCACACGATGTTCGACCTAGTTATATTGGTTCGAAAAAAAGGACCACAAAGTGATTGATATTTTCCGGGAATATGTTGATAGGGCGGTGTGATCGTTCAACAACTGCTGATCGATCATCTTTCACTACCATACACAATCCGACACGCTATTTTAGCAGCGTCATTCGTCACCCTGCCAGATTTGGAGCCGTTCAGCGATAAACTCAGTTCTTACGATGTCTCCGACCATAAACCACGGGTCGGTAACGATACTGACCCTGGAAAACAATTCTTGATGTCCATGTATAGCCCCGAATGGCTTCTCAATCCTCAGGTAGGTTTCGATAGGTTGAGCGAACTATTTCTCTCTTGCAACTTGCCTGCGCCCGTATCCCCTGCCTGATAGTCCTTGTCTCCTGCCATGACGTATGAAGAATCAGAAAAGACTAGAAATGAGAGTTTCGAATCATGGTGGTCTCTGTAGGCCCATGGAAACTATAAGTTAGTTCTTTCCGATTATGGGCACTTGATCAAAAAGACTCTAGTTGTCGGACACCACACATTGACTAACGAGATTTTTGAAGTTCAGCCCAACAATATCAGGCCGTTTAAGTTCAATTTTTATTATCTGCTCTGATAGCCATTTCGTGACTGCTAATTCTTGATAGGTGGGTAGATTGCTGCGTTGGAACAAAGATCGGCTCTTAAAGGGACTTTGTGTATGATGCCTATCCTTTCCATCCATGGAACCGAGGACACGGTCGTTCCGATCGAGCAACAGAATGCATTATCGGAATGCTTACCGAACTTGGAAATTTGCAGATTACCTGATCAAAGATTTGGCCGTAAGTAACCCTCGAGATTTCGATTCTACCGCAAGGTACTGTCTAATTGATGCTTCCAATCGAATCCAGACATGTGGTACGATTACTTTGACGTGAGAGGATGGGTGAAAATCATAGGCGATTTCCTTGCCAAGTGAACGGCATGCAGACATTTTCTTGACGTCCCCCCAGGTAGCCAGAGTAATGCATTGGTCAACTTATCTTATCTTCAAGTTAGGTTATTCAATTGTGTTTGAGTCGTATCTACACAATTGCCTGGCCTTTATATTTTCTTTTCACTTCTTATCTCATTTTTCATGTTTTCCTCATTCTTCATGAGGTGCGTTCGTGTACTTATATCATCTGTGCCATCATTCTCTCTGCTCTGTATTTTTCCATTCCCTGGTCGTCATTCTCACAATCTGTGCTCATCAACATACATCTGCAATCGAATTGGCCCCTTGAGTTCCTAATTTTGGCGGAACATGATTTAGCTTGCGGATTTTGTAAGCCTTCTGAACAGCCTGAAACAACTTCTAAAAGATATTTTCCACAGCAGCCAGGAATTCATCACTGACAAAATGAATGATGCTGCTCTCAGTCTTGATGAACATTGTGCTAAGGGTGAGTTTGAATTGCCTGTCCCTCTGCCACCTGAGGTTTTCAGAAATGGATTTATGGTTTTTCACAAGGATTATCTTTTTGCTTTTTTGATGTGCCAAATTAAATTTTCTGCTTAATCAATTTATGCAGAAAATCCCAACAAGCCCAAGTCAATTCTTATTGCAGAGGGTGGGGGCATTTCAAGGATTCTTCAAGTTGGATTTGAGTTGTTGGTTGAGGATCATCATTTGATGAACTATTCCAGTGAACAATGAATAGTTTTTTTAGACAAAGTTTGAGCAATTAGCTTGATGAAAAATTGCTTTTAAGTAAAATAAACACCCTTTTAGGCTTCAAATCTACTTATCACCTTATTCAGCCTCATCACTCTTTTGCCTGTGGGGTGAGACTCCAAGGTACACAAAATGGAAATTTGTAGGTTAAAGAAAACTGAAGCAAATCACTATTGCATTTCAAATTATAGGAGAAGGGCACATAGATCTTCTCAAAAATCAGGGGATTGAGCGCCAAGAAGCTTCCTTCTTTTTTTTAAATATTTTGATTTCATCATTTTAAATTTCAACCTATTTGCACTGGGTTTGTATTTTATATTTATCTAGCAAATTACTTGCTCCTTTTTTGATGGCCCAAGACAAATTGATGCCTTCCAAGTTGATCAATTAATGCCTTTTTGATTAAAGAACAAAAAAAAACCAACATTTATTTTTACAAAAAATGATAAATTCACGCCTTGATAGAAAAACTCATGCCTTGGGGAACGTGTTCCCCCACAAAGAAGGCATAGAAACCATATGAAAATGGAATAAAGATGTGTATGATTTTATGAAATTTGATAAAGGTTTCCACAACTTTACCAGCAAGGGAAGGTGTGAAGGCATCATGAATAAGGGTTTTCCAGCCTTACTTTTGGTAGGAAAGTTGGGACTGCCTTCCTTCAACAAACTGGATGGGGAAGGTGTGTTCCATCTATTTTTAAGCCAATGGTGAGGGGGAAGCCTTTAACAATGAAAAATTGATAAAAAATTGATGAAAAATGAATTCAAGATAATTATAAATTTAAATCACAGAAAATTGAAAGAATTTACAAAGAATTTACAAATCCACAAAATTTCAGCAAAAAATTGACCAGAATTCAATTTTAAGACCCTTCAAAACATATTTGAAATAGAATCAGATATAATAACAAAGTTAATAGAAATTTTGCAAGAATTTTTCAAAGATTCAAATCAAAGATAATTCAAAAAAAATCTGAAGATTAATAAAAATAAGGAGAAAAATGCTTCAAATGCTGAAAAAATTAAGATAAAATTAAATTGAAGCATCTTCAAGGCAGAAAGAAAAAATCATGATAATTCAAATGGAAGGTCCTTTTAAGAATCTTCCAAGATAAAAATTTTTAAATTATATTTCCGTTTCAGTTTATTATCAATAATAAAATTAATTCCATGTCTCTGGTTTTAAAAATTCCTAATATTCTTGAATCACCTCAAAAGATGTCCCACTCCAAGCTGTTCTCAATTTTTTTTTCTCAAACTTTTCCTGTGATCTTTCCTAGATGTTTTCTCCTAACTTCAAGCTCATAAATCTACATTTCACTTGCTAGCAAATGCCATCAGGGAGCTCATGCCCAATTTATGACCAAGCTCTGGTCAAGCTCTGGTCAAGCTCAGGTCAAAATTTACCCAAGCTCCAATGCACAGTCACTGTGCACCCAAAACTTGTTAGAGCATGAGCATACCTTCAACTAGAGATTGGAGAGATCTTCAACCAAAGCTTCCTTGATGGCACTTGCCAGCAAGTGCCATAAATTTTTTTTGGTGTTTGAGGACCATGTAATCTCATTTTGGGTATACCCTCATTGATTATCCATGTTTACTCAAAAAGCATTTTTACCTTTTTGTTCTTAGTTTATTTAATTGATACCTTTCTCATTTCAATTTGATCATTGGATGGCAATCATTCTTTGGATCCAGTCCTGACAGTGACACTCATCTTGGGTCTAAAATTATCCAGTCCTTCTGTATAGTAGACTGCATTTGTAAAATTTAACTTCTTTTATTTCAAGCTGTTGTAATTTCCTGAGGGAGACCCATCTGAAATTTGAACATTAGTGGTTAGCCTGAGACAGAAAATTTTATATTATCTGAAGGCTTGAGGTATCCTGCTCTTACCATCTCCCTGAGATGTTGCAAATTATTAAAATTTAAAGTCAAAAAATATCAATTGAAAATATAATAAATTGAAAATTGATAAAAGAACATCCAAATATTGATAAAAAAACACATTTCAAGTTGCTTCAAAGAAACAAATGATCATAAAAATGAATGAAAAATGAGATGAATTTGATGTAGAGGCCCTTCAAAAATCCTCAAATCAGAAGGAAGAATAATAAAATTTCACAAATTCATAATAAATTAGAAAGAATTTCATCTAAATAATTTTCAAAGAAGCTTTGGAGATAAAAATAAATAGCCCAAAATTATCAGAATATTATCAAAAAAAATTGATGAGAAGCTAATTCAAATTAGCTTCAAAGCAGAATTGAAAATTGGTAAATAAAAATAAAATAATTCTAAAAAACAAAAACTCATTTGAAGCTTTCCAATAGCAGCTTTGAATATGAGCCAAACAATAATAAAATAGATTGAACAATGAATTAAAAATACATTCAATTATAATTTGAGTCTACTTCAGAGAGGCTTTGAATTAAATAAAATAATTTTGATCTCAATTCAAGTGTAAAAAGTATATCAGAAGAAATAAATTGGAAGCTCTTTCAAACAAACTTTAAGGTTTCAACCACCCACCCAGTTCACTTTGGGATTAAAACTGAATAGGTGGATGTGGGAAAAATGAGAATATTGGAAAATTTTTAAGTCTTGAAGACAAAATTTGATGTGAAAGGAATTTGAGGAAATTTAAAAGGTTTGGAGGCAATACTCTCAATAAAACTTTGAAAATCCCAATTGGATACTTTTTGCACATTAAATTCAAGAAATTATGAAATTTTATGAATGGGGAAGGAATAAAATGAAAACATAAGAGTATTGTTGAGACAGGAGAACCTAATTTGCATTATGGTGAATTGAGAATGATTTATTTTTTATCTAGTTTAAAATTAATGAAAGTGAATAAAAACTGATGCATTTTTAATCTAGTTCAGAAGTAATGAAAATATTGAAAACACACCAACAGTTGAGATAATGAATGAATTCTGACCTCATAATAGGGTGTATCAGAGTTAGAACAATCATCATTAGAAACCCACCATTTTAATGACCAGTTTCTGAAATACACATACCCCCTAACTGGTTTATTTCAAAATAGTGTGTTTCATGGAAATGGCAGAATTCAAAAATCAAATCTAAAATTTATGCATTGTCATCCATCACCATCCATAGCATGCAAAAATTCCCACCCACACATCCACCTCAGCAGATCCATACCAATCCCATCTCCATTGCTTTGCTTCATTGCTTCAAATATCCATTTCTTTGCTTCTTTGTTTCACAAACATCCCATCATCATATAATCACCCCACATCAAATCACCATCTTTCTCAACATGTCCAATGAAACTTCCCAGAGGCAAGTTGAAAACACAAGAAAACTGACTGAACTTTTCTTATTATTTGAATCTGATTCAGACTCCAATCCGTAATACAATTGTTTAGCTTTGAATTCTCTATTGAAAAAGAAATACATGGTTCCAAGAAGACAGACTCTCCATCAACCTATCTATGATTGGCAAAAGCTTCATCTCCTCCCCAAATTAAGCTTCCAGCAACTGTTCCAAATGTTTTTCCCTTCATTCATGAAGCTTTTGGAGATGATTGAAGACCACCACATATTTCAGAACAATTCTTGGAATCCTGAATTCAATCCAGTTATCCAACTGGCTGTTTGTCTTTTTACATTGTGATCAAATGTAAATGAGCAGAAATTGATCAATCAGAAAATCTATTCTCAGCTGGTTATGGAACCATTGACTTATACAGCAAAAGATTGATGATTTCTATCCTATCTTTCTGTTGCTCAGTCCTTTGTTGGCAGACCAAAGAAGAATGCAAGGAGAGATCTCAAGTAATGGAAATTGAAGGCTTTTCCAATTAAATTTGTTTTGTTGATGGAACCACTATCCCCTTGAGTCAAAAACACAAGGTAGATTTCAACCACTATTTTGATTGGAAAAAAGGCAATTGATTCATTTCTATTTCAATTCCTTTGATAACCCCTCTGTTAACACACTGACCAAATATGTTTTATCTGTTTATATAGATATGCTGTGACACTAAAAATTGTTTTTGATAATAGCAAGAGGTACATATCCCGCCATTATGGCCTTCCAGGTTCTTTTCATGATTCCTATGCTTTCAATTGGATGAAGATTTTACAACAACCAGAGAAATACTTTGAAAAAGATGAATAACTTTTGGCCAATTCATCTTATTTTAGCAGGAAATATCTATTTCCAGCTTATTGGAATTTTTCTTCAAATGATCTATAAAAAAATTTCAAATTTCATCCAGCTAAATAACATGTTTGAATTGAACATGCAATAGGTGTGCTGAAAGGAAGATGGGCCAGCTTAAGGGAAATGAAAAAAAAGCTTCAAACTACCAAAGACATGAAGACCCTTGTCAACTGGATTATCAGTTGTTTAATCCTTCACAAACTTCTGGCCAACATCAAATATGAATAGGAAAAAATATTTGAAGAAGATATTCCCAATCCTCCTCAAGTAATCCCTGTCTCATCTTTTCCCTCATCTTCTGCAATGGGAGAGTGGATTATACCCCTCAAACTTTCTCACTTTGATGATTAAAATTTCTTTTAAAATAGGAAAAAAATTAAAACCACCAACCTTGCCCCACTCACTCACCGGTCCATTCTACTCCTCACCAAAAAACCAGTCAACTCCTTCCTCCTCCTCACCAAACCACCTCACCCACAACCTACATCTCACCATCCACCTTCATTTCAAGGTCCCCCCTGGTCTTCCTCCTCATCCTGCTGCTTCTGCTCCAAATCCATCAAGCAATCATCAAGGTAATTCCCCCCCTGCTCCTCCTCATCCTCCTCCTCCACCTCCTGGTTGATCAATTGATAAATTAGTGATTGATTTTCCATACCCCCCCCTCCTCATGGTCAATTTATTGTTAATTAATCAATCAATAAACCATCTCCTCCTCCTCCTTTTTGATTTATCAATTGTCAATCAATAAAGAAATAGTCTTTCTCCTCCTCCTTGATTTATCAATTGATTTCCCTGTTCCTCCTCCTCCTCCTCCTCCTCCTCCTCTTTAATCCATGATACTGATTATTATAAAAACTGAATGGTCTTTATCATTATCATTATCATTATTATTTGGATAGGATCATTGACCAGTATTTTTTTTCTATGTTTGTCAATCATCCGCCTTGATTATAAAATGACTAATTATGGTTTTATTTTTTGCATTTTTTCATTTTTTTCATTTTTTTGTTGATTCTTTGCAAAGAAAAAAAATCTTTGACCCCTTGTTACTTCTAGACTGGCCCTTTTTCTTGAAAACCCATTCTTCTCCCACTTCCCTCAAAATTTACACAATGATTTGGATCATTTCTTGATACTCAACTCAATCAAAGTATGTGGATGGGAGGGAACAAGATGGGAGGAAATGATTTGATAATCATACAGAGAGGTGGAAAGAGTAAGGCCTGTCAGTGAAATATGGCTCAAAAGAGAGATTTGAAAATTCCTTCCAAAGTAGCAGAGGAGGGGCTCAATGAAAAGTTTGTGTTTTATGGACAAAAACTACAAAATTTGGATCTCTATCCTGCCATTGTGGCCCAAAAGAAAAAGACCTATCAAAATCACTCCCCCAAAGAGTTGTAACAAGCCAAAGAGTGGATCAAAAATTTTTATTTCTTCAGCTCTGGGAAATTAATTGTTCTTGATGAATCAGATCACAAGTCTCTTGTTTAAATTGTTGAGTTTTTCCCTTTGAATAAACTCTCTGAGAAAGATAAGAAGGACATCAACTTTTTTACCAATTTCCTTCACTAATCAAAAAAATTTGTCAACAATGTTGGTACCTCAATATATAGGGGTGGAAAAATGTGGGCAATTGGATTTCAAAAATTGACGCACAATTCTGAACTATTTGGACAGTATTTGTAGAAAGCTGCTTTTCAATCTTCTCCTAAAGGGTTATCCTTTTTGAACCTTAGTTCTTACAATTTATCTCAAGTTTTAGGCCAAATTTTTTGAAAACTAGCCAGACTTGCCTTTGAATCCAACCCTGCAACAATGATGGATAAAAATATCCCCTTCTTCTTTTGTTTGGAGTTTGGATCCAGGCTTACTCCTTTTAAATTTTCCCCACACATCACCTTCACATCTGATTCCTTCTACAAATCTCCTGATGTTGACCAAGGTAATGTTTCTGCCTATTCCTTTACACTGGTGGTTCCAACTAACAAGTAAAATGGCCAAATTATTTGCAAAAAAGGCAAATATCAAGTATTGGATGGCCAATTTGTATTTCCTCACTGGGGTTTTGGTATTGATTTCAAACAAAAAGGTGTGGTTAAAACAATTTGGGCAGCAAATAAGCACAAGCACTGTAACTTTCCTGCTGTGGAGACTGCCATTCATACAAGAATGAAAATTTCTATGCAAATAAACAAAAAAACTTGGAACAATTTCAGGGAATTGAACAGTGGAAAAATATACTCTAGAAAAAAAATATAAATCAAAATAAAAAAGATTTTTTTATTGGTGAGGTTAAAAAGAGTCTCAAATGTTGTTTTAATCAAAAATATTGTTTTTGTTTTATTTTTAAAACCTTTATCCAAGTAAATATATTTACAAGCCAAGAAATCAAGTAATTTTCTGTATTTCTTACACTGTTCTACTTCTCCCAATACCTGCAATGACTACAAATAGCCCATCTTTTTTCCGATGGCAAGTCAATCCCTCTCCTTTTCCAGTTTATCTTCCTGTCAATCCAGCTCCTTTTACTATTCTTGAAATTGAAACTCAGCCTTGTTTTACCTCCACTCTGAATAAACTTTTTGCTGATAAGCCAAACTCTCAGCTTTCTGCTTTTGAAAATCAATAGTCAGTTGATGATCCCACCTTTGTTATGAAAATTGAAGTTTTTCCAATTCAATTTAAAATTATACTATTTTTTGTAGGGGAATATCAATGAGATGGATTTCAAAAGAAAGGAGATTCCATCAATGCACTGAATTGAATCTTGCTTCTCCACGATATGTTCAAATCCAGGAAAATTGGAAGTTTTTCTCCTCTGTGGAAGGCTATTGGGGTTGATGTTGATGGAATTGGAGGCCTTTTTCATTCCCTTTGCAGAGGAGGTTTGTGTGGGAACATTATAAATGTCATTTTAAGGTGATGTGGGAGGCCCAATTTTCTTGTGTGTTTGGTCATTAAGGAAAGGATGAGGCTGTTTTTTTAAATTTTAAATCAGTCAGGATTAACCAGAGAAGACAAGAAATTCCTTCCTTACTTGAACAGATGTTGATTTTAATGGCAATACTGGAATATCTTGCTCCCCATAGGCCAAGTTTTCCAGTTTTTTCACCCTAGGGAAGGAAAAATTGAAAGATGTAAGTGAGGCATCCAAGAAAGGTTTTGAAGGGTTGATCAATGCTGATGTGGAAATGATTGGATCTGGCTGTGTTTGAATATCCTTCTAAAAATTGGATCGGTGCCACTCAAAGGTTTCATCAGGATCATTTTTTCTTGGAAGATCATCTTCATCCAAGTCTTCAGCATCAATGGAATTGGATTTTTGGGCATCAAAAGGTTGATGATAAATTCAAAACTCCCAGTAATGTGGGAGTTTTGTGAGGTCCTAGATGGCTAAATGGACGCGTCAAGGCCCATACATGCGTCCAAAGCGCCTGTGCAGGCTGAAACAGGCGTCTACACACGTTGAAAGTGTTGTTTCAAACACGTGCAATCCCCACGGGGTTGTATACCCCCTGTAGACAGTGTTTTTGAGTTGTGTATCCCCGTACACAGTGGTTTGGAGGCTTGTTTGGGGGTACACAGCCCCCTGGGGGTTGTGCAAAAGCTTTTGGGACCCCCTGGACCACATTTGGGTTCCATAAACCCAGATTTGGGATCAACGCATACAATGTGGGGCTATTGGACCACACCTAGCAATCATTAAGTGAAACCAAAGTGAATATAAAGTGAAATAAAGCAAATTTCAAGTGAAACTAAAGAGAAACGGCATACAAAAATCCCAATAAACTTGATCTTTCTCAACTCAAAAGTGAGAAAACTTGGTAGTTGTTCAATTGAAATTTGGATTGAATACTGAAGTAGCATTGCATTTTTTTTGCATTATGGGAACAGTTGCAAGACCTCCTTTTTTAAAAATGGCTGCTTTGAAGGACTAAATTGATAGTGCCATGAAAAAATCTGCAGAAAAAAAGGATTTGGTTAATGAATCATTGGAAGACCCAATTCAATCCTCATCTAGGGTGAAAATTGAGGAACAAAATGTTTCACAAATAGACATGAGCTCTGGTGGCAAGTAACATTTTATGTTACTCTGGTCTTTGCCTGATTTAATTTGATGGAAAATGATTGGTGGCTTGTAACCATGACTATTTAAATATGAAAGATACACTTTCCCCACCTCTTGTGAAAGCTTTTCCTACTAGGGAAGAGGCACAAACATATTTTCAAACATGGGCAATGAAGCATGGTCACTCTTTAAAAGTATTCAACTCAAAGTTTGATAAATATGTGGATTTAGCCTGTGATAGACATGTTTTTTACTCTGGGAAATTGCTCACCAAATGGTCAAGGCAAACCCACACAAGGGCGGTGGGGTGAAAGTTTTTAATCCATGCTAGTCACACGCAGGCAGATCCCTTGTGAAAAATCTCCTACAAGAATGATTAAAATAACCATGAACCATCTCCACACCTCTCAGTGCATCCTCACCTGAGGAGAATTCCTGGGGTAGCCTTAGACAATTTAAAAGAAGGCATGAATGATGGACTCAATACAATTCAACTCAAAAGAAAATTGAGCAAGATCAATGGTGGCAAATATGTTGATGACCCAACAAATCATAACAATAAGCATAAGGTAGCACTTGAAGAACTGAAGGAAAAAATTGTTATGGAGGTCTTCTTTGAACAACTTGGTAATTCAGGTTGGGTTCATCAAGAAAATTCCATGGAGAGGGTCACTTGGGGGCCCTATTGTTGGCTCACCCAGAGTCATTAAAGCTTTTCAAGCAATTTCATCATATAGCTACAATGGATGGTACTTATAAGACAAGTAATTACAACAACCCCCTATTTCATGTCATAGGAATTACTTGCAACCAGAAAACTTTCACAAAAGCTTATGTTTTTATAAAAAAAGAAACGTTTGAGTCCTACAGTTGGTCTGTAAATGCGCTAAAGGAGTTGGCTTATGATCCTGAGAGACTTCCCAAAGTCTTTGTGATGGACCATGAAAAAACTTTGATCTGTGCTCTACCACAAATATTCCCCAAGTCAACCAGAAAGTGCTGTCAATGTAAATTTTCTAAAAACATACAAGCAAACTGTAAAGTGCACTTTAATAATGATGTTGAAGGGTAGAAAAGCTTTATGTCTCTGTGGGATAAGGGAAATGTCAAATTCATGGCTCATTGAGCCATGCACATGGCTCAAAAGGGGCCATGTGGCACGCCACATGGTTCAATCCAAGCCATGTACAACCCCCCATGGCTCAAAGAGTTGTGCGGCCAACCCAACCTGGTCCGCCAGCCTGTTGGATTCCACATGACTACATTCAAGCCATGTGGAGTTGTACACGGCTCAAATGTAGTTGTGTGGCATCCCACACCCCACAGGACCGTGGTGAGCCAAAAAAATGGAATGAAAGGGCACTAGCATAACCCATGAATCAAATAAACCTTCCAAAAAACAGGAATCAACCAAAAAATCAAAGAAATCAAAAAATGTTGATTTTTTGGTTAAAAAAACAAAAAAATAAAAAAATAAATCAAAAACAAAAAAAACTAGGACTATCCAATGGACTAGAGCTAAAGTAAAAAGACCCAAAAAAACACAAGTAACTGGAATAGCCCTAAACTAAAAATAACAAAAAAAAGACAAGTAACATGACAAGCCCTTAAGTAAAAAAACCAAAAAAAATACAAGTAACTTGAAAAGCCCTAAAGTAAGTTCAAATTGACTAGCCCTAAAGTAAAAGGGACAAAAAATTAAAGAACTCTTTTTACCAGCCCTAAAGTAAGAGTGCCAAAAGAAATACCAGTCTTTTGACCAGGGAAAAGATACAAGAAGTCATTTGACCAGCCCTAAAGTAAAAGTGCCAAAAGAAATACAAGTCTTTTGACCAGCCCTAAAGTAAAAACACCAAAGATAAAACAAGTTCAACTTGTGTTAAGCTGATCCAATCCCAAGCTTAAAATAATTTAATCTTGTGATGGAATCAGCCCAACACAAGTTGAACTGAATTACCAAATGATGTTCAAAATTTGATAAAACTTTATATTAATAGAACTTGTTTTCTGAATTAGAATTACAATTCATATGAGACCCAATTATAAAATTAAGTAAAATTCTATAATATCTAAAATCTAGAATACATTTGCAGTTGATCTTTGAGATGATCAACCCAACCAGAGGCTTTTTTAGAAATCAAGGAACGCGGTTTTTCTACAATGGGCAGGATTGGAATCATTTCTCCCTCAAGTACTAATAGAACACAGTGGTTATTTTTTACAAAGGAAATGAAAATTGGATCTTATTGATCAGTAACACCATTTTTCATTGGAGTATAAGTATCCCATGACTCCAATGAAATGAAACATCATGAAAAATAACTTAGTATTCATTTATTTAATCAGATTGATTAAATGAATACTCACCAAAGATGAGCTTCTGGTTGAGCTTTGCTGCAAGTTCTCTTCATCTGAAGAGGATTCTGATTCCAAATTAAGTGATCCCAATTCAGTTTCAGTCTCTTCCTTTGAACTATGAAATACAGATTCAGATTCTGCCCACTTTGACTAAAAATTCATAATTAGTTAGGAACTAAGTTCATTAAACCAAAAAAATGAACATATTCCAAAAGAAAATACTTACAATCTTTTGTCTTTTCTTATTTGCAGCCCTTCTAGTCCTTTTTCCCCCCTTGAGTTGTTTTTCAACATGCTCAAAAAAAGATGGTTCTTGCCGCATATCTTTCAATTTTGGCCTACCCCTACTTGATTGTAAGACTTTAGGTTCAAGTCTTGGCTTTGATCAATATTTTGTAATATTCTGAGTGCAATAATTCAATAGGCCACTTTGCTCATGATCTGGCAATTCCAAGATCATTGCATTCACTTTTTCACGTAACTGAGGAATGCTTAGAATTTCATTGAAATTGCACTTGAAAAATTCAAAAGGATCATCCATTAGTGAATTAGGAATCATTAATCAAAAAGTATTTCTCACATAGTTATTTGAACAATCCAACTTAAGCCAACTTACAGAACTAGAACTGCAAGGGTCATAGTCCAACCTCCACTGAGGATGAACATCTTTGGGTACCACAGATCCTCTGAATTCTAGACAGTCACCTATTTGGTGGGAACAAGGAAAACTCATAGTCTTGGAGTATGACTCGGTGCACACTTTGCCATCATGATCATTTTTGAACTTCTCAAATTGTTACCTCATAAGCTGAATTGCCTCTAAAGATAATTTGTATCCCAATGGTAACAGTTCAGGTTGGAGAGCTTTCCCTAATTTAATTCAAGAGTTTTGTAGTGATGCATCAACCAATTTAATTTGATTGAAAACTGTTCCCTCAAGGTTTTTCCAAAAATCCAACATTTTTCCCAAGGATTATTCAAGGAATTGTTTGAGAGTTGCATGGGCCCCTTCAACCCAAGAAGAGGTTTTGTTTCCAAAATCTGGGTTTATACAAGTCCACGCCGTTAAAAATTTCTCTTTGATAGCAAAAATGTTATTTTCCATATACTCAAGCACATCCTCATAGTCTTTCAAGAAACACTATACAAGTCAAAAGGTCAGAACCCAAAACTAGGAAGAATAAGAAGCAGTGATTTAGACCTACTCCGAGTTCCACATCATTGACCTCGGCCTCCTCCTTGGTCTTTGAGGCCCCATAATTTTCCCAGGGGGTTGTTCCCCCCCAAAAACGGCGTTTTTGAGCTGTGTATGGGGGTAAACGGCTAAAAATTGTCATTTTTGGGGCGTAAACGGCTCCTACATAACCCCCCGGGGGTCGCGCGTGATTGAAACAGCCCTTGGTAGTTGTCTATGGGCCCCCACAGCTCATTTGAGCTGTGTAGGGCCCTAAACAACTACCTCATGGTTGGAGCTGTGAATTTAACATCACCTGTGGGCTAAGTATGGGGACTCAAAAACCAAGGAGGAGGCAGAGGTCAATGATGAAGAACTTAGAGTAAGTGCCAAATCACTGCCTCTACTGTTAACTCCCTAGTTTTTGGTTGCTTACATTATGACTTGTATAAAGTTTTTTTGGAAGACTGTGGGAATGTACTTGAGTATATTGATCATAATATCTTCTGTATCAAAGAGAATTTTTTAACTGCTTGGACTTTCAAAAACCCAGACTTTTGAAATAAAACATGGTCTTGGGTTGAAGGGGCTCATGCTACTCTCAAATAATTCCTTGCAAACTCTTTGGGAAACATGTTGGATGTTTGGAAAAACCTAGAGGGCACAGTTTCCAACCAAATCAAATTGGTTCAGACTGCACTTTAAAACTCTTGAATAAAGATTGGAATATTTCTTCCTACTGAAATGTTACCATTGGGATACAAGGTGTCTTTACAAGCAATCAAACTTGTTGGGGATCAATTAGAGAGGTTAAAGTGGAACCATGATGGGAAGTGTGCACCAAGTCATACTCAATGACTATGGGTTTTCCCTGTTCCCACAAAATAGGGGACCTACCAGCGTCAAGAGGCTCTGTTGTGCCTGAAGATGTTTATCCTCAGTGGAGGTTGGATTATGACCCTTGTGGTTTTAGTTATGAAAGTTGGTTCAAGTTGAATTTTTCAAATCACTTTGTGATTAATACTTTTTGATAAATGCTTTTTGAATGATGATTCCTACTTGAAGAAAATGATTATTCCTACTTGAATAAAATTTGATCCTTTTGAATTTTGAAAGCTTGATGTTGATGAAATGCTCAAAAATTCTCAGTTACATGAGAAGCCCAATTCAATGATCTTGAATTGTCCCAATCAAGGTTATCTCCGGCTTTTCAAGCACTTGATCAAGGAGAAGGCCAATTATTGATCATAGCCAAGACTTGAACCTAAAGTATTTTAATCAAGCAGAGGCCATCCAAAATTGACATATACCTGGTCAGATCCTTCTTAATTTGAACACATTGAAAAGGAACTTAAGCGTGCAAAGAGAAGTAGAAGGGCACTAAAGAAGAAATGACAAATGATTTAAATTCTTTTCTTTTGGGAAAGGTTCATTTTTTTGGTTTAATGAACTTATTGAGAAGTTTTTATAGTCCAAGTCAAGCTCTCATCTGAATTTCATAGTTCAGTTGAAGAGACTGAAATTTCATTGGGTTTGGTGCTGTTGGAATCCAATTTCTTTTTAAAGGATGAAGCAGACACAATGGAGGAGTCAAACAGAAGCTTATCTTTGGTGATTGGTGATTTCTTTAATGAGATTAGAATTTTGGCTGAATACTTTTTGATTTCAGGAAGTAAATTACATCAATCAAATACCTGAGAACTTACATAAGTTCTTGGGTGAGATTTGAGATCCAGTTTCTGATGGAAATTGTGGTTTTAGAGAAATTGCTAAATAACTTGCTTATGATGAGGATGGATGGTTTAAATTTTGGAAAGAAATTCTTGAACTATTGAGGAAAAATAAGGGGTGCTATTCTAAGATCCTTGGTGGCAGTAAAGATGATGAAAAGATAGAACAAAGACTTGATGTCAGTGACATCAAGGAAAAGATCCCCTCATCAAAATGGCTTTCAAAGCTTGACATGGGTCAAATAATAGCTGATACTTAACATGATTCCAATGAAATGAAACATGTTTGTCTTCCATTACTCCTATGAAAATGGGTTTAAAAGAAAAATCAGATCCTATGTTCATTTTCTTTGTTAACAATAAACATTGGGTCCAGCTTGTACTTAAGGGTGATGTGATTCCAATAATTCCCATAGTTTCCAAACCACATTCCATGATTTATAAAAAAGCAGTTTTTTGGGTTGAACACCTCAAATATCAACTTGAGTTGTATTCTAACTTATATATTAATTTCATCATTTGGGTTAGGTCTAACAAGCTGATATTGTACTTCTATCAATATAAAGGGTCATCACCTTTTGAACATCATTATGTTGAGTGTTTTGAGTTAACATCATTATGATGAGTGTTTAGAATGAGATTTTCATGGTAATTCAGTTCAACTTGTGTTGGGCTGATCCAATCACAAGCTTAACTTTTGTTAAGGTTGTGATGGGATAAGCTTAACACAAGTTGAACTTTTTTTGGGGGGTTTTACTGTAGGGATGGTCAAAAGACTTGTATTTTTTTGGAACTTTTACTTTAGGGCTGGTCAAAAGACTTATTCCATTTTTTGGCCCTTTTAATTTAGGGCTAGTCAAGTTGAACTTGAATTTTTTACTTGAGTCTGAGGACAACCAGTTGGTTGTCTTCAGTTTCATTTTTTTTATTTTATTTTTATTTTTTTTTATTTTTTTTTTATTTTTTTTTATTTTACTTTTATTTTATTTACTTATTTTTATTTTATTTCCTTTATTTTTGTTCTTTTTAATCAAAAAATCAACTTTTTTTGATCTTTTGGTTGATTTCTGTTTTTTTTTTGTATTTTTATTTAGGTTATTTTGGTTTATTTTATACCCTTTATTTATTTTTATTTTTATTTTTTATTTTTTTTTTGCCCACCAGCCTTGTTGCCATGTGGCATGGCTACAAAACTAAATTTGAGCTGTGTAGAGCCCCACACTCAAATTTTGTGGGGTCTGCATGGCTCAGGTGTAGCCATGTAGTCATCCCATAAGGTTCATTTGAGCTGTGAATTTAACATTACCCTTTTCAAGCTCATGTTCCATCTGGAACCCCTATCAAAAATAAAAATAATCTTCTGAAAACTATAAAAATTCTGTATTTTTTAAATAATCATGCTTGAATGATCAAAAATAAAGAGGAAAAAAACTATTTTCAAAGAAATACTTAACTGAGGGGTTTCATATTCCAACAAGAGTGGGAATATTCAAGCTGGAATAATCCATCCTTGAGATAATACAAGTTAAATTTCTTGAGGAAAGGAGTCCCAATGTAGGAAGTATAATCAAAATCAATTAATTTAATTTATCTATCAGAATATTGATCATATGTCATATTTTAAACATTTTATCATTAATTTTGTTGTTTTTATTTTTATTTTTACAAAATTTCTGATCATTTTTATGATGTTTGACTTCATCATTATATTCATTCATTTTTTTGAAAATTAGAAACACTCCAAAAACCCCTTGATTCCTCTTTTTTGATTCTGTTGTTAAATGAAAAAGGTGTATTTATTTGATTTTATTTTATATTTTCCTCTTTGTGAAAAGCTTATTTAATTTCAATCAGAAATTTGAAATTCTATAAAAAGAAATGAATTCTTTGAATCATTTATTTATTTATTTTTTGTGAAATTTTTGTTGAAATATTTCCACATGCTTGAATTGATTTCATAAAATATTTATGTTCAGAATTTTTTTATGCTTTATATGTTTAGGAAAAATGTATTTAAATCCCATCAGAAATATTGACTTTCATAAAAAAGAATTATTCATGGTATTTTTTCATTGCTTTTGTAATTAATTAAGATTTTTCTGAATATATAGACATTTTTTGATTCCTCTCATGAAATATTTATGTGTAGCATATTTTCATTTTTCAGTTCATGTTTGATAACCCAGGCTAAATTCATGCCAAAAAAATAACTAAGTCCATGCTGTTTTTCAAAAATGGCATGATTCTAGCAATTATTTTGTTAATATAATGCCAAAAGGAAATAATTTTTGAGAGTTTTTGATACATTTAAAGGCCTTCATAATTAGGTCCAAAAATTTAAAAATTGAAAGAATTAAATGTTATTTCACAATTTGTTCCATTTTTTGATAAATTGTCCTTTAATTATTTTGGAAGATAAGGAGAAAATTAAATTTTTCAAATATAACAGGCAATTCAAATATGAATTTTGCCAATTTTTAGTGATTTATTTTCCTGCAAAAAATTGGATGAACATAAAGAAAAAAATGTTCTTTTAATTTTTTTTTCCATATCTTCTTGAAGCATTTTCCAATTTTCAAGCTTTTAGTCTTTTAGTGGGCACTTAAAATTTCAAAAGAAAACTATCTGAGGATTTTTTGTAGTTCTTATTTTCCATAATTAAAAACACAAAAGTTTCATTTTTTGCTTTAACTCATTGATTCAATAATCAATAGAAAAAGAAAATTATGAAAATCCAGGAAAAAAACAAAAAAATCATTCAATCAAAATCAATTTTTAATAAATTCACTCTTGGATGTACAGACTTTGTAGGATGAAACAAAGTTTTTAAAACAAGTTCTAATTTATTATGAGTCAAATCCTAACATTTTTATTCCTTACTAGCAAAAGCCTTCCAAAGGGGACCTAATTTGGGAGCTGGCCACAGTTCAGAATTATAGCAGAAATAAAATATGTGCTTAACTTCCAAAATAATTAATCATATAGGATAAGTTTCAGAATTGGCAGAAGGAGAGGAACTGAGGGGAAAATATGTCAATGGAATCAACTTAGATAAAAGTACCACTGGCCTTTTGTATGTATCTGCCAGCAGTAGTGATGGAGTGGTGATGGTCAGCCATGAGACAAAAGTATTTGTCCAAATGTCTGCACAACTCACATATATTGGTAGTATAGTGGTTAAGTACTGGACTCATCTCCTATAATCCAACACCAAGTTCATTGGTTCAGTCCACAATGGATCCAAGAATGAATAATGATCAAGATTTTTAGAATTATAAACAAATTTTCATCATATTTAATAATATTTTATAAGTATGTTTTTAGGATTATTGATTATGGATTTGTGACCTTGATAATATATATATCAGCCTCCTGGATGCCAAGAAACTTGCTATCCTTTAGCTACCAGAGGTGATAGAATAAATAATAAATATGTTATTTAATAAATGCAGCAAAAATCCGTAAAATATTTGGATTAAGCTTATTGCAAGGTTAAGTGGTTTGGTTATGGTTTATTGTTTTAAATCAATATGAATAAATTGATTATTAAATATTTTTATAGAGGGGCCACAATTATATTGGGGATCTTTAACACCTCTCTTCAGGGATTTCAGTATGAAAACACATAGTCCTGGTTACTTTGGGCTCTTTAGTTTAAAGGTTATTTTACCCAAAGATAATATGTATATAAAATACACGGTGGAGTGGCAGGGCCTTGTAACCAAGCTGCCACGACAGAGAAAGGATAATAAAACTCACTGATATATTATTAAATCCTTTGGGTATCTGTTTGAGACGTGCACTGATGGGTTAAACCTGTATACTGGGGTTATAAGGTTGTTCAGCAGTTTTAATTGATAAAAAAAGAGTTTGAGGATGGATATTATTGATCAGAATTAGCCATAAATCACTTACTTATCCCTTATAAGTACTTGATTAACTTGGCACAGTGTCTGGATATAAATATAACTGGGTCTCTGCCCATCAATATCCTCAAAAGAGCTCTTTATTTATAGCTTTTGGAGTCCCAATATTGTCCTTCTGAGGGGTACAGGGGCTCAAAGGGACGGACACTAAGGCTAGCAGTGTAACCAGGGGTAGCCTTTCACGTGTTCTTGGTGCTATAGCACGGGTAACATCTAATTCCTCAGGGTATGGGAATTATTCTACTTTATAATAGATATTAGGACGTGTGAATAACACTAATCTGTCCCATTTATGTATTATTTAATTAATTATCCTTAGTAAATGTTCCCAGTAATTCAATAATTATTTAAATAGACATTTCTACCGACATCCTGATGTCAGGTGAGTTCTCATTACGTATTAAATAACTGGAGTAAAGTCATGATATTGATTTTACTCCTTATTTTCGAGTTCCAGTTGATTTACTAAGATAATTACTTAAAAATATAAGTCATGGGAATTCATGTAATATTTTTACATCATTAGTTTTCTTAGTATGTCACGAAGATATTAATGTCTAGTAATTCTCATAAAAGTATATTCAAGTATTTTAATATATTTTTAGAAGTTGTCATTGTCTTATTTTCGACATTCTTGGTACTTTGAATTATATTTAATAAAAAATAAGTATAAGGGTTATTTAAGTATTTTTATATAATATTATGTACTTTTAGACTATCTACTATCCATGTGAACATTTATTACATCTGTAGAATGTTCCCGTGTGGGTTGTAGCATGTTTACGCGGTACCTAAGGCTCTCAGGCCGCCTGTCACTCTGTCAACCCATAGTCCCGTGGCTGCGTACTTGTCAGAGGCCCGGGGCTGCGTACACAACCTTGACGGAGTGGAAGGGCTGTATCTCAGCCGCGCGGGGGTGCATTGGCTGCTGCGGCTGCATGTGGGAATTGTGACAAAACACATTTCCGTCTGTAAATCCTAAAATATACACAAAACCTCAATTCTGACTGAATTTTAGGTGTGAAACCTATACGTGACAATATGTGTGAAATATTTAATTGACCAAAAGCTCAATAGTGGAGCCATAGTATTTTGGTCTTTCTTTCCTTAATTATTTAAAAATATAATGAGTTGGATTTCAAGGGTGGGGTCAGTGAGTGACCCTACCTGATTTTGAGTGGAGAATCCATTTCTGTAATAATATTTATGGTTTTCCTACTCCTTCTTAGGTTAATTGTATTTTTATTATTATTATGTTATTTATGTTACTTTTGCAGCTTGCTTTGCAATAGTAGCAAGCTGACAATATATTTTCAAGATGGAGATCCAATGTAACTTTAAATTAAGTTATGAGGACTCAGATGCGTCCCAACTATTGATATAAAGCTTCCAAATATGTTCTATTCTTTTGGGAATAAGTTATATTAATCATTTTAAGCAATACTCTCTACTCTGTATAGACAAATTTCCTAATCTTAATCTGATCCCCCTTTGGGATGTAAATATACTTTGATATACCTCACTGAGCCTTGAGAGCATCCACTCAGAGGCCCCTGAGCTTATTTTTAAGGTATAAATCTTGTAATACAATTTCCAATAGTATACCTACTCTATATGTATAATGTCCGCCAAGGTACTAGGAATTAAGAGATGAGTACATGCCAAGGCTATCAAGTTATATTTAAAAAGAGGTATGTAATCATTCTGTGGTTTTCTGGGACTTCTAGACCATTCCTTTGACTGATTTCAATTCCTAGGATCATTCAATTGACCTTTGGGGTATGTAAATAGAACCCTTTAGATTGAAAATCCTCCCCAATAGGGTGTATCAAAGTTAGAAAAACTGCCATTAGAAACCCACCATTTTTTTTGGCCAAAGCCACCATTCAAAATTTCAGGTTTCTAAAATAAACATACTCCCTAACTGGTTTATTTCAAAATGGTTTGTTTGATGAAAATGGCAGGTTTCAAACATCAAACCCACCATTATCATCCATCCACCATCCATTGCATGCAAAACACTTATCCACACCACCACCTCAGCAAATCCATACAAATTCCATCTCCATCACACATCACAAAAATATCATCTCCATCGATTCACATCTACATTGCTTCACATCTCCACCACTTCACACACATCCCATCATCACCTCATCACCCCACATCAAATCATCATATTTCTCAAAATTTCCAATCAAACTTCCCAGCAGCAAGTTGAAAAATCAAAACATCTGACTGAAATTTTTTTATTATTTGACTCTGATTCAGAATCAGATTTGGAATCAACTTTGTTAGCTTTGAATTATCTATTTTAAAAGCAATACATGGTTCCAAGAAGACACTCTCCACAACCCTATTTATGAAAGGCAAAAGCCTCATCTCCTCCCTGACTTAAGCTTTCAGCAACTGTTCCAAACTCTATTGCCTTCATTCATGAAACTTATGGGGATGATTGAAGACCACAAAATATTCCAAATCAATTATTGTAAACCTCAATGCAATTCAGCTATCCAAATACCCATTTCTCTTTGTAGATTGGGATCAAATGGAAATGTAGCAGCAATTTATTGATTAGAAAATATATTCTTGATCAGTTATGGAACCATTGACTTATACAACAGAAGAGTCATGATTGCTATACTATCTTTCCATTTCTAAGTTCTTTTTTGGCCAACCAAAGAAGAATTCAAGGAGATATCACAAGTAATTCAGAATGAAGGCTTTCCTGGTTGCATTGGTTTTGTTGACGGAACCACCATCCCCTTGAGTCAAAACCTCAAGATAGATGGCAACCATTATTTTTATTTGCAAAAAAAGGCAATTGATTCATTTATTTTCCAAAACATTTGATAAAACACTGGCAAAATATGTTTTATCTGTTTTTATAGATACTCTGTGGTACCAAAACTTGTTTGTGATAACAACAAGAAGTTCATATTGCTCCATGCTGGCCTTCCAGGTTCATGTAAAAATTTGCATGTTTTCAATTGGATGTGGATTGCCCAAAAACCAGAGAACTACTTTGACCAATATCAATACCTTTTGGCTGATTCAGCCTATGATAGCAGGAAATATGTGGTTCCGGAATACTGCAATTTTCATCCAACAATCAAGCCAAAACTGATTTCAACTATCATCTTGACCAATCCCAAGTTTGGATTTAGCATTCCATAGGTATCCTGAAAGGAAGATGGGCCAGCTTACAGGAAATGCAAAAACAGCTTCAAAATTTGAAAGACATTAAGATCCTTGTCAACTAGATTATCACTTTTCTAATCCTTCACAACCTTCTGGCTGACACCAAAGATGATTGGGACAAAATATTTGAAGACAATATTCCTGATCCTCCTCATGTCATCCCTGTCTCATCTGGTCCCTCATCTTCTGCCATGAGAGATTGGATTCTACCCTCACACTTGCTCACTTTGATGAGTAGCATTTGGTTTTTAAATAGGTAAGTCACACCAAATCTTTTCAATTTGGTGGTTCAAAAAACAATTGTAGGCTGACTCTGTTTCTTTTTTCTCTTTTTTTGTTGAAGTTAAAAAAAAAACAGAACCAAAAATTCCAAACCACTTGTCCACTCCCACCATTCCAACCCTTCCTACACCTCAACATCCACCTCCACCTCACCATCCACCATCCACCTCACCATCCACCTCACCATCCACCTCCACCTCATCATCCACCCCCAACTCAACATTCAAAATTCACCTCACCATCAACCTCCTACTCATTCCATCACTTTAGGAAACCCCCTCCTCCTTTGGTCAGAACCCTTGTTAAGTTCTCCCCCCCCCTAACCTCCTCTTCCTCCTCCTCATCTGTTGCTCATTTTCTGTTTGTTTCATGTTTAGGACCCCCCTGCATCCTTTCTCACTCCTTCAGGTAAGCTAAAACCCTCCTCCTTCTCGTCCTTCTCCCTCTCCCTCCATCCCAATCAACCCATCAATTGAAAAATTGATTTTTAATCAATTGACCAATTGATTTGTCAATCAATTTGCAATCAATTTTTTGATCAATGGCAAATCAATTGATAAATTGATTTGCAATCAATTGGTTGATTGATGGCAAGTCAATTGTAAAATCAATTGCGCGTTCTACTCCTCCTCCTCCTGAAAAATAAATCAATAAATCAATCAAAGCTCCTTCTCCTCCTGCCTCATGATTAAAAAGGGGACTGACTCTCTTTTTTTGACTTTTTTTGTAGGAAATTTCACTGTTAATGATTTTTTATTTTCTATGTTTGTTGATCACCTATGTTGATTATACCAGACTAATGAATTTTTTTTTATTCCATGCAATGCAATCCATCATTCCACCCCTTTTACCACCCTTTCTTGATGTGCTATTCTTCTCCCACCAAACTCAAAATTTTAGACAAAAAATTGATCTCCATCTTGATCCTCACCCCAATCAAAGTACACGGTTGGGAGGGAAAAAGATGGAAGGAGATATTTTGAAAAGAATACAGAGAGATGAGAAGAAAAGGGCTTCCCAGAGAAGGGGGGCTCAAATGAATGATTCTGAAATTGCATTGGAAGTGACTGAGGAAACAATTCATGAAAAGGTTGTTTGGTTGTCACACAAACCATGTCCTTTGGATCTGTATCCTCCCATTTTCAAGAAAACTCAAAACCCCCCCTGGATAGTTGGAACAACCCAAAAAGAAGATCAAACAATTCAATTTCTTGGCTCTGGAAAAGTATATTTTCAAGATCAATTGGATCATGAGGCTATAGTTGCAATAATCAAATTAATTGCTTTGAATGAGCTCTCTGAGCAAGAGAAGAAAGACATAAACTCAGTCACACCATTCCTTCACCAATCCAGAACATTTTTTAACCCTGTGGGTCCTGATAAATTTTTGATTGGTAACCAAGAACAAGCTGAAATGTATTTCAACAAAAACAATAGAGGATGAGTATTTTGAAATAAATGAAAAGAGATCAAACAATAGATATAGAAGAATCAAAACCAATGGAGTTATAACTGGCTGATATCTTTGATTCAAACTGAGTGAAGCTTTTGAACAAGAATAGAAAGGAGATGATAGTCTCATAGGGTGGTAAGAGTCAGTGAATGGTTGGCTGAGAAAAAAAGAGGGCAGTGATGATGTACTATAAGCCCAATGAACAGATTTTAAAGCCAGAAATATATTGAGTAACTTGATGGACTCAAGCGCCTTGAAAAACCTGCAGTTAATGATGAGTAAGCATGCTGGTGAAGATTTGAAAGATTGCTTTTCTTACTTTGATCAAGCTGGCTACTAGTTGCCTTGATTTGATTGTAAGTTTTTGGGTTTATTGTTAGGTGAGAAAATAATAAGAGTGACTTGTGAAATTTGAACCCATTGTCATCATTGTTGTGCTTTAAGAGGAGCAATTGGTTTGATTGTAATTGAGAGTCTGAGTCAAAATTAAACAGAGTGTTCTCAGAGGGAATTGTAGGATCCCGCTGCTCACCATTTGGATCATGATAGGAATGAGAAGTACAATAAGGAAGAAAACAAGAGAATTAGAAAAGAACAAAAAATAAAAGAATTTAACACTCCCCCTCAACTCCAAACTCAGTTATAAAGAGAATTAAAGGAATTTACTAGTCTGGTGTTTGAGGTTTTGTTAGCTGCTTTAGTAAGTGCATTGGCTGTCATCAAGAGAGAAGGTATCAGTTTGTGTTTGATCAGGCCATTTTTGTAGTTGTTTCAAAGGCTTTTGGTTTTAAGGTTGATGTGTTTGGCTTTTGAGACAGATCCAAATTTTTTAATTTTGTTGTCAAGCCCTTTATTATCAATAAGATGGAGCGGAAATTTGAATTTTATGCAATAGATCTCTTCAATGAGTTGATGCAACCAGCAGACTTCTAAGTGACAGCTGGATAAGGCCACACACTTGTATTCTGTAGATGAGTGCATAATGCTTTGTTGTCTTCTACTGGTCCAGTATAGTGGACTCCCTTTGAAGGAACAAATAAATATTCTTTGAGAGATTCTTGAAACAGGTTTTTCGCCCCAGGTGGTGTTGCTAAAACAGATTAGTCTGTCAGAGATTGAGCGCTGTCCAAGGGTGAGACTTGGATTTTTTTTTTATAGATAAATATTTCCAGACATGACAAATTTTGTTCCAGGGAATCAAACCTGGGCCTTCAAAGTTTTTTGCTAGAATGGATACAGCAAAGATGATATCTGCACAAGCAAGGCCAGCATTGAAGTTCAACCAACCTATTGGTGAACCATAGTTAATTTTGAGATCAAGGAATTTTTGATGATTGTTTTCACTAGCTGGAGAAAGATGTAGTCCGGGAGTAAGTGGCGTTGACACTGCTTGGCAGTTAGTCATATTTAGCTTGCTCAGGCCCTTCTCAATGTGAAGAGGTAAAGACAGTTGGATGAGCCCATCCTTGCAAACAGCCTTCATTCCCAAGGGCTTATTTGCTTTTTGTGCTGAAAAGTTTTGGAACTTGGTAAGAAAAGATTCTTTAAAGTGCTCAACATTTCCTGCTAAAAAAAGATTGTCTACATGAAAGAAAACAACTGAGAATCCATATTTTCCAATGTATAGACATGAATCACAATTGGATTCAGTGAATCCCTGTGACTTGATCTAGACGCTTGGCATTTAATACCAATTTCTTGGACCTTGTTTGAGTCTATACAAGGACTTCTTGAGTCTTAGATATTAGGAATTATGATTGAAACCAACAGGAGTACTTAGAAAGAATTTTTTGTCAAGTTCAGAGTGCAAAAACGCGCCTTTGAAATTAAGTTGTAGGAGTTCAAGACCCTTGTCAGCAGCATAGGTAAGAACAGCTTGAAGAGATGCAACTTTCACAGTAGGTGCTTAAGTATCAAGATAATCTAGGCCATATCTTTGGTTAAACCCTTGGACACACAGGCGGCTTTTGTAGGTTTCAGGTTTGCCATGAGCATTGTGCTTGATTTTGAAGATGGGAACGGTGTTGACTGGGTTTGTAACTTCACTTTCATTGGCTTCCTCCCAAACGCCTTGATCTTCTATTGTGTCAAATTCTGCTACTGCTGACTTCTGCCAGTGTGGAATCAACATGGCTTCATCAATATTTCTTGGTAGTTTGTTGGCTAAGAAGCCATATCAATCTGGTTGGGAGATTTTATCTTAATTTGTAATGTTGGTCGAAGATTGCGTTCTACTAACAATTTGCAGCTTGAGCTAATCTCACTTTCAGAATTCAAGGTCTTCCTCTGAGACTCTTCTTTGATTTTGAGAACTTGTTGAGTAGGATGTGTTTCTGAGGAGATGAAAAATGATTGCTTAGGGTATTTGTTGAATTTTTTGTCAACTGAGATTTGAATTGGTTCTTGATTATTGAAGATCACGTGTTTTGTGTCAATTACCTTCCCAGCTGAGTTGACTATTTTGTAAGAAAGAAGCTGCAGATTAAAACCAATTAGAATACCTGACGCTCCTTTTTCAACAATTTTACACCAAATTTCAGTATGATTGAGTTTATAAGTGAGAGAGGAACCTATGGGTTTGATGTAATCCTTGCGCAACTCCTTGTGATGCATCTTAACTCATGGTGATTCTTTGTACTTGTGTTTTGGAATTTGGTCAAGCATTGAACAAAAGCCCTTGACTAATTTTTGCCAACAGGATTTTGAAAGTCCGGAGTCAAAAATAGTAGCTCTTTCAGCCTCAATGACTGTTTGATTTGCTTGCTTGACTCTGCTGTTTTTCTGTGAATGATATGGTTCACTGATTATCTGATTAATCTGGTGTGTCCGGTAGTAAGCTTGAAGCTTAGAATTTACAAACTCTCCCCCTCCTTAAGATAACAATTTTTATTTTGATGTTGATTTTCAATGACAAAAATGATGATATTGGCTGCATTGCTTTTTGATTTAAGAGGAAAGCTTTCTAAAAAACCCAAGTAGGAGTCAATCAGGTTGAGTATTTATCTGAATTCACCTTTCAAGACAGGATTGATTTGGCCAATCAAATCTAAGTGTATCTTGTCAAAGCACTGGGAACCAGTACTTTTCTGGTGAGAAAAGATTTTGTGGGTGATTTTTGCTTTGTCACAGCTGAGACATTTGAAATTGTCCTTTTCCGCTGAAGGTATTGTATATTTCAGAAATTTTTCCATTCTGCCAAGACCTGCATGTCCCAACAAGCAGTGAACCTCCATTAGCTTGGCTTGGGAGAAATAAGAGGCTCTTGCACCAGACATCATGTCAATAACAAAAAGATTGTTGATAATCTTTCCCAACAGGAGATTCTGACCATCCTTGTAAAGTTCAAAGGTTCCTGGTTGACAGTCTGAGTCAACTGAGAGCAAAGCTGATTTTCTCATGAGTGCTCCTAAGGAAATCAAATTCAATGTTGAATCAGGAACCTATACGTCATTTGAGAGAGCAATGAAAGAATTTTTGGTAGCTAATGCTGCCTGTTTAGTTCCTTCTATGGTGATGGCCGCGTCTTTCTTGCTGGTTAGGATTTTATCTAATCTGTTACTGAGCTGAATCCTATTGAAATAATCCTTGTCAATGATCATATGTACTGAACTACCTGAGTCAAGGATGAATCAACTTGGGAGAATTTTTGTGCTGGTGCTCATGCTGCAGAAGAACAAATAAAAGTGGGACTCATCGCGTGGCTTCTGTTTGGAATTCTTACCCCAATTGTGAATATTTGAAGGTTTGAGTATGGGAAATTTGAACTGAAAGGAGCTGGCCCAGTGGGAGGTGACAGCAGGGTTATGCTCGCCATTTTTGCACCTGGGGCCATGATACAAGGCTACAATGACTGGTTCTGCATGGTCTTCTCGAGAAATCACCCCATTCTTGTGTTGAATTAAATGATTTAGCATGAGTTATATTTTCATTTTGATTGTTGTATGCATGATTTGCAATTTCATTTTTTGCTTGGAGGCTGGGAATGTAAAGAGAACTAGATAGGAAATGATGTTGGTGGGAATTTAAATTCCTACTTCAGTCATTTTATTGAGATAGAGCTTGATAGAGGTGACGAAGGCATTGATGTTGGTTCCCATTGTTAGGTGAAGAAACCCATTGAATACTCTTTCTCTGTTTGCAGAATGAGAGGAGGAAAAATGATCTTGTGTTGAGATCCAGATGAGCTTTGAATTGTCTTCATTGACATTGTTGATTACGTTGTCATAAGTGATTGAGTCTAGTTTGACCATTAAATGTGCCACAAACTCTTGATTGATTTCTTTGTTGAGAGGTACCAACTCTTCCTTGAAAATACCTTGGAGCTTGAAAAGCTATTCAAATTTCTTCCTCCACATGCTGTAGTTGTCCGCCATGAGCAGTGGAGTGGATTCAATCAAAGATTTGATGGCAAGTGATTTGTAATTCATGGATTCCCCCCCTGTTCCTGGCATTGATGATGGTCCGGATTGATCCATAGAGAGCAGAAAGGCTTTTAAATGTGATAAATTTTTCATTGGTAACCAATAACAAGCTTAAATGTATTTAAACAAATCAATAGGGGATGAGTATTTTGAAATAAATGAAAGGAGATCAAACAATAGATATAGCAGAATAAAAACCAACGGAGTTCTAACTGGCCAATATCTTTGAGTCAAACTGATTGAATTGTTTAAACAAGAATAGAAACAAGATGATAGTCTGATAGGGTGGTAAGAGTCAGTGAATGGTTGGCTGAGAAACAAAGAGGGCAGTGATGATGTACTATAATCCCAATGAAAAGATGTCAAAGCCAGCAATATATTGAGTAACTTGATGGAATTAAGCGCCTTGAGCAACCTGCAGTTAATGATGATTAAGCATGCTGGTGAGGAGTTGAAAGCTTGCAGTTCTTACTTTGATCAAGCTGGCTGCTATTTGCCTTGATTTGATTGCAAGTTGTTTGGTTGATTTTTAGATGAGAAAATAATAAGAGTGACTTGTGAAATTTGAATTCATTGTCTTCATTTTTGTGCTTCAACAGAAGCAATTGGTTTGAGTGGAATTGAGAGTCTGATTCAAAATGAAATAGAGTGTTCTCAGCGGGAATTGTAGGATTGCGCTTCTCACTTTTTGGATGATGATAGGAATGAGAAGTAAAATAAGAAATCAAACAAGATAATTAGAACAGAACAAAAAAGAACACAATTTAACAGGTCCCTCAAGATCTTGGGGTGAGATAATTTGGGCAATTGCATGGCCAAAATAAATGCACCCTCCTGAACTATTTGGACAATATTTGAAGAAAGATGCTTCCTAATCCTCCCCTAAAGAGTATACTTTGCTCAAACTCAGGTTGTGCAAAGAATCTCAAATCCTAGGCCAAATGTTCAGAAAATTAGCCAAACTGGCACACAATTCTGACAAAGAAACCATGCTGGAGAACAATTTCCCCTCTTTCTATTCATTAGAATTTGGATCTGGCCTCACTGCTTTTGACTGCTCCCCTCACATCACCTTCACCTCAGACTCCTTCTACAACTCTCCCCATATTGAAAAAGGTGATGTATCCTCATATTCCTTTTTACTGGTGGTCCCAAAAAAAAAATTGAATGGTCAAATTATCAACTACAAGGATGAATATTGAGTATCCAATTGCCAATTTGTGTTCCCTGACTTGGGCTTTGGGATTTATTTCAAACAAAAAGGCATTGTCAAAATTTTTTGGGCAGCAGCAAAAAGTACAAGCACTTTACTTTTCCTGCTGTGGATTCTACCACTCATACCAGGGTGGCCATGTCCATGCAAATTAACAAAAACACTCAAAACACTAGGAAGGACTTGGCCAAGGGAAAAATATACCTCAGGAAATAAATATGAATCAAAATAAAATAGATTTGGTTTTTGGTGGTGTTAAAAATACTCTCAAACATTGTTGCAATCAAAAATAATTTTTTTGTTTTTATTTTTTTAAAATTTTTATCACATTAAATATATTTACAAGCCAAGCAATTGAGTAATTTCCTCTATATCATCCACAGCTCTACTTCAACCAATACATGCCATGGCTACCAATAACCTATCTTTTTTTGTGGATAGCCTTTCCCTCTCCTTTCCAAGTGGCTCTTCCTGTTGATCCTTCTCTTCTCCTTTTCCTCTTTTTGAAACTGCAGCTCAGAATGTTTCAGTTTCCACTCAGAATCCAACTTTTTTTGATGAGTCCAACTCTCATCTTTTCACTTTTGAAAATCCATAGCCAGTTGACAATCCCACGTCTCCTTTTCAAATGGATTTTTTTTGGATTCACTTTGTGATTTTACTATTTTTTGGAGGAGGGGAGTAGGAATTGGCTTCATTTTGTAAGAAAGGAGAATAAATCAATGCACTTACTTGGATCTTGCTTCTCCATGATATCCTCAAATCCAGAAAAAATTCAAGTTTTTTTTTTTCCACTTTTGATGGCTATTAGGGTTGGGTTTGATGAAATTGGAGGCCTTTATCTTTTCCTTTGCAAAGGAGGTTTGTGTGGGAACTTTTTCACTCTCATTTGAAGGCAATGTGTGAGGCCCCATTGGCTTGAGTCTTTGGCTAATCAGGAATGGATGAGGCTGTTTTTTTACAATCTAAATCATTCAGGATTAACTGAAAAGAGGAGAAAAGAACTTAGTTTCTTACTTGAGCAGATGTTGATGGTAGTGGAAATACAGGAATAAGTTTCAACTCATTGGCCAAGTCTTCAAGTTCTTCCACCCCAGGAAGGGTGTGATCCAAAGAAGGAAGTGAGGGGTCCAAGGAAGGGTTTGTCAATGCTGATGTAGACATGATTGGAGCTGGTTGTGTTGGAATATCCTCCTCCACATTGGATTGGGGCCACTCATAGGTTTTGTTTGGATCATCATTGCTAGGCTGTGGATTGGCAGCCAAGTCCTCAGCTTCAACAGATTCAGATTTTTGGGCTTCAAAAGCAGCTAATGGGGTGATTTTGGCCTTCTTTCCAAATATTTCATCCATATGAACATAAAAAGGACAAATTGAGTCCAAATCATCAAAAAACAAGGTGATTCCTTTGGATTTATCAGAGTGATTGATGCCAAAGCCAGTGGAGATTTACATGGAGTGGGTTTTTTTGTACTTGGCTTGATAGTTCTTGAATTTCTCCCACATATGTTTGGACAAAAATCCTGTCTAACTTTGGTTTTATTCTTGAGTTCATTGGCCATCAGGAGATAAAAATTAACCTTAGAGGATGGAGGTTGGCCAACTTGTGTTTCATTGTTGGATCCAAAGCAATAATTTTAGTTGGATGGAATTTTGAGCCAGTTTACAAGGGTTATTTGATCAGCTCTCTTGAGCTGACTTGAGGTTTTGGAAGCTGATGGGGGGGGTTGTTGGATGTTGAGTTCATTGGGGATGTTTGCTTTGGTTGAGTGTACTTACAGGGGGAGTTTGCTGAGGGTCCATTTAAAAAGAGTAAGAGGGATGAAGGGATGAAGCAATCAAGTGATGAAGCAATAAAGCAATGAGAGTTAGGATGTGATGAAAGGGGGATGAAGTGATGAAGGGATGAATTGATGAAGCAACTTGAGAGGATGGATGTGATGAAAGCAATAAATTTATGAGAGTGATGAAGCAAGGTGAGAGTGATGAAGTGATGAGGGGATGAGAGTGATGAAGCAATGAGGATAGCAATGAAGAGATAAGATTGATGAAGTGATGAGAAAAATGAATTGAATTTCTGGATGAGGTTGGAGGTAAAAACTTTTCTCATTATGTTGGAGGTTGAAGCCAGGGGTGATGATGTGGAATGACGTTGTGGTTCCAAATATGGGACACCTGTGGACCAGTACGGGAAAAGTAAAAATTTTATGAACTTTTCTATAGCCTCCATTTAGATTCAAAAAAAAAAATTCAGAATGAGTTCTCAGTTTAGTTCCCAGTTCTCAGCCTTCCCTTCTCCTAGTTTTCTAGGAAGATCTCTTTGGTGCCTAGCGCCCGGTCCTATGTTCAATTCGCCCTTGCTTCGCGCAGCTATTTACCCTTTTTGGCCAATGCGCTGTGGAGACTCCTTTGGGATTGGGTAAAAAAGTAGCAAATAGCTTGCTGGCAGTCACTTGAGGGGGAATTTAGTATTTCAACTACAAATAAGATAGAGGAATACTAAGGTTGGTTTTGAATTGCCTGCCCCTCTGAGTACTATAGTAGTCTCACAACAATAAAAGAAAAAGAGAAATGGTGGCTGATTTTCAAATAGAGTTGCTACTATAGTAGTCTCTATCAGACCTAGGATCAATGTATTCAAGCTTGATAAGGAAGAAATGATGGAACAGATAGGTTACCTGGTGGATAGAAGCTGAGTAAGGGAAGATTCCTTTCTCCAGTCTTTTCCTTTATATATTTTTATATTTATTTTACTGGTTACTTATTGATACTCCTTTGGTGATACAGGTGATGATTTGAATAAAGCTTGAAATGGTTGGGCCTATAGTTGATGACTGATGATGATGTTTGATGATGATGATGATTGATGAAGTAGGTGATGATGATGGATGATGATGGATAAGGTAGGTGATGCTGATGACTGATGATGGTCAAGGTAGGTGATGATGATGGATGATGATGATGACTGATGATGATGATGGTGAGTGATGATGATGATGGATGATGGTCAAGGTAGGTGATGATGTTCAGGTTATGGGCACATGGTGGTGATGTTCACAGGTATGGATTATGGAGTAAATAATGGTGGTGATGGATGGTCAAAAGTATGGGTTATTGGATTGGGTCATGGTCAAAAGTATGTGTTGATGATGGTGATGGTGATGGTGATAGTTGATGGTGATGATGATGGTGATGGTGATGGTGATGATATGGGATATGGTATTGGTGATGATGATAGTATGGGTTATGGGATAATGGTTGAGAGTAGTAAAGTATGGGTTAAGGGTGCCTAAGAGGCATGGAGGTCCCTTGGGGGGAAGGATGGGGGGAACTGATGATGGGACCTGGATGGGGGAGAGAGGCCCTCTATTTATAGAAAATCCTGCCCTCAGGGCTGCCCCTGAGGGTCTCCCTGGTACAGTGAATACAGTTCATGAGGCATTTTTGCTGATCAGAGGAGGAGGCTGTGCAGGATCTACATGCATGTACACCCTTGCATGCATTGCTGTGCTGCATTGATAAAGGTGCCCCCTGCATAAATTACTTCTGTATAGTGTCCTGTATGATGCTGTACAGCCTCTGCATGCAGTGTCTTGCATATATTGCTGTGTATACAGGTGATTTGTTTGGTTCTCCATGCAGTGCCTTGCATATATTGTTTCTGTATTATGTCCTGTATGATTCTGTACAGCCTCTGCATGCAGTGTCTTGCATATATTGCTGTGTATAAAGGTGATTTGTTTGGTTCTTCATGCAGTGCCTTGCATATATTAATTATGTATACTGCTGCAGGTTTGTTTGGTGCTGTATGGTTTTACTGTATGGGGTATGTACTTGAAGGCATCCAGGGTATGTCCATGAACCTTCACTGGTCTGTGACACCTGGTAGGGGTGTGGGTAGGCCAGGTTTGATTTAAGCTGTATCTTCTAAACCATGAGAGATATAGGGGTACTTTGGCTGAGTGACTAGGGGTTATTTTTGGTGTAGAATCCATTTTGGATTTCTGTTTGATTATTGGAGCTGTCCTTATACTAGAAAATTGAGTCTGATGGCTATAGGTTAGGTTTTGGAGCACCACAGCGCGGATGAAGACCGGCTTGGCTTGCAGGCTTCTATCCAATGCTTGTCATCAGTTGGACCTCAATCATTACACTCAATCATCCTATCCACCCATCAGATTGATTGGCTCTCACTCTCCACTCAGATCATCCCTCACTTGCCGCTATCATCCTTGGTTCTGGTCCTGGTAGTCCCTCTCAACAACCCTCTTCCAATCTTCACCAAAACCACCTACTTTTGATCCCCTCAATCCCCTCATCCTCATCATCTGCTCCGTCATCACCCCGGTTTTGATTTCTTTGCCCTCAACTTCAACAATGACTACTTGGCCTTTCACGCTCAAACCCTACTTGATCAGGCTATCTTTGCCAACAATGCCATTTGATCAATCCTATCGCTCTACCAACAATCTCAAGTCAATACTAACTCTCATCTACCCCTACCCACCCCATTCCTTATCATTGCTCATTCCATGGGTGGCATTGTTCGCCCAAAAATTTCTCATGTCCCCTAACTACCTTGATTGTAGTATCAATACCATCATCTCCCTCAGCTCCCCCAACTTTATCCCTCCCATCACCTTTGAGCATCAAATCCAGTCAATCTACAATCATCTCAACACCCTCTGGCGCCAATCTTATTCATCTCCGCTTGTGCCACCCCCCCTCAATCAAATTGCCTTGATCCACCTCCAGCTCACCGGTCTCCTGCGCCGCTTGTCTGTTGCCCGCGCGGCTCTCAACCGTCTCCCGGGCCCGTCAGCATGTCCGCGGGCCCCTCAATAGCTACTCTCCTGCCCCTTCCCATCATTGGCATGGGCCAGGGTCTTTATTCAACTCTTCTGTTTTTTTTCTTTTTTCTGAGTGTTTTTTTGTTTCTTTTTTTCTTTTGTTTTCTCATGACAATCAATCCATAAAAAAAAAAAAATTTTTTTTGCTCTATTTGTAAATATCTCTTGTAAATAAACTACAGGGACCCATGGTCTATAAAAGGAGGGGCTCTCCCATGCCTTTTCCAAACATCCAAGGGAGTGTGTGCATATGTCCCCCCGGTTATCATTGAAATCAAATCCTCATCCTCATCCTGGGTATATCTATGATTGCCCCCTGATCCATTGATCCTTAGACTTTGCCCCTCTGTGGCCTGATCCTTATCACCAACCAATAGCCTTGCTGGTTGAAGAGAATTCTGTCTTTTGGAATTCTTGAGTGTGTTATACCACTCCTTGATCCCTTTCTCTGACCATACTGGTCTTGATCCCTCCTTGACCATCTTTCTGGAGCCAATCACAATTGATTGAAGAGGTCTTATTAAGCTTATGACCTGGAGTGTTATACCTCCATTATTTTTTTTGGAGTTGCATTCTGCCAGCCTACTCTTGAGTTCCTTGAGAAGTTTTGTCAGCTTGCTACTATGTACAGAGCAACCTGTCAAAAGCAACTCAAAACTATGAAAAATAAGAATATCTCAATTAAAAAAATAAGTAGTGAGAAATCCATAAATATTATTACAGAAATGGATTCCTCACCCAAAAATTAGGTAGGGTCACTCACTGACCCCACCCTTGAATTCCAAGTCCTTATATTTTTAAAAATAATTAAAAAGAAAAGTACTAAAAATTACAACACCAGTATGGCACTTTTTGGCCATTCTAATATTTCACACGTATCTTCACCTATAGGGTTTACACCTAAAATTCACTCAGAATTGAAGTGTTGTGTATATTTTAGGAGTTACACGCGGAAATGTGTTATGTCACAATTCCCGCGCACAGCCCTGCATCATTACATATCCCTACATACTAGTAGCAGCAGGTTCCCGCGTACTAGAGACCCGCGCGCAGCTGATTCTGCCACGCATGCAGCGGATCCTACCCCGCGCGCATCTGTACTAACTGATCCCCACGTCTGGATCAGTCATGACTAATCTGACAACCAGGTACCGCTCAGAAGAGCTACAACCTAGTTAGGGTTGCATAGTATATGTAACAAACTGACATATGCATTATTAATGATCTAAAAAGATCAAAACTTATATAAAAATAATGAAAATTAAGTTTAAAACATTTTTAATAATAAATCAAAGATCAAGGATTATCACATAAATCACTAATCCTGATCTTTGAAGACCACAAAACACTACAAGGAGTGTTCATAAAAATTATTAAAAATTATCTAAATGATCAAAAACTAATGGAAAATCAGTAAACATCCACATCTGCACGCTTTGAAGCAATATTAATAGTACAAATAAAGGATGAGTACAGAATGATCAAATTTACGCCATAACAGATTAACAGATCCTGTGGCTAAAATAGTACGGAAATCCAGCAGATCTAAGGACAGCTGATTGACAGCACCAAGTGGACGTGCTAATCTTGCCCTGAATGGCTTGCCAGCCTCAGCCCACGAGCAGAACCCTCTCTACGTTCCCTGAGAAGATCAAAATCACCCCTAAAATGTATTTATACAGACCTCATTGGATCCATTATTCCATCATCAGTTTACCAGGAATTTTTTACTATCAATCAGACACTTTGTTATTGTTGATCAAGTGCTTATATGAAGATAAGCAAGTGATTTATGACTTAGTCTGTAGTAGTATTATTTACCCTTATTAACCAATCAACCATTGAAGTTTAGTCAAGCAATCTACCCCATCTTCTCTCAAACCCTTCCAATTATTCCCGGATTTTGGTGGTAAAGTGCTCAGAGTGAGTGTTACCCTTCCTGTCTTGGCCATTTGTGCTGTTAAGCCCGGCCATTATTGGAATAAGTCCTTTCTAAGGCACCCATCTTTATTCCAAGGTTCTTAAAATGCCCAAGGAGGCCCCTTGAAGAGAGGTTGCTAGTCTGTAAAAATCCCCAGTAGTATAATACTGTGGCCCCTCTTTTATATTATATTAAAAAACATTTATTACCAAACCAATTAAACCTTGCAACTGCCCTTATTATATGACTTATTTGAGCTTCTAAGTGTTTATTATTGGAATAATAATTATTATTATCACTCCAGCATTTTTATCACTCTCTGTAGCTAAAGGACTGCAAGGTTCTTGGTATCAGAGAGCTGACAAGCTTTGAGGTTATCCTTGCTTCAAATCAGTTTACTTTTTTGCTTTTAGCGCTTCTTAAACATAGTGATTTGTCTTGTAAAGCCACCCTCAGTTATCTGGTAACCTTCAAGCGCTTGATTGCGGAGAGCTGGGCAGGTTCATTGAGAACGTGGAGGTTGTTTGGGTTTGAGTTGATCATCCCCAATCTTCTGCTTACGACCAGAGTTATTAGCTTGTGGGCGTTGTTTACATACAACAGCTTTGTTCTTTGAACTTTAAACAAACTCTAGCTTCTTTTGTCCAAGTGTTTCCCACATAATCTTGGCTCAGATAGTTCTGTTCCATCGCTACCAAACTACTATTGTTATCCTTTACTACTTGATTCCTCATTTACTAGGTTCTGGACCTTGATCTTGGTTCAATTTAAATATTTTTGTAACACTCAGGAGGGCAGCCTAAACAGCACCTTTCCCCTCTACAGAACTGCCACGTCCTAGCACCGTTTGGATTCTTACAATGGGTGGTGGAGCTGGTGAAGGCCTTTATATAGTTTACTTGAAAAAACCCACTTATTTCATGTTAACTTTGACATGTCTGATCTGGAATAAGTGGGTTTTTGTGATTTTTAATGACTAGTTTGAAATGGCTTATTTGGGTTGAAAGCTGAAATTAAAAAATGGCAAGTTTTCTTAACTTTAATAATGCCTAATGGCTGGTTTTAAAAGGCAGATTTGGGTCAAAGCCCGCCATTAAAAAATGGCAGGTTTTCTCAACTTTGATAGGTCCTAATGAGTACTAGTACCCTATTTCTCATTGGGTATGATTTAATGGATTTCTTGGCCCTTGAGGAAAAAACAAAGGAGAGCCTAGAGCTCCCCTGATGATCCATTGAGTCCCCTGAGGGCTCCTGTTACCACAAAAGAGGAGGTTCTTCACCCTATATCTTGTTCCTCAGTTATTTATTATAAATTATTGATCCAAGAATACAGCAAGAGTTAACAACCGCATCAAAATTAATACCAAGAAGAAGATTGACTTGGGCCTTAAGCTTTAGTATTAAAAGCAACAAATAATCAATTAATCAACTCCAAGTTTGCTTGGAAAGTCCTTTGGAGTTGTAAAATTTATTTTTACCTTAAAGGGTGTGAATTTACTTTTTAAGGAAGGCTGCTTTTGGCTTTATTCAATTGAAGCCAGGTCCCTGATCTCTTTATAGAGATCAAGGTGTGGCTTTTTACTCACAATACTCCAGTATTGTTTGATTTGTGTTGTTCTGTAACAGTATTACTGTTTTATTAAGTCATTAACTGATTTCATTATTGGTTTTTTCTTAATTTTTGCAGTTTGAACCACAGCCAATAGAGCAATAGAGGTTAAATCCCTTAAATGGGGTTTTTGTGCAGTGTGATAAGGTGTGGTGATGATGGGGTGTAATTATGGATATGATGTGGACTCTAGATGAGTTGTGTTGAAAATTTGTGGGTAGGGGGTTTGTGTATTTTGGGAACTTTCCATTCTCAATTGCAGGTTTGGTAAAAAGATGGTGGGCTTCCAATGGTGGTTTTGGCAACTTTTAACATTTCTTCACATCTCAATTGCTTCATATGTCCATTTCTTGACATCTCCATCACTTCAAACACATCCCATCATCATCACATCACCATCTTTCTCAAAATTTCCAATTGAAATTCCCAGCAGCAAGTTGAAAACGCAAAAAAGCTAACTGAACTTTTTTTATTATTTGACTTGGATTCAGACTCTGATTTGGAATCAATTTGATTAGCTTTGAATTCTCTATTGAAAAATCAATACATGGTTCCACAAAGACACACTCTCCACAAACCTATGTATGAAAGTCAAAAGCTTTACCTACTGCCCAACTTAAGCTTCCAGAAACTGTTCCAAACTTATTTCCTTCTTTCATGAAACTTTTGGAGATGATTGAAGACCACCACATCCTCCAGAAAAATTCTCCAAATCATCAACAAAATCCAGCTATCCAACTGGCTGTTGCTCCTTGTAGATTGGTATAAAATGGAAATGGAGCAGCAATTCATCAATTAGAAAATCTATTCTTGGTCAGTTATGGATCCATTGACTTATAGACCAAAATGTTCATGATTGCTATCCTATATTTCTGTTGCTTGGTCCTATGTTGGCAAACCAAAGAAGAACGCAAAGAGATATCTCAAGTAATGGAGAATGAAGGCTTTCCTGGTTGCATTGGTTTTGTTGATGGAACCACTATCCCATTCAGTCAAAAACCCAAGCTAGATGGCAACCATTATTTTTATTGGGAAAAAAGACGATTCATTCATTTCCTTTACAAAGCCTTTGATGATACACTGACCAAATATTCTTTATTGGTTTGTATAGATACTCTGTGTCACTAAAACTTGTTTTTTGGTAACAACAAGAATTTCATATCCCTCCATGCTGGCCTTCCAGGTTCTTGTCACAATTCATATTTTTTCAATTGGATGGGGATTTCCCAACAACCAGATAACTACTTTGACCAAGATCAATAACTTCTGGCCAATTCACCTTATGCTAGCAGGAAGTATGTGGTTCCAGCATACCGCAATTTTTCAACCAATGATCAAGCCAAAACTGATTTCAAATATTATTTTGCCCAATCATGAGTTTGGATTGAGCATGCCATAGGATTGCTGAAAGGAAGATGGGCCAGCTTACGGGAGATGAAAAATCAGCTCCAATCTTACAAAGACATGAAGTTTGTCATCAACTGGATTATCAGTTGTGTAATCCTTCACAACCTTCTTGTCAACATCAAAGATGAATTGGACAAAATATTTGAAGAAGATATTCCTGATCCTCCTCAAGTCATCCCAGCCTCATCTTCTACCTCATCTTTGGCCATGAGAGAGCAGATTTTACCCCTCACACTTTCTCACTTTGATGAGTAGCAGTGAGTTTTTAAATGGGTAAAAAATAACATCACCATGAGTAGCATTGGGTTTTCAAATAGTTAAAAAATGGCATCACTGGATTTTTTTGGTTTTGGTTTTTTAACCCAGAATCCTAGGCTGACTCCCGTTTTTTTATTTTCTCTTTTTGGTGGAATTAGACAAAAACCAGAACCACAACTTCCAAACCAGACACCTCACCCCACCAAAACACCGGTCCAATCCTCTCTCCTCCTCACAAAACCATCACCTCACCAAACCAAACCACCGGTCCACACCTCCCTCCTCCTCACCAAACCACCAAACTACCTCACCATCAACCTCCACCTACCTCCAAGTTCACCTGGTCAACCTCCTCCTTATTCTTCTTTGCTCAGTGCCCCAGGTAAGCCCCCCCTCCTCCTCCTTGATTCATTGGAGCTGACTTCTCCCCTCCTCCTCCTCCTTTTACAAGTTCCAGGCCATTCATCCCTCCTTGCTCAGCCCCACTGGTAAGCTCCCTTTCTCAGCCCCACTGGTAAGCTCCCTTGCTCAGCCCCACCGGTAAGCTCCCTTGCTCAGCCCCACCGGTAAGCACCCCCCCTCCTCCTCCTCCTGCCCTTCTTCTCCCTCTCCTCCTGCTCCCCATCTTTCCCCACCACCACCTTGCCGGGTGATTGGCAAGAAATCAATCTCTTGCAAATCAACCAATTGATCAATTGCTTGCTGGTCAATCAACCAATCAACCGGCGAGCGATTCAATCAATTGATTTCTTTTCAATCAATCAATGGGTTTAACGGCAAGCAATCAATTGCTTTCCGGTCAATCAATGGATCATTTGCCAGTTGACCAATCCATTGCTTTCTTGTCAATTGATCAATTGAACAGCAAGCAATCAACCAATTGATTGATTGGCAAGCGGCAAGCAACAAATGAATTGGAAAGCAATTGATTGCTTAATGGTTTATGGATTGGAAAGCAATCAATTGATTGACCAATTGATTGAATGACCAGTGACCTGCCCCCCCTTCAGCTCCTCCTCCTCCTCCCAGTTCTTTAGAAGTTTACTGACGTTCTTTTTTTTTTGGTAGGAGATTACAGTTAATGTTCTTGTAATTTTCTATGTTGGTTGATCATCTAAGTGGTTTATACTGGACTGATGATTGGTTTTTTTCATTTTTAATTTTTTTTTGTTTTTGTGGTAGGAGAATTGACGGTATTTTTTTTGTTATTTTCTATTTTTGTTGACAATCTAAGTAGTTTATACCGGACTAATGAATTTGTTTTGCTTTTGTTTTGATTCAATGCAATTCAATTGGAAATTCCACTGCTTTGAGCACCCTTTCTTGATGGCCCATTCTTCACCCACCAAACTCAAAATGTTAAAACTAATGGATTTCTATCTTGAGCCTCATTCCAATCAAAGTATACGGTTGGGACGGAAAAAGATGGAAGGAGATGGTTTGAAAAACATACAGAGAAGTGGGAAGAAAAGGGCTTGCCAGAGAAGGAGTGCTAAAATGCAGGATTTGAAAATTGCATTGGAAGTGACTGAGGAAATAATTAATGAAAAGGTTGTTTGGTCTTCACGCAAACTATGTCCCTTGAAACTTTATCCATCCTTTTTAAATAAAATTCAAAAACCCACCCCTGAAGAGTTGGAACAGGCCAAACAGAAGATCAAACTGTTCCATTTCTTCAGTTCCGGAAAAGTATATGTTCAAGATCAATTGGATCATGAGGCTATGGTTGCCATCATCCAATTTATCCCTTTGAATGAACTCTCTGAGAAAGAGAAGAAGGACATCAACTCAGTAACAACATTCCTTCATCAATCCAAAAAGATTTTCAAAACTGTTAGTCCCTCATGATCTTGGGGTGGGAAAATGTGGGCAATTGGATGGCAAAAATTAATGGACCCTTATGAACTATTTGGAAAATATTTGAAGAGAGATGCTGTCAAGACCTCCCCTAAAGAGTATTATTTTTTGAAACTTAGGTCTGAAAAGGTCTCTCATATATTGAGCCAAATTTTTTGAAAATTAGCCAAAATTGCATTCAATTCCAAATGCAAAGCTATGATGGAAAAAAACACCCCTTCCTTCTCCTCATTGGAATTTTGATCTGGCCTTACTGCTTTTGACTGCTCACCTCACATCACCTTCATCTCAGACTCCTTCTACAAATTGCCCCATATTGACCAAAGTGATTTCTCTGACTATTCCTGTTTCTTTGTGGTCCCAACCAAAAAATCAAAGGGAAAACTTATCCACAACAAGGATGAATATCAAGTATCCAATGGCCAATTTTTGTTCCCAGACTTGGTTTTTGGGAGTGATTTCAAACAAAAGGGCATTGTGGAAATGGTTTGGGAAGAAAAAAAATAACAAACACTGCACTTTTCCTGCAGTGGATACTGCCACCCATACTAGGATGGCCATTCCATGCAAATCAATAGAAAAACTCAAAAAACTAGAAAAGACTTGGCCAGTGGCACAGTATATCTTAGGAAAAAAAAAATTAATAAAAACAAAAAAGATTTTTTTCATTGGTGGTGTTAAAAATACTGTCAAATGTTTCTCCAATCAAAAATAATTTATTTGTTTTTATTTTTGAAATTTTTATCAAACTAAATAAATTTAGAAACAAGGAAATTGAGTAATTTACTTGATTTCATCCAAAATTCTACTGCTACCAATACATGCCATGGCTACTGATAACCTATCTTTTCTTCTGAGGCTAGCCTTTCCCTCTCCTTTTTTAGTCAGTCTTGCTCTCAATCCTGCTCCTTTTCCTCTTTTTGAAACTCCTGCTTGGCCTGTTTGATTTGCCACTCAGCATCCAACTTGTGTTGATGAGCCAAACTCTCATCTTTCAACTTTTGACAATCCATAGCCAGTTGAAAATCCCACTTCTCCTTTTTGAATTGAAGTTTTTTGGATTCTACTCTCGTGATTTCACTGTTTTTTGGAGGGGAATAGGAATGAGCTTGATTTTGAAAGCAAGTACAATAAATCAATGAACTTACTGAAATCATGATTCTCCATGATATTCTCAAAGCAAGAAAAATTTGAAGTGTTTCTATGCTTTTGACAGCTATTGGGGTTGAGTTTGATGTAATTGGAGGCCTTTTTCTTTCCCTTTGCAGAGGAGGTTTTTGTGGGAACTTCATTTCTCTCATTTGATGGGGATGTAAGAGGCCCTATTGGATTGAGTATTTGGCCATTGAGGAACAGATGAGCCTGTTTTTTTACAATCTAAATCAGTCAGGATTAACCAGACATAAGAGAAAAGATCTTGGTTCCTTAATTGAGCAGATGATGATGATTTTGGTGATACAGGAATAACTTGCTTTTTGTTGGCCAAGTCATTGAGTTCATCCACCCCAGGAAGAGAGCAATTCAAAGAAGGAAGTAAGGGGTCCAAGGAAGGTTTTGAATTGTTGATCAATGCTGATGTAGATGTGATTGGAGCTGATTCTGTTGGAATATCCTCCTCCAAATCAGATTGGGGCCACTCATAGGTTTCATTGGGATCATCATTGCTAGGCCAAGCATCCACAGCCAGGTCCTCAGCATTGACTGAATCTGATTTTTGGGCATCAAAAGTGGCTAAAGGCGTGATATTGGCCTTCTTTCCAAAGATTTCATCCATTTGAACATAAAAAGGACAAATGGAGCACAAATTATCAACCACAAAGTTGATTAAATTTGCTTTATTGGATTCAGTGATAGAAAAGCCAGTGGAGATTAACATTTAGTGGGATTTTTTGTACTTGGTTCAATAGTTCTTGAATTGCTCCTGCATCTTTTTGGATGAAAGATCCTGCCTACCTTTGCTTTCATTCTTGAGTTCATTTGCCATCAAGAGATAACCATTAACCTTAGAGGATGGAGTTTGGCCAAATTTTGTTTCATTGTTGGATCCAAAGCAAGCATTGTAGTTGGACGGAATTTTGGGCCAGTTTACCAGGATGTTGTGATCAGCTCTCTTGAGCTGACTTGAGCCTTTGCAAGCTGATGGGGGAGTGTTGTTGGATGTTGAGTTCATGGGGGATGTTTGCTTTGGTTGGGTGGACTGGTGGGGGGAGTGTTGCTGAGGGGCCATTTAAAAAGGGTAAGTGGGATGAAGTGATGAAGCAATAAAGCAATGACAGTTAGGATGCAATGAAAGGGTGGATGAAGTGATGAAGCAATAAAGCAATGACAGTTAGGATGCAATGAAAGGGGGGATGAAGTGATGAAGCAAGCAATGAAGCAATTAGAGTGATGAAGTGATGAGGATAGCAATGAAGCAATAAGAGTGATGAAGTGATGAGGATAGCAATGAGGCAATTAGAGTGATGAATTGATATGGATAACAATGAAGCAATGAGAGTGATAAAGTGATGTGGATAGCAATGAAGCAATGAGAGCGATGAAGTGATGAGGATAGCAATGAAGCAATGAGAGTGATGAAGTGATGTGGATAGCAATGAAGCAATGAGAGTGATGAAGTGATGAGGATAGCAATGAAGCAATGAGAGTGATGAAGTGTTCCAATAAGGTTGGAGGATGAAACCAGGGGTTATGATGTGGAATGACGCGTAGTTGAGCTGTTGAAGGCCTTTATATACTTTATTTGAAAAAACCCATTTATTTTCAGGTAAATTTGACACATCTAATGTGAAATAAGTGGGTTTTTTTTATTTTTAATGGAGGGTTTGAAATGGCGGATTTGGGTTGAAAACCACCATTAAAGAATGGCATGTTTGCTTAACTTTGATATTCCCTAATGAAGAGGAGGCAACATTCAAAGGTGATGCAAAGGTGCAAGCCCTCCATCACTAGTAAAGCACCAGGAGACCAATCTGATCATCCTGTCCCTGAGCACTGTTCAAGGAGGGCCTCCTATACTTGGTTCCATCTATACTAAAATTTCATCATAACATTTGTCCCTTATTAGCAGGTAGTATTTGAAAATCATTGAGCTTATCATTTATGTACATAAAGTACAAATTAGATTAACTTAGGGTGTGTTTGGCAGAAAAGTATAACTGGAACTGTAACAGAAACTTACAGTTTGGTTACCTGCTGCCAAAATGTCCTTGGTTTTAACTGTAACCAGGGGACACCAAGGACAGTTAAAACATTCATGTGTGGCAACCGCTGCAGCCAGGATGTAACTTTTCAGTGGTTTCTGACACTCATTTTCCACAAGCCCTGGGAAATGGCAAGACCCACCCTTCCCAAAAGCATTAAAACATGGTTGGCTCCCCCCCCCCCCCAATTTCCTTCCCACTTCCCCACCATCTCCAATCCTCTTGGCCACTTCAATTTTTTTTAAAAAAATTCAAAATTTATTTGATTCCCCCTTATTTTTTTTTAAAAAAAAAAATCAGTAATTATCTGAGTTTTTCCGCCAAGTAAAAAAAGAATTAAATTAAAAAATCCATTTTATATTGGATTAAAAATATATTTATCACTACAAATTCCATATTGGTTTAAAAAGATCTTCATTACAACAAGCAAGTCCTTTATTGGTAGGTTTGTGGTTGAATCTCAAAATTATTTTGTGAGACTTTGGTCAATGATTTTACTTATTATTTTTTAAATTTGGTTGAAATAAATTATTATTGTTTACCTTTGGGAAAATTTAAAAATAATTTTATTGCTAAATCCAAATAATTCCTTTAATGGTAGGTTCATGATTGAATCTTAATTTTTTGTTTTGAGACTTTGTCATAAATTTACTGATTATTTTTGTCCTTTGGGACCAAGAAGGGGTACCAACAAATCATCCTCATATTTATTGAAAGGATCAAATAACCCTCAGATCTATTGAAAGTCTTGTACCTCAGATTTATTGAAAGGCCACAAGCATCTGCTGCTACACTATATATTCAAGTAAGTTTCTGATTAATTGATTTATTTATTTTTTCATTTTTTTTGGATACTTTATTTAACTTGATTAAATATTTCTCATTATTTTCTTATCAGGAATTAGTTAGCTTTCAAATCTTTCCCCTCAAGAAAAACTTACCTTATTTAAACAATGTCTAACAAACAATCAAAAAAACCAAACAATGAATCTGCCTTGTACTACCCTGAAGATATTGATGCACCAGGTTGCAATCAAGATAGTTCCAGGTGGGCTTTAATTCCTATTCAAGGCTTGCAAAAAATTCATATGGCATATGAATACTAATCCAGCCATTTCAGAAGTCCACCAATTCCTAAGCACTCAGAAATACTCTCTGGTAGATTCTGGATGGAAGTAATGATTGTCAATAGGAATACTGCACCTTTTTAAAAAAATATGGGGATGAATGTTTCCACATTCTTCAAGCTCAAAGAAATTTTGGAACTTCATGGTTGCCTCTATCCTGGAAGATGGATCACCTCCAATAAAAAACTGGGTATTTTGCTATACTTCCTGGTTACTTGTAACTCCAATAGGATAATCCAAAAAAGATTTCAAAGTTCTGCTGATACCATATCAAGGTAAGCTTTTGGTTAATTTGGTTTTTTTTCACACTTTATCATTGAATGTTGTATTTTTTTCTATGTGTTAACCAAAAGGGTGGTCACAGATCTGATCAATAACATGTCATCCAACATGGAATTAATCAATAAATTTATTTCATTTCCCACTGGAAATCCTCCAACTTCTCAAGAGATATCCTTAAATTCAAAGTTGTCCCTATATTTCAAGGACTGCATTGGCGCTGTTGATGACACTCATTTAGTTGTACATGTCAATTATCAGGATAAAGCCAGATAAATTAATAGGAAGGGTTACACTTCTCAAAATGTTTTGGCTATATGTGATTTCAATTTTCAATTTAAATTTATTATTCCTGGCTGGGAAGGAAGCTGTGCTGATGCTAGACTATGGGATCAAGCTAGGCAGAGTTTTCTCAGCATTTCACAGGGAAAATTATTGTTAGGGGATGCAGGTTTTGCATTGAATGATTCCTGCTTGGTGCCATATAGGAATACCAGGTATCACCTGAAGGATTGGGAAACTGATGCTTATTTAAGTTATTCATTTAAATTAAATTTTACAACATCAAAAATGATACTAATTTTCATTTTGGTTATTATGTGATATTGGTTACCAGGTCAAAGAATTACAAATAATTCTTTAATCTGAGGCATTCCAGTTCCAGGAATGTTATAGAGATAATATTTGGAATAGTTAAAAGAAGTTTTTCAGTGTTTTCCAGGGGATGTATGTATCCTATCCAGATTCAGGTCAAGTTTTTTGTGGTGATGGCCCTCATCCACAACTTAATCAGAAAGGAAGACTTCAACAAACTGGATGGTCAAAATGATCCAAATGATGAAAATGATGATAATTTGTATAACAACCTATACACACCATCCCAATCCTCATTGTATGCCACAGTCATAAGTCAACAAGAATCATCAAGAGCTTCCCAATTCAGGGGTGAAATTTCCCAAAAAATGTGGTCTGACTATGTGAAGCTGATGAGGCATAGACAAATGCATAGTTATTCATTTAATAAAACAATAAAAATTAAATATATTTAGTTCACATTTCATATTTTATTACAGGTTAATGTTAAATTTGTGGCTCATTGAGCTGTGGACATGAGTAAAAATGAGCTGTGGACAGGACTCAAAATGAGCCATGTCCATGTCCCCACCGCCCACACACCATGGTCCGGGCTTGTGTGGGATGCCACACAACTACATTCCAGCCATTTAGAACTCCACATGGCTTGCATGTATTTGTGTGGAATACCACATGCCATCAGACCGTGGTGAGCCAAAAAAAAAGAAAAAAAAGGAATGAAAGGGCACTACCATAATCCATAAAATAAATAAACCATCCAAAAAAACAGAAATCAACCAAAAAATAAAAAAAAATTCATTTTTTGGTAAAAAAAAAACAAATAAATAAATAATATTAAAAAAAAAAAACTGGTACTATCCAATGGACTAGCCCTAAATTAAAAAAAACCCCCAAAAAACACAAGTAACTGGACTAGCCCTAAACTAAAAAAACCAAAAAAATCACAAGTAACTGGACTAGCCCTAAATTAAAAAAACCAAAAAAAGACAAGTAACTGGACTAGCCCTAAACTAAAAACACCAAAAAAAAACCAGTTCAACTTTTGTTAAGCCAATCCCATCATCAGGAGTAAAATACTCCTTATGATGGAATCAGCCCAACACAAGGGTTAAAAAAACAAATGAATAAATAATTAAATGAAAAACAAAAAAAATTGGTACTACCCAATTGACCAGCCCTAAAGTAAAAAGTCCCCAAAAAACACAAGTAAATGGACTAACTCTAAACTAAAAACACCAAAAAAAATCACAGGTAACTGGACTAGCCCTAAATTAAAAACACCAAAAAAATACAAGTAACTGGACTAGCCCTAAACTAAAAACACCAAAAAAAACAAGTCCAACTTGGGTTAAGCTGATCCCATCATAGGGAGTAAAATACTCCTTATGATGGAATCAGCCAAACAAAAGTTGAACTAACTTACCATTAAACTCTCATTCAAAACACCCAATATAATGATTTTAACTCAAAACACTCAACATAATGATGTTCAAAATATGATAACCCTATATATTAATAGAATATGTTAGCTGCATTAGAATTACAACTTATATGAAACACAATGATGAACTGAATTCAAATTTTATAATATCTATAATCTAGAATACATTTGCAGTTGATCTTTGAGATTATCAACCCAACCAGAGGCTTTTGTAGAAATCAAGGAAAGCAGTTTTGCTACAATGTGTGGGATTGGAATCATTTCTCCCTCAAGTACCAATAGAACCAGTGGTTATTTTTTACAAAGGAAATATAAATAGGGTCTGATTTATCTGAAACACCATTTTTTAAGGAGTATAAGAACAACATGACTCCAATTAACTGAACTATATAGGTCTGCAATATTTGTCTGCTAATATTTGTCCCATATCTAGTTTAGCCAACCATTTTGAAGAGGGAATCTTCTTATTGATGTCTTCAACATCAAGAATTTTTTTAATCTTTTCTACCTCTTTTGCACCACCAAGCATCTGAATGTAGCATGCTTTATGTTTCTCTAATTTTCCAATCATTTCCTTTGTCACTTTAAACCATCCATGTTCATTTTAACCAAGATATTTAGCAATTACTGTAAATCTTCAATTCCCATCTCCAATTGGATCCCAAACCTCACCCAAGAACTTACATAATTTCTTGGGTATTTTATTGAGGTATTTCACGTTCAGTTCCTATCATCAAAACTAACTTAGTATTCATTTCTTTAATCACATCAATGAAATGAATACTCACCAAAGATGAGCTTCTGGTTGAGCTTTGCTGCACACTGTCTTCCTCTGAAGAGTATTACAATTCCAAATTAAGTGATCCCAATTCACTTTCAGTCTCTTCCTCTGAACTATGAAATACAGATTCTGATCCTGCCAAATTTTACTAACAAATCATCATTAGTTATTTAGTTCGTTAAACCCAAGAAATGAACATTTTGCAAAAGAAAAGACTTACAATCTTTCTTCTTTTCTTATTTGGCACCCTCCAGTCCTATTTTCCTGCTTGAGTTGTTTTTCAACATGCTCAAACCAAGATTTTTCTCTCCACTTATCTTTCAATTTTGGCCTGACCCTAATTGATTGTAAGGCTTTAGGTTCAAGTCTTGGCTTCAATCAATATTTTGTGATCTTCCAAATGATATACTTCAATAGGCCGCCTTGCTCATGATCTTGAGATTCCAAGCTCATTGCATTCACTTTTTCACGTAACTGAGGAATGCTCAGCATTTTGTCCGCATTGAACTTCAAAAATTCAAAAGAAAAAGCCATTAGTGAATTAGGAATAATTAATCAAAAAGTGTTAATCACATGGTGATTTGAACAATCCAACTTAAGCCAGCTTACAGATCTAGAACTGCAAGGGTCATAGTTCAACCTCCACTTAGGATGAACATCTTTGGAAACCACATATCCTCTGAATGCTAGACGGTTACCTATTTGGTGGGAACAGGGCAAACCCATAGTCTTGGAGTATGACTTGGTGCACACTTTGCCATCATTATCACGTTTGAAATTCTCAAATTGTTACCTAATAAGCTTAATTGCCTCTAAAGTAAATTTTTATCCCAATGGTAACAGCTCAGGTGGGAGAACTTTCCCTAATTTAATTCAAGAGTTGTGTAGTGATGCATCAACCAATTTAATTTGATTAAAAACTGTTCCTTCAAGGTTTTTCCAAACATCCAACATGTTTCCCAAAGAGTTTGCAAGGAATTTTTTGAGAGTGGCATGGGCCCCTTCAACCCAAGAAGAGGTTTTGTTTCCAAAAATCTGGGTTTATACAAGTCCACGCCGTTAAAAATGTCTCTTTGATAGTAAAAACTTTATTTTCCATATACTCAAGCACATCCTCATAGTCTTTCAAGAAGAACTATACAAGTGAACAGGTCAGAACCCAAAACTAGGAAGAATAAGAAGCAGTGATTTAGACCTACTCTGAGTTCCACATCATTGACCTCAGCCTCCTCCTTGGTCTTTGAGGCCCCATACTTTGCCCATAGAGTCATAAAGCTTTTCCATCCTTCAATGTCATGAACCAAGAGCCCTTTACAGTTTTCTTTTATGTTTTTACACAAGTTCCAAGTCCAAAATTGTCTTGATGACTCTGGGAAAATAGATGCAATTGCACAAATCAGAGATTTTTCATTGTCCATCACAAAGACTTTTAGAAGTCTCCCAGGATCATAAGCCAACTCCTTTAATGCATTTACAGACCAAATGTAGAACTCAAACATTTCTTTTGTTATAAAAACAACAGCTTTTGTGAAATTTTTCCAGTTGGCTGTCATATCTAGAACATGCAAAAGCCATATTTTGTAATTATTTGTTTTATAAGTACAATCCAACATAGCAATATGGTGGAATTGTTTGGAAATCTTTAATGACTCTGGGTGGTCCAAGAATAGGGCCTCCAAGTGACCCTCTCCACTGAATTTTGATCAATGAATCCAACTTGATTCTTCAAGCTGTTTGTAGAGTACTTCCATAACACTTTTCCCCTTCAGTTCTTCAAGCACTACCTTTGCTTAGTTTTATAGATTGTTACGTCATCAACATTATTTCCGCCATCAATCTTTCTCAATTTTCTCTTAAGTTTTAACTTATTGAGACCATCATTCATTCCTTATATTAGATTGTCAAAGGCTAACCCAGTGATTCTCCTCAGTTGAGGATGCACAGAGGGGTGTTCTGATGGTTGATGTTTATTTTGAATTTCTTTGTAGGAGAGTCGCCACAAGGGGTCTGCCTTTGTGCAACTTTCATGGATTAAAAACTTGCACCCAACCTCCCTTGTGTGAGTTTTCCAAGACTGTTAGGTAAGGAGTTGCCCTGAGTAGTAACCATGTCAATCACAGGCCAAATCCACATATTTATCTTCCTTCAAGTTAAAAACCATCAGAGCATAACCATGCTTCATAGCCCATGTTTGTCAATATTTTTGTGGCTCTTCTGTAGTAGGAAAGGCTCTCATGGGAGGTTGGTCAAGTGGATCTAGTAAAACTTGATTGGTTATTGTCATATTTTTATAGTTTTCATAGTTTCATAGTTTCATAATTACAATCCCTCAATTAGTTTTGATCAAATTAAATCAGGCAAAGACCTCAGTAACATAAAATGTTACTCACGACCAGAGTTCAAATCCAACTGTGAAACATTTTGTTCCTCAATTGTCACCCTAGATGAGGATGCAATTGGGGCTTCCAATGATTCATTACCCAAATCTTTTTTTTTCCAAAGCTTTGTTAATGTTACTATTGACAAAGTCCTTCATAGCAGCCATTTCACAAGGAGGGATTGCCACTGTTCCCATAATGCAAAAAAATTGCACTGCTAATTCAGTATTGAATCCAACTTTCAAATGAACAACTGCAAAGTTTGCTCACTTTTGAATTAAGAAAGATTTGTCAAATTTCACTTTAATATCTAGGATACTTCAATTGATTTCACTTTGATTTCACTTTAATTTTGCTTTGGTATCAATAGGTGTGGTCCAACTGTCCCACATAGTATATGATGATCCCAAATTTGGTTTGAGGGAACCCAAGTGTGGTCCAGGGGGTGCCCAAAATTCTGGCACAACTTTGGGGGGGTTGCGCACCCCCAAAAATGGCAGATGTGAGCCATGTACGGGGGTACACAGCTCAATATTTCCGTTTCTGGGGGTAAACAGCTCCTATACAACCCCCCAGGGGTTGTGTGTGTTTGGAACAGCCCTTTGTAGTTGTCTATGGGCCCCCACGGCTCAAATTGGCCCTTTAGGGCCCTAAAAGACTACCACACGGTTGGAGCCGTGAATTTATCATCACCCTTTATTAAACGGTTCAATACTTTATTAGAATAGCGTTCAAGTAAACAAAAAATTACATACCAATTTTAATCAAGTGAATATTTTGGGAAACATTAAAAAAAAGCACTACCCATTTTGAAATTCTCAATCAAAAACTTGAAAATTTAAAATATAACTGCCCATGGTGAAAGATTGATCTTGAAAAGACTAATATTTGTAATTTTCTGAATTTGTGAATTTTTGGTTCTGAGGAGTATTTTTTGGAAGGAATAATGAATTGAGTAACTTTTGGTGGTATAAATTTTGATTTTCATCCGCAAGATAACCATGGCTTCAGTGAATAGTCATGATATTATATTCCTCATTCCCAGGCAGTATTTTGTTTATATTTTGGGCACTATTTTGTCAATATTTTTCAATTAAATGGATTAATATTTCAATAATCAGATGTTAATTAGTTTGATTAATATTTTATCAATCAGATGGACTAATATTATTTTTAAATATTATTTCATAAATACTAGGATTTTAGTACACATTTTGTATTTTATCACATGGAATAATTTCTCTAAAAAGATATTTTTGCTACTCATACTTCCATCAAAGTCTACCACATATCAACTTCCTCTAAAAATCACCATATCTCAACTTCCTCTGAACTCAGGAATTATCACTCTAGCCTATTAATTAAAAATCCAAAGTGATAAAATTAAATTTCCATTTAAAATATAAAAAAGATGATACTCATGAAGTACATACAGGAATCAAAAATCACACAGAGAGGGATCAGATCAAAAAAAAAAAAAAAAAACAAAGATTGAAAAAAAGATATGTGAACAAAACAAGAAAACAATTTAAAAATAATTTAGCAATGAACCATGAGAATGGGGTTCAAAGAAGTTGATCTAAGTTGGGAATGGATGGAAGATGGAGAGGCAGTTCTAAGACCTCTCCATCTCCATCCTCAACCACACATTGCACCACTCTGGGGTAAGAGAGACATTATATCTGTGAATTTGGCCAATTGTAAGATGTGGATGGCCTGATACACTTCATTGTCCATCAGATTTCCTTGCTCTTGAAGGAGGGTGATTGCCCAGGCAAGGAAAGTGGGAATAAGCTGAGGGGGGGAGGATTGGAAAGTTTCTGGACTATGTGATCAGAAATTTCTGCTAATTGGCTGATGAACTTGGGGGGTTGGCCTTGCAATCCTTGCCGTTTTCCCTTCCTGATTGGGGGAGGGCTTGGAATCCACTCAAGAAACCTTTCCAATGCTTTTCTTGCAGGCGTGGCAGTTGTTACTTGTGAATCTGTTGGAGGGGAGGGATTGGCTTGGAAGGAGCAGTTGAAATGGAAATCTCACTGTTGGCCATACGGCCCTCCATCAGGTTGGCAAGCTATTCATAGAGTGGGAATGTGCAATTCTTCCATTGCAACCATTCCTTGCCATTCTTGCTGGGGTTGGTTTCCAGCTTGTTCCAGACCACCTTGAGGAGTTCAATTTGTTGAAGGGCTTTGTTCTAGCCAGCGCCCAATAAATCCAAAAGATGACTTACCTGAGCATATTGCATTTTAAGCTATGATTAAGAGCCCAAACTTAGTATATATATATATATATATATATATATATATATATAAACAAACAAAGAAAAAAAACTCACTGCATTGAAACAACTGCAAAAGGTGTTTGCATCCTTTGGCTTGGAGCCATTGCTAATCTTGGAACCCCCAAGTGCTTTTGAAGCAGCAGTCCAAGCTTTCCCCTTGAATCCATTGAGGGTGCTAGGAGCCATCCATTGCTTCTCCTTGAGGATTTTGATCAATACACGGTTGTTGGCTTTGGACCAGGTTGAAAACTTGTGTGAAAAATGGGGGCCAGGAGTTCAATCAAGGGTGTAGATGAGGGATTGGGGGGCTCAATTGGACGTGGAGAGGGTTTTGTTTGGTGGATTGGATGGGGAGAGGGTCATGTTTGGTGGATTGGATGGTGAGAGGGTCATGTTTGTGGACATTTTGTTGGGGAGGTGGTGGAGGAAGGGGGGGGGATGGGGGGGCTTTTTGTGGTCATGGTGGGATCAGGTGGGGGATTGGGTGCAGGTGGAGGTGGATATATTGGGTGGGGGATTGGGACTGGGTGGAGGTGGAGGTGGAGGTGGAGGTGGAGGTGGAGGTGGATGTTGAGATGAGTCCAAACATGGACTTAGACAAATTTCCATGAAAATCTGGAAAGTTCCAGAAAGTTACAAGGTAAAAACCTTGTAACTTGCTGAGACAAGGTCTTGGTGGGTGTGTAACTTCCTTGAAATTACATCCCATGGAGTTATGGGGTTTTACACTTGTAGCTGAACACCCCATGTTAGAAGGGGTGAGACAAAAATGATAGTATGGATTCCCCCGGGGGGATATATTCTGGTATAGAAAACTCCACATATATATATTTTAAATACATTCTTCTTCTAGAATGTACTATGTGTTTCCACAAGTTGTATCTTGGTAGTATGTTGTTGTGGAATTTTCCAGATATATTGTATCCCCATATTCTCAATATCCCCCCCCCCACAATTCATACCAATGAATTGTGGATCCTGAAATGATCCAATGACAAAAAGGGCACACAAAAAAACAAAGGAACTGAGAGGGAAGAAACACAACAAGAACAAGAAAAAAGTCACAGGTCTGGGGCAAGATTGCAGAAGAAGGAAAAAAAATCAAAAGGAAAAGAAGAGAAAGAAAAAAAAAAAAAAACAAGAAATTGACATTAAGAGAAGAAACGTTGACAAAAATCCAGGTGTTTGATCCTGCCCCATGCCTTTGTGAGGATGTCTGCAAGTTGCTCTGTGCCTTTGATCCATTTCAGACCAAGTCTTCCCTCTCTCAAGTGCTTGTTCACAAGATTAAAATCCCTATCAATGTGTTGCTTTCATTTCATACTTTCCCAATTGCTCACAATTTTAACTGCAGCCTGGTTATCCAAGAGGAGTGCTGGTTGTGGCTTTTATTTGAATAGTCTTTTCACCATATTAGAGATCCATAAGGCCTCCGTAGCAGCATAGGCAAGTGCCATGTATTCAGGTTAACACGTAGATAGTGCAACACACTGTTGCCACTTGGATCCCCAATGAATGGGTACCCCCCATAGAAGGCATAAGAATCCATGGGAGGATTCTTCACCTTTACCTCCCCATTTTGCATCAGTGAACATGTGGAATGTGTTCTCTGCCTTTGGGCTGATTTTGAGCACAAGGTCCTTCAAGTAATGGGCATATTGGATGAGACGCCGCAGGGCATCCCAGTGTGTTTCATCTGGATTGAGTTCATACCAAGCCAGGTAGTTGACCGCAAAAGTTATATTTGGATGCATCCCCTGTGCTAAGTAGAGCAGCATACCAATGCAACATAGGTAAGGGCTGTCCACTGTGAAGGATTGATTTGAGATTAGGTTTGTTTTGAGGAGTGGCGTGTCTACTTTGATGGCGCAGTCTTTGGGTTTGGATAGTCAATAAATTAGCACTGGTTGCCTCAATTCAAATCCTCCATTACTGACAGTCACTAGGATCTGAAAAATAGAAGAAATCTGATCATCCCATTTGAGCATGATTACACCTTTGTGGTGGTCTTTTATGGACACGAGTTGGAACAGGCTGTATTCTGCGCGCTCAGCAGTAGCGGCAGGCTCAGCAGTGGCAGACGCTTGGGAATGGGTGCCGCTTTTCTGCAGAAAGCCATGCTGCGGGTTCAGCAGCAGTTGGATTGGGCTCAGCATCCAGAGAAGTGGGGTGGTACGGATTGGATTGGACCGATTGTGCATGGATTGTGCATTGCAAGATGCGCGGATATACCTTAAATATCTGGAATGGCATGTTGGGCGGATGCGGACATACGCGGGGGGCTCTGAGTTGGGCGTGGAGGAAGGGCTGCGTCATGAGAAGGAAAAAACGGGTGGACATACTGGAAGGCAGACAATATGGATGGATATGGGGTATGGGATATGGGATATGGGAAGGAAGGATAAGGGTTGGGGCTAGGTTTCTGTACGTAGGGGTTGTATTTCATCATTCTTGTTTGCTTGCGGTTGTACCTAGTTTAGGTTTGAGGGGGAGGTTACTTAAACTGAAAACTCAAACCGGATGGAGGGCATTGGAGGATCATAGGTTTTTGGAATGATCTGGACTCTCATTTTCTCTATCTCTCAGTCAAAGGATGAACAGTTGCACTCAGGGTTTACAGACGCAAGGGATCAATAACTTTCAAACTTGGGAACCATTAAAGTAGAATTCCTCTTCTGAATTCCACATTTTGGGGTCTGGCCGGGAAGTAATCTTTTGTTCCTTCTCTCTTGAAGCTAACAAGCGCAACGTCCCAGTACCATCCATTGACCGTTGCAGGGTTGTCTAACATTACCCCCAATCCCCATCCCCCTCCTCCTCCTCTGGCTTCTTGGAATCAACCCTCATCAGGGGCAGGATACGGTGTCCATTTCTCTGACAATGGTGCCAATCACAAGCCATTTTGCATCAGGCCACAGGACTATCCACATATCTGGTTAAACACTGAGGACTTTGAGCAATTCCTTGAACAATATAAAGGAATTGCTGACGCAGAAGGTCTGACGGGTTTGGATAAGGCTCAGCTTGTCATACTCTTCATTACCAACAAAGAGAAGCTTTGGGATGTGGAGGAGATGGAAGTGTATGAGGAACTTGATTGGCCAAAACTGAAGGCTGAAATCTTGGCGCGGTGGGGAAGGCACAAACCTTGGTTTTGGGAAAGTGACTTTGAGCAAGCTGCGGCAGAAGCAAGCGCAAATGGTGGAGTCCGGACACAGGCGCAATTGGGGGATTATGTAGCAATATTTCATTGGATCTATCTCTACCTGGCCAAGAACAAGGTGATATTGGGGCAGAAGGGCGCAATGAAGAGGGTGTTTTTGGGAGGACTTGGTCCCCAACTCTGCGGGCGGGTGAAGCAGAACTTGTACGACAACAACTTGGTAAAGAGGTTGTTGGATGGGAGTATTGCACTTCTTCCAGACATCCTTGTCATTTTTTGGGCGGTGCAATGCAAGTTGGACTTGGAGGAACTGATGGAGGACACGGCAATGTTGTTCCCAACGGGGTCAAAGAAGTCTGCTTCCCACACTTGGGCAGAATAGATGCAAGCTCTGGCCGTGGGCCCCTCAAAAACAGAACACGCTCCGGCAACATCACTGAAAATGGGCCTAGAGGTTAGCAAGAGGATGGAATTGATGAAGGATTCATGGATCTTCCTGAGTCAAATGTTTTCAGGGACGCATCATCTGCCTCCTCACATTGGGGGACCGCTTCTGCTGTTGAATCTGCCCGCTTTGAGGTTATGAAATTACTGTGGGGACAAGGGACATTGGCTTTCAGGGTGCAATAACATGACAAAGGACCTCAAGGCAGGATTGGTTTGACCTGTGGAAATGGGATTCATGTTCCAAATGGGCAAGAGGATCTCCACCAAACCAGGGAATCCAACTGTCATGGAGCAAGTGCGCGCACAAGAACAGGAACCTATGGTAACTGCTCAAGCTTTGCTGGGGATTGTCACTGGTCCTGGGGTATGGCAACCACCACGTGTGGAAGCAGAAGTGAGGGTATTAGCAACGGAGGAGTTGGCGGCAGTGGAAAGGATGGATGTGGATGCCAAGGAACGGGCACAGCCGGCAGCTCCTCAGCCAATTGTGCTTGTTCCAGGACCGGATGGACAACCAGTGAATCCAGCGGGGAAGAAGAAGGTAGTGGACATTGTGCGCGGGGTGATGGGGAATGAAACAACTATTCCCTTGACCTTGAAGGAGTTGGCGGCAGTGTTGCTGGTGTAGTAGATGAGATGTTTCAGGCACTGGAGGATTGCAGAAACAATAGGATCCCTCCAATGGTGCAGTGGGTGAACTTGGCTTGGGATGACGCGGAAGGTGACCTAGCAGGGATGAAATCTGTTTAAACTCTGCTGGGTTACGTTCCAATGAATATGTTGGGAAGGAAGGTATGGGCACTGGTGGATAGCAGTTAAATGGTGAGCCTTCTTCTGTCTAGGCTGGTTGATGAAATGGGATTGGTTTGGCAGAAATGCACAATGGGGCTTTGCCCGCTTAATGGTGGGGCGTGTTGCATGGATGGGTTTCTGGAGGAGGAAGAGGTTGAGTTTGCAAGGGTCCGTAAACCACTTTCTTTTCTATTGGAAGCTTGCAGGGAGGCTATTTTAGGACAGCCATTCATTTTTGGGCTCCAAGCGCAAAGGACATTTGATCCAGAGGCAGGGACAGAAGCATGAAGGTGGAAGATTCATACGGCGGGCAATTCAAAACCACAATCTGCAATCAGGGGCTGGAGAAGTGGATGTGGAATTTGGCAAGAGAGGAGGAGGAAGACCCCGGTGCAGAGTTGGTTTGCAAGGGTGGGCCGGAGGCTGATTTTGACTAGTTGGCCAAGGATATTGCACAGGGAAAGCTCTGGCTTTGTGCGGGCGGTTGACCAGTGAGGAGGGGGTGGAAAGTAGGGAGGAAGCGCAGGATGCACAGGAGCTGGAATTAAGTCCCTTTCCTCATTGTGCATCACTGGGAGGTACTTTGCAAAAACACTATCATTGTGCCACGCTTGTGAGCAAAGGCAAAAGCCATGGTTTGGTTTTGACTAGGACCTATGGTAACGGATGCTTGAGGATGGCGTGGTGCAATGTTGGGAAGTATAAGCATGTTGCCCAAAAGTTCTGTCCCCGGAAAAAAGCAATGCTGCAGGATCTGAAAGGACCACTCTGACCAATCCCTTGGTTGCGGGACTCTCAGAAGTCTCTGCTGAAGGTGTCAGGATGGGTAACGCAATTGGAGAAGATTACAGATGAGTGTTTTGCGGCCCTTAACTTTGGACTGCCGGGTGGGTCAAGCGCGGAGGAACGGGATTTGCTGATGTTGGTACTTGTTCTCCAGGAAAGAGAGCTTGCGTTTGGACCTGAAGAGCACGAACTGTTAAAGAGAAAGATAGGAGACCCTTATGTGATTCCAATGGGTCCGCATGACCCTTTGCAGATCAAGCCAATTCCAACTCTGCGGGCGGTTTTGGGGCCCTTCTTAGAGCTGGTGGGCAAGCATGTGGGGATGGGCCTTTACAAGCAATTGACATCAAGTTACTCAATTCTGATCTTTGCAGTGGTTAAGCAGGATGGGAATTCATTATTGATTGTTCATGATCTGCAGCGGCTCAATTCATTTACAATAAGAGATGCAGGACAACCTCCACGCATGGACAAGTTTCTGGAATCTATGGCAGGGCGCCCGTGCTACGGGTTGGTGGACATGATGGGTGGATAAAATCATTGTGAACTCAATCAGAGTTTGCGGACAATGACTGCCTTTGAAACCGGATTGGGCAGGATGCAACTGACGCGGCTTCCGCAAGGCGCAACTAACTTGGTTGCGGTTTACCAAGCACAGATGACCTGGATTCTGAAGGACAATCTTCTGGAGGGAATGCAGATTTTTATTGACAACGGGGGCATCAAAGGCCCAAAAATGGATTACGGAGGGGAAACGCTTACAGAAGCTCCAGAAATTTGCCAATTTGTCTGGGAGTACGCACAAACGCTGGAATGGATCATGTTCAGGATTGGGGAAGCAGGGCTTACGGTTTTGGGGAAAAAGTTAGAAGTCTGCATACCCGCGCTGGAGGCTCTAGGGCATGTGGGGGCTTCCAACAGAAGGAGGATTGCGGAAAAGAAACGCAACAAAGTCCTTGAGTGGCCAACGCCAAAGACTGTATCACACATTCTCCAGTTCTTGGGATTGTGCAGCTATGTACGGATGTTCATTGAGCGGTTTGCGGAGGTTGCTAGTACATTGCAGGCATTGATGCATAAGGGCGCGGAATGGACCTGGGGTTTGAGATGTGATGATGCCTTTGACGAACTCAAGGAAATTTTTGGATGCAATATTGTACTGCGGGACTTGGATTATGATTCCAGAGGTATTAAGTTGGCTGTGGATTCAAGAAAGCTTGGCTCAGGGGCAGTGCTGACACAGGAGGATGAGGGGAAAGATTGTCCGGTTCTTTACAAGTCCATTATGTTTACGCCGATGGAGAGCGGGCAGCCAAAGTTGGAGCTTTGCGGGGTCACTAAAATTGTGCGGAGGTTGCAGCATTTCCTATGGGGGATTCACTTCATGCTTCTGGTGAATGTAGAGGCGCTGGCGCAGATGATCAATTTGCCAATGCTTCCAAAAGCACCTATGACCAGGTGGGTTGCGTTCCTTCAGTTTTTCTCTTTCACTGTGGTACACGTTCCAGGGAAGGCCTTTATAATGCCAGAAATGCTGTCTTGGTACCCGCGCAATGATCCGTACAAAGGCGCAGAACCACTGGATGTGGAGGCCCCAAAGATTAAGGTAGGATTGGTGGAAGTAGGTGTGCAACTTCTGCTCCAGAAGTCCAGGAGGTACGCAGTCCTCAGTTTGTATTTGTGGTATCTTTGGTTTCCCAATGATACACCAGCCAAGATTGTTAGATGTATTTGGTGTAGAGTGGGAAATTTCTACCTGCAGGAAGGACAGCTGTGGTGGCGGAGCGCACCGGTACTGCTTGTGGTCAGCACGTCAAGGGTAGATCAGGAGGTAATCCTAGGAAGCCTGCATGACAATCTTGGTCATTTCAGCCAGCTTGAAATGCAGAAGCGGGTGAGGGCAAGATTCTGGTGGCCGGGTGTAGTACGCGCAGTGTGGTGCCCAATCTGGGACACCTCTGGACCAGTACAGAAAAAGTAAAATTTTTATGAACTTTTCTATAGCCTCCATTTAGATCCAAAAAAAAAAAAAAACTTTTTGATCCGGAATGATTCCCATATTCAGTTCCCAAACTTCCAGCTCCCACTCTCCTAGTCGTCTAGGATAATCTCTTGGGTGCCTAGCGCCCAGTCCTATGTTCAATTTTCCCTTTCTCCGCACTGCTATCCACCCTTTTGGCAAATGCGCGGATGAAGACCGGCTTGGCTCGTGGGCTTCTATCTGGCACAGGCACCGCCATCTTTGCCATCTTTGCAGTCCTCACTTCCAATCCATCATCACCCATCAACAAACTGCTCAGATCTATCTCATTGATCATCATCATCAACAACAACAACAACAACAAACTACCACCACCACAATCTCAAACTCAGAACTCAATGCAATCCTATCCTTCAAACTCAACATCTCTCAGTTCAAAAGATTACCCAACTCACTCCTACCCAACCAATCCAAGGCTCAACTGATCTTCCATCATCCTCAACTTGAAAATCTACCCAATCAACTACCATCCAACCATTGTCCTATCAATGAGCTCATCATCCTCATCCATGCTCATCCTAACCACCCTCATCTCCTACTACCCTCTCAAGCTTGTGCCTACCCACAATCCTTGAGATTACCCAATCCTCCAAATCTACTCAGCTTTGATGCTCTCATCTCCACCTATATTGTCAGGATCATCAATTCCTCAGACATCCCAATCCAATCAATCCATGGTCTCCATCAAGCCCTATCTGCCTATCACAATTTGATCCAAGTCAATCTGCTCTCCAACCTATCCAGCCTTTCTCATGGTCAAACCTCCTCCTTAATCCTATCCATTCCTCCTCCAGCTTCCAACAAGATCCTCAACCTCTTTGAGCTCATCCCTCCCAACCTGCCTCCTACTTGTGTTGTTTGTTATAACTCCCTCGCCTTGATCCACCCCCAGCTCACCGGTCTCCTGTGTGGCTTGTCTGTTGCCCGCCTGGGTCTCAACTGTCTCCCGGGCCCGTTGGCATGTCTGCAAGCCCCTCAATAGCTACTCTCCTGCCCGTGACCATCATTGGCATGGGCCAGGGTCTTGATTCAACTCTTCTGTTTTTTTTTCTGAGTGTTTGTTTGTTTCTTTTTTTTTCTTTTGTTTTCTCATGACAATCATCCTGGGAAAAAAAAACTTTTTTTTCCGCTCTATTTGTAAATCTCTCTTGTAAATAGTCTACAGACCTATTCTCTATAAAAGGAGGGGCTCTCCCCTGCCTTTTCCAAACATGAAAAGGGAGTGTGTGCATGTTTCCCCCCCCCATTATCATTGCAATCTGATCCTCATCCTCATCCTGGGTATATCTATGATTGCCCCCTGATCCATTGATCCTTAGCCTTTGCCCCTCTGTGGCCTGATCCTTATCACCAACCAATAGCCTTGCTGGTTGAAGATAATTCTGTCTGTTGGAATTCTTGAGTGTGTTATACCACTCCTTGATCCCTTTCTCTGACCATACTGGTCTTGATCCCTCCTTGATCATCTTTCTGGAGCCAATCACAGTTAATTCAAGAGGTCTTATTAAGCTTAAGACCTGGAGTGTTATACCTCCCTTATTTTTTTTGGAGTTGCATTCTGTCAGCCTACTCTTGAGTTCCTTGAGAAGTGTTGAGGTTATCCTTGCTTCAGATCAGTCAATTTTTGCTTTTAGAGCTTCTTAAACATAGTGCTTTGTCTTGTACAGCCACCCTCAGTTATCTGATACCCTTCAAGCGCTTGATTGCGGAGAGTTGGGCAGGTTCATTGAGAACCTGGAGGTTGGTTGGGTTTGAGTTGATCATCCCCAATCTTCTGCTGACAACCAGAGTTATTAGCTTGTGGGCATTGTTTACATGCAACAGCTTTGTTCTTTGAACTTTTGACAAACTTTAGCTTCTTTTGTCCAAGTTTTCCCCACATAATCTTGGATCAGATAGTGCTGTTCCATTGCTACCAAACTACTATCATCTTTATCCTTTACTACTTGCTTCCTCATTTAACAGGTTCTGGACCTTGATCTTGGTTACATTTAAATATTTTTGTAACACTCAGGAGGGCAGCCTAAACAGCACCTTTCCCCTCCACAGAACTGCCACAGCCTAGCACTTTTTGGAGTCTTACAGCGGTGCGTGAGTGGATACAGTTGTGCAAAGCATGTCAGAAGCGGAGCCTGATGTTACCTTTCAAAGTAGGTATTCCCACTGGGAGGATGCCTTTTTTGGGCGGGTTTCTCTGCATGTTGTGCACATCAAGGCAGGTAGGTTCGCGTACCTCCTTGTTGCGCGTGAAAATCTGTTGGGATGGGTGGAAGGGGGGCTGCTAGTGAAGCTTTTGGCCAAGAAAGCTGGGCAGTTTCTGGAGGAAAATTGGTTTGCGTGTTACGTATCACTTTGCCTGGTAACGGTTGATGGGGGTGCAGAGTTCTGGGGATGGTTGGCAGAGTTAGTAAAAAGTTGCGGAGCAAATTTTGGCCAAGTGACGGAGTACTATCTGGAAGGCACGTGGATGATTGAGCATGGTCAGCAGCAAATCAAGGACACAATGGTGAAAATGTGCGGCAAGGATGGCAAGTGGTGGAAGGAAACCCTTCCTGTATTTCTTTTTGCGGATCAGATTTTGGTGAAGAGATTGATGGGTTATTTGCCATACAAGCTGCTATTTGGGCAGCAACCCATGCTGCCAATTGACATCAAGCTGGAAACCTTTCTGGGTATTGATTGGTGGAAGGTTAAGATGGCCGCAGATCTAGTCAAGGCCCGCACCAAGAAACTCCTGCAAAGGGACAAGATGTTGGAGAAAGCGGCTGGAAGACTGAAGGCGGCCTGCACAAAGTCTGTCTGTTACTGGGACAAGCGCTGCACGCACAAACTCCAGGATCTTTTGCAGAAGGGGGACTTGATTCTGCTTTACAACCAGAGCCTGGAAACTCAATGGGGGAAGCTGTTTTCTAATTGATGGAAAGGGCCTTTCTGCATGATGTCCAAGTTCACTGGAGGTAGCTACCAGTTGGAGGAATTGGATGGAACTTGGCTCAAACAGAAGGCTGCGGCTTTGCATGTGAAACAATTCTTTGTGTGGGGATCAACTTCATTCAAAAAGAAAGCTGGTTTGGATATCAAAGGGTACAACAACGCGGATCCTTCCTCCAAGGACAAGCCTGCATGTGCACCTTGCGTCTGGCGGAGTAAACAACTGCAGACCGCTGGGGACAGCAGCCAAGTTGGGGGGCAAACAATGGATGAATAGGGGATATGATGGGATTTGGTGAGGGGGTGTTCTAGCCAGTTCACAGCTGGAATAACTAGACACCCCAGAATTTTTGTTTTATTGTTTTTTTCTCTCTTGATTGGCTTTTGGGATTATTGCTGGCTAGGGGTGGTTTCTTTTAGGTACGGGCATGGCGCAAAGCTGGGTCTGCCAACGCAAGGACAAGCCCCGCAGCATTCTGGAAGCAAAACACATGAAAAATTTCCAAAGGATGATTCAGGGAACTAGCAAAGCGCATGGAGCAGAATGGATGTGGGCCAAAGAGCAAGGCACAGACTTGGCAATGGGTTGTTGCTTACAAAAAAAAAATCTTTTCAAGTTTTCTTTGGTTATCTTATAGATGGAAGGTGTGGATGGGTTTGGGCGGATACTTTTTCTCTTTCTCTCTCTCAAGGATGTGCGCGCATGGATGGGTTTCTTTTTACTCTCTCTTTTCTGTAGATGGTTATGGGGAACTGTGTGGCAGCTTGTCTGGGGTGGTCCAGGTACCTTTAGCGGATACTCTCAGTGGCGTGGATTTTCTCACCCTCACTGGATACTCTCAGTGGCTTGGATCCTTCTCACTCTTGCAGATTTCTCTCAAAGCATGGCTCTTATTTCTCTCAAGGTTCTCAAAAAGCCCAAAGGCTACCCAGGATGGCGCAGCAAAAGTCCTTTATCTTTGCAAATAGGTGCGGAAACAAGAAGAAACAGGAAGAAAAGGGGGGGCAAGCTGCCTATGCTGGCCGAGTTCTCATCACTTCCTCTGCGTACGCGCAAGCTGCTGCAGCTAGGGATTGGAAGGCAGCCAAAACCTTGCGTCGCGCATTGGTGGTGTGCGCGTAGGGGACTGCTAGAAAACCCTGGAGTAGCTTGTCTGCGTTGTCCACCATTGTGTCAAACCTTGCCAAGGGGAGTGCTGGAATAAGGGGAATCTCCGGGATCCCAGGAGTGGCAGCTGGAGTGGTCCCAGCGGCTGCGGTTTCTGGTGACAATTTGATAACCACTGGAGTTGGCGCGCGTGCGGGTTCTGGCAACAATCTAGGCACCGGTGATGGAGACGGCAGTGGGGGAGTTGGGGTTGGAGGAACTGGTCTTAAAGGAGTGGGGGGATGCGGTGGCGGCAGAGGAGGAGAAGGTCTTGACAGTGGTGGGGGAGGCACGGCGGGAGGGTTAAAAATCCTTGGGTCCATTGCTGGTACGTTCATTCCTACCCATGGAGCCCACTTGCGGCCAGTGTTCCAAAAGGCTGCAAAGTCAAGAATGTCCTGGCACCTTGGAGGTCCAGCCCAAGGAGGAGTGAGCCCAAGTCATGGCTCTTGCACAACCAAGGGTTTTGGGTGGTGCGTTGCGGTTGGTTGCGAGGTGAGCCGGGCGGGGTCCACTTGTTGGTTGAAACCTCCTTGTCACTTGAAACCATCAAAGAGTTGAGCTGGGTCCTCTTGTGCAGGAAACCTTGAGGACCATTCTGGAGAATGCCATCCAATAAGGAGCAGTGGCGGTGTCAAGCTTGGCAAGGAAAACAGGTGCGCTGGCCCGGAAGGATACAGCATGAAAGGTTGTTCCAGCTGCAATACGTGCAGGACATGTTTTGATGAAGGAAGGGTGGATGGGGTGGAGGCTTTGTTTTATTTGGAGTGATGAAGCGGTGCAAAGGGGAATGGAGGGGAAATAGGGAAGGCGGGGGTAGGTGAAATAGTGGTGGATCTCTGGGGACAGAACTCAAGTTGGGAGGGATGTAGTGGTCTTTTATGGACATGAGTTGGAATGGGCTGCGCGCTCAGCAGTAGTGGCGGGCTCAGCAGTGGCAGATGCTCAGCAGTGGCCGCATGCTCAGCAATGGATGCGGCTTTGCTACAGCAAGCCACGCTGGGGGCTCAGAAGCAGTTGGATTGGGCTTTGAATCCAGAGACGCATGGTGGTATGGATTGGATTGCACGGATATACCTTGGATATCTTGAATGGCGCGTTGGTAGGATGTGGAAATGTGGGGGGGATCTGAGTTGGGCGCGGCACAAAGGCCGCTTCATGAGAAGGACAAACCGTGTTATAATTATGGCCAGAAATTATCTTATGCAAATGTGCAGTATTTAAAGCAAAAGAAATGCTGGACACCTTGTGTCAATAATTGCTTGATGGGCTCTCACAAATGGGGCAACATGTTGGATGATATTGTTGATGAATTTGATTGGATGATGAATGAATGGATGGAAAACAGCAGGGAAAAGAGCTCCTTGAGTACAAAAGATTGTCCTCTTGTGAGCCCATGATACAACAAGCCAAAAGGCAAATTTTCCGCCCCAAAAGAGCTCTACAGGCTCTACAGGCCTTTTTACTTGGTTTGGGCTACATCAGCCCACATGGCATCAGTCCCTGTACCCTTATTACCAGCCTATTCTGGTCCATTCTGGTGTTTCCACCATTACAAGGCTGAACCAGCCCCTTTGCTGTTCAATCCACTGGCTGGTTGTCTGGTATAACCATCCCAGTTACTCTTATTTCCTTACTTACAGGCTGGTTGCCTCATGCAGCCAGCCCCTGGCCCCACATAAGGGCCAGGTGGGACCCAGGACTCACCTGGGTCCAGTCTCAACCTCACTTGGGGGGGCTTAACCAGTGGACATGCCACCCCCCCCCCCTTTCTCTCAAATCCCTGGTGGGGCCAGTCAAATCCCCTCACCAGGGGCCCTGGGGGCTGATACCCCCAGGTTTTCATCAGGAATAGTGGGCTGGGGGGTGGTCAGATCCCCTCAGCCCGTCGCTCCTCCCCCTTGGTAAAGGGGGGGGGAGAGTGTCCCTCTTGATGGTGGGGGAGTGGTCAATCCCCCCCCACCGCCGGTTGCCTCGATGCAACCAGCCTGGCCATCTTTGTTGGTTGGAGGGTGATCAAATCCCCCCCACTGCCAGTTGCTCTCCTTGCATCCAGCCTTGTCATCCCCTGGGCAAGGGGGTGATGAAATCCCCCCTGCCCTGACCAACCGCCTTGTTGCGGTTGGTTGCTGGCTGGTTCAACCCAGCCAGCCACCCCCTCCCCCTTAAAATGGAAAGCAAGGGGAGGGGCAAGGGAGCCAGGGCCGCTGGCCCTTGCTCCCGCGGTGGTGGCTGCTGTTTGCAACCGGCCGGGCCTGCACAGCGTTGCACCGCGCGGGATCCCTCCGCCGCTGCAACAGCCCCGCGTGGGCCAAACCAAGAGATACAAGCGGCCACAAGCGGCCCGCGGCACGGGCAGCAGCCCTGAGCAGGCGGCGGCCCCAATGGGCTGCTCCAAGCCCAAAACCTGAGACAAACACACTTTGGGGGGCCAGCCCGTCTGGCCAAGTATTTCAAAAATAAACCTTGGGCCCAATTATGTCCATACAAGCTCATCTGGCTGTATTTGCCCATATCCCCCACCAGGCCTGTTAGGGCCCGTGTACCAATGAGCCTGTTTCACGCGTTTTGATGCCAGTTTCCCCAAATCAGTGATATCCACACAGGCAGGTATGGTCCTTGTGTGTGTCCAATGGGCCGGAGAGGCCCATATTTGCATCCCATTTGGATTACACTTATAAGAAGCACACGCGTAAGTGCATAGGTATTTTAACACACTCTTTTAATCCAAAAGGGGTGACATCTGCATATTATTCACAAAGCCTTGATGCTTGTTCCTATCTAAAGCCTTAGTCAAGATATCCACAATCATTGCTCCAGTGGGCATGTACCTCAACACAATCTCTTTGCAGTTAACTGCATTGCAAATATAGTTATAGTGAAAATTGATATGTTTCATTCTTGAATGGAACACTTGGTTTTGCGCCAACGCAATGGCACTCTGGTTATCAGAATGGAACAATGCAAACCCTTGTGGTTTATGTGTATCCTCTAAGACTTTTCTCAAGCATTTTTCTTCCTGTGAAGCTGCTAATTAAGCTCTATACTCAGCCTCTGTTGATGAAAGACTTATTGCCAACAGCTTCTGTGACATCCAAGACACCAGATTCTTTCCTAAGAAGAATACAAAACTACTTGTTGATTCCCTAGTGTTACCATCTGCCCAACTTGCATTGGAATAACCAACCAAATCAAATTTTGCTGAATTTGTAAACCACAGTCCCAGACTGTGCCTTCCTTCAAGATACCTCATAAATCTCTTAAACGCTGACCAATGCCTCATGCTTGGCTTCTCTAATTGTTGTGACAAGACAAAAATTTAAAAAGCAATATTGGGCCTTGTGAACTGTCCCAATCAATTAAGCAATCCAGTAGCTGAACTGTAGTCATTACCAGATTGAAAAAACTCCAGATACTCCTCATCTGTAGACTTCTCTAAACAAACGTTTGACTGCATGGGAGTACCAAACTCCTTTGCATCCTCTAAGCCATATTGCTTAAGAAGAGCTGCCACGTAATGGCAGTGTTCTAACTTAATACCATTCTTGCTCTTACTGACTTTCATTCCTAGCACCTGTTGCGCCAGACCAAGATCTTTTATCTTGAATTCCTTTTTGAGTGTCTCCATGACTCTCTCTTTACCATTTCCAATAATGATAATTTGATCAAACCATACAAACAAAATTGCATCCTTTCTTACAAAAAGACAAGGGTCAGCCTCAGACGTCTTGAAACCAATCTGTATCAGTTTCTCACTCATGGTATTATACCACAACCTAGCTGCTTGCTTCAATCCATAAATGGATCTACATAGCTTGAGGACATATTCCCCTTTATCTGCTGAAAGAAAATTTATAACACAGATTTTCTTCATGGTTTCTGGTTTACTCTCTACTAACCATTCACAAAAACCTTTGGGGATTGACATATAAACAGTCTCCTCCTCTCCAAGTTTTGCATTCAAGTATGCTGTTACAAAATCAGCTTGTCTGATTTCTTCACCCAACTCCACTGCCAGAGCAATGATGTACCTGAAGGTGGACAGCCTTCCAGTTGGTGAGAAATTTTCTTGGTAATCAATAACCTCTCTCTGCTTAAAGCCCTGTGCAACGCATCTAGTTTTGAATCTTTTCAAAACTCCATTTGTGTCAAACTTCTTGTTTAACACCAATCTTGACCCCACAATGGTCTTTCCTTTTGGAACAGAATCCTGCTTAACCACTTCAAAGACACTATTATTATATAGAGTATCAAATTCATCAAAAATAGAACTCTTCCAGTTGGCTCTCTCATCAGAATTCATAGCTTGCCCAAAGCTATTTGGGTTAACCCTGTTACTCATTTCTGAACTCAACTCCAGGACTTCATTGAGCATACACTGTTCCTCAAATTTATCTTCCTCATATCCTGCAGCAGCATAATGGGACTTCCATTCCCCATACCTATCAACTGGTACTCTAACCCTACCACTCCTTCTAACTGGAGGTGGAGGCTCATCAGGTTCTGAATTAACGGACTCCCCTGAAGCGGGCACTGAACCCTCTAATGGCACATCTGCCATCTCTTCATCTTCTGGAACCACATGTTCCTCAGCCTTTTCTGGTGAAATAGGTGCTAATTCTATTTCTTGCCTGATCTATTCACAACAAAATCTTCACTCCTTTTGAGTGGAAAGGTACTTTCATCAAATTTTACATCCCTACTATGGATAACCTTTCTTGTCCCTGGAAAATAGATCCTATACAATTTACTTATTAAATCATAGCCTACAAGTGCCCCTTTTTTGGCTCTAGGGTCTGATTTTCCAACCATCTCATTATGGTGGAAACTATAATACACCAAGAAACCAATTGTTCTTAGGTGTGATGTTTTGGGGTACAACTTCCAAAAATGAAAATGAGGACTCTTCCCATTAACACTTACAATGTTATGCATCAGAAAGACTGTACACATCAACTCAGCCCATAAGAAATTTGGCAGACCAGATTGAGACATAATAGTTCTGACCTTTTCCAGTAAAGTCCTATTCATTCTCTCAACTATTCCATTATTTTGGGAGTACTTGCAGTAGTGAATATATGAATGATATCATAATCTTTCAATAACCTCTCAAAATCTTTACTCACAAATTCACCACCTCCATTGGTGATAACCCTCTTGATCTCCTTCATTAGACCATTCTGTTTCCAGACTTTGAAGATTACAGAAACCTCCTCTGTGGTCTGATCCTTAGATCAAATTGATTTAACCCAAACATAATTTGTTGCATTATCAACTAAATTGATGAAGTGTCAGCTTCCTGATGCCAGGAACTTTGCCTTCCTTTATCTACAGAAAGTGATATTGGTGTTGGAATAATAATTCCAAGAAAATTACGGTAAAATGCTTAAATAATTGATTTAAAAGCAAGTGCAAAGTTTGATTGGTTTGGTTGGATTAAATTTGTTTAAATATATTTTAAGAGGGGCAACATTTTGTGCAAACTGGGGATCTTTATTGAATAACAACCTCTCTTCAAGGGGTTCTTTTGGGCAGTGTAAAGACCTTGGTATAATGAGGTCTTATATGATTGCTCACAAAGATTAACTCAAGGGGATGGGTGGACTGGCTGTCTTACAGCACTTATGCCTGGGTTGCAAGGAGGAGACAACTTACTAGTTTAAGTACTTACTCCAGGAGGCTTTCAGAGATTCACGGTATGAAAGGGTCTCAGGACAATTATTGGGTTTTATTTGCTGATATTCTCCACGGAATCAATGTTGGGGTCAGAATTATTAATAATACTATCAGACTATAGCCATATATCACTTGTTTATTTTGAATAAACACTTGATCAAGGATGGCAAGGGGTCTGGATTGATGTTAAAAATTACTTCTCATTTAAATTACTTAAAAAAAGGATTGTTTATATACCTTTTTGGGGTGATAAGACCTTCTCAGGGCATGTAGAGAGGGTTGTTCTTGGATGCTGAGGCTAGCTGGCTGTTCAGAGCTTGTTTGGCACGTAGTTCTGGTGCTGTCAATCTGCTAGCCTTGTCTATGTCATATTTCTTTGTGAAATAATTGTCAGAAGGTTTTTTTTAGTGTTAATTTTTTATTTTTATGATTCAGACATATTTCCTCATTTTGTATTAACTTTTTTTGAGTAAAATGAGTGTAAGTGGTTATTAGTAGATGCTATGGCATCTTCTGCACACGTTGGGAATTTTTAATAATTTTTAGGTTAACTCCTTGTTGTGTTTTGTAGTTCATAAAGATTTGGCAATCTCATTTACTTGAAAACCTTCATTATTTTTTCTCACAATTTATTTGCTTTATATTTTGATTTTCATATTTTTTATTCCATATTCTTAGGTTTCAGACATCTCTCTGTCCGGCAGTCAAGTTGTTACATATGCATGATGTGCGCATGCAGGTTGTAGCCTGTTCCTGTGGTACTTGGCTGTCAGGCTTAGTGCAATTTCAGTTGACACGCGCAGGCTTGACAGCTGCATGCGGGAATTGGTTGCCTGCGGCCAGTCAGTCATTTTGCATGCGGCCTTTTGACATTCGCATACATATTGAGTGTCAGGCGCATGTACCCTTACTGTATGAATGCGGGGCTGTGCGCAGGAATTGTGACACAACACAAATCCATCTGTAACTTCTAAAATATACGCAACACCTCAATTCTGACTGAATTTTAGGTGTGAAACCTATACATGGCATAATTTGTGAAATGTTAAAATGGCCAACAGGTGCCATGATTGTGTTGTGGTCTATTTTGTTTAATAATTATTTAAAAATGTAAGGAGTTAGAATTCAAGGGTGGGGTCAGTGAGTGACCCTACTTGATATTGGGTGGAGAATCCATTTTTGTAATAATATTTATGGATTTTGTACTCCTTCTATTTTTATTATTTTTATTTCTGTTTTAAATCTGCTTTGGCAGGTTGCTCTGTCTAAGTAGCAAGCTGACATGAAGTATCTTGCCCCACCAAGGGACTCCAGTGTGAATGGCCCTGCAAAATAAATGGAAAATTCCTCTCTAGGAACATCAGTGCAATCTCTACTCTTTGAGAACAAATTTCTAGTCTTAGCCCCTAAGGTACAACTCTCATAGTTGCTTTCCTTTACCTTATGGCCACTTCTATTTGGAGCAACAGTGCTCAAAGCTGAGATTTTGAACAAGCTTGCACACAAAAGCTTGTTCCAAACCTGACCACTAAGAACAGTTCTCCCATTCATATCCTCTTTGTAATTGATCAAGTCCATTTCTTGATCCTCATCAATTTTGGCCTTCTTGTTGGTACCTTCTTCCCCAACAACCATTTCCATTGGACCATTGAACGCCACCATTGCAAATTTTTCAGTAGTGAGATTGACTTCCTTGTCATTTTCTTTGGACTTCTTCCTCTTCTTGGAATCCTTGCAATCCTTAGAATAATGCCCCTTATTCTGACAATTATAGCATAAGACCTTGGACAAATCCTTTTTGGCCTTCTTGCAAATTTTCCAGTTTTTCCAACAAGGGCTGTTCCAGAACCCCCCTTAATCTTGAACTGAAGATCATCCTTTTCAATCCTTTTCAGCAAATCCTCCTCCCCAGGAAGAGGATCCAATTGAGAAATAATTCTGACTAAAGAATCAAACTCCTTTGGTAGCTTCTGAAGGATTAAGAGTGAAAACGACTCAGGATACATGTTAAGTCCTGATGACTTAAACTTGGCTATGCTAGACCTAGCCTCTGCAACAAACTGTTTACAATTTGAATATTGTAACTTGAACATTTTATTGAAATCTATGCCCTTCTGGTGAACAGAATCACCAGCATACTTGGACTTAAGCAACTTCCAAAGGATGCTGCCCTTCCTTCTCTCATCTTCCCTAAGAGTATTGGCAACCCATGTCACATGATTCTCATCAAGATACCTAAGGATGAGATGATAAGACTTTTTCTCAACTTCTGAACTGATCAAAGTGTCATCTGCATCCATTATCTCCCCACAATAGATGTTATCCAGCTCACTATCCATAAGGACAGCCCAAGCATTATAATTCTGACTGTTCAGAACTATCTTGGTAGAGCTAATGTCAGGGATATAGGACATCTTCTTGGAAAACTTGAGGTCTTTGAGGTTCTCCAGAGTAACGTCTAGATGGCTTGGAAGTAATGATGATGTTGGTACTGATAATGTGTTATAATTATGGCCAGCAATTAGCTTAGGCAAGTGAGAAGTATTTAAAGCAAAAGAAATGCTGGAAACCATTTTTCAATAATTGCTTGATGGGCTCTCACAAATGGGGCAACACGTTGGATGATATTTTTGATGAATTCAATTGGATGATGAATGAATGGATGGAAAACAGCAGGGAGAAGAGCTCCTTAAGTACAAAAGATTGGCCTCTTGTGAGCCCATGATACAACAAGCCAAAAGGCACATTTTCCGCCCCAAAGGAGCTCTACAGGCTCTACAGGCCTTGTTACTTGGTTTGGGCTACATCAGCCCACATGGCATCAGTCCCTGTACCCTTATTATCAGCATATTCTGGTCCATTCTGGTTTTTCCACCATTACGGGGCTGAACCAGCCCCTTTGCTGTTCAATCCACTGGCTAGTTGTCCGTTACAACCATCCCAGTTCCTCTTATTTCCTTACTTATGGGCTGGTTGCCTCATGCAGCCAGCCCCTGGCCCCACATATGGACCAGGTGGGACCCAGGACTCACCTGGGTCCGCTCTCAACCTCACTTGGGGGGGGTGTAACCGGCAGACATGCTGCCCCCCCCCCTTTCTTGCAAATCCCTTGTGGGGGAGGTCAAATCCCCTCACCAGGGGCCCTGGGGGTTGATACCCCAAGGGAGTTGTCAGGAATAGTGGGCTGGGGGGTGGTCAGATCCCCTCAGCCAGGCGCTCCTCCCCCTTGGTAAAGGGGGGGAGAGCGCCCCTCTTGATGCCGGGGGGGTGGTCAATCCCCCCCCCACTGCCGGTTGCCTTGATGCAACCGGCCTGGCCATCTTTGTTGGTGGGAGGGTGATGAAATCCCCCCCACCGCCAGTTGCTCTCCTTGTGGCCGGCCTGGTCATCCCCTGGGCAAAGGGGTGATGAAATCCCCCCTGCCCTGAATGACCACCTTGTTGGGGTTGGTTGCTGGCTGCTTCAACCCAGCCAGCCACCCCTTCCCCCTTGTGATGGTGAGTGAGGGGAGGGGGAAGGGAGCTGGGGCTGCTGGCCCTTGCTCCTGCGGCGGTGGCTGCCGTTTGCGACCAGCCAGGCCCAGGCGGTGTTGCACCTTGCGGGATCCCTTGGCCGCCACAACAGCCCCGCGTGGGCCAAACCAAGAGATACAAGCGGCCCCAATGGGCCGCTCCAAACCCAAAACCTGAGACAAACACACTTTGGCAGGCTAGCCCGTCTGGCCAAGTATGTCCAGAATAAACCTTGGGCCCAATTATGCCCATACAAGCCCATCTGGCTGTATTTTACCATATCCCCCACCGGGACCGTTAGGGCCCATGTACCAATGAGCCTGTTTCACATGTTTTGAGGCCAGTTTCCCCAAATCAGTGACATCCACACAGGCCCATATGGTCCGTGTGTGTGTCCAATGGGCCGGAGAGGCCCATATGTACATCCCATTTGGATTACACTTATACCTAGCACACGCATAAGTGCATACATATTTTAACAAACTGGGTGGACGTAATGGCAGGCGGGCAATACAGATGGATATGGGGTATGGGATGTGGATTATGGGAAGGAAGGGTAAGGGTTGGGGCTAGGTTTCTGTACATAGGGTTTGTATTTAATTATTCTTGTTTGCTTGTGGTTGTACCTAGGTTAGGGTTGAGGGGGAGGTTACTTAAACCACACCCTCAACCCGGATGGAGGGCATCAGAGGATCATAGGTTTTTGGAAGGATCTGGACACTCATTTTCTCTATCTCTCAGTCAAATGGTGAACAGTCACACTCAGGGTTTACAGACGCAAGGGATCAATAACTTCCGAACTTGGGAACCATTAAAGGAGAATTCCTCTTATGAATTCCACACCTTTCAGTTGATCCCTTAGCTTGGCAAGGAGATTGTCATTCTCAGCTGTCAATATCCCATCATCCATGTGTACCCATAGGAATGTGCACCCATCCTCCCCATCCAAGTAGTTGGTGCTTTGATCATTGTTTTTTGCCTTGAACCCAATTCCCTTCAACCTCTCTTGTAATTGCATCCACCAGCAAATTCCCGCTTGTTTGGTGCCATACACTGACTTTTTCAGGCGTAGGACTTTCCCAGCGGGGCATTTGAACCTTTTTGCCAGCCATATATAGACTTCCTTGGTAATGGCAATGTGAAGGAATTCTGTTTTAGCATCAAAGGATTGCACTGGCCAGCCATGTTTGGTGGCCATAGCCAGTACAAGCCGCAGTGTGGGGAACGTGGAATTTGGTGCAAAGTTCTCCTCAAAAGTGATGCCCTTGACCTGTGTGAAGCCCTGCGCCACCAGCCAGGTTTTCTTTATAATGAATTGGCCATCCAGTCCATGTTTAGTTGTTAGCACATACTTTGAGCCTAGAATCTCTGACTTTTCATCTGGTGAATTGGCATACTCAATGATGCCCATAGTCCACAGCAAGTTGTTCTCCTTGTCAATGGCCTTGACCCACCCAAAACTATCATCAGAGTTGAGGGACTTGTCTACAGTCAGATTTTTGATGTTATGAGTTACATTTTTCTGAAGGGCACAAAACAATAAGTCCTGTGTCTTGAGATTGTCCCCAATAGTAAAGTCTTGCAATTGGGTTACCTCTAAACCATGGACCATGGTCTCAGATGTGGCAAAAAATTTGACAGAGATTGCCTGTGTAATTTTACTTGTCTCCCTATTGTAGTTTAACCAACCCTTTGAGTCTGGGCATACCCCAATGTGGTAGAGATATTCTGCAAAGGGGACCAGTTGCTTGAGATGAGTATGATTGTATACATTCAACTGAAAAAAAAACAGTTGGAGCATTGTAAGGGAGGGGCGTTTGAAAGTGGCCATCTCAATAGGGTTCTTTGTTGAACCAGAGTGAGCCAAATGGTTCAAGACCCAGGCTGCATGTTTGAAAGTATACATCCACAGGTTCATTGGCAAATTTGAGGCATGGAGCATGGTGCAAGCCATCTCCATGAGTGTCCAATTCAGTTGTTCCACTTCCTTGTTCTGATGATTTTTGTGTGGTATTTTGGTTTTGGAAACAATCCCTTTGCTGTCTAAGAATCTTAATAATTCTCTTGCCTGTACAAATTCAAATGCATTATTAGTCCTGAATTGTTTGACTTGATAGGGGAAAAACACAAGAAACTTGTTGATCCATTGGATAATCTCAGATGGGGGCTCAGACCTGGTGCGCAAAGGTATTGCCAAACACATTCCCAAAGCAAGGTTGGCTATTGTGAGCATGAACTTTCTGCAATTGATGGCTTTGGTGAATGGGCCAACAATATCAGCTGCCACCACATCCCCTGGTAGCTTACAAATTTCTTGTGACTCAAATTCTGGAAGCGTATGCAAGGCTTTCATGAGCAAGCATGAGCTGCATAGTCTCACATCATCAGCGGGTACCGGCGGTAAGTTGTCCACCGCTCCAAATTCTTTAGTGTTTTTTAGCATTATTAAATACAGGTGACCAATGAGGTCATGTATATAGTACACACTGGATTTCATTGCAAGCACAAAGGGGGTATTAGTAGCAGTAATGTGGATAAAGAAACAGTTCTGTAGTTCAAATGAGGGGAAGTCACAGCCATTTTGTCCAAGAGTATATTTAAAGCCATCAAATGCTACCATCCCATCTGTTTTGGAGAAGCAATCAATTGCTATTATGGTCCCTTGGACATGCTGGAAATAGAGAAAATTCTTCACGTGCAGTTGGCCATATGGTGTTGGGATGATGATATTTCCAAATTGTGTTATGGGAAATTTGTCTGCGGATGCAACCAATAGGGTTAGATTAGCAGGCTTCAACAATTTGAATAGAATAAAGTTATTTGTGACATATTCTGTTGCTCCTGAGTCAAGCAGGACTGAGTTGTTCTCACTTGAGTTAATGCTGACTGAGGGTACTTGTGGTGACGGCGCCCCTCGGAAGGTGGGATGCAAGAACAATGATTGCTTGATACAAACATATCAATTGTTTATTTGGGGGTCTTTTATAGCGGGGAAATTTGCTTTCTTCCGCAGACAGTCCACAGCCCAATGACCCCACTCAAAACAGCTGCTGCATGGGTTTCAGAAAGTCAGCCAGGCCTTTTCCCATTCATTTGTTCTGTTCATGTAGGTGGAAGGTTCATTGCCATTGTTGTCTCATTTTCCATAAGAATCACCCCAGCCAGCCTGTCTTGAATGTTGTGTTGTATAACTAAAAATGGCACTGGACAGGATGTCAGTTTTCAAGGAGCTGTGCTGTGAGATGAGTTCAAGGACATCCTTGGATGAGACTTGCGTTTGCTTATCAATTGCAATCCTTCTTTCCAAGGTTTTTGTGATCTCCTGGAATTTTTTCTGTGCGTTGAAGTGCAGCACAAAGGCAAGTATGTTGTCCACTGTGAAGACACCAATATGTTGCTTGACTGTCTGTAGGCTAAGCTTCAGGTCATTATAGGTCTTGTTTGGGTTCATAATAATGTCCATTACCTGGAAAAAACTGTTCAATTTCATCATTAGGTACAACAAAGAAACTGTGCCAAAACACTCCTTCAAGATTTGAAAGGCTTCCTGGCCCAGCTTTGCGGCCACAAAAGGCAAAATCAAAGGGTCAATGCTATATTCAACAATTGTTCCAGCAATTTTTGCTTGGCTTGTGCTCTTGTCAACCCGGTTGTAAAAGTAGTAGTCCGTTTCATCAAAGAGGCTCTGGACCTTGAGGTTGAGTGCCCAGGCCCAATCAGGGAAGTTGGCCCCATCCGCAAGTAGGTTGGGATGTAAGGATTTCCCCACTTGCTCATAATTGATCATGGTATGTGCTACTGAGTCAAGAGTTGGGGCTGAGTTCTGGGCCTTGAGGGCCGCCAGTATAGTTGCTAAGTCATTTGGAGAGATGCCACTGGTGGATTCTTTCCTGCTTTGGCCTAGAAAGCTCCTCAAGGTCAATGTTGTAGGGCTTGATTTGCTGGATTCCTCCCGCAATGCCATGCTTGTTGTGCTGGTCAGTTGGGTGATTTGATTCTGATAAGGGCAACCAGATCTTGTAGATCTGCCCCCAGCAGGATTGGTATCAGAGGACAACAGGGTGTAATTTGCTCAATCAAAGATACACAGAGTTTGGCTAGGTTTTTGGTCAATTTATATCTAGTACGTGTTTGGGCAGGCTCACAACCTGTTAGAAGGGGTTAGACAAAAATGATATTATGGATCCCCCCAGGTAGACATATTCTGGTATAGGACACTCCACCTTCATATATTGTAAATAAGTGCTTCTTCTAGAATGTACTATGTGTTTCCAAGAGTTTTATCTTGATAGTATGTTGTTGTGGAATGTTCCAGATATATTGTATACCCATATTCTCAATACCTGATTTTTGGATGTGTAAATCTAACCCCCCTGTAACTCCCTGTAACTTCAATTTGGTGGGCAGGGGGGATTTACCGGTAAAAATACACTGGGCAGCCAAACAGCACCTTAAGGCATCCCCAATTGTCTTGGTAAACCCGCTTGTTAGCTAAGTTTACCAAGCAATTTTCACAATTGTGCAAAAATAAAGGCTTGCTAGCAAGCAAGCTCCATAAGTTGGGTCCAATTTCCATAAAGTTACCAGATTTTAGCAAGCTTGCTAGCTCCCCCTCTTGAAATCTCTTGCATATCCAATACGCCAATACCCTGCCCACCCTGCCACCCTCATATGTCCCTTCAACCATCCCAGCTTCCCACCAATATCCCCCTCCCCCAAGCCCCAGCTCCAATATGCCCCACTCCCCCAACTCCCTCCCTCCTTGAAAATGAGTTGCCACAATGGGTTAGTTGCAAGGACAAGTTGCAACAAAGGGGGGGACCTAGCTAGCAAGCCGCTGATGTGGCACACAACTTTGCAGTTTGGGTGTTAGCTAGCTACTGCAGCCTTGTGGAGCAGACAATTGTGAAACACGCGCAGTAAATATCTTGCTAGCAAGTTGCTACCTAACAAGCTGTGCTCTCCAACAAATGGATATTCTCTTATGTTCTTGGATGGTCCTAGTGGTTCTTGCAAAACCTACACCATGTGTTCACTTTGGGCGGTTGTGGGCCGTTGCCTCAATGGTAAGGGTTGAATTGACGGCCCATGGGTCAACTGCCAGGCATTTTGACAACCGGGTTGGTCAATGGTTGATAAACCAACAACTGACGGGGGATTTGACTAATGTGTTGATTTGTCAGTTGGCTGATTGGTGAGTTTACAACAGCATTGTTGTGAGGCCACATTGCCCCTGCTGTTGAATCACTAGCAGGGTGCGCTCGTGGGATTGTTTCCACTCCGTCTCTTCTGGACTGACCAGTGGTTGTATATCAAGGGTGGTGCCAACACCTCCTACACCATTTGTTGGTGTGCAATTTCAAAATTTGAAATTCATTTCAAAAATTAAAATAATTTAAAAAAAATAAACTATTCATTGAGAATTTATACTTCTTTGAAAAAATTTTTTCAAAAGGTTTGTTTTCTTTAACTTTTCAACTTCAGTCATTTTTAATATTGATTTTTTAATTAGTTTTGGTAATTCTGCTTGTAAGGGATTATTTTTAAAAGTTTACCAAAAAATTAAGGCATCACTTTTGATTTGCTGGCCTCAAGATTCAAGGGAAGTCCTTGTCTTGGCTCACCCCACCTGGCCATTGCTGGGGTCATACACTCCACCCATTGCCCAGGTTCAATGGGTGGAGTGATCAACCTGGCTGCTGACCTGTTCTCCTCAGCTGCATTCAATGCACCTGAGTTGAGGATCCAATGATTATAGTTTGAATGGATAACTTCCATTGTTCTTTGAGAGGTATCTTGACACTCAATTTGAGAAATGTGAGTTTTTTGAAGCTGGTAACCCCCATCATGGCAATTGTTCTGTAGGTTCAAGCATGCTTTGATTGCCTGTATTTAAATCAAATCAATTTTTGTTAATTAAATATATTTCAAACCTGAGAAAAACAATGAAGAAATTCCTAACCTGACAATTTACTGTGCATTCAGAGCTTGTTTCAAAAAATTCCCTCATGTTGTAAAATGGATTGATTCCCATAATTGCAAGCTTGTTGACTTGGATAAAATATCTGGTGGTTCTTATTCCAGTAGTCTGCCATAATGAAGTGATCTTGCCAATAAAATCCACTGAGTTGGTAGATTCAATCTGATTCAACAAAAAAAGAAAAAAACATTTTGATGTTTTGAATTTTTTTATTTCAAGTAAAGCCAAAAACTTGTCAAGATGTGGTAATTCTTCTGAATGATATCATGCTTGTTTAATTTAATTTGGTTAATTTGTTCAACATTTGAAGAGAATTTTTCTCTGAGCATCTGAGGAACTTGTACTCTTTCTTCATTGGGAACAGATTTTCTTTTAGCAAAGAGATATTGGTTGAGGGTATGATAAATCTGGCTATTATAACCCATGGAATTTTGAATAACTGGATTATTGTCAAATATGCTGGTGATTGTTGGACTTCTTTGAAAAGTTGTTTGAGTCTCTTGATTGTATAACACCCCAGCAGAGAGAAGAAAATGTAGAGACTGATAATTACTGAAGCTGATGGCCAAATCATTTCCTGGACTGATCTTCTTTAAATGAATTGAAGCTTGGCATAAAATTCCACTGTAACTTTCAAATTTTTCTGTTGAAAACAGACTAGCTGGACCAAAACCCAATATTGAGTCTGGGAGGTGAAGAAGCATGTGAATCTTGGGTTTTTTGATCCATTGGCCAGACATCTTGATCAAATGATATAAAAAGTGTTTGATTTGTGCCTTCAGTTGAGTTTGATATTCATTCATGTCTCTGATGTGATTTTGAAATGTGAAAGTGCAAAGTTGACAAAGTGAGGTCCACAGAATTCTTTTTTCAGCTTTCATAAAGTGGAAAAAAGTGAAGGGTGCTGCTTGAAGTAATATTTTGAAATCTTTTCCAACCAGACTGAGTGAATTTTTGATTAAATAGTTTGGCTGAAGGGAGGGGATGTTGAGTGAATTGGCATTGAAAGACTGGATGTATCCACTTAGTAATGGTAATTCAGATTTCTTCAATGATTGAATAAAATCTTGGACCAAGTATTTGACAATACCAAGAAGAACCACATGGATAATTTAAACTGGAGTGTCAAGGCAGCCATCAAATCCTGTTAAATTTGAAAAAAAACATTAAAAAAATATCAATTTCTGATTATCATAAAAATTTCATTAATTCAATGAGAAAAAGACCTTCAAGCTTCAAAAATAGATTGAATAGTTTGGAGTGGTCTGTTTGTTCTAGTTCTTGGATTTTTTGAAGGATTTATGGTTCTCTCTTCTGTTCAATAAACTTCTTGTTGATTGAATCCACAAGACCAAAGGATGAAAACATTATTTGAAAGGATTCTTGGTTGATTTTGGAAAGTTCATAGAGATGATGGGTCTTTTCAATGGTTTCAGTCCAAATTCTGGTGGGGTTAGGGGCCTAGAAAAATACAAAAAATATTATCAATGATGATCAATTTGATTCAAAGAGTTAAAAAATTCACCTCAAAGCCATTCCTATCAATTTGAAAAAATTTTTGAAGATAAGCAATTGTTTGCTTATTTTGCCTCTTAGGGGCAGATAATTTGCAAATTTGACATGGGTTGTGGGATATTCCAGGAACTGGAGTGTTGGTGACTTCTGCATACATTGGGGAATCTGCCAAGAAACATAAGACAGTGGTGATAACTAAGACTGGTTCAGAAATGGTGATATCAAAAGCAGAAAATTGTTGGGTACCATTTGACTGTCTTACAAACAAAGAATGTCAATATCATTTTGATGGATGATTCATTTTGGGACTAACTTGATCTCTTCAACTATTTGATCTGCCGTTTCAAGTACTCCTGCTGTGTTGGATTTTGACAAAAAGTGACAATTATATTCTTGGTTGGATAAGTGAGAGGGAAGACCAGATAGGGTCAAGTAGAATGATTGGTGTTTGTTGAGTTGCTTTGATATCTTTCCTGAATTATCATCTGAATATAATGTTATTGGAACATGTCTTATAACCTTTCCCTGTGCCTTAACACGCCATAGATTAGGGAGACTGATGATATTTTCACTGTTTTCATCAATTTCTATGTAACAAATTGGCAAAATTTTAACCAAACAAATGTCAGAACTTAATCCTCATGATCATTTTATTTTCAGAAATTAACTCACCATATACTTTTTTGTCACAGAAATCTGATAAGAAGACTCCATCTTGTTGTATTTTGGAGTACTCCTTCAGAAATTCATCACTACAAATTTCCATTAAATTTTCATCCATGAACTTTGCTTGAGCAGTAATGGTGATATTTAATGTGGTTGAATTGAGAATGGAACAATCAATTGTGACACATTTGGTGTATATTTTTGAATCAAAAGAGTAAATAAATAGAGGAACCACAATTTCTTCGGAAATTAATTGTGCAGGTTCAAATATATAAAAATGTTTGTATTGTTGAATAAACATTTGATTTCTTAGGTTGGATGACAGAATTTTCCGCCATTTCTTGGATTGAGATAGCTTGAATTGATCCAATCCATGGTTTTCTTCTGGATAAAAGTCCAAGAATGGGGCCACATACGGATTTGAAAGCTCCTGAAATGGTCAAAAAAGATAAAAATAAATTAATAAAATAAGTTCTGAAATGATTTCAATAATTTAATTTAATTTTAATTTATTACAAAATATTCAAGGCTTTGGAAAAGACATACACAGGATATGATCCCCCTCAACTTGAGTGAGAAGCATGGAATTCCTAAGACTGATGTTCAAGATTCCATGGGGAAGTCCAAGAATTTGTGAATCCGTGCGCACGCCCGTTGGATTGAATTCCATGCGGGCAATTCTACCCCGCATAGGCGCAGGATGCCCCAAATCTGCCCATATAGGGCGCGCAAGACAATATGGTGAGTATATCCAACAAGCATTGATCTGACAAACTCCTACAACCAACATTCCAAACCAAATGTAAGTTTTCTCTCATTACTTTCTTCTTTCTCTCTTTGTTTATCAATTCATCATCACCATCCGGTTTTTCTGAAAAATCTCACTAACCTCCTTATTCCTAAAAGGAAACCAACAACCTCCTCCTCCTGTGGTAATTGCTTGACCTGTTTGAAATCGACATCCAAATGGTCTAATGTGGAAAGATTGGTAAGTATCCAATTTAACTTGGCACTAACAAACTCTTCCCATCCATCATCATCATCCATTAACTCATTGTATTGATCCGGGTTGGCAATCATCCCCCAAGGATTTGTTTCAAAGGCTTGGATTGTTGGATCAATCTCAAGAGGCAAATTGACTTGGTCTCCATCAAAATCAATCCACAACTCATTATTAACCTCAAGATTTGCTGGGTGCAGGGATGAATTGATGTACGTAGGGTCTTGGTGAGTTTCTATTGCAAGATTTCTAAGTTTTTGTTGATGACTACCCAATTTAACATGTCTTTGTTGCAGATTCAACAGCAATATTCAAAACCATTGGAGGTAGGAATAGCCTCAAAGCCTTCAATCTCTATGTTTCAAAAAGACAAGTCTCCAAAATCAGTATCTGCCTGCTAAACAGTAAAATTCAAAACTAACCTTCTTGCATTTTTCCCTTGATATTGATAAGTTTGTCCAAGAACAACCCAAGGAGTAAGTTGCCATGATTGGAGAGCCCAAAATTCTGAAGCATGGCCAGGGAAGACATCACCAGTTGCAAGCCCGGAAAACCAAAAACAATTACATCACAAAGTGGTCAGCCCAGCCAGTCAAAACCAATGATGTCACCCAACTCTGATTGTAAGCCCTGACCATTGTTGACCTGTTGACCTTGGGTTCCCACTTTCCTTTTCTCATCTTAGACAAGATTTTCACAATTTCCCATCTCTGATTCCTTCTCTCACATTAGATTCTATTCCCACCCCACTCCTCTCACACCATGCCAGCATTGTTCCGTAATCCCTTCCAAAGTCAAAATCACTCTTCCCAAGCTACTAACCCTCCATCATCCCACCGCAATTATGGAAAGTGAAGGCAAATTGATGGCAGCAACCATGACAACATTGACTCCCCCAACAATCCCAGCTTACCCATGCCATCCCATCATACAAGCCCCAAATCAGATGACCAAACTCACCATCACTCAACCAGCGCCTCAGAGGACACAACATTCAATTGCTTTCAGAGGAAACTAAATGAAATCTTCCCTCTCCCCAACAATCTCAAAGCACTTGTGGACCAATGTGATGATGTAAGTCCTCCCCCAATCTCTTGTCTCTCTCTGCCCACTCTAATGCTTCTATCCTTCTTGCAATTGACTCTCATCCATTGTACCTGTTCCTCTATCCTCTACCTTCTTCATCCATCATCTCACCTTCATATCAATTGGTTTCCTCTTATCCAAACTCAAATATGAAGATGAGTGACCATCAACTCATGATGGTACTCATTCATATGAACTTGAGCCTCAACCATCAAGGCCACCAGACCAGCTCTTCCATACCCAAACCACAAAATGCAACAAACCACTCCAATATGCAATTAAGATGATTGAACAAAATCAAACTTTATCAATACAGTGATTTCATTCAAGTAAGTGCTTCCTATTTCTCATCATCACCAACCACTACTGACTCATCAATATGCAAACAGTCAATGGTACGTGATGAGATTTGAGCAAGGATCCTTCAGGTGCAACATTGAGGCATATGGGGAGACTAATAATTCCCTTGGTGAGCCACTCAAAGGTTCACTACTACTCTTGACTATTGTAAGTTTTCTTTTTGCTTCTGTGATTTCATATTGAGACTAATTGAGATTGATCAATTAGAAATTCCTTTCCAAACAATTGAGCAAGATCAAAAAAAGCTACCTCACCCCGGGTTACAAAACAAACAATCCAACAGCCCAAAAAGATGTTGCAACTTTTGTTGGCAAGCTGGTCAAGTACAAAAAATCAAGCTTAAGAAATGTGGTGAGTTAAATTGGACCTTTCCAACACATTTTTCAGATCTGTCTAACTGACCTGTTCCAATAACCATCTCAAGCTTCTCTACAACGTCGCCAACACAAGCACCCACATAAGGAATGGTCCCATTCTGAAGTTGTTGGACCTATTGGTGAAGGTAAGTTTTCTTTTATTTCTTAATTGGGTTCTCATTCTAAGCAGAAACTGCTGATCATGACCATTTTTCAGATCTATCAAGCCTTTGGACCCAGAAACAAACACAAATTAGTGAACAGCTTCATTTGCAAGGCTCCCCTCCAAGCAAAGGTAAGATTTGCCTTCTAACAACTCCAAATCGCCATTCATATAGCCAGCCCCATACGTGGGGATACGGTGCACTGGAAGGCTATTGACCAAGACTTGCAAGAATTACGCCAGCAGCCATTGAGTTTTGTCACAGCGTAAGCCTTTTTTCATTATTTTTTTTGGATGGTTGATCACCGTCCTTTCCAAATATGTTACTAACTTAAAATCAATCATGAATCTTGGAAACAGCTGGGGCCAAAGCCATCTTGAAAAAAGATGAAGATCTGTTTGATGGCAAGATGATGGCTGAAGATCTCACATCTGAGGCATTGGTCATGCCAACAGAAGCGGAAATCCATGAATGTGAATGAACCAAATTGTTCTCAATCCATTGTAAATTTCCATATTATTTCATTCTTTACTTGTTGTTGTAACTGTGCGGAAAAACATGAAAATCTGTGTAATAGTATTTATTCCTAACTACAACATTAGCAATTAAAACCATATTAAAAAAAATATTACATAATTTTATCTACCGTGCCACAAGGGAATCAAAAAAAAAAGGTCGAATCATTGTCTTCCTCGACGATGATTCAACCCCTGGTTGACCATCCGACCCAAAAAAAAACCGTCGTCAAATTAACCTTGACAGCAAATCGACGCGGTCACACCAGCGCCGAGGGTGGAATCCGCGTCAAAACGTCGGCAGGCTCTCGACCAGCCTCGACGTTATTGCATGCCGACGCTTTTTTGACGGCTTCTGCCCACTAAGCGGGCGCTGTCAAACCAGCGTCGCGCAAGCGGGCGACTCAGCAGCGAGTTGGACCCGTGGTGTACATGCTAAACGCAATTGTTAAATGGGCTTTGGAAAGAGACACCAGAGTTGTGGTGGTATCATCTTTGGGTATCTCTGCACTTTTGCTTCGAAGCGGACAAGCAGCCCATTCAGCATTTGGAATTCCTTCGGTAATTGACGAGACCTCTGTTTGCGATTGGTCGTCCTCAGACAAACGTGTGAAAAATGTGCGTGTCCCAAGATTGATAATATGGGATGAATGAGCATGCGACATCGCTTTTCTGTTGAAACAGTCGATTGCTCTTTGCAACATCGGTTCGAGGACACGAGAGCTTGCGCTGGATTTAGCGCTATATTTGCTGGGGATTTCTGACAGATGCTTCCAGCACATAGTCAAAAGTGGGACATTGAGGGGTTAAACCGAAGCGTGCCTAAAGAGTTTAGCTATATGAAAGTGCACAAGGAGATTCTCTCTCCTGCATAATTTGCATCTTGCACTGAGCAGCCATAGCACAAATTTGCATGAGCCTCTTCCAAATGGTCAATTAGTGATTGGCAATCGGCCATGTGGTACGGCAAGTTACAGGAGCACGATATTGACTTGCTGCCAGTGGAATTTGTACAACACACTTCTTCCTCAAGTCTGCAGGCGCTTTGTATACAGGAATATCCGAAATCAGGTCAATCGTGCGGACAGGGTCAGATTGACAATTTCATTCAAAGATCGAACGATAATAACTCCCCCTAATGATGATGTACGGAGCCTCAACAAGTCGATTGTTTCCTCGGTTTCATCAAGGGTTTACATTTCTGTGTCAATTGATGTTGTGTGAGAAGAGAAGGTACAAGCTGGCCCTGAAGAAATCCTCCATTCGCCCAATCCTCTTGGGTTTCCAGAGCACGAACTGGCCCTCAAGAGGAAGACACCCCGTATGCTTTCAAGAAGCCTTGCCCCCGCAAATGGATTGTGCAACAGTAGGCGCTTGCTGATTGTTGACTTTCAAGTCCCATGTGTTGTAATGCATGATCCTTGCAGGGCCATGCTCTGATCAGGCCGTACTCATGCCCAAAGTTCAATTACTATTTGAGGAGCCGTATGGCATTGCTGTCTCATTTCATGGGTATCAATTTCCAATTGGCGTTAGTCATGTCAATCAACCTCAAGGGCAGTCCTTTGGAGACATAGGCATCTATTTGCCAGATCCTGCCTTCTCACATGGTCAGTTGTATGTACGTTGCTCTATCGAGATCAGAATCGTTAGGATCCGTTCGTGTTGTGAAGCAAGAAACAGATGCTCATAATTGTGCACCAAATGTGATTTGCCAGTCTTGTTGGAATATGACTTTCTATCGACATCACAACATTTTACCAACAGCTTGAAGTATGTACAACATACATGAGCACCGGGTGTCTCTAGTACTCTAGTAGATCAACAGTGTTGAGTCTGCTCCTCATTCGGATTCGTCTGGGAATCAAAATTCAAGAAAAGATGATCACTGGAAAACATTCGGATCGCTCACGGTGTAATTGGCAAGACCGACCAGACCTGATGGCAACACTGCCTGGTCCACCCAAGCAAGCTCATATCGGATACGAAGCAGGGGACAGTTCTTCTTAGTTGGAGATTCCGTCCAACCGCACTCGCAGTCTGGCTTCATCCTTCGGACAGATAAGCATCGAGTTCCGAGTCTATCGTTTCTCGCTGGTCCCTCGGCCGTTGGGGCAGCTCTTGGCACTCCGGCGACGAGGCCGATAAACTGAGATAATTCATTGAGTAAATAATTCCGCTGTAAGTCATCGCAGATACATGCGGATACCATTAATCGAGGTAAATGGGGTGCTTCATATTCCTCATCCTGACTGATGGCGTTGACGATTTGAGAGCGGGATGGACGACAGTCCCTGGACAATAATGAGTACATGCTTGAGTTAAGACCTCGAGCAGGCTTTCAGTTGTCTGATCCGCCAGTGTGGTCTCTGGAGTCCGACTCGGATTGACATTTGAGAGAACTCATGTTACATGGTGTCAGGGTAGCATTTCATCGTGATTCCTTGCAAGTCCAAGCCTACACAGTACTTCGACCGCATGAGCCGTAGACCAAACTTTCTCAGTTTGACGGACGCCTCCCGACTGTCCAGTCTGAGTCCCTTCTCAGGTCACATTTGAGCGAGACTTGGATTGTCTCGAGGCTCTTCCGCTATATCTGGGCTAACCAGTAGAGCTTTTGCTGATACATGAGGTGTATCCGAGATAGGGTATTCGCTCATATATTGTTATCTGCTGTAAATAAACTTCCATCCTCGATCATTCCTTTAGGGTGAGCAAGTCCTGGTTCCATCGGCCACTTGGGTATGCTGTAGCAGACAATGCCTTAAGGCCCACACCATTTGATGCCAAGACCTCTCATGCTGGGGGAAAGACCATAGCTGTTTGCACTTGCGACCTCAAAAAGGGGAGCTAGCCAGATCCGCTCGGATGTTCCCTCCACCTATACCCATCGGTCAAGATCCTTGGAAATGATCTCTACTCGGGAAATTCATTCTCAAGACGGTCGATTCGGCAAAGACTTGAGTGTATGTCATTTGTCTCCTAAACAACAACCTCCCACCAAAATTCAAAACGCCCCTTCTCCCTCACGCTCTGAATCATCACTACCCTTCATGAAATGCATTTAATGCTTCCTCACAACGGGCACGAGCAGTCCGGCGCTACAGCATTTGGGCTCGCTAGTGGAGCTGGGAGGGAAGTCATCGCCTCTACTTCAGAGATAGCGTAAGATGTATGTAATTAACGTAGATTCCCTCATACCTCACAATGCATTCCCAAATGATTAGTGGGGCTCTAAATCCTGATGAGTTCATCGCGTCCAATCCCCTTCGTGCTTTTGTATGCAGATCTATTAGGCCCAAGTTTAGTCAAGTTTGGTCGATACTCGAAAGATGAGATTCTCAGCCAGCAGCAGTGATAACTTCCCGCGCACCTCATCCATCGAGCAGTCGCCACTCACCAAAGCATCATCATCTTTCCATCTGCATCTGCTTGATTCTTTTAACCGTCTAAGAGCCATACTAGCCATTTGATAGATTGGCATAGTACGTATCACATCCCTACATCCTTCAACATACATATTCATGATTGAGTGGATGCTGGTGCTGCAAGCTACCATCGTCTTTCGATCGGCTCTGATTTGTTGATTGCCTTGCACTTCTTTCATCGTTTATTACACCAAATCACCCCACTCGCTCAATCTCAGTTCAGCCACGTAGATTAACTTCATCAACTCAATTACCCGGAAGGTTTGGAAGTTTTCGAAGTTGGATCGCGCCGTCAAGAGTTGTCGTGAACTCCCTTTCCGTCCGCAGCGTATACCTTGTCCACTTGGGTCCTCCACATACACTTAATCTCGATCAACCTCATCTGTATACCCCCTTGTCATTGGACTGCGTGCAGTCATACATTTTCATTCACTCCTCAACTTCCTCTCTCGACGGCCCTCCACGTCATTATTAGTCGCTCGGTTACTCAGAATGTCTCATTCGCGCCCTACCGTCAACCCAACCGGGTCAGGAAATTCATCCAGGGCTTCAATTCCTCTTCGCAGTAGGACATCCTCGCTGCTCCCCATACCTGCTCGTCAAACCAGTTCCCCGGCAAGCTCTCGTAGAGTTTCTCCATCCTCCCTTCAACCTTCTCGTGCTCTCAGTCCTGATAAGGCGAGAAGCACTAGGCATCACGAGACCGATAACACCCCCAGTCCGAGCTCCGTCCGTACCAAAACCTCCCTGAGTCGCTCGAAAACCACGGTTCTGGCTGGTCGTCCTACGTCCTCAGTCTCCATCAACACCAATTCCGGAAATCATTTGGAATCGCCCGGCATGTCTCCATCGCGTACCAAGACGGCAGCCACTCGGCAATCACGAGCAGTAGGTGAAAGACGGATGGAGAGAGGTACGGAACGGGATTCTAGTCCAAGTAATCCTTCCCACCCCAATCACTCTCTCCGTAAAATGCCACGACTGCTTGGTCATGGCACTAGCTCCAGCCGGCAGGAACACGCCTTCACATCACCTATCACAGGTTTATCTATCCCTCGCCCTTCAGGAATTCGACGTCCGGCAATCTCAGTTGCATTGACAAATGCCCCATCTAAAGTGATTCTTAACCCTCAAGCCTCTCCTGCGTACGCAAGCTCGGTAGCTACTTATCAAGCCCGCAAAGTTAGAAGCCAACAAGAACTTGTCAAACCTCTCATTGAGTTAATACCTGCGAACAAAGCGCTCGACTCGGCCTCAAGAAAGCCATCGAATGCCACCTTAGGGAAAATTCTGACCTCTCCTGAAAGTCTTCGATCCAATATCACGAACACGGACGGTGGCTCAAGCATTCGAACAAGAGTTGATTATAGGCATCCTCTGATTGATGCTGCCAAATTATTTCCAGCAGTCTCTCCTTATCAATCCGATATTTCGTCGAATCTTTCAGTTCAATCTTCTAACAATCATGTCCCCCCTTTCGGTCAGCAGCCTCTCTCTTCGTCGGGCGTTCCAGAATCCACTCCTGTCAGATTCTTCATCTTGGAAAACCTTCAAAAGCTTGTTGGTATAGATAAGTGTCAGAGCCTTGCAGACCCTGACGCGCTCTGCCGCCTGGTTAGTCAATCAGAGTCGTACGAAACTCAACAAGAGATTCAAGAGCGTATCTTCCGGCATGCATATCTCATATCTGGGCCGTGCGCACTAGCACACACTCCTTTGAACGTTGATTTCGCTAGTCGATCAAACTCTTATATTCCCCAAGCTACCTTGGAGGCGCCCGTAAATCCGACACCTCCATCTCATCACACAATCATTCCTCGAACCTCCCCATCCCTGCCAATGACGGAACCTGCGTCGCCTGCTCCCGGGATAGGCCCAAAGAAATCTCACCACGTCGGTAACATACTCTTAGGCAAGCTGGGATGGAGATCGAGGACCCAAAGTAATCAAACTCAGAAACCAGTCCCGTCTAAAATTCTCAATAAGTCTCTCAGGCCCTCTTCGTTTATCTTGAACTCCAACTCCAACAAGGAGAAGGGTAAGAATAACAATCCAGCCCCGGCGATCGAAAAATCATCCAACTTAGAACAACCGATGGCCCGCGGCACGTTTGAAATCGGGGATAGTTCTTTCTGTGTTGTGATGTTGGGTGAACGATTGCATGTTTTACCTGTCCTTCCGTTCTGCGTGATTGAAGAAATTTATCGTCGAGGTTGGTTTAATTTACCCCCCTGTCCCTCCTCCTCTCCCCCTTCAAAAGCGTTAACAGTGCCGGGAAATCCGAATTGTTTGTCTGAATGTACTCACAACGCGTTGAAATGTTTCTACAATTAGGCATGCGCACTCCGGGGATCTTGCGTATCTCCGGTGATTTTGATCGAATCGATGTGCTCATGAAAAGTTTTGAGTCCCATTCTCACTCTGGGACCGAGGATCTGTCATCGGAAGATATTCACACCCTCTGCGGACTGTTAAAACATTACCTAAGGACATTGCCCGAACCACTGTTTCATCCTCTTCTGGCCGAACTGTTTTGGTCGATCTGTGTAGAACCGGACCAGGGACGGGGTTCGAATTTAATTCATGATGCATCCTCGCCTCAGCTGGCCATCGCTCAACACATTTTATTATTATTACCCAGTCGACCTCTAAGTCTACTGGCTTACTTGGTTCCTTTCTTAGCGCAAATTCCTACATTCGCTGAAAATCGCGTTCAACATGAATCGCTCGCAACCCTCCTAGGTCCCGCGATCTTTGCACCTCGAGAGATCGGCCTGCCCGGGCTGGGGGTTTATTCACGTAGTGCCAAAGCAAATTCCACGGTGAAAGCCGTGGGTGTTCCTTGGCCTTCGCCCTCCCATCCCACTCGTTCTCCTGCATTGGCTGAGTTAGATAAGACTGAAGTCAGTCGGAGGGCAACTGAAAGTACCCTGTGGATGATGAATTATTGGAGACAGATCTTTAGTGTTGTATATGCTGCCGAGGATAGCAAGATGGAAGAGGCCGCTAAAAAACCCAACCGGGCGTCGATTTCGACAGCACAACCGGTGCTGTTTTCTACGCCAAGTAACCCGCCCAGCCAACCGGAAGCTCAACTCACAGACAGCAGGATACTAGGACAGCAACAACCACCCTCACCTGCGCATTCACCGACATTTTCAATTCTCACGTACTCGTCAGGACTGTCAGAGTCTCGTAGATCGCCTGCGCCCCAAGGCTCTTCCCAGATGTCCCCACCTAGCTCCCTCCAATCTCATCACCTCGAAGCCACCCAGCTGTTTGCTAGCATTCAACCGGAAGATCTGGCCGACATGTTGAGGGGACCTGCTGTGCGAGAGTCAAAAGCTGGTTTAGGTCTTGATTTCCCAGTAAAAGATCTGATAGAGTCTCAGAAAGAGGGCAAAGACAAGTTGAAGCATCAACTTAGTTTTGCGATAAGTAAGTCATACGTCTTCAGGAAACTGCTTTCGAGTGGTCTTCTCACTCTATTCAATCTATGCCTAATCTTCAGTTATGGCTGCTAACTCAGTTCTCTCCCTCTCTACTAAAGCTTTTTCTAAGCAGCCTGGCGGCACAGACAAATCGCCAAATATCAACTCTCAAAACGTCTTGGGACTGCTGACGGACTACATCGGCGAAAAGAATGAGAAGATTTCACAACAGGAATCGTTAATTGAAAGCTTAGTTGAGGAAATCGGACGGCTGAAAACGTGTAAGGAGAAAATGGCGAAGGAACGTGAGATTGGCTCGAAGGAGTTTAAGACCGGTTTGAATGTCCACAGGAATTCTGTGATTGAACTTTCTCCAAAGATGGACAACCCCTTGAGTATCAAGTCCGCCAACTCGCCCCCAGCCGTCGCATTAGATTCCAAGTTACATTCCCCAGCACACTTATCTTCCTCTGACTCCGAAGAGGTTTCAAACGTATACATCGATTATCATGATCAAATGTTTAACTTTATGCCTAATGATGATCACAACGACAGAGAAGTAAACCTGGAGCAGATCGAAAGCTCTGCGGACATGGGCGAGACTGAGATGGTCGAAGGGATTACTTCCGATCTGACTCTGAATGCTTCAACATCATCCAAGTCTTCCAGTCTGGAAGGGAAAGGTCACCAGTATCTAGATTACCACCAACAGATGTTTAATTATCTGAGTGATATTGACGGTGAAGCAGTGGAGCAACTTCGATTATCAAAACCAAGCTCCGAAGGCCAGGCTTTAAGCTCGGAAAATCATCAAGGGACGATCACCCGACGACTCCGAAGGACCGATAAAGATTTCAACGTCATCCAATCTAATGCTTCAGTTTGCCCGGACACGTCACTTGAAAGTGATCTGATCGACCTCGACACGAGCAGTGATCAATCACATACCGAATCTTTAGAGTTGGAGATCTCTAGATTGAAATCAATCAACTCACGTTTGCTTCGTAAATTGACCTCGATCGAAAGTATTCTTCAGGACAACTTTTGAACTCACAGTACGGCTATATTCCGATTTGTGATGTTTAAGTCTTTACATGTGTATGCATTTGGTTGTGTATGTGTGTGGTTTCTTTCATTTCTAGTACTTTATTCGTTTCATTACATTTGTTATCTTCCTTCAGCTCTTCATCGACGCAAATAATTGTTGAATCCAATCAAGTTATCTTGTAGCATCTTTTTTCCAAGGTGACCACCATATTGTTTTTTTATTCATCCGAACAATGTTCTTGTATCTGTGCGAAGACTCTGCTAATCCATAATCTCGTTTCGTCTTTCGTTTCGTCTTTCATCTGTCAAAAAACTTTGTACCCAAAGCTTTCCGACAGCACACGACTGTTCTGTGAATGTTGTAATATGTTTGGAGTTTCCTTCTTCCGAAGCAGTTCAGATTGTCTAGAGGAGTCTACCCTCCCTCATAATAGTACCATCCGTTTCTTTTCTTCTGCTTTCACCTTAACCTTCTTTTTCTTTTTCACGCTTTGATTTCCAGATGTTTGCAAGATCCTAGATCACGAATCCCATAACGCTTAGCATAACCTTGACCAAGTCCATCCTTGACTCACGGCCCTTGCCTCTCGTTACATTCCGTGAACCACCATGAAAAGTCTATTGAATGTTCGATCGGACTTTGGACTTACCTCACAGGTCACCCACAGCAGCGCCGTGCCACCGTTCCCTGCGCAGTGGCAAAACAGTGATGGCGTCGAGACCCCTGCCCTGCAGCGCTGATTGGTTCTAGGTCGTGGGGAAGTTAGCAATATGATGATAGTCAGACCGAGCCAAAGCTGGATTATCTTAATTATCTCGCTCCTCATCCCAATTGAGCGGTACCTTTCTTTTAAATATCTTCGAGATTCATGAGTTTCATCATCATACCTTGAATAACACAATCGTTCTATCTATCCCCGCACTATCAGTTTTTCTTTCATGACGAGAGAGCCTAGTCTCAAATTTTGTGACACAAGTAGTCCCTCATATATCATTGATTTGAACCTCGCACTCTAGAATCCTAGGCTCCTAGTTCTCCTGTCAATCTTATATCTCTAAGAGCGCTTCTCTCTTGTTTCCTTGACTTAAAATTCAACCACCTCCTTTTTGGGAAGTCCTCTAACTGTCTTCTATAGCTTTCAAGCCCCGAAAATTAAGCTAAGGCTCCTTTCATTCTTTCCTGCGTCTATATGTACCTTAGACTTGGGGCTTGAAATAAGTTCCTCATTGAAATCCTCACATTGATGTTAAGTGCAAGTTTCTTGCCAGCATTGGTCCTGGAATTTCCTACTAGTATTCTCGTTATTTTAGGTGAGAAAGGAAAAAACCCCAACTTTTTACTCCCTCTTGAAATTCAAATACATTGCAGGATACATCTGCTGATGGTGAGTTGGGACTACCACAGCAGTAGTAAGACAGGAACATTCAAGATATGATCCTGTTAGCCTTCCTTGAACCAAGATTTGAGTCATGGGATACTCAAAGCTTTTGAAATGAATGCAAAATAAAAGATAAAAGAAAATCACCTCCAAAAATTTGTGCCAAGTGCAAATCAATATCCAAAACTGAATAATAAAAAACAAGGAGGGTAGGCCAAGCTTCAACTCAACATTGCTGTTTGACTTGTAATTTTACATGGGCAGCAACCTGATGCCTCATCAATATTAAATAGCTGAATTCATGGAAATTGGAATTAAAATGGGGTGTCTCAGAGTAAGCAAACCTGACATCAGAAACCCACCATTTTTTTGACAAAAACTGCCATTTTAATGGCAGGCTTGTGAAATAAACATACTCCATAACTGGTGTTTTTAAAAATGGAATGTTTCAAACATCAAATCCACCATTTATGCATCACCATCCGTCCATCAACCCTGGCATTCAAAACACCCATACACACCTCCACATTGTCAAATCCACACACATCCCATCACTCACTATTGCTTCACACATCAAATCACCAAATATAATGTCATCTCCATCATATCAAATCATCACTCCATACCACCAGATCAACTCAAAACTTCACATCAAATTTCCATCACTCTAAACATGTCCAAACAAACTCCCCAAGATCACATTCCAAAAGGAATCAAGCTGACTGAAATTTTGCTACTATTTGACTCTGATTCAGACCCCAACTTGGAATCAAATTGGTTAGGGTGATAATAAATTCACAACTCAAATGAGTCGTGTGGCACGCTAAACAACTACAATCAAGCTGTTTAGCCTCCGCAAAACTTGAGTGTAGTTGTGCAGCCCCCACACAATGGCCCGGTGTTGTGTGGCACCACACTGAACTACATTCAAGTTGTGTGTGTTGGGACTTGGTATGGAACATTGGTGAGGTTAGATTACTATGGGATATGGAGCAGGTATAAGTAGCCTGCTCCAGGTCCCTGTCAACCTGTGGGTGATGGTGACGCAGCCAAGTAGGCTATGGGAACTTAGGTCACAACAGTTTGGGGCTGAACACAACTCAAATGTAGTTGGTTTCCATGCCACGTGACTACAAGTGTTGCGGGCCAAAAAATAAATAACTAAAATAAACTAACTACAAATACAAAAAAAAAACAGAAATTGACCAAAAGATCAAAAAATGTTGATTTTTTGGTTAAAAAGAAAAAAAATAAAATAAAAAATAAAATAAAATAAAAAGAAGTAAAAATAAATAAATAAAAATAAAAAAACAAAAAAAAACTGAAGATAACAAAAAACCAAACATTAAATAAACAATGAAAGAGTCTATGAAGCATCCCAAAGTATAAGTGCCAAAAAATACAAGTTCAACTTGACTAGCCCTAAAGTAAAAGTGCCAAAAAATACAAGTTCAACTTGACAAGCCCTAAAGTAAAAACATCAAAAAAAAGTTCAACTTATGTTAAGCTGGTCCCATCACAAGAAGTAAAAATACTGTTTATGATGGGATCAACCCAACACAAGTTGAACTGACTTACCAATAAAATATAATTCAAAACACTCTTCATAATGATGTTAACTCAAAAAACTCAGCATAATGATATTCAAAATGTGATAACCCTTCATATCAATAGCATTACAGATCAGCATCAGAACCCAAACACAAATGAAGGAATTAAAATGATGTCTATAAATTAGAATGAAACTCAATTTGATCTTTGAGGTGATCAAACCAAAAGAGGCTTTTTTTAGAAATCATTGAACGTGGTTTGGAAACTATGGGCAGGATTGGAATCAAATCTACTTTAAGCACAAGCTGGACCCAACGGTTATTATTAAAAAACAAAATGAGTATTGGGTCTGATGCTTCTTTTACCCCAATTTTAATAGGAGTATACGTACAGCATGAATTCAATGAAATGAAACATATTGTTCTTCCATAAGTGTCTGCTATTATTTGAAAAATATCTAATTTTGAAAGCCATTTTACAGATGTAATCTTGTCATTGATTTCATTAACATCAAGTCTTTTTTATATCTTTTCAACATCTTTACTTCCACCAAGGATCTTATAATAGCAAATCTTATTTTTCCTCAATGTTTCAAGCATTTCTTTTTGTACTTGAAACCATCCATGCTCATCATAACCAAGTGATTTAGCAATGAATCTAAATCCACAATTTCCATCACCAACTGGATTCCAAATCTCCCCCAAGAAATTTTGTAAGTTCTCAGATGTTTGATTGAGGTAATTCACTTCCTAAAATCAATAATTAGTTAGCCAAAATTCTAATCTCATTAAAGGAAACAACACTCATCAAAGATGAGCTTCTGTTTGAATCCTCCATTTCTTCTTATTCATCCTTCAAAAAGGAATCTGATTCCAATGGAAGGGACCCTTATAATGAACTTTCAGTATCTTCCACTGAAATATGAAATTCAGATGAAGAGCCATCCTTGCAATATAGAAATCATTTTACAATCAGCTCATTAAAACCAAAAAATGAACATTTCACAAAAGAAAATACTTACAATCTTTTGTCTTTTCTTATTTAGTGCCCTTCTAATTCTCTTTTACCACATATGTTGCTGCTCAAAATTTTCAAATCAAGAATGATCTCTCCTGGCATCTGTTGATTTTGGCCAACCTCTACTTGATTGCAAGAATTTTGGTTCAAGTCTTGGCTTTGATTGATACTTTGCAGTCTTCTGAATCAAGTACTTCAACAGCCCCCAAAAATATTGTTCAGGATTTCCAAAGATCATTGCATTGAGCTTCTCATTCAACTGAGAATTTTTGAGAATTTCATCAACATCAAGCTTCCAAAATTCAAAAGGATCAAACATTAGTAAAGTAGGAATCATCAATAAAAAAGCATCAATCCCATTAAACCAACTTACAGAACTAGAACTGAAAGGGTGATAATCCAACCTCCACTGAGGATGAACATCCTCAGGCACAACAGATAATCTTGAAGCTATTAGGTCACCTATTTGGTTGGAACAGGGAAAACCCGTAGTCTTGGAGTATGATTTGGTGAACAATTCCCCATCATGGTTCTACTTTAATCTCTATAATTGTTCCACAAAATGTTTCATTGCCTCTAAAAGCAACTTGTATCCCAATGGTAACAGTTCAGTGGGAAGAACTATTACTATCTTTATTCAAGAGTTGCAAAGGGCAGCCTGAACCAATTTAATTTGATTGAAAACTTTTTGTCAAATTGAGGAATTGATTAAACTGAAAACTGGGAACTGAGGAGACAATGACAATCAACAAAAGGTATGAGATGAAGATGATTGAGAGACAAAGACAAACATCCGGCACATGGCAATTATGTGGTTGAGGGATTGAGGTCAAGAATTCAGTTGAGGCTGTGAGGGGGAACCAAGGAGACAAGACTGAAAGAGTTGCGTGAAGAAACCATTCAATACAAAGAAGGAAAAATGAGAAAAGAAAAAGAGGAAGATCTCACCGGGCACGCAGATGAGGAGACAGACGAGGAGGATTGAATGAGTCAGATGAGAAAAGAAAAGGACAGGGAGATGAGATTGAAAGAGGTAGTTTGAGTGAGGTGGAGATCAGGTGAGATGGTTGAAGTCATGATGTGGGGAAGAAGGAGTCATCAAGGATGGAAGTGGTTGAGATTCCGGGAGATCATCAATCTGAGATGAGTTGACCGGGTGAACAATCTCATGAGAAGAACTACTGGAGTTTGGAGCGTCTACACTGCTCCTGTGTTTGATGGAGACTCGCGCCTGCATGCCTAGTGAAGTGACCTCATAGTTAACACTTTTCCCTCTAACTTCCCCCAAACATCCAACATGTTTCTCAAAGAATTTGCAAGGAATTTTTTGAGAGTAGCATGGGCCCCTTCAACCTAAGATGTGGTTTTATTTCCAAAGTTGGGGTTTTGGGAAGTACAAGTTTTTACAAACGTCTCTTTGATACAGAAGAGATTATAATCCATATACTTGAACACATCCTCAGTGTTCCAAGAAAAAATTTATACAAGTCTCAATATAAGAAACCCAAAACTGGGAAGATTAACAGTAGAGGAAGTGATTTGGCACTTACTCTAAGTCCTGTATCATTGACCTCTGCCTCCTACTTGGTTTTTGAGACCCCATACTTAGCTCACAGAGACATAAAGCTTTGCCACCCTTCAATGTCATTATCAAAGCAAACTTTACAGGTTTATTGTATGTTTTTAGACAAGTGCCACTGACAACACTGTCTTTTTGAATCAGGGAAACTATGTTCTACAGCAAAAATCTGAGCTTTTCCACGGTCCATCACAAAGACTTTGGGAAGTCTCTCAGGATCATAGGCCTTCTCCTTTAGCGAATTTACAGACCAAATGTAGAACTCAAACGGTTCTTTTGTTATAAAAACAAGAGATCTTGTGAATTTCTTTGGTTAGCTGTAATTAATAGAACATGCAATAGGGGGATGTTATGCTTTTTTGTTTTATAAGTACAATCCAACATAGCAATATGATGAAATTGTTTGCAAAGCTTTAATGACCTGGGGTGGGCCAATAATAGGGCCTCAAAGTGATCCTCTCCACTGAATTTTTCTGGATGAAACCAACCTGAATCACCAAGTTGTTCAAAGAGGACCTCTGTAACAATTTTTCCCTTTAGTTCTGCAAGTTTTAACTTCTGATTAGTGTTATAGATTTTTTGGTCATCAACATATTTCCTGCCATCAACCTTGCTCAATTCTCTTTTGAGTTGAAGTGTATTGAGACCATCATTCATGCCTTCTCTTAAATTATCTAAGGTCACCCCAGAGATTCTCCTGAGTTGAGGATGCACTGAGGGGTGTGGAGATGGTTGATGGTTATTTTGATCATGTCTGTAGGAGGTTTTCCACAAGGGATCTTCCTTTGTGTGACTTGCAAAGATTAAAAACTTGCACCCAACTTTCCTTGCATGAGTTTTCCTTGACCATTTGGTGAGCAATTGCCCAGAGTAGGAACCATGTCTATCACAGGCTAAATCCAGATATTTATCATGGTTTGAGTTGAAAACATTCAAAGCCTAACCATGCTTTATTGGCCATGTTTGAAAATAGTTTTGTGCCTCTTCACTAGTAGGAAAAGCTCTCACAGGAGGTGGGTCAAGTGTGTCTGGCACCAATTAAATGGTTATATTGATGGCATGCACTCCATCAGTTTCAATCAAATTAAATAATGCAAAGACCAGAGTCACAGAAAATGTTACTCAACACCGGAGGTTGTGTCCATTTTTGAAGCATTTTGTTCCTCAATTGTAACCCTGGATGAGGATGCAATTGGGACTTATAATGTTTCATTACCCAAATCCTTCTTTTCTGCAGATGTTTTAATGACACTATTGATTGTTAAAATACGTATGCACTTACACGTGTGCTACATATAAGTGTAATCCAAATGGGATGCACATATGGGCCTCTCTGGCCCATTTGACACTCACACGGACCATACAGGCCTGTGTGGATGTCACTGATTTGGGGAAACTGGCCTCAAAACGCGTGAAACAGGCTCATTGGTACAGGGGCCCTGATGGGCCCGGTGGGGGGTATGGGCAAATACAGCCAGATGGGCTTGTATGGGCATAATTGGGCCTAAGGTTTATTTTGGACATACTTGGCCAGACAGGCTGTCCCGCCAAAGTGTGTTTGTCTCAGGTTTTGGGCGTGGGGCAGCCCATTTGGGCCGCCGCCCATGTTGCAGCCTGCTTGGGGCCGCCGCCCATGTTGCAGCCTGCTTGGGGCTGCTGCCCGTGCTGCGGCCCGCTTGGGGCCACTTGTATCCCTTGGTTTGGCCCACGCAGGGCTGTCTGGGGGCTGAGGGATCCCGGGCGGTGCAACGCCATGCGGGCCTGGCTGGTGGCAAACAATGGCCACCCCCGCCGGAGCAAGGGCCAGCGGCCCCAGATCCCTCCCCCTCCCCTTGCTTTCCATTGCAAGGGGGAGGGGGTGGCTGGCTGGGTTGAAACAGCAAGCAACCAACTGCAACAAGGCGGTTGGTAAGGGCAGGGTGGATTTCATCACCCCCTTGCCCAAAGGATGACAAGGCCGGCCACAAGGAGAGCAACCGGTGGTGGGGGGGATCTGATAAACCCTCCACCATGAAAGCAAAGCAGAGACCAGGGGCTCTCTCCCCCCCCCTTTACCAAGGGGGAGGAGCAAGCGGGCTGAGGGGATTTGACCAACCCCCAGCCCACTTCCATTGAAAACACCCTAGGGGTATCAACCCCAAGGGCCCCTGGTAGGGGGAATTGACCGCCTTCTCCAGATATCTGAGGGAAAGAGGGGGGGGACAGCATGTCCGCTGGTCACACCCCCCCCCATGTGAGTCTGAGACCGGACCCAGGTGTGTCCTGGGTCCCACCTGGCCATTTGTATGGCCAGGGGCTGGTTGCATGAGGAAACTAGCTAGTGTTTGAGGCAATAGGACTGGTTGTAACAGAAAACCAGCCCAGGGATTGAACAGCACAGGGGCTGGTTCAGCCCCATAAGGGTGGAAACACCAGAATGGACCAGAATGGGCTGGTTGTAAAGGTTCAGGGACTGATGCCATAAGGGCTGATGTAGCCCAAACCAAGTAACAAGGCCTGTAGAGCCTTTAGAGCTCCTTTGGGGCGGAAAATTTTCCTTTGGGCTTGTTGTATCATGGGCTCACAAAAGGCCAATCTTTTGTACTTAAGGAGATCTTCTCCCTGCTGTTTTCCATTCATCCATTCATCATCCAATCAAATTCATCAACAATATCATCCAACGTGTTGCCCCTTTTTGAGAGCCCATCAAGCAATTATTGACACAAGGTGTCCAACATTTCTTTTGCTTTGAATACTGCTCATTTTCCTAAGCAAATTTCTGGCCATAATTATAACACATTATCAGTACCAACATCATCATTTCTTCCAAGCCATCTAGACCCTTGTACCTTACTCTGCAGAACCTCAAAGACCTCAAGTTTTCCAAGAAGATGTCCTATATCCCTGATGCTAGCTCCACCAAGATAGTTCTGAACAGTAAAAATTATAATTCTTTGGATTTCCTTATGGATAGTGAGCTGGAAAACATCTGTTGTGGGGAGATAATGGATGCAGATGACACTTTGATCAGTTCTGAAGTGGAGCAAAAGTCTTTTCATCTCATCCTTAGGCATCTTGATGAGAATCATGTGACATGGGTTTCCAATACTCTTAGGGAAGATGAGAGGAGGAGGGGCAGCATCCTTTGGAAGTTGCTTAATTCCAAGTATGCTGGTGATTCTGTTCACCAGAAGGGTATAGCTTTCAATAAACTGTTTAAGTTACAATTTTCAAATTGTAAAAGTTTGTTGCAGAGGCTAGGTCTAACATAGCCAAGTTCAAGTCATCAGGACTTAAAATGGATCCTGAGTGTTTGTCACTCTTAATCCTTCAGAAGCTACCAAAGGAGTTTGATTCTTTAGTCAGAATTATTTCTCAATTGGATCCTCTTCCTGGGGAGGAGGATGTACTGAAAAGGATTGAAAAGGATGATCTTCAGTTCAAGATGAAGGGGGGTTCTGCAACAGCCCTTGTTGGAAAGACTGGAAAATCTTGCAAGAAGGCAAAAAAGGATCTGTCAAAGGTCTTATGCTATAATTGTCAGAATAAGGGGAATTATGCTAAGGATTGCAAGGAGGCCAAGAAGAGGAAGAATTCCAAAGAGAATTACAAGGAGGTCAATCTCACTATTGAAAATGTTGCAATGGGGGCATTTGATGGTCCAATGGAAATGGTTGTTGGGGAAGAAGCCACAACAAGAAGGCCAAAATTAATGAGGATCAAGAAATGGACTTGATTGATTACAAAGTGAGTAATCTAAACCTCAAAGGTGAGAACTCATCAGTTACTGATAAAGCTTCTTTCCTATTAGGAGGATTTAAGGAGGATGGTCTTGTTTTGATTGATTCTGGCTGTACAGATCACATGTTCTTTGAACCAAATTTATGTTAAAATCTTAGTGATTATGATGGAGTTGTAAATATTGGTCAGAAAGGCAGAAAAAATCAGATTAAAGGAATTGGAAAATTTATTCTTGAAAATCACTTGGGTTTCAAAATTTCTTTTGAGAAAGTTTTCTATGTACCAGAGTTGCCTTATAACCTTGTGTCCCTTGGAGTGTTGTGGAAAAAAGGTTTCCAGATTGGTTATCTTAAAGAAGATAAGTTTGTTATTGATATGAATGGGAGAACTGTTCTTAGTGGACAGGTTTGGAACAAGCTTTTGTGTGCACGCTTGTTCAAAATCTCAGCTTTGAGCACTGTTTCTCACAATAGAAGTGGCCATAAGGTAAAGGACAGCAACTGTGAGAGTTGTACCTTAGGGGCTAAGACTAGAAATGTGTTCTCAAAGAGTAGAGACCGCACTGATGTTCCTAGAGAGGAATTTTCCATTGATTTGGCAGGGCCATTCACACTGGAGTCCCTTGGTGGGGAAAGATACTTCATCAATTTAGTTGATACTGCAACTAATTATGTTTGGGTTAAACCAATTTGATCTAAGGATCAGACCACAGAGGAGGTTTCTTTAATCTTAAAAGTCTGGAAACAGAATGGTCTAATGAAGGAGATCAAGAGGTTTATCACCAATGGAGGTGGTGAATTTGCAAGTAAAGAGTTTGAGAGTTTATTCAAAGATTATGGTATCATTCATATAGTCACTACTGCAAGTACTCCACAAAATAATGGAATAGTTGAGAGAATGAAAAGGACTTTACTGGACAAGGTCAGAAATATTATGTCTCAATCTGGTCTACCAAAGTTCTTATGGGCTGAGTTGATGTTTACAGTCAGTCTGTTGCATAAAATTGTAAGTGTTAATGGGAAGAGTCCTCATTATCAGTTTTGGAAGTTGTACCCCAAAACATCACACCTAAGAACAATTGGTTGCTTGGTGTATTATAGTGTCCACCATAATGAGATGGTTGGAAAATTAGACCCTAGAGCCAGAACAGGGGTACTTGTAGGCTATGATTTAATAAGTAAATTGTTTAGGATCTATTGTCCAGGGACAAGAAAGGTTATCCGTAGTAGGGATGTAAAATTTGATGAAAGTACCTTACCACTCAAAAGAAGTGAAGAAGTTGTTGTGAACAAGTCACACCAAGAAATAGAATTAGCACCTATTTCACCAGCAAAGGCTGAGGAACATGTGGTTCCAGAAGATGAAAAGATGGAAGACGTGCAACCAGAGGGTTCAGTACCCGCTTCAGGGGAGTCTATTAATTTGGAACCTGATGAGCCTCAACCTCCAGTAAGAAGGAGTGGTAGGGTTAGAGTACCAGTTGATAGGTACGGGGAATGGAAGTCCCATTATGCTGCCGCAGGATATGAGCAAGATACATTTCAGGAACAGTTTATGCTCAATGAAGTCCTGGAGTTGAGATCAGAAATGGGTAACAGGGTTAACCCAAATAGCTTTGGCCAAGCTATGAATTCTGATGAGAGAGGCAACTGGAAGAGTGCTATTTTTGATGAATTTGATTCTCTAGAAAATAATAGTGTCTTTGAAGTGGTTAAGTAGGATTATGTTCCAAAAGGAAAGACCATTGTGGGGTCTAGATTGGTTTTAAACAAGAAGTTTAAAACAAATGGAGTTTTGAAAAGATTCAAAGCTAGATGCGTTGCTCAGGGCTTCAAGCAGAGAGAGGGTATTGATTACCAAGAAACTTTCTCACCAACTGGAAGGCTGTCCACCTTTAAGTACATAATTTCTCTGGCAGTGGAGTTGGGAGAAGAAATCAGACAAGCTAATTTTGTAACAGCATACTTGAATGCAAAACTTGGAGAGGAGTAGCCTGTTTATATGTCAATCCCTGATGGTTTTTGTGAATGTTTAGTAGAGACTAAACCAGAAACCATGAAAAAAATCTGTGTTAGAAGTTTTATTTCAGCAGATAAAGGGGAATATGCCCTCAAGCTGTGTAGATCTCTTTATGGATTGAAGCAAGCAGCTAGATTGTGGTATAATACCATGAGTGAGAAACTGATACAGATTGGTTTCAAGATGTCTGAGGCCAACCCTTGTCTTTTTGTAAGAAAGGATGCAATTTTGTTTGTATGTGTTGATGACATTATCATGATTGGAAATGGTAAAGAAAGAGTCATGGAGACACTCAAAAAGGAATTTAAGATAAAAGATCTTGGTCCGGAGCAACAGGTGCTAGGAATGAAATTCAGTAAGAGCAAGAATGGTATTAAGTTAGACCAGAGCCATTATGTGGCAGCTTTTCTTAAGCAATATGGCTTAGACGCAGCAAAGGAGTTTGGTACTCCCATGCAGTCAGACATTTGTTTAGAGCAGTCTACAGATGAGGAGTATCTTGAGTTTGTTCAATCTGGGAACAACTACAGGTCAGCTATTGGATCACTTAATTATTTGGGGCAGTTTACAAGGCCCAATATTTCTTTTGCAATTGGTGTCTTGTTGCAACAATTAGAGAAGCCAAGAATGAGGCATTGGTCAGCGTTTAAGAGAGTTATGAGGTATATTAAAGGAACACACAGTCTGGGACTGTTGTTTACAAAGTCAGCAAAATCTGATTTGGTTTGTTATTCCAATGCAAGTTGGGCAGATGGTAACACTAGGGAACCAACAAGTGGTTTTGTATTCTTCTTAGGTAAGAATCTGGTGTCATGGATGTCCAAGAAGGTTTTGGCAATAAGTCTTTCATCAACAGAGGCTGAGTATAGAGCTTACTTAGCAGCTTCACAGGAAGCAAAATGGTTGAGAAAAGTCTTAGAGGATACACATAAACCACAAGGGTTTGCATTGTTGTATTATGATAACTAGAGTGCCATTGCGTTGGCACAAATCCAAGTGTTCCATTCAAGAACAAAACATATAAATGTTCACTATAACTATATTCGCGATGCAGTTAACTGAAAGGAGATTGCGTTGAGGTACATGCCCACTGGAGCAATGATTGCAGATATCTTGACTAAGGCTTTAGATAGGAACAATCATCAAGGCTTTGTGACTAATATGCGGATGTCACCCCTTTTGGATTAAGGGGGTGTGTTAAAATATGTATGTACTTACGCATGTGCTAAGTATAAGTGTAATACAAATGGGATTCACATGTTGGCCTCTGCGGCCCATTGGAAACACACACAGACCATACGGGCCTGTGTGGATATCACAGATTTGGGGAAACTGGCCTCAAAATAGGTGAAACAGGCCTATTGGTACACGGGCCCTATTGGGCCCAGTGGGGTATATGGGAAAATACAGCCAGATGGGCTTATATGGGCATAATTGGGCCCAAGGTTTATATTGGACATACTTGGCCAGATGGGCTGGCCCGCCAAAGTGTGTTTGTCTCAGGTTTTGGGCTTGGGGAAGCCCATTGGGGCCGCTGCCCGTGTTGCAGCCTGTGCCGCGGCCCACTCAGGGCTGCTTGTATCCCTTGGTTTGGCCCACGTGGGGCTGTTGCGGTGGCCAAGGGATCCCGTGCGGCGTTGCGGCGTTGCACCGCCTGGGCCCGGCCGGTCGCAAACAACGGCCACCGCCGCAGGAGCAAGGGCCAGCGGCCCCAGCTCCCTCCCCCTCCCCTTGCTTGCCATTGCAAGGGGGAAAGGGTGGCTGGCTGGGTTGAACCAGCCAGGAACCGACTGCAACAAGGGGGTTGGTCAGGGCAGGGGGGATTTCATCACCCCCTCCCCCAAAGGATGACAAGGCCGGCTGCAAGGAGAGCAACTGGCAGTGGGGGGGATCTGAGCACCCCTCCACCATCAAAGAAAAGCAGAGACCAGGGGCGCTCCCCCCCCACCTTTACCAAGGGGGAGGAGCAACCGGGCTGAGGGGATTCGACCACCCCCCAGCCCACTTCCATTCACAACTCCCTGGGGGTATCAACCCCCAGGGCCCCTGGTAGGGGGAGTTGACCACCCCCTCCAGGGATCTGAGAAAAAGAGGGGGGGGGACAGCATGTCTGCTGGTCACACCCCCCCCCATGTGAGTCTGAGACCGGACCCAGGTGTGTCCTGGGTCCCACCTGGCCATTTGTATGGCCAGGAGCTGGTTGCATGAGGCAACCAGCCAGTGTGTGAGGCAATAGGACCGGTTGTAACAGACAACTGGCCCAGGGATTGAACAGCAAAGGGGCTGGTTCAGCCCTGTAAGGGTGGAAATACCAGAATGGACCGTAATGGGCTGGTTGTAAAGGCTCAGGGACTGATGCCATGTGGGCTGCTGTAGCCCAAACCAAGTAACAAGGCCTGTAGAGCCTGTAGAGCTCTTTTGGGGCGGAAAATTTGCCTTTTGGCTTGTTTTATCATGGGATCACAAGAGGCCAATCTTTTGTACTTAAGGAGCTCTTACCCCTTCTGTTTTCCATTCATCCATCATCATCCAATCAAATTCATCAACGATATCATCCAACGTATTGCCCCATTGTGAGAGCCCATCAAGCAATTATTGACACAAGGTGTCCAGCATTTCTTTTGCTTTAAATACTGCTCATTTGCCTAAGCTAATTGCTGGCCATAATTATAACATTGATGTAGTGCTTCACTGCAGCCATGTCACACAAAGGAGCGCTTTCCACTGTTCCCATAATGCAAAAAAACTGCAATGCTACTTCAGTATTCAATCCAACTTTCAATTGAACAACTACAAAGTTTGCTCACTTTTGAGTTGAGAAAGATCAAGTTTTGTGGGATTTTATGTTTCCAGTTTCACTTTGGTTTGAATTTAGTTTCAATGAGTTGGTTTGCAGTTTCATTTATTTCACTTTAGATTCCCTTTAGTTTCACTTTGGGATTGCTAGGTGTGGTCCAATAGTCCCACATAGTATGCGCTGATCCTGAATCTGGTTTTATGGAAACCAAATGTGTTCCAGGGGGTCCCAAAAATTTTGGAAAAACCCCAGGGGTTGTATACCCCCAAACATGTGTCAAAATGGCTGTGTACGGGGGAAAAACCCCAAAAATTCCATTCATGGGGGGTATACAACACCCCAGGGGTTGCGTGTGTTTGAAAAAACACTTTGGACGCGTGTAGAAACGTGTATGGGCCCCCACGCGCACTATGGACGTGGGTATGGGCCCCGACATGTTTATTGGGCCTTGTAGGGCCATACACAACTACCACACAACTGGTAGTTGCAAATTTATCATCACCCAATTGGTTATCCTTGAATGCTCTGTTGTAAAAGCAATAAATGGTTCCTAGAAGGCAGACACTCCATAATCCCATGTTGGAAAGGAAAAATATCAACCTTCTCCCTGACTTGAGCAATCAAATCCAAAAAACCATACATCAAGACCTCCTCCAGAGATCCATAAACCTCACATCAACCCTTAAATCAATATTCATCACTTAATGTCATTATCTTCAGTATTGCTCTTCTTCCTCCAAATTAAATTACTATCAATCAAACAATTATCCTGCCTTGATCCAACTCAATCTATCAATCTCTTTCAATCTCAAATAATTCTTAGACTCAACCAGTCATCCTCCTACATCCAATTGGAAATCTAATCTCATCTGTTGATTTATCCATAGATCCCCTAACTCAATTGTCATAAACTTGAACATCCTACTCCATCCTATCTATCATCATACATTAAACCGTTCAAGATCCCTCAAAACAATCTCTATCATAAGCATTTAATTCATACATCCATTCTCACTTCCCCTTTTCTATTCTTCCAATCATACTCACCCTCTCATCCCTACTAAATCAACCCAACTCAACTTAATAACTCAATTCTTGTCCCCCAATCAAATCATTAATCCACTAAACCACTCAGCCCACCATTGAATCACTTGACTCTGTCTGACCATTGACCATCTTGATCTACATTTAGATGGTAGTCAATTCTATCCTTGGATCTATAGACTTGTTCAATCCTACTCTCAATTCAACCTATCCAACTTGAAATCTTGTGTTTATTTCTCCCATAAGTCATCCCTTCACCTTCTCAATACTACCACCTACCACCTTATCTCAAACTTGTGAGAAAGTGTGTGCATGTGTATGGCCTGGGAACTATATGTTCAGCTGCTGATTATGTTTTTTTTAACAATACCGGATGATCTATCCACCATCCTCAAGGATCCCTCAGCTTTGATACAGATAAGAAACTATTTGTTTCACCCCATAACCACCAAGACTGAGGGTAATGAAACCCTACCCAGGATTTGAGCCACCAGATTGGTTCCAAATCCACTCCTGGAAATCCAAAATTATTCAGATCAATTGGATTGAAACTTGGACTGTCCTTAGAGATTCCTTTTAATGATCAAATATCTCCAAGTACCTGAAAATTGCTCCATTCAAGACTCAAGTCAAAGTAAAAAATAAGTCAAGCCATTGGCTACTGGTTAATATCACCATTTATTTTGAAAATCAAAGATCATCCCCTATTAATTTATATTGATGCCATCCTACTAAAATCATTGGCTCATAAGAATCATTCAGGGCCCCTGACCCCATTTTTAAATTTTTTTATCAAGGGTCAACCTAATGATCCATTGATTTTTTATGATTCTCATCAAATCAAACAGTTAAAAGGGCTTGGTGGACCACCAGGATTAGCAGCTATTGATGAAAACAAAGATCTCCAAGAGTAAAATGATTGAGTTATTTCATTTAATGATTGGAATCAGGTTGAATGCTCTAGAATTCTCACACAAGATTTCAATAATCATTGACTCACCCTGTTGATTGAAGAATTTTTCATCCCTGATAATCTTATCTATGGTGGAAAAATCAGTTTTTGTCAATTATAAAAGTGATTGCTAATCAATGAAAACTGAGGGGAATGCCCTTGGATCAAATTTGGGTTCTGACAGCCGAAAATTCTGGTTTTTCCCTACTATATTGGAGTGGACACTGGACCAGTTTGAGTTCTGCCAGCTCAAAATCATTGTCCTGCCCAACTATATAGTAGTGCACACTTGACAACCTGATTGACACTGCTCTGTATTGATTTTTTTATTAGTTTCTCAGAGTTTTTATAATTTTTATCTTCTGTGTTTCATAAAGGTGTCATTAAAACATGAATGATCATCTTCTTTTTCTATTTTCCATTCTGATTAATCTGCTTTTCTTTCAATTTGTCTTTGAAATTTTGAAATCAATAAAAATATTTTTGTCATTCCATTGTTGATGTAGCCACTAAACAATTGGGGGGTCTTAGTTAATGATGGAAGGAAGTCAGGTGAGAATCAATAGGAAATGTTGAATGTGATTAATGACTGCTGATGACTTCACCCTTCTTTCTAACTTTCCATCTGTCTTACCTCATAATGCTTGTCCAACTTTTATAAAACTCTTGATTTTCTACCTGCTGCTCATGTGTCTACCTGCTGTGTGCATTCTCTCCTGTTGCACCTATTTTTGACTTGTGCTCTCCCCAGTGCACCCACTCCATTTAAAAATCTTCTCCCATATCAACTTGCCCTGGCTCAGATCCAGGATTCCTCTCTCTTTGTACGGCTTCTAGAATGTACCACTAGAATCCTGGATTCTGGGTTTTGTAAGTCCTCTTTTGCCATACCATCTCACTTTTCTTTGTTTTAATGGTATTACTGATGCTCTAGTTCATCCTGTCAATGGACAGTCCTCACACTCAATGTTTCTTTTCCTTGCTATACAAGGCTCAGAGCCTTTTCTTTGAAGGTGTGACTCAACTCTCTTTTTTTTACTCCTCTGATTGTTTTCCTCATTTGACAATAATTCACTTTTCTTTGAAGTCTCATATCAACATATTTACAGCCCCAGTTGCCTCTTGACACTTTAGAAAAGGCTCACCGCCATGACTGATCAGGAAGACAATATAAAACTCAATATTCTGCTTCTTAAAAATTCCAAATTTCCAAACTGGTCCATAAGCCTGAAAAGATACCTCAGAAGGAAGGGAATTCTCTATCTCATTGAGGAATACTATGGGTGGTAACAATAAAGTTGGTAGTTAATATTGATAGTATTTTAATTTGTTTATAATGATTAATTTGATGGATTCAAAGGATAAAAATGAATCAATGAATGAAGGGGATATACAACTGGGTAGAGGGGGTCTTTTATAGAAAATATCTCCCTCACTGATATGAATATATACCAGCTAACAGGGAAGGAAGTGAAACATTTTTTTCTCCTTGGTTTATTTTTTTTACCATGGAGTGCAATGAACATGAAATGTTCATTTTCTCTGATAGTCCTTGATATTCTTATCTGTATAGGAAATTTAAGAATTAAATAAATAATAATTTCTTTGAATTGTTTTATTTATTTATATCATACTTTATTTTCTTTTATTAATTAGTATGATTTACCCAGATTTCTGGACTGCATCAATATTTGTGTGACATAATTCACAGAGACTTAATCCTTCATAACTTTATCATTACTCAACATATTGAGATGATTCCTTTTTCCATAATGGTCCAAATTATCTTTTCTTTCAATTGGTAATAGAATCAGTTTGTTATAAAAATTATTTTTCCCTCAAAAATGATTAAAATCTCAAAAAATACAGACCTAACCAGGCAGTCACCCCAACTGCGAGTAAAAATATCTACAAAGCCTGCAATATCATCATCCAGAAACTTGGGGACATTGCCTTTGACACTGTTGTCAACAGTTCCAAAAAGGCCAATCCACCAGTAATTCTGGAAGCCATCCATGAACAATATTCCTTGCAGTCCTCCAGCAATTGTGGTCTCCTTTGGATCAACTTTATAATTTATCAATATAAGGGTGATGTATCTCAATAAATCAACAAATGCTGCAAACTGATGAACAAAATCTCTGTTTTCAAACTCAAATTTCCCCAGGATATACTTAGATATACCATCTTGGCCAAACTCCCCAACTCACTCCACCACATAGTTGAAAAGCTTCTTCTCAATGAAAAAATGCTGACAAAACCCAGGGCTGTACTCAACAAAATAAGGGAATTCTTTCAACTAGAAAACATTGAAAAGGAAGAAAAAATTGATCAGGCTGACAACTCAGGAACTTCAGTTGCCCTACACAAGACAGTATCTCAAAAGAAACCAAAGACAAAGCATCCCTGTTCAAAGGTTAAACACAACCTGCTTACAGCTCATGCCAAATATCAATGCTGGTTCCTTCAGCCTGAACTGCAGCCAAGCCATCTGAGCACTAAGGCTCACTCACATTTTCATGCGGCTGGCTATGAATATGAGAATGGCAGAACTTCTGAGACCAATCAGCCAAACATCTTCCTCAATGAACAGCTTTACTTCAAAGAAACCAACTCCAAAGCTCCACTCCTACCAGTGCTGAACCAAGGAGCCACTCATAATATTGTCAATTCTCCTGAATACCTCTCTGAGGAAAGTCCCATTGGCATGAGAATAGGTATGGGGGCTGAAGGTTCCTCATAGTTGGCTACAGCCATCATCAAGGCCACGCTTCTCAATCACCTAGGGGAGGAAGTCCAACTAGAAGACATACTCTTGGTTCCCGCTCTAAACTGCTGCCTGATCTCACTTCCACAAATCACCACCAAGTCTTCCACTATTGATTGGCTTGGCTAATACAGGTAAAAAATTTTCCTGGACCTCTTCTCATTTGTAGGTACTGCCAAGAATCATCTGGCTGAACTCTGCAGCACAAGGTTCAAATGCACAATTAAAGGAACCATCCATATTAAGAAACTACAAAACATTCTGTGGCACCCCCAAGTGGGAAATCCTCAGAATGCTGCTCTCAAGGCTCTCTTCCCAAAGAGCTCCTCTCAAACAAATTGTGAGATATGCCAAAGCTGCAAGATGATGTCCACACCGTATTGTGGTCACTTCACCCCTGAGACTTGCTGTCTCAAGGTGATTCATCTGGATCTTCTTGGAACTTTCCCTATCCAATCCAATGCAGGCTGCAAGTATTTAATCACTTTCATCAATCAATTCTCAGGCTTCAATTCTGTTTCCCTTCTCTGCTCCAAGGACCAGTTGGCAGCTGCCATCCAAGACTTCATTAATCACTCCAAGAGACTGCTCCAAAACAAGGTTGTGACTGTAGGGTTGGACAATGGGGGAAATTTTGTGGATGAAGAACTCAGTGCGTATTTCAAGCTCCTTGGGATTCAACATCACCTTGCCCCAAAATATACTCCCAAGCAGAATGGTCTAGCTGGAAGAAAAATCACTCAATTCTAGATAAGGCGTGATGTCTATTAGTGCAAAGCAAGCTTCCCCAAACCTACTGGCCTGAGGCCATTAAGACCGCTTCCAACTTGCTCAATGAAATCCAAATATTATCCAAAGGGAAGCACATCCCTTACAAAATCTGGTTTGGGCAACCCTTCAACAATCACTTCCTAAGACCCTTTGGCTGCACAACCTATACACTCATACCCAAGGCTAAACAAGAGTTCAAGTTTTCAGTCAATGGAGAAAAAGGGACTCTTCTTGGGTATGTCAACAATTTCTCATCCTATAAAATAATTGTACACCAAACCAAGCGGGTACATGCAAGTGCCAATGTCACCTTCCTGGAAGAAACCTTTGAGTACAACAAGGGAGCAGCTCCTGGAAGCTTCCCCTCTCCATTCAACCTCCTTAAAACTACCTCTGAAAAGAATCCATCATCCCACTCTGAGAACTCCCTAGCTCCTTATAGCGCTACCCTTGTTACTGAGAAAACACCAACTTCCAACTACAGCACCGTCACCAAAAAATTTTTTTTTCCCACAGTTGCCAACCCCCAGCTGAACCTCAAGGATGCAGAGTACCAGGAACCTCAGTCATTGGAAGAAGCACTGCACAGACCCTACAGACTGAAGTGGATTTCTGCCATGGACAGAGAACTCCTAAATCTCCTCTCCTATGATGTATGGGAGGAATGAAAAGGAGTAAAGTCTATCAACCCTCTCAAGTTTATCTGATTTTTCCAGTCAAAGATGGATCAAGAAAACCAAATAATTGAGTTCAAGGCCCAACTCTGCATGCAGGGGTTTCACCAAGAATTTGATTTCAACTAAACTTATGTGTTTCAACCCATAGGCAATAAATCTTTGCTCCAACTTTTTATCTCTCATGTCATCCAGGAAGGCTAAAAATTCCACCAGCTTGATGTCAAGTTGGCCTTTCTCAATGCTCCTCTAAGGGAAACTATCCACATCCATACTTCTCCTAATGTGCCTGTGTTGCCAGGGAAATCTCTTCAACTCAATAAATCTTTTTAAAGATTGAAACAGGAACCTCAAATGTGGTAAAATATGCTCAGCAACTGGCTTTCTCAGGAGGGGTTCCACCAAAGAAAGGCCAACCAGTGCGTCTTCTGGAGGGCAACACTTTTCTCTACTTTCATGCATAAAACATCACCATCTTCAGTCCAGAGCCACAACTTTTTATAAACTTGATTCAAAAGCGCTTCAAGATCAAGGATCTGGGGACTGCTTTGCTTCTCTTAGGAATGAAGGTGAAACAAAGCCAAGACTTGTTCCACCTCAGTCAGAAGACTTACATCTCCTCCCTTGTGCATCAATTTGATTTTCAAGGGCACAAGAAATGCTTGAATCCATTCAAGCCCTTTGGAAAGGTACTCCCAGAAACAGATGAGAAGCATCAAATATTTCTTTGAATTGGTTTGAATTATAGGAAACTGGTTGGAAAGCTAGATTACATCAGCTGAAACAAATAACCAGATATCACTTTTGAAATGAACTACCTTGCTCAGTTCTAGAATTTTCTAAGCAAAAAAGCACTGGGAAGCTGGCATCCTGAATATAAGCTATCTGCAGTAAAACCAAGATATAGGTCTCACCTTCTGAAGGAAGAAATGGGGAAGCAGCCTAAGCACATATGTGGATGCCAATTTGGCCAGATTTCCAACAACTAGAAGATCAATCAGTGGCTTTTTTGTTCTGTGGAACAATGATGTGGTCAGATGGAAATCCTGAAAGCAACCTATTGTCATGCTCTCCATCACTGAAGCCAAAAACAAGGCTATGGGGAGGCAGTTAAGGAAGTTCTGTGGTTCAAATGACTAGTGGAAGAGTTCCTAGATTTGGAAATCAATGATACAATTGTTTTCCACAAAGACAACAATGGTTGCATCAAACTGGCCACAAAATAGGCAAACCACACCGGCTTTGGGACCAAGCACATGGAGCTTTGCTTTCATTTACTGAGAGAAGAGGTGAAAAAAGGTACAATAAGTATTAAACACATTGAATCCAAAAGAAATATGGCCAAATTCCTCACAAAACCAGTCTCAAGAATCTTGCTACAAAGACAACTGAAGCATATCAATTTAAGACCTTGTTTCCAAGAAGGTTGAAGCCAGGGAGGGTGTTGAATGTGCTTAATGATTGCTGATGCCTTTTCCCTTTTTTCTCACTTTCCATCTGTCTTAGCTTATCATGCTTTTCCACCTTTTATAACTCTCTTTATTGTCTACCTGCTGCTCATGTGTCTATCTGCTGTGCGCACTCTCTCCTGTTGCACCTATTTTTGACTTGTGATCTCCCTGGTGAACCCACCCAATTTAAAAATCTTCTCCCATATCAAATGGCCCCAACTCAGATCCAGGATGCCTGTCTTTTTGTATGGCTTCTAGACCATACCAATAGCATCCTGGATTCTGGGTTTGGTAAGTCCTCTTTTGCCATACCATCTCAATTTTATTTGTGTTATTTTTTTTTACTTCTTCTCTAGTTCATCCTGTCACTAGGCAGTCCTCACACTTGAAATTTCTTGTCCTTTCTCTACAAGGCTCAGAGCCTTTTCTTTGAAGGTGTGACTCACCTCTCTTTTTTTCCCTCCTCTAACTGTAATTCACTTTTCTTTGAAGTCTCATATCAACAGGAACAAGCTGAATCATGCCAACCATTGGAGGAAGAGGGAAGAAAGAGGGAATCCAAATTTTCCCTAAAAATAAATAGATGGACCTCCTTCTTTGTCAATAATTGTTTGACTTGATGGAATCAATAATCATATTTTGTCATTCCATTGTTGATTCAGCCACTTGAAGATTTGTGGGGCTTAGTTATTGATGGAATTAAATAAGTTGAAGATGAGGAAAAAGCAAAAGTATGCCAACCATGGGAGGAAGAGGGAAGAAAAATGGGAATCCAAATTTTCCCTTGAAAACAATAGATGGAAATCCTTTTTGGTAAATGCTTGTTTGACTAGTTGCAATTCATAAACCAATTTTTGCCATTCTATTGTTGATGCAGACAAAGATTGGGGGGGGTTTATTTAATAATGGAAAGCAATCAGGTGAAAATTAATGGGAACAAGCAAAAGCCTGGCAACCATAAGAGGAAGAGGGGAAAAAATAGGAACTCCAAATCTTACCTTGAAGTCAATATTTTCAGCTTCCAATCTTTGAAAGAAATCACCTTATCCACACAAAATATAACACCGGTTAATCTTTACCCAGCTCTCCAGTGTTGAAATAAGAATTTTCCTGTAATTCTAAACAATTTTGAGCTCCAGAAAGCTCAATCTCTGATTAAGAAATTTTGCTTCTTTCACAAGGGAAAGGTGATTTTTCTAGCTGAGTTTGACCAGGGATCAATTGTGGCCATTGTTTATTTTGTTCCATTGAATTAAGTTACCAAGCAAGAGAAGAAAAAAAATCAAATTTTTCACCATGTACCTTCACCAATCCAACATTTTTATCAACCTTGTTGTCCATTCAAGAACATGGGGTGAACAAATGTGGTTGACTGGATAGCAAAAGTGGATGCAATATTCTGATTTTTTTGTTCAATATGCTAAACAAGCAGGTGTCCCACATTATCTCTCAGAATTCAATTAAATCAATCCTAAATCAGACCAGGTGGCCTGGACTTTGGGTGGGATTTTTTGAAATCTGGAAAGGATACCATTTGAATCCAATCAACAAAACATGAAAGAAAACAAAATCAACTACTTCTCCACCTTGGAATTTTAAACCAAAAACACTCATTTTTATTTCTTTCCTTCCACTAACTTTAACTCTGGTGGCTTCTGAAATGCTCCCAATATTGGCAAAGGCAATATTTTTTGAACTCATTTCTCCTAGTGGTTTCAACAAAAAATGCCAACAGGCAAGTTATTAACAGGATGGAAAAATGCAAGTTCTCTGAAGACCAATTTGCATTTCCTGACGTGGGCTTTGGAATTGATCTCAAGAATGACATTATTGTAAAAATCCTTTGGGCTTCCAACATGTACAAGCATTGTACAATTCCTGCTATAGAGTCTTCCATGCATACCAAAATGGCTATGTCCATGAAAATTGATTGGAGGACCAGTAACACCAGCAGGTAATTAGCTAGTGAGAAGATCAACTCTAGGAAAGAAAGGTGAATAAAAATGAAAAATAAGATTTTGTTTGTCTGAGAAAGTGCGGGGTTGTTGAGAGCACATCAGCTATTACTTGCTAGCAGGGTAGATATAGCATATACTTACTATTGATAAAAACGTATTTTTTCTGGTGGGGGAGAAGGTGATGCATATAGGTCATCCTCATCAATTTTGATGAGATTGGAGATGACTTTGCCTGTCAGCTTGCTACTTTTTCCAGAGGAACCTATCAAAATTAAAAAAAACAAAGAAATAAGAAAAAAATACACAAAAGCAACAAAGTATAAAAAATACAAAAGAAGGAGTAAGAAAAATCAAAATATTATTGCAGATTTTGATCTTCCACCCAAAATTAGGTAGGGTCACCCACTGAAACCACCTTGGAATTATTACTCCTTAAAACTTTAAAATAATATACTAAAAATAGTCTAAAAATAACAACGACACTATTGTGCTTTTTTGGACAATTTGATATTTGACATGTGTTTTCATGCATAGGTTTCACACCTAAAGTTTCATTCGGAATTGAAAGTTTGTGTGTAGTTTAGGAGTTACTGAAAAAAGTAGGTTTTGTCAAACTTCCTGCACAAAGTGCCTGCATCTTCACATGCAGCATGCATGCCTCAGGAAAGCCCTGCATGCATAAATTAATCACATACTAAATGCAAATCCCATGGAAAATCCTGGCATGCAGCTGATCAGATACCCACATGCAGCTGATCAGATACCCACATGCAGCTGATTAGATACCCACATGCAGCTGATCAGATAGCCACATGCAGCTGATAAGATACCCACATGCAGCTGATCAGATCCCTGCATACAGCTAACCAGATCACCACATGCAGCTGATCAGATCCTGGCATGCAGCTGATCAGATACCTGCAAACAGCTGATCAGATCCCCCCACACAGCTGATCAGATCCCTGCATTCAGCTGATCAGATAACCACATGCAGCTGATCAGATCCACACATGCAGCTGGTCAGATTACCACAAGCAGCATATCTGTTACCACATGCAGCAGTTCCAATCTGGGCATCTGTGATCTGCCAAACACAAAGACACTTACAGGTACCATGCTCAATGACTAAAACATAGAAGAATAAAACATACATATGTAATGATCTAAATATGCATAGAGAATCATACAAAACCTTCCTATGTCAAACAAAAATGCAGAAAATAAAAATAATAATTATTCAAAATTGCAAATCAAATAATCAAAAAAACCACAAAATTAACAGATCCAGATCTTTAAAGGCCACACAACAAATCAAGAGATCTTTAAATAAAATAATGAAAAATTACAAAATGTTCAGAAGGTGCTAAAAAATCATTAAAAGCCCACTATGGATCATTTTATTTAAATAAACATATTAAAAAAATGGGTCATGTGCAAGATCAACAAATTAAAAAATAAACACTAGAGATGATCCTGATCAAAAGGTCAAGCACTTATCATAAAGAACCAGGATCAGCTGAGTTAAAAGACCAATAGTATTTTCCAATCCAGATCTTTCTGGCTTTCTAATCTCAGCACATGAGCACTACCATCTCTACATGCCCTGAGGAAGCTCTCTTAAACTCAAAGTTATTTATACAGCACCTTCTTTGGCTTTTTTTCAAGCAGAATTCATCAGTATCATACCAGAAACCATGCAACCAGTGATAAATCTCTTATAAAGGTTTAATAAAGTGATTTTTGGCTTCAGTTTGAAGTATATTAATATTAATTCATAACCCTTATTGTTGTTTGCATTGAAAATAAATCAAAAAGTACCCAATCTTTGATTTGAAACACTTCAACTGTGAACCTCTAGAGGTATCCAGAAAGTGAATGCTTAAGCCATTGATTTATTTCATTCCTGCTTGAGCCTGTGTGCTACCATAGCCTGGCCATACCACCACCTTAGTGGGTAATAAATCCTTATTGTTAATTAATAAGACCTCCATCATTCCAGGGTACCAGGTTCATAGTTAAAATCCTGGAGGAGAGGTGTTAGAGACCCCCAGTCTGTATTAACCAAGGCACCTTTTTTTATTATGTATCATGTTATAGTGGAAACAATTAAAATAACATTTAAAAATTTCACCATTGCCAATAATATTCATCCTTTTGGATATTGGATATTGTCCAATTTACCAAATATTTCAATTTTTGAACTTTATAACTCCTCCTAAATAGAGGAATGCAAGATTCCTGGTATCTAGGAGCTAACATGACCCAATCTCAGAAGCAACCAATCCAAAGAGGCAAGTATTGGGTACAAGGATAAATTGGGATGTCTCATTGATGCATATGTGGATGGCATTCAAAATTTTATTTGTGGAATATCTTCCTTGGAAAAAGATTCTTGAAAATCCAAGTGTTCTTCCCTGAGAATTTTCTCCTCAATCAAGGTTTCCCAGTTATCCTTATAAATTGGTTGAAGATTGGCTGTCATCTCCTCAGCATGAATGGAGTTGGATCTTTGAGAATTAAAATCAGCTAGAGGTTCAATTTTTTCCTTCTTTCCAAATTTTTTGTTGATTTGAACAAAAAAAGGACAGATAGACTCCATTTTTTCAACCACCAAGTCAATTTCCTTGAATTTATTGGCAAAAGTGAGACCAAATCCAACAATATTAAAATTGAGTGGGCTTTTTTATACTTGGAAAAATAGTCTTTGAACCACTTGCCTCTGTTGGTTTGGTGATGGATCAAGCCTAAATTTGGTTTTCTTCTACAGATCCTTGGCTATCAGGGTATAAACATTGACCACCTTAGATGAATTTTGGCCAACATATGTTTTGTTTTAAGTTAAAAAACAGGAATTTTAGTTGGTAGGATTCTCCAGCTAGTTTAAAAGGATGAGATGATTGTCTTTTTTTGATTGAATAGAAAATTCCAAAGCAGATGGGGGAGGAGGGTTGAGATTTGTTTAAATTTTGGTGGTTTAGTTCCTTGGGGAGGCTCCCTTGAGATATTTTTTAGGGGAGGTTTGCTGAGGGGCAATCTGGAAAGTGGAACAGAGATCAAGTGATGAGTGTGTGTGAAATGAAGTGATGAGTGCAATACATTGATGATAAAAGAGGTGGGAAGTCTCAATTGAAAGATGAAGAATGATTTATATATTGATGGCTTTGGAAGTAGAAAGTAGCAATGGAAAGTTGAATAGAAGAGGGATGGTATATTGGATGAGGTTGAAGATGGAAGTAAGTGGGAAGAAATGGGTGGATGGTGTGTTCCAACATGTGTTGGATTTTGCATGAACAAGATGGAAGGAAGTGAGAAGCAAGTGGTGGATGGTGTGCTCCAACAGGTGTTGAATGTTGCAGGAGAAATATTGAAGGAAGTGGGAAACAAGGCCTGGATGGTGTTGTCCAATGTGTGTTGGATGTTGCATTAAACTTTATATATTTTATCCAAAAAAAACCATTTTTTTAGGCCCAGGCTACAATCACACCAAACAGATTACTAAAGTCACTCCAATGACATCAAAGGGCTTCATTTTAGCAGCAAAATTGCTAAAACAATTCCAAAAGGCATCAGTGGTGTAATATTAGTAACCTTCATAACATATTGACACCGAATTTCCTACTTTCCCACACCAGGAAAACAAGAATCCTTTTATAGGTTTCAAGGGGTGCCTGAGGTACAACAAAAAATTATTTGATGGAATTTTGGGCCCCCAAAGGACTTCAAACATTAATCAAGGCCTGGAAGCTAAATTGAGGCCACCTGTCCCCCCATGGGGTCTGTATGAGGTATAATATTTTGGAGAATTGAAATATTAACACCAATTAAATAAATGTAAGTTTAAAAAGTCTGTAAAGATTTATTATTTGCAAGTAATTCAAATATCACCTGAGATTTAAAAAAAACTCCATCCAATGTGATAAAAAAAGAAAAATGACAAAAAACCCATTTCCTTGAAAAAAGTGAGAAATATTAAGTGGAATATAAATGGATTTGTACCAAAAATAAAAAATGATGATAAAAATTTACAAATAACTGTTCCCTGCTGGAAATTCAAATATCTTGAAATATGCAAACAAAAGAATCATCCAGTACATAAATGATTATAAAGAAAGATATAAAACATACTACTTTGGAGAAAATTCAAGATTTGTGATGGAATGTGAATAAATTTGTGCCAATCACAAAAAATAATAGAAAAACAGATTGATAAATTTATTACAACAGGAAAATTTGAATATTATGAAATTTTTCAACAAAACTTTCATCAATTACAACATCAAAAAAATCAAATGAAAAAATTGGTTTCTTCAAATAAGAATCAAAATTTAAAGTGATATCTTCATACCTTACCACAAAAATTAAAGAAAATAGAAAATTTCTATATATACATATAATCTGAGGGGGATTCAAATATGTTGAAACATTCCAAAACATAATTCATTGAGTAAAAAATAAGATTAATTAAATCAATTTTTTTTCTTTGAATAAAAACTATACTTTGTGATGTAACATGGATATCTTTTACAAAACCTAAAAAGACATAACAAAGTTCCACATGAAAATTTTCAATGAGATGAACTCAAATATCATTAAAAATTACAAAGGAAACTCCATCAAGTGAATGAATGAGCAAGGAAATAAAAATATTTGATTTATTTCAATAATCAATTTTTTGCATTTGATGTTTTTGTTTTTGTACTTCAAAAAAGATTTTTTAAAATAATCCAAAATATCTGAATTCTCCTTGTAAGATAGATATGTTTGTTTTTTTGATGATATTTCTTATGCTTGATACAAAGGTATTTACATATCATCCCAAATCTTTAATTTTATTCAAAGAAGTATGTTTCATATATTTTTCATAATTATTTATTTACTGGATGATATTCTTGTTTTCTTATTTCAAAATATTTGAATCCCCAGAAGGAAATGGGCATTTGAATTTTTTTAATGATTTTTTATTTTTGGTATCAAGCCATTGATATTTTTCTGGATATATCTCACTTTTTGCAAGGGAATTAATGTTTTTATAATATTTCAAAAATTTTTCTCATGTTGGATGAAGTTTTTTTTCAAATCTGAGGTCAGAATTGAATTACTTGCAAATAATTCATCTTTACAGATTACATTTACTCAATTGGTTTTAATATTTCAATTCTCAAAAATATTCTACCTCAGACAGACCCCACAGGGGGACTGGAGGTCTCAATTTAGCCCCCTGTAAACCAATAAGTGAGTTTACAAGCACAATGGTTCATCTGGCGATGAAACACTTAGCTTAGTGGTTAAAGAATCACTCATGAATGTTGGGGTAACGGGTTCAAATTTTTCAGCTCTCTGATACCAGGAACCTTGCAGTCCTTTAGCTACAGAGAGTGATAAAAATAATGGAATAATAATAATAATAATTATTCCAAAAATAAACACTTAGAGGCTCAAATAAATGATATAATAAGAGAATTTGCAAGGTTTAGTTGGTTTGGTAATAAAAGGTTTTCAATATGTATATAAAAGAGGGGCCACAGTATTATACTACTGGGGGTCTTTACAGACAAAGCAACCTCTCTTCAAGGGGCCTCCTGAGGCAGTTTAAGAACCTTGGAATGAAGATGGGTGCCTTAGAAAGGGCTTATTTCACTAATGGCCGGGCATAACAGCACAATGGCCTAGACAGGAAGGGAAACACTCACTCTGAGCACTTTACCACGAAAATCCTGCAATAATAGGAAGGGTTTCAGAGCAGATGGGGTGGATTGCCTGACTAAACTTCAAGGGTTGATTTGTTTTAAGAAATAAATAATAATAATACAGACTTGGTCAAAAAATCACTTGCTTAGATTCTTCATAAGCAATTGAATAGAAATGAAATGGTGTCTGATTGATAATAATAATTCCTGGTAAACCAATGATGAAATAATGGATCCAAAGAGGTCTGTATAAATACCTTTTTGGGGTGATTTTGAGCTTCTCAGGGCGCGTAGAGAGAGTTCTGCTCATGGGCTGAGGCTGGCAAGCCAGTCAGAGCAAGATAAGCACATCCACTTGGTTTTGTTAATCAGCTGACCTTAGATCTGCTGGATTTCTGTACTATTTTGGCCACAGGATCTGTTAATCTATTATGGCGTAAATTTGATCATTCTGCACTCATCCTTCATTTTTACTATTAGTATTGCTTTAAAATGAACAAATGTGTTAGAAAGCTGACATTCCCCCACTCCAAGATATGTCTATATCTGAAAAAAAATCTGGGTAAATGCCTTCTGCTGGCTCTGTAGTTCCTTAGGTGTATGGGTCCATCAGGGATATTGTATTCAGGTAACCATTCATCCTTATCAGCTGATTCTCCCTTGTATCTAACTAGGTAGAGTCTGACATCTTTTCCATTGATCCTTTCTTTTTTATCTTTAAGGATCCTGCTAATTTTTCCTCTGTCTTTTTCAGGTTCTTCTGCAACATGTATTTCAGGTGAAGGAGCATATTCCCCATTCCTTGGGTGGTAGTGTTTGATGAGACTTACTGGGAAGACTGGGTGTTTTCTAGAAATCTCATCACTAAGGATTACTTCCACAGAATTCTTACCATGAAGTTTATTAATGGTTAAAGGTCCAACAAAAGCTTGTCTAAGCTTTCCATTCCCAGCTAAGTTGGTGAAGTTGGTGGTAGAGATCAAGGCTTGATCACCAATCTTGAAATCAGGCTCCTTATGGGTTTTATCCCACCTTTTTTGGTTATACTCCACAGCATCCTGGACACACTTAACAGAATTTTTATTGGATACATCTATCATGTTTTTTAAATCAAGTGATTCAGGGTGAATATTTGTTAGCTGGTGATTAAGGTTATACTTGGGTAATTTAGGGATCCAACCTCTTTCCAGTATTAGGGTGCTTCCTTGGTGGTAGAGTGCTTGCTACTGTTGTAGGCCATCTCTAGTGCAGGTAAAAGGCCAAAAAAATTGTGGAAATAACCATGAGAATTCATGTATTCTAGACAAAAGTCACAGAATCTCCTGAGCATGTCTTCCAGGGTCTGAATCAATCTTTAAGCTAAGCCATCTGTCTGAGGGTGATAAGTTGTAGAGAAAGCTAAGGTGGTTCCCAGCATGTCATGAAGATTTCTCCAGAACTCAGAGGTGAATTCAGAATCTCTGTCCCTGATAATGATCTTGGGAACTCCAACATCAGCAATGAGTCTGTTCCAAAATAATAGGGTAACTTCCATAGAAGTGTCTTCCTTGTGATTAGGTAGAAGGTTTGCTTTCTTGGAGAACCTATCCACAATGACTAGGACTGAGTTGTAGGAATAGGCTCCTCCTGGTGGTAGTCCAGTTACAAAGTCCATGTTGATGATCTCCCATCTTTTCTTGGGTTCAGAAATCTTTTGCAGTAGACCAAACCGTTTCCCAGTTGTCCTGTTGGACTTCTGACAGGTTTCACAACTGGTAACATACTGGATAGTGGAGTCTCTCCAATTGATCCACCAAGCAGTTTGTTTAACCTTATCTAAGTTTCTATCAGCAGATAAATGACCAGATGAGCAGTTATCATGGCATTCAGCCAGGACCTGTTTGATATGGTCATCCTTAGTTAAGACTATAACACTTGAATGTTGATGCCTGTAGTATACTAGACCATCCCATATGATGAACCTTCCAGCTTTGTATGCTTTCAAGAGGGCTTCAGGTAGGCTATTGATCAATTCAGATGGTGGAGAAGTACTTTCCATAATGGTGATCAGAGTTTTCATGCCAGAATTGTAAGATTCTTTGATTGAGTTGAACAAGGATTCATCCAATTCACAAATGTGGATTCCCATTATAGGAGCTTCAACGTTCAACATGTAAATGTGAAGGATAGGGAAGATATCATTATCCTCTGGATCATAAGCAGGGTTACTTGGGTCATTGGGTAAAGCATTCCTGCTCAAACTATCAGCATTCTGGTGTTTAGCACCAGCTTGGTGAACTATGGTCATCTGACCTCTGTACTGTTGTATGGCTATCTGCCATCTTAAAATGTGCCTACTAGGGGTCTTCATGTTCATCAAAGTCCTGAAAGAATTGCAGTCATTAATTACCTTGAACTTGGTGCCTTACAAGTAGTAATGAAGTTTCTCCAGAGCCCATACTAAAGCAAGGCATTCCATTTGACTTGCACCATACCTTTTCTCAGTATCCTTAACTTGTCTGGATACAAAGAATATAGGTTTTCCCACAGGTTTGTAATCCTCTATGGCTTCCTGGTGTAATGCAGCTCCTAGAACGTCCATACTACCATCTATATAGAGCTTGAAGGTTTTAGAATAGTCTGGCTGAATCAGTACTGGAGCTGAAGCCATGGCCATCTTGATTTTCTCATAATTCATAACTATTTCATGAGTCATTTCAAACAAGGTGGTGTTGTTGCAGATTTCATACAGAAACTTGGTTAGAAGTGCAAACTTTGGTAAGTACTTCCTATAGTGGCTGCAGAAGCTAATAAAAGATAGGAGTTCAGTTTTATTCCAAGGAATTGACCTATTCATTACTGCTGCTATCTTGTTTTGGTCAGCAGCTGAGGTTAGTCCAGAGACAATGTGTCCTAAGGCTTTCAGTTCTCCATAATCAAAGTTACACTTTTTCATTGATACTTTTAATCCCACAGCAGAGATAGTTTTGAGGACCAATCTTACTTTATTCAGGTGGGTATCCCAATCATCAGAGTAAGTGATAAAATCATCATTGTAAACCATCATCCATCCTTGTCTGATGAAAAATCCTAGAACTGTGTCCATCATCCTTTGAAAATAAGAAGGAGCATTTTTTATACCAAAAGGCATCCTGAGATACTCATAAATTCCCAAATGAAAGATAATCCTCATGAATTTCCGGCTATCAGGGCTGATAGGTATTTGGTGAAACCCTTTCAGCATGTCAATAATAGTGATGTACTTAGCTTTTGATAGGTTATGCAGAGCATGGTCAATCCTTGGAATTGGATAATAATCAGCTTGGGTGTAGTTTTTCAGCATTCTGAAATCTCCAACCATCCTTGAATTATCATTATGCCAAGCTATGATTACTGGAGTAGTGATATCTACTTGTTCATTGTGTCCTACTTTCCTTAAGACTTGTCAGTCAACCAACTCATGAATATGAGTTTCCAGAGCAGCTCTAGATTTTGGACTAGAAGGGTAAGCAGGTCTCCTGAGGTTAAGTGGGTAAGGAGGCTTAATGGTTAGAGTCAGAATCATATCATGTCCTTTGATGTTACCAATGGGGTGATCCTTGGTACAGAAAGCATTCTGATTTTCAAAGCATACTTGTAGGATGTCCCGTCTTTGTTCTTCATTGAGCAGGGGATTCAAAGCTGCTTGAGAGAAGTATTCCTGATTGAAACTCTCTAAGTGTTTTTCATAAGTTGAATCAGAAGTTTGAGCATTGGCATGGCATATTTGAAACTTCTTGTTCCAGTCTCCCCCTATGGTGAAGTATCTATCCTTGCTTTGGAATACATCTATACCATACAAGCAAAGAGAATCATTACCAAGGATAAAGTAATCGCATAATCCATTTTGGAGCACTATGAATTCAACGTTCAGTTTGAGTGATCCTTTAGAGTGAGGGAGTATGATATCAGAGGAGAATACTCCAACAGCAATGAGAGAAGAATTACAACTGCTGAACTTAGCCTGAGGTACTGGTAATAATAAGTTCAGTTTCCAGTTTGAGTCTTGTTTCTCCAAATAAGTTGAACCAACACAAGAGCAAAAGGCTCAACTGTCTAGAAGTAACTTAACAGGGGAAACTCAAATTGAACCAGTAAAATAGCATGTTTTGCCTGGAGTGTAAATTTTACTGGCAGAAGGTTTTAGAGTCAATGCCTTAGCCTCAGAGATGTGGTGAATCTTCATGTTGGGATTCCATTTTTGAGGTAAGTTAGAATCCTCATTAACAGAATTTATGTCTAGAGAAGACTCAATACTTCCTTCAATGAGATTTATGGGGTTAGTGATCATCAAATCACACTCAGAAAGTGATCCATCAGTATCATCTAGGTGAGGGTCAGGATTATCATATCCTTCTCCTTCAATAGGATCAATCCTTTTCCTAGGTAGAGGACAATCAGGTTTTACATGTACTGTTTGGTTACAGTTCCAACATAATTTTTCCTTTAACTCTGGAGTCTTCTTGACCTCCAAGGTAGTTGAATTAGCAGGGGGTTCCTTAGCTTTGGCAGTGTACTCTTCCCTGTTCCAAGTATTTTGTTCCCTGGGGATTCTGTTCACTCTCTTATCTAGATCATTCATATCCCTAGTCTCTTCCAACAAACCTATCAAGGAAGAAAGATCAGAATCCATAGGAATCCTGCACCTTACACTGTAGTTGATTTGTCTGGGACTTAAGTTGAGTTACTTAGAGCCTTTGAGAACAAAATAGATCAAAAGATTTCCTCGCTAGCTACGCCTGAAACTCCTTCTTCTGTCCCCAAATCAACTCTGGTCTGTTACTACTGTCATAGGGAAGGCCATGGAACCGGAAGATGCCAGGAACTTCAGAAGGACCTAAAGGACAAGTTGGTAGAGCAGAGGGGGAACAATTACTTCCTCCCTAATGGTGCCCTAATCCCTTTTGACTTGTCTCGTCCTATCCAACATGTGGTAGCCTCTTACCAGCCATCACCTCCTGTGAAAGCATCTCTTGCTTCCTTTGAATTTCAATCATCCTGTGGTACCCTCCAACCTTGGTATCCTCCAGCTATTTCTTCCTCTAGTATTGCTGGGACTACTTATCAATCTGATCCAGCCAGGAAACGACATGAGGAACCTAAACCTCATAAGGCTCCTTCCTTGCCAACTTCAATCCTTCAAAAACCCGTTAAACGTCGATCATCACTTGAGCCTCCTTCCTCTGATGTAGAAGACATGGAGGTAGAAAAGGAACCACTCATGGAAAGGTTCCCAGATCACCCTCATCCTTCTCCCCCACCTCAACCTTCTAATCCTATCTTAGATTCTGCGTCACCTGAACTTCCTCCCCCCACCCAGCCCAAATTTTGATTTGAAAGGGGCATCTCCAAGGATCACCCCAATGCTGTGGAGGGAGTATTAAAGAAAATTTCTGATCTCAAAATTCCTGATCTATCTGTGGCTGAACTCCTATTGATCTCTCCATCTGTTGCTGAAGGAATAAGTCTTTCATTTACTTCTTCTTTATCAGCATCTGGGTAAAAAAAGTCTAACATCCTTTTCTGGTCTAAGCACCACTTATGAGGTTTGTCCTTGGATGGATCAAACTGGGAGGTTTCAAAAGTTTTCATCATCTTTCTTTTCCAAATCCTAGTACCAAATTTTACTTTTATCAATTCTTTCCAAGAACTCCAGGATAAAGATACAACTTCCTCCCTTTTATTGATAAACCAATCAAGAGCCACTCCTTCAAATATTCTGGGAAATCTTACCACAACTTTTGTATCAGGGAGTTCATAAGAAGCAAGGTTATAATCAATAAATTTAATGAAACTGACATGGTTGTATTCTCCTTCTCTGGAGAATTTAGGTCATTCAGTAATGGGTGGAAGTAACTTCAAAGCCTGTTCTATCTCAGGAGTAGGACTGGGCCTAAAAGATTCATCCCTAGTTGTCCTAGTTCTGGTAGGAACACTAGGAGTACTGGTGAACCTAGCAGGTCTAGTTTCTTCCAGGTCAATGACTGGGGAGTTAGTAGAATTGACTTTAAGATCTCTGAGATCATTCTTAATCATACCTAACTCCAAATCAAGTTTGTTGTTTAGTGAATCAATTTTTTTAATCAGGTGAGCTGAAGGAGTAGGACTAGTTTTCTTAACTTCTTCCTTAAGATGGTTCATGGTTGCAAGTATATCTTCCTGAAGGATTGATTGGTTATCATCAATATGTTTCATCAGGTCCAACTTACTAGATTTTATACTATCCTTGATTTGTTGTATTTCTAACTCATCAACTCTCATAGTCTGAGACTGGGTATCAATCACTCTGAAAAAACTCAGACTCAATTTGTACAATTGTTGATAAACTTTGTCAAAACACTGGCTGATAACCATAAAATTGTGAGACACATTTACAGAAAAGCTATTAAGAGCTTCTACATCTAATTGTGGTACACCTTTTTCCACTTTTGAGCTAGGGATATTATGCTGTCCCAATCCTTTGGGTTAATTAACTTCTGATGGTCTGAGGACCTCTTCTTTTTGGGGTCCTTTCCCTTTAAGGAAGCTAACTGATCCCAAGGATTCCAGTTCTACACGTAGCCTTCTACCTCTTTCTTTGGGATCAACCTTTGCAGAGAAATCTGAGATTTCTTTTCCAGAGAAATAGCTCTTCTCATACCTGGCTGATCCTCCTGGGTCTGAGCCAGTTTGAATTGTTCCCAATAGCTCACGTGTTCTTTCACTAATACCTTGACTCTTTCATCCTTGGTTGAGTCCAGCTGGGGTGGAGTAGGAGGACTGGTATTCACCTGGGATAACTTTTTTGGCAATGGGTGATTCTCCAACTCTCTGTTGGTCGAGTTGGCAGCCGGGGTTGTTGCCATTGTTGTCCCGTGTGACGCTATGGTCACTGGTTCAAGCGCCCTCATTGCGCTTGCGACTGGAGTCCTTGCGCGTACAGGTTCCTCTGGGCAGAGATCCATACAATGTGGCTCTACCTGTTGCACAGGTGTTGCGCCTCTTTTGGTACATAGCACCAAAAAAATGAGTAAGTCTTTTGTCAAAACTTTTTGAGAAAAAGACTTAAAAATATAAAAAATAATATTTTTCGTGTATTTATATTTTTAATAATTTTTTAAATATATTTTAACTTACTTAAAGTTAAATTCAAGGGTACCAACACTTGGTTGGGATCACAACTGTCCTTGGGGGGTATTCCAATGGGGTCTGAGTGAGTTCCAATCAGATCCTGGGATAAATCCAAGGGTAAGTCCAAGGTTACACCGTCTGGGACATCCTCTAGGAGGTCCTGGTCAATGAGATCACCAAAATCAAAATCCACTGAGATGGATAAAAACAAAAAGTATAAGTGTAATATTTTTTTGTATTTTTACATGGTAAGATGATATTTTTAGAAAAATAATCACTTTTATTAATTTTGGATTTTTCTTTATCTTCAGGATTATTTAGTTTATAAATATAGAGCTTCCTTTGATAAATTTTCCACTCCTTATGTTGCCTTAATAAAGAATTGAAATTGATAATTCTTTCAAGCTCAAGTTCTTTGTCCTTTAGAACCTGCTGTTTATAATAAAGAAATTTCTCTTGTTGTTGCTCAGGAGTTATAATAACAGGGACAAAGTTACGGAGTTTTTCTTCTTTTTTCTTTTTAAGAAGGTTAAAATAATAATTGATCAATACTCCGTTGGTCTTAAGATCCACTAGAGAAACAAAGGATCAAAAATATATGTTATAAGTATCTAAACTTATTTTTTTTAAAGCAATAGACTGGTCCAAAGAATAAATAATCAAAGATTAATTATTTAAGGATATTTCCTGGCCAGAACCCCAGTTTTCAGCTCTCTGATACCAGGAACTTTTCAGTCCTTTAGCTACAGAGAGTGATAAAAATACTGGAATAATAATAATAATAATTATTCCAAAAATGAACCCTTAGAGGCTCAAATAAATAATATAATAAGAGCAGTTGCAAGGTTTAATTGGTTTGGTAATAAAAGGTTTTAAATATGTATATAAAATAGGGGCCACAGTATTATACTACTGGGGTTCTTTACAGACAAAGCAACCTCTCTTCAAGGGGCCTCCTGAGGCAGTTTAAGAACCTTGGAATGAAGATGGGTGCCTTAGAAAGGGCTTATTTCACTAATGGCCGGGCATAACAGCACAATGGCCTAGACAGGAAAGGAAACACTCACTCTGAGCACTTTACCACGAAAATCCTGCAATAATAGGAAGGGTTTCAGAGCAGATGGGGTGGATTGCCTGACTAAACTTCAAGGCTTGATTGGTTTTAAGAAATAAATAATAATACTACAGACTTGGTCATAAATCACCTGCTTAGATTCTTCATAAGCACTTGAATGAAACTGACATTGTGTCTGATTGATAATAATAATTCCTGGTAAACTGATGATGGAATAATGGATCAAAAGAAGTCTGTATAAATACCTTTTTGGGGTGATTTTGAGCTTCTCAGGGCGCGTAGAGAGAGTTCTGCTCATGGGCTGAGGCTGGAAAGCCAGTCATAGCAAGATTAGCAAATTCACTCGATGATGTTAATCAGCTGACCTTAGATCTTCTGGATTTCTGTACTATTTTGGCCACAGGATCTGTTAATCTGTCATGGCATAAATTTGATCATTCTGCACTCATCCTTCCTTTGTACTATTAGTATTGCTTTAAAGTGAACAAATGTGGATATTTACTGCTTTTACATTATCTGCTGATCACGTAGATAATTTTCAGTAATTTTTATGAACACTCCTTGTAGTGTTCTGTGGTCTTCAAAGATCAGAGTCAATGATTTACGTGGTAATCCTTGATCTTTAATTTATTATTAACAAATGTTCTAAACTTAATTTTTATTAGTTTTAATTAAGTTTTGATCTTTTTAGATTATTAATAATGCATATTTCAATTTGTTACATATGCCAGGCAACCCTAATTAGGTTGTAGCTCTTCTGAGCGGTACCTGGTTTTCAGATCAGTCACGACGGGTCCAGATGCGGGGATCAGTCAGTCCAGATGCGCGCGGGGTGGGATCTGCTGCGTGCATGGCAGAATTAGCTGCGCGCGGGTCTCTAGTACGCGGGAAACTGCTACTATGAGTACGTAGGGGTATGTAATGATGCAGGGCTGCGCGCGGGAATTGCGACATAACACATTTCCACGTGTAACTCCTAAAATATACACAACACCTCAATTCTGAGGGAATTTTATGTGTAAACCCTATACGTGACAACACATGTGAAATGTTAAAATTGCAAAAAAGGTGCCATATTGGTGTTTTAATTTTTAGTACTTTTCTTTTTAATTATTTTAAAAATGTAAGGACTTGGATTTCAAGGGTGGGGTCAGTGAGTGACCCTACCTAATTCTGGGTGAGGAATCCATTTCTTTGATAATATTTATTGATTTCTCACTCGTTTTTTTCTAATTTAGATATTCTTATTTTTTATAGTTTGTGTTGCTATGGCAGGTTGCTTTGTACATAGTAGCAAGCTGACAAAATTGCATAGTGTGCAACTACATTCTGGATCCTAACACTCCCATCACCCTCAAAATGCTACACAAAAAATTGAATTATTTCTTGATCTTCACCCCAATTGAAGTATTTGGATGGGAGGGAACAAAAAGGGAGGAAATGATTTGATAATCACACAGAGAAATGGAAAGAATAGGGCTTTTTGGCCAAGGAGATACTGGCCAAACAGAAGATCAAACAGTTCCAGTTCTTCACCTCCGGAAAAGTAATCCCAAGAATTGATTGATTGATAATCAATCAATAAATAAATTAAAAATTAATTAATTGCAAATCAATCAATCAATTGATTAAAAATTGATCAATTTCTAATCAATCAATTGATTAACAATTGATCAATGGTGGTAATGGTTTGGATCCTAGGCCTAGGTGGTGGTGATCAATCTGAATGGCTAGTCAAACAAGAGGATGATGGGCGTGGTTTGATCTTTGAAGGATCTGATATGATCTGGATAGGCTTGCCAGATGCCCAAATAGCTTAATCATGAAGAGGTATGTTCTTTGATGGTGAACATGATTATAAACGCTTGTTTTCTAAACTGATTGAACAAAAAAGAGCTATTCCAACAATGCAATCTTGCCAAGGGAAAACCTAGGCTGATGGATCTTCTAATAAATTGGAGGAGAACTGATTCAAGCGAGGCAATCTTTCAATTAAGCTGTTTGATCCCACTAGCCAATGGAAGGGATGAGAGGAGTTTCAAGGTAAACAAGAGGGATTTTCTGATTGACTGGGGTGATGATTGAAGGATGTAGATGTGAGTGAAATGGATGAGGTTGGATGGACTTAATTGAGAGGACTGACCAAATTAAGTGTGGCTTCTCAAATTTAATGCCAAAATGTTGAACCTTGCAAGCTCAGGAAGTGATCTTACAAGCCTTGAAGGCAGACTTGGCAGATTTCATGACCCATTCAATCTGGGGAGCAATGCAAGAAGCATGAGTGGGGATGTTAGCTCTTGGCAGATTGATTGGATTCCCCTTGGCCTTGGCTCATCTGCTTTGACCAGTAGGTGGGGGAGTGGGCTGGGATCACCTTCATCTTCTGAAAGGCGTTGAATGCCCTCAGAGTAAGCTTCTGGACTCATTTTGGGTTGTTGGGGGTCAGTTTGGTGGTCTCCATTGGAGGAGGGAGCAGCTGGGGCTGATTAAGACAAGCAGTAGCTCAAAAGCCCAGTCAATGGTGATATTGATGGCTGGCCATTGGTATTTCAAGCTTGGCATTCTGGATGGGATGTTGAATGAACTTGAGGATGGGAGGATGGTGGTGGTGATGATGAGCCTGCAATAGCTGACTTTTTTGTACTCATCCTCATGTTCCGGTAGGTGTTGAGCAGCCTGGGGATCATACTCTTCTTGGATGGAGGTTGGGTGGGATGATGGTTTATTTGTAGGGTAGGGATACTCAAAATTTGCAGAATCCTGGAGGGCATTGGCCATTTTCTTTTCTTGATTTGTGGTTCTGGGTATCAAGCTCAAGTAAATATTAGGCCTCAATTGGGGGAAAGTGTTTTGCATGCATGGATGGTGCATGGAGGATGTTGAATAAATGGCAGGTTTGATTTTTGAAATCTGCCATTTTCATGAAACCTGCCATTTTGAAATACAACATTTAGGTGGTATGTTTATTTCAGAAACGCGCCATTAAAAATGGCTGGTTTGGTCAAAAAAATGGCGGGTGTGTAATGGCAGTTTTTCAACTTTGATATGCCCTAATGTGACTGATGGATAGAGAGAAGTTTTAAATCTCTGAAATTCACATAAAAATATATAAAATAGAATTCACAACCCATATGAGGTGTGAAAAAAACTAAATAAATTAATAAATAAATAAATAAACATATAAATAAATAAAAAATAGATTAAAAATAAAATTATATAAACGAATACTATCATTTTCAAGGAAACTGCCCCGTTTTTTTGTAATTATTATGCAAATTTTCAGAGTTTCTGTCCTCTGTTTTATTTTTTTTTCCTATTGTTTCAAGTTATTGTCCCACGTTAAAGGTTTATGAACTAATTTTTACTATTTAATTCCTGCAATGAAAAAATTGTGTTCTTAAAAAAAAGAAGGCTGTACAGTTGTATAATGTTTTTTTCCTGAATTTTCAGGTTTTCCATCTGCCTGTTAATTTTGGCAGACAAAATTTTTTTGTTAGAAGAATTGAGCAAAGAAAATATATTGAAAATTGTTTTTTGTCATTTCAAAAAAAAAATGGAATTTTCTCTTAGTTAAATTACAGGAAATTGGCACCATCCAAAGCTCATTGTCATCCATTGATGCTCACTGTTTTCAACACCCCCACAAACTAGTTTACCATCAACTCAATCGCCATCCTTTGACTCTCTCATTCTTTTAATCTGATTGAATGCCTCCAAGTGGCTCTCTCTTGGCTATTGTCATAACCCTTGCCTTTCTTTGGTCAACCTGATCCCTTGGTAGTTGTTGAAATACATATTGACATCACACCCATCTTAATCAACCGCAACCAGTCTCCCTGGAAACTAGTCTCAACACTTCATCATTCCTGACAATTGAAACCAGCTCTTCCAAGATACAGATCCAAATCTGGTCCAAAGTTTTAGTTATCATCATTCACCCCAAAAATCTACATCAACCTCCTCAAACCCTCTTCCAGGATCCACTAGGATCAACCAATTGCCTCAAAAATAAGAATCTTGTTATCCACCCCTGCTGGCCAGTACCATCACCAGGAGAGAGTTGGCCTTCAAAGCAGACTCTGATATGGTGTTGAATGCAGATCAAGGGAGGAATTTCCAAGATTGAATTAGAAGCTTTTCTCATCCAGATTCCTCTAAGTTCAGTATCAGTGGACTTTGGAAGACCAGAATATGACAAGCAAGTTTAATGATGAACAAAAACAACCAGGAAAACTGCCAAACTCCCCTCCTCAGCCTGCCATTAGCTCCACGGCAGTATAATCTCCTCTGAATTCTTCCAGCTATTTGTCTTGTAAATACAGAACAGTCACCAACTCCAAAATTTTGACTCTGGTTCATGTCAGAGGTTGATGTTGGAGGTTGCTGTTGGAGGTTGATGTTGGAGGTTGGTGTTGGAGGTCAATTTCTGAGGTAGATTTCAAAGGTGAGGGGTGTGGTGTGAAGTCCTGGTCTCCTTTCAAGTTTTGGCAAAACCCATGCGGGAAACCTGATACAGGTGACCTGTCACTTGAAAAATTGAGCAAACAATTTTTCCCTTGCCCATCTGGGTTTTGCCCCAGGCTGTCTGGAAATTTCAACATTTTGGCCAGCCAGACATGCGCAAAAAATTTCCAGAAAGTTTTCTAAAAACAGATATTAAAATAAATAAACAAAGGGAATTGATTTTCTCATTCCCCCAATACTTTATTTCAAAGAGTTTTACGTCATCCCGCAGTTGCACGCCTCTGCTGCTACAGACAAATACTTTATTTCACAGAATTTTACATCTTCCTGCCATTGCACGCCTCTGCTGCCACACAGAAAAATACTTTATTTCATGGTTTTTCAAGAATTTTTTTTTTTATAATTTGAGCCTCAAGTCCTGTTTCTGAGTGTCTGGAAACCTAATTAAATTTTTTTGGTAATTTTGGAAGCATCGGAACAACTTAGAAACTTTATTCAAAAAACCAAACAAATCAAATTTCTCATTGCATTGTTGGATCCTTTCTTTTGCATTTTAAATTATTTATTTGTGGTTATTCAAGGTCTCAAACAGTTATTAAAACAAAAAAGAGATTTTGAAATTTTCTTTGGGATCTTTTGGATGTATTCTTGGCCTCCAAAAATTGAATTTAACATTAAAACACTTAAAAATAACACATCCATTTCAATATTTTTTTTCACATCTGGCACCAAATTTTTGCTGAATTATTTTTAACAGAAATTTAAGAAATAATAAAAACATGAAATTAATAATAATTCTGACTGCTTTCCACATTTCTTATGCCAAAAAATTAAGCAGTGAAAAAAATTTTTTGTTGCATCTTTAGATGCTTTTCTAAATTTCTGTAAAACAAAGTCAATGGAAATTTGGTGCCAGATTTTTTAAAAAAAAGCATTAAAATGGATGTGTTATTTTGAATTGTTTTAATTCTGGACTCAATCTTTGGAGTTCAAGAATACATCCAAAAATTCCCAATGAATTCACAAAGATTCTTGATTGTCTATATGACTGTTTTAGAGCTGGAATCATAAAAATAAATTAATTGAAAAGGCAAACAAGTGGATCAAAAAATAAAATGAGAAATTTAATTCTTTTAAAGGGTGATGTTAAATTCACGGCTCCAGCCGTGTGAAAGTCGTCTAGGGCCCTTCAACGCGTGGAGGCCCGTAAACTACTCCATATAATTTCTAATTGATGATTTATTATTATTTATTATTATTTATTATTACTTATTAATTATTAATTATTATTATTTATTATTTATTGTTGGAATTCCTGTCCTCTGCTTGTTCTGGCTGGATCTTTAGTGCATCTCAGTGTGACTCCTCACCCTTATTTTTCTTATCCCGCTCTTGAGTGTCTCTGCCCAGTGTGCACTCTATACTTTACTAGATTATTTACTGTTCCAGTTGCACCTCTGACTTAGATCCTAGTGGCTACCCTGTCCTATCCTCCAATCAGTGCGGAATCCAAGGCTTATCTTGAATACTTATTATTCATTATTACTATTATCATGTCAACCACTAGTCAGCCCTGCTTGTACCTAGTCTACTTAAAGCAGCCTGCTATCATGTGAATGACAACTCCATCTGTTCTTCCCTACACTGAACCGGAGTGCCCCCTTGACTCCCAAGATCAGCTTGTTTTGGCGTCACAAGATCTTTCCTCACCTCCTCTTAAGTGTTTCAACCGGAGCCTCAAACTCAAAATCTCACATTCATTAATTATCAATTATTATTTATTATTATTATTTATTATTTATTATTTATTATTTATTATTATTTATTATTATTTATTATTATTTATTATTATTTATCATTATTTATTATTAATTATTAATTATTAATTATTAATTATTTATTATTTATTAGTATTTATTATTATTTATTATTATTTATTATTATTTATTATTATTTATCATTATTTATCATTAATTATTAATTATTAATTATTTATTATTTATTATTTATTATTTATTATTTATTATTTATTATTTATTATTTATTATTTATTATTTATTATTTATTATTTATTATTTATTATTTATTATTTATTATTTATTATTTATTATTTATTATTTATTATTTATTATTTATTATTTATTATTTATTATTTATTATTTATTATTTATTATTTATTATTTATTATTTATTATTTATTATTTATTATTTATTATTTATTATTTATTATTTATTATTTATTATTTATTATTTATTATTTATTATTTATTATTTATTATTTATTATTTATTATTTATTATTTATTATTTATTATTTATTATTTATTATTTATTATTTATTATTTATTATTTATTATTTATTATTTATTATTTATTATTTATTATTTATTATTTATTATTTATTATTTATTATTTATTATTTATTATTTATTATTTATTATTTATTATTTATTATTTATTATTTATTATTTATTGTTTATTATCTATTATTTATTATTTGTTATTTGTTATTTATTATTTATTATGTATCATGTATTATGTATTATGTATTATGTATTCAGTATTCAGTATTATGTATTATTTACTATTTATAATTTATTATATAATTTATTATATATAATTTATAATTTATAATTTATAATTTATAATTTATAATTTATATTTTATAAATTATAAATTATAATTTATAATTTATAATTTATATTTAATAATTTATAATTTATAATTTATAATTTATAATTTATAATTTATAATTTATAATTTATAATTTATAATTTATAATTTATAATTTATAATTTATAATTTATTATTCATTATTTATGATTTAGTGGAGGCTACATAACTTGATTTTAGTTGTTTAGCGTGACGTACAACTCAATGGGACGTGTAGCATGCCACACAGCCCATTTGAGCCGTGTAGCATGCCACACAGCCAATTTGAGCCGTTTAGCAAGCCACACAGCCCATTTGAGCCGTGTAGTACGCCACACGGCCCATTCGAGCCGTGTAGCATGCCACACGGCTCATGTGAGTCGTGTAGCAAGCCACACGGCTCATGGAAGTCGTGTAGCAAGCCACACGGCTCATTGGAGTCGTGTAGCATGCCACACGGCTCATTGGAGTCGTGTAGCATGCCACACGGCTCATTGGAGTCGTGTAGCATTCCACACGGCTCATTTGAGTCGTGGAGCATGCCATACGGTTCATTTGAGTCGTGTAGGGTGTCACACGGCCCATTGAGCCGTGGACCCAGCTCTGTAGCCATGAATTCAACAGGACCCTTTTTTAAATTCTTGAAATAAATTATTTTTGGTGGAAGAATACATCCACAAAATTCCAAATGAAAAAATTAAAAGCTCTTGCAATATTTTATTGAATTTCTGAGAGATTAATTCACCCTAAAAAATTAATCAAAAATTCAAAGGAAATGATCCAAACAAAAAATGAGAAATTGATTTTTTTCTTTTGAGTTTTTCTACTTTTTTTTTTTTTTTATTATTTTTATTTTTTTAATCTTGAAATGAATTATTTAAGGTTTAATATTAAATATAAAAAATATTCAAAAATTAATATAAAACTCTTCCATTATTTTTTAAATGTTCTGGAAGCTTAAATCACCCACAGACAATTAATTAAACATGCAATGAGGAATTTCATTTTTCAAATCAAATTTGGAAGGTGTAATAATTCTTGAAAAATTACCAAAAATTTCTTATAAAGGTTTCAGGTGCCTAGCTACAGGGCTGCGGGATAAAATTATCAAAAAAATTAATTCTTGAAAACTGGTTAGATAATGGATTTCTCAATGTAGCAGCAGAGGCACTCAACAGGGGGAAGACATCAATTCTGTGAAATAAAGTACTGGGGGTGTGAGAAAATTAATGCCCTAATAAAAAATAAAAATAAAAATTTGTCACCATACACAATACATTCATGACTCAACACAGGTTGCGTGGCGCAGTTTGCACCCCATCTGGGTTGTGAACGGCAGTTCACGCCTCAGATGGGTTGCAAACAGCCGTTCACAGTCCGGATGGGTTGCAAAAAGCACCAAGAAACCCATTTTGAGTTGTGAATGGGTCGCGCAGGGTCACAAATTTAAAATTTCCCCAAATAAAATCATAAAGCAGATAACTTAAGTGAATCCATAATGAAGGTTCTCACAAAATCACCTTTATCAAATCATTATGGGCCCCACAAAATACCAAGGAGTCCCCATAAAAATTATTAAAAATTATAAAAATTATCAGAAGATTATATAAAATCTACAAATACCCTCTCATGTTCATTTATCCCTAGTAAATAAAGTATAAAAATGGGAAATATTCCAAAAATTCAAAAATAGAAAATTACCACAAAGAGAGGTTTTGAAATAAATATTACACATATATAACCCAGAGAAAGGTGCAGCTGAGTAAAAGAAATAAGAATTTTTGCTAAAATAACCCTGAATAGCCTGCTAGCCTTAGTCAAGTAGTACCACCCCTTCTATGTTCCCTGAGGAAACTCTTTTCACCCCAGAAAGGTATATATACAGTACCTTTTTGGATGTTTTAACCCCAGTGAATTTTAATTATCAATCCAGACCCTTTTCCATCTGTGATCTTTTCCTTATAGGAGATAAGCATGTGATATATGGTCACAGTATGGTCTTATTATTATCCATTCCAAAAACCCTTACCATTCCCTTTGAAGAAAAATTAATAATCACACGACCTTTGATCTGAGACACTTCAACCATGAATTATTGCAGGAATCCTTTGATTAATTTCTCAAAGAAGTAAGTTATTTTGTCTCTGATTTGGCTTGTGTGCTGCCTTTCCCAGCAATTTTTACCATTTAAGTGGATAATACTTCCTTCTTGAGTAATTCAAAAGCTTTCCATCTTCCAGGGTCTTTACACATTCCAAAGTTGATCCCCTGAAGAGGTGGTTGCTATCAAGATCCCAAGTATTGTATAAGATATAAAACTGTGGCGCCTCTTAAAATATATATTTAAAACCCTTTTACAAAACCATTATAAAACTTTCACCAGCCCCTGTTGTCTTTATTTTTTTTGGAGCTTTTCCCATGCTTATACTTGGAATATTATTATTCCAATACTGCATCACTTTATTTAGCTTAAGTACTGCAAGTTTCCTGGTATCAGGAAGCTTAGAATTCATTTGATATTGGCTCCATCTTTTTTTCATTTTTTTTTTCCCAAAAATTATCTCATCAGACCCACCTATGATTGTCATCCTAAAAATTGGATCTCAGGAGCTGATGGAGTTTTATAATTAATACTTGGAATTTTCAAAAAGGATGGTCTTGTTTTTAACACTCTTGGTCCTCAAATGAGTAATGGAATATATTAATTCATATCACGAAATAAATAGCAAGAAATATAGAAAAAATTGCTTGAAATTTCCTTTATTCCATTGCTCTGAATTAAATTTTTTTGAAAACCATGTTTAAATTAAGAAATTTTGTACAAAAATAATCAGAAAAAAACCTATTAATTAAAAATTATTATATAGGAAAGTTTTAACAAAATCTGGAAATATGGTAGTAGAAAAGGACCTCACAGTTTTCATAAATATGAAATTTTTGTTCCTCAAACTTCAATTTATTTTTTTTTTGAATAAACTTTGTAGAATAGAATATTTTCCTAATCATAGAATTTCAAAATAACAGTGTTACATTTGATTAAAATCACAGCAATAAATCAATGCATTCAAATGATGCCTCACTGTAACCAAAAATAAAGGAACCATTGATCTCATGATTTTTTTATTAATTATTTACAATCAATCTGTGAGTCTCTTGAATTAATTTGAATCAAAAGAATTATTTGAATATCATTCATTAATTTGAACCAACAACAGGGATTTTATTATTCCCACTTTTCAAATTTAACCCTGAATGATTTTCAATTGGATCTATTATTATCATTAAATGTTTCGGTTGATAGTTCCTTATCATTTTCATGTCACCTCAAATTGAAAACTCTATTAGGCTGTATCAGAGTTAGTGAAAACACTATTTTTTTCAATGGTGGGTTTCAGAAAAATACCCCAATTCTAAAAATCCATTAAAAATCAAAAAAGCCCACTTATTTCACATCAGAGGCATCAGATTTAACTGAAAGAAATGGATTTTTTCAGATAAAGTATTTAAAGGCTTTCCAAACTCAACCACACATTGGTCCACATCATAAACCCCCAATTTCCAACCTCCTTCTACCTCCAAACTCATTGGAAATATCTAATTAATCACTCTCATCAGTTTATTGCTCTCATCAATTCCTCACTCTCATCACTTTATTGCCCTCATCACTTCCTCAATCTCATAAAATTAACCCTCTAATCACTTATTTCTATGATAAATTCTTCACTCTCATCACTTTAAATCTGTCATCAACTTTCAAATCTCATCAATTTATTTCTTTAATCCCTTCATCCCTTCATCTCTCTTAATATTTTCAAATGGGCCCTCAGCAAAAATTACCCACAAGTCCACAAAATAATCTGATTCACCAAAGCAAACTTCTCCCAGGAAATTCAAAAGAAACAATCCTCCCCCATCAGCTTCAAAATGCTCAAGTCAGCTCAAGAGAGCTGATAACATCATGCTGTTAAATTGGATCAAGATTCCCTCCAACTATGATGCTTTCTTTGGATCCAACAATGATACAAAAGTTGGACAACCTCCATCCTATAATTTTAATTTTTATCTCCTGATTTCCAGTGAACTAAAAAATAAAACAAAAAGTAGGCTTGATATTTCATACAAACAAATGAGGGAGTGATTCAAGAACTATTGAGCCAAGTTCAAAAAGGCCCACTTGATGTAAATCTCCACTAGATTGGTATCACCAAATCTGATAAATCCAAGGGAAAAAATTTTGTGGTTGATAATTTTGAGTTCAATTCACTGGGGGAAAAATGGAGGAAAATGCTAGCATGTGTCCCCCTGTAATGTTGGTGTTACTGACAGAAATAACTCTGGTATAAATTGAGGTTAAGCAAACCATATCTCCAGCATGAAAAAGAAACATGTAAATTTTTCCCAAGCAACATTGAACTCAGTTTCAATTCTGATACAATGCATATGTTTCTGTAACACAGAGAATTGAAGTAGAGCCAGGGTGGCATTAAATAACAGAAGGAGGAAGAATAGTATCATTGGGGGGGGGGGGGGATATCCAAAATGGATTGAGCTGAGAGATTCAGAAGAGAGGATCAAGGAATCCAAGGTGGTTAAGAACTCAAGAAAGAATCAAAGTGAGTCTGGATGTTACTTGTAGGAGGGTAAATCTGGAAAGGAGTGGACTGCAATTCTGGGTGCAGAAAAAGATGATTTGATTTCATATGGAAACAAGGAGAAAGATCATGAGAGTTAAGGTTTATATATTTCTAGATACAAACTCTCATTCTCCTACTTGTAAAATATTTGTAATATCTAAAAAGAAAGAATAAAAAAAATAATATTTATGTGGATAAGATCAACTGAATATGTCACAAGTGCGACAGAATCACCAAATAAAGAATTGGTGTAATCCTGAAAACCTTTAAAAAATAAAGTAGGTTTACACAAACATGCTAACTAAGAGATTGTAGTATAATCATGTAGAAAGGTACTGCAGTCACACATCATAATATATTCTGGGGGTGTAGATTGAGTTTTTTTGATTAATGGGAGCTTTCCATCAAATTTTTGTTGTGATTCTGAGCATATTGAGTTTATTTGCAATTCATATTACTGTACTCCCACTACCACTTGCACACCCACTTGTCAAGACAAGCTTTTTTGGACACCATAATGGGCTCTTGAGTGCATTTTAAAACAGAAAAGCCAGCCCTGACAACCATTATTCTACAAAAATCAATTCAAAAACTGTATGAAACATCTTCCAACTCACAGTCCAAATACCAATTATAGCGGCAAAATTATTCAAAATAGATTTTAAAGAGATTGTGTATCAATCCTATGTGGTCTATGAAAAGGATGAAGAGGGTGGAAGAGCCAATGGAGAAGCTGAAGCAATGGAAGACCCACAGGCCATTATACCTGAACCAGTGGAACAAAGACTTCCATTTAAATCCAAACTGGATTAGTATCCATAATCCAGGTTCTGATTGGTAAGAGAACCCCCAAAGGACCTGTTTACAAGTGGGAGAGGAGAGGCAAAAGTTAAGGGAATCAAATTTCTAAGACTGATTCCACTACAGGCACCAGAGTGGCACCAACTGCCTATAGGGTTATTTCTGGGGGATATTTCTGCTTCAACTGACTTTTGAGGAATCAATTCATGGCAGCAATCTTTTAAAAACGCAATTAAGCCCCCAATCCCACATGCATAACTCCATAAACCCTGGATGGTACTTAAATATTGAAGGGTCTGCAACTCAGTTGCCACAATTTAAAATACCTTGAATCCATGTTCCCCCTTCTCCAAGAGAAAAGCTGCCATTTTATTTTCTGAATTATATCTACCTGTAAACAATTTAAGAGATATTTTGAGAAAATTGATAAATGCAAAATACAACAACCAAATTATACTCATAAAATCTTCTAGACCATTCACTGGTTGCAAAAAAATTGAACAAGGTTTTTGGAAGTGTAGAAGCTGGGACTTTTAAATAGTTGATTTGTGAAAAGGGTTCTTTGATCAAATTGGAAATGATGTATTATAAAAATGCCCTGTTCATGAAATTTGAAAATTTATTCAGTACAAAGAAGATGCTGTGGGGTCAATGAAAAAACCCCAAAACAGATTGAACTCCATCTAACCAAGAAAGATGCAGGTAAATCATGAGTGCTGTTGCATAATCATAGCTTTCAAATTCTCTTAATTGATTTGTTTTTGACAAATTTAAAACCAAAAAGGAATATCAGAAAGGGAAAAGAAATTGGAAAGAAATGATAGATTGGTTTTTTCTTCCTGAATCACCACTTATTTCTATTCAATTCTGTTGTGGGGTTTATGAAGCTAATGATTCAGCTCTGCATAACAAGTAAACAAGATTAAGCAATAAAAAATCCATATTTTATAATTTTAAAGAGGGGTGCTTTTTCAAAAATTCGAGCTGAAATTAAGCTTTTATTGTGTAGTTAAGTCATTCCCTTCATGGATCAATTTTTCAGAAAATGAATTTTGACCGTCCTGAACATGATGGAAAATCAGAACCAAGAGTGATGGTTGTATTCAATATCAACCAAAAGAATGGGTAAAAATCCCCTGAAAAATTTGTAAAATATGAGGAATATGCTTTTGGTATGAATAAAGTAGCTAATTAAACTCTGGATATCATTTTTGTTTGAAATAATGAACTTATAAGAATCTCTTTCAAATCCGAAAGCCTTGATTAGATATTCCTGCAATACTGGTGTTTTAATCAAACTTGTGATGAATATGCAGTCCCATACTGGTTAGTATATTAGTTCAAAGAACCATTTTGAAAACAGGATATAAATGTTTTTTTCAAAATGAATAAGGAACCAGCTGGGGTGGTGTTGTGCTCCAAATTCCAAGGCTCAGATTTGCAGTAGTCACATTCTCCCAAGATTTATTGATTTACTTCATTATAGATTTTTTTGGAATGATAATTGAAATTTTATAATGAATTTCCAAGAATGAAAAAATAAAAAAAAATTATAATGTATATCAAACTGATTTTTTGATCATAAATCACCAAAATATATTATAAATTTCAAAAAAACTTGAGTTACGCTTGAATTTCCTTTCAATCATGAATGATAATTGATTTCAAATTTGTTTTAGATTATTCCAACTGAAGTTTTAGTGTGGGTATTTGGAAGTTATTTGAATAGATTCCCTGAATTAGGATAGAGTTACAACCCAGTTGTAAAAAATTTGAAATATTTTTACAGAGTGGCAAATGCTGGAAGGTGCCTACATTTTTCCGCTGGTGATTTGTACTTTTTATGTTAAAATGGACTAAATTTTTTGAAAGAAGGCCAAAATTTCCTGCTTAGCTGATTTTGATACGGGTGATCATAATTTCACGGCCCAAATGAGCCATGTACACAACTCATTTGGGCAGTGTGGAATGATAAACAGCTTGATTGTAGTTGTGTAGCCGCTGTAAAACTTTAGTGTAGTGGTGCGGCTACCACAAAAAATCCTGGGCTGTGTGGCCAAACACCCAAATACATTCAAGTTGTGTGGGCTTGCACCTGGCTGGAATGTATTTGTGTTACATGCCACACGGTGGGGTGACCAATTTGGTGCACCTCAAGAAAAGGCAGCAAAATTTAAAAATTGAAATAAAAAAAAAATTGCTATGGCTACTCTTCCTCTTTTGTTCCCACTAAATCCTCCTGTCCTAGCGGTCCGGAAGCCCCCTCCAGCGCGTCCAAACTCCCAGATCCCTGGTTCAATGCCTCCTTGTTGCGCTCACCACCCAAATCTTTTTTTTGGCCAAGCGCATGGAGATGGTCATTTCCCCCTCATTCAAACCCTCCACCAACAGCCACTCAGCTCCCAAGTGGTATTGCTGTTGGCTATCCTCAAGATCCCACCATCCAAGCACCGCCACCGTCAGATCCTCCTAGACGCCCATCTGTGCTCATCAGCCGCAGCCGTTGGAGCTGCCATGAGTCACCACCAAAAATCCCGTGGCCCTTGAATTGCTTAACTGACAGGCCAGCAAGCGGTTGCTTCCAGCCTTTGGCGCTGTCACCCACCCCACTCTCCCAATCCTCTTCCGGACAACTGTAAACTATTTCTTGCAGCCGTCAGGACTCTCCCTCATCAGCCATCATTTATGGACAAGCCTGTGTGGCTCTTAGCTGCTGCTTGCAACCCCCATTGCTCATGGTCTGCAACCACTGTTGCCACCCTCCATCCAACTGCATGCTGTCATCCTTGACGGAGGCTTTTATCCTTTTTTTTAACATCAGTTGTTTTACTTTCTTCTCACATGTCAGGCGCTTCCTGTCGCCAAAGTTTTTATTGATCACCACTTTTTAAAAAAAATAACATTCTGCTCTCATTTGTAGTATCTCTGGTAAGTAGTATACATGGCTCTTGTCCATAAAAGGAGGGGCTCTCCCCTGCCCTTTTGCCCCAGGAATCAGCTATCATCAAATAATCCATCCTGTAATAATCATCTGAATAATCAATTGCTGGGGCCCTTCCCCTTGTCTGAAAATACTTATCCTGGGTATATCTTTTGATTGCCCCTTGATCCTTTGAGCCTCCATAATCAGTCCTTTGATCCGTCCTTGGTGACCTGATCCTTATCACCAACCAATAGCCTTGCTGTTTGAAGAATATTTCATTGGGTTGAATTCTTGAGTGTGTTAAACCACTCCATTGATCCCTTTCTCCAAACGCTTTGGTCCTGGTCATTCATTTGATTGTCTTTCCAGAGCCAGTCACTTTTGTCTGAGAGGTTTTTTTAAGTTTGAAACCTGGAGTGTTAAACCTCCCTTTCTTCCCTTAAAGTTGAATTCCGCCACCCTAATCCAGAGTCCCTTGAAAGGTGTTGGGTCATTCTTTTTTGAATTTGTTGCTGATTTTCTTCTAGAGCATCATAGGAAAAATTGCTTTGTTTTGTAAAGCAACCCACAGTTATCTGGTACCCTTCAAGCGCTTTATTGCAGAGAGTTGGGCAGGTTCATTGAGAGCCTGGAGATTGGTTGGGATTGACTTGATCTTTCCTAATCTTCTGCTGACAACCAGAGTTATTAGCTTGTGGGAGTTTTTACTTACAACTGCCTTGTTCTATTGAACTCTGAACTAACTTTAAACTTATTTGTTTGAGTCTTTTCCCGCAACATCTTCCCTCAGATAGTGTTGTCTTCCATTGCTACTGAATACTTCCAAACTCATCCCTTCCATTGATTCCTCATTTATAAGGCCCTGGACCTTGATTCCGGTTACATTTAAATATTTTTTTAACTCTTAGGAGGGCAGGCTAAACAGCACCTTTCACCTCCACAGAACTGCCTCTGGCTCAGCACCTTTTGGAGTCTTACAAGGCTCCAAGTTTTGTGGGCCCAAAATAACAAATAAACAAATAGAAAAAATAAAAAGCTAAACTAAACTATTTTTTTTTTTAAAAAAAAAAAACAGAAATGAGCCAAAAGATCAAAAAATTTTAATTTTATGGTTTAGAAAAACAAAAATAAATAATAAATAATAAATAAAATGAAAATAAGTAAAAAAAAATAAAGAAAATAAAAAAAAAAACAAAAAAAAATGAAGACAACCAAAACACCAAAAATTAAATAAACAGTGAAAGAGTCTATGGAGCAGCCCTAAAGTATAAGTGACAAAAAATAAAAGTTCAACTTGACTATCCCTAAATTAAAAGTTCCAAAAAATAAAAGTTCAACTTGACAAGCCCTAAAGTAAAAAAAAGAAGACAAGTAAATTGACAAGCCCTAAAGCAAAATCATCAAAAAAAACAAGTTAAATTTGTGTTAAGCTGATCTCATCACAAGAATTAAAAATAATCCTTATGATGGGATTGGACCAATACAAGTTGAAATGAATTACCAATAAAATCTCATTCAAAAAACTCATCATAATGGTTTTAACAGAAAACAATCAACATAATGATGTTCAAAGTTTGATTACCCTTTATATCAATAGAATTAAAAGTTAGCTGCATCAGAATTAAAAGTGATATGGAAAACCAATGATGAAATGATTTTATAATTGAAGTGTATAATGTAAAATACACCTGCAGTTGATCTTTGAGATGATCAACCCAACCAGAATTTTTCTTTGAAATGAAAGCAGAGGGTTTTGCTACAATGGGTGGGATTGGAATCATTTCTCCCTCAAGTAATAATAGAACCCAGTAGTGATTGTTGATAAAGGAGATATAAATAGGCTCTGATTGATATTTCAAACCATTTTCATTGGAGTATAAGAGCAACATGACTCCAATGAAATGAAGTATATAGGTCTGGCATATTTGTCTGCTATCATTTGACCAATATCTAAATTAGCCAGCCATTTTAGGGAATCTTTTCATTGATTTCTTCAAAATCAAGTCTTTGTTTAAAATTTTCTACCTCTTTTTCACCACCAAGCATCTTAATGCAGCATGCTTTGTGTTTCTCCAATCTGTCAATCATTTCATTTCTTACTTTAAACCAACCATTTTCATCATACCCAAGCAATTTAGCAATGACTCTAAATCCACAATTCCCATCACCAATCAGATCCCAAAATTCACCCAAGAACTTGTGTAATTTCTCATTTATTTTATTGAGAGATTTCACTTTGGGCGCCTATAATAAAACCCCAATCAGCAAAAATTCCAATCAAATTAATTAATCACAACAATACTCACCAAAGATGAGCTTCTGGTTTATGCTTCCTGAACATCTTCTTCCTCTGAAGAGGATTCCAAATCCAAATGAAGCAAAACTAATTAAATTTCAGTACCTTCCTCTGAATTATGAAATTCAGATTCTGATCCTGCAGACTTTGAATAACAATCAACATCATATTGTTATAAGTTCATTAAACCAAAAGAAAGAACATTTTGCAAAAGGGAATAATTACAATCTTTTGCCTTTTCTTATTTGTTTCCGCTCTAATTCTCTTTTCCTGCTTAATTTTCTTCTCAATTTTTTCACATAAAGGAGGATCTCTTCAGGTATCTTTCAATTTTGGAATTCCTCTGATTAATTGAAAGACTTTAGATTCAATTATTGCCTTTGATCAATAATTGGCCGTCTCCTTCATCAAGTACTTTAACAGCCCAAAATAACCTTGATCAGGATGATTCAAGATCATTGAATTGGGCTTCTCATGGACCTGAGAATTGTTGAGCATTTCATAAACATCAAGCTTCCGAAATTCAAAAGGATCAAATATTAGTCAAGTAGGAATAACCACTTTAGTCAAGTAGGAATAATCACTTTAATCAAGTAGGAATCATCATTCAAAAAGCATTAATCAAAAAGTGATTTGAACAATACAACTTGAACCAACGTACAGAACTAGAACTGAAAGGGTCATAATCCAACCTGCACTGAGGATGAACATCTTCAGGCACAACAGAGCCTCTTCACGCTAGCAGGTCCCCTAATGGTGGGAAAAGGGCAAACCCATAGTCATTGAATATGACTCAGTGCACACTTTCACATCATGGTTCCGCTTTAACCTTTCTAATTGATCCCCAAAAAGTTTTATTGCTTGTAAAGACACCTTGTATCCCCATGGTAACAGTTCAGTATGAAGCACTATTCCAATTTTTATTCAAGAGTTGTAAAGAACAGCTTGAACCAATTTAATTTAGTTATAAACTGTGCCCTGTAGGTTTTTCCAAACATCCAACATGTTTCCCAAAGATTTTGCAAGGAATAATTTGACAGTAGCATGGGCCCCTTTAACCCAGGACGTTCTTTTATTTCAAAATTCTGGGTTTTTGCAAGTCCAAGCCATTACAAAAGTGTCTTTGATACAAAAGATATTATGATTAATATACTTGAGTACATCCTCACAGTCTGCCAAAAAACTCTTTATACAAGTCATAATGTAAGAAAACCAAAAATAGGGAGATTAACAGTAGAGGCTCTAATTTTGCACTTACTCTAAGTTCTGCATCATTGACATCTGCCTACTCTTTGGTCTTTGAGGCCCCATACTTAGCCCACAGACACATAAAGCTTTGCCACCTTTCAAAGTCATTATTAAAGCGCACTATAAAGTTTGCTTGTATGTTTTAGGCAAGTAAAATTGACAGAACTGTCTGGTTGAATCAGGGAATATTTTTTCTAGAGAACAGATCAAAGATTTTTCACAGTCTGTCACAAAGACTTTGGGTAGTCTCTCAGGATAATAATCCAAATCCTTGAGCACATTTACAGACCAACTGTAGAACTCAAACATTTCTTTTGTTATAAAAACAAGAGCTTTTGTGAATGTTTTCTGGTTGGAAGTAATTCATATGAATTGAAATAGGGGGATGTTGTAATTATTTGTCTTATAATTACAATCCATCATAGCTATATGATGGAATTTCTTGAAAAGCTTCAATTACTCAGGGTGAGCCAAGAACAGGGCCTCCAATTGATCCTCTATACTGAATATTTCTTGATGAAACCAACATGAATTAAAAATTTGTTCAAAGAGGACCTCCATAACACTTTCCCTTCACTTCTTCAAGTGCTACCTTATGCTAAGTGTTATAGATTGTTTGGTCATCCAAATATTTTCCACCATTGATCTTGCTGAATTTTCTTTTGAGTTGAATTGTATTGAGCCCATCATTTATGCATTCTTTTAGATTTTCTGGGGCTACCCCAGGAATTCTCCTCGGGTGAGGATGCACTGAGGGGTGTGGAGATGATTTGTGGTTATGTTGATCATTCTTGTAGGAGATTTGCCACAAAGGATCCACCTGCGTGTGACTAGCACAGATAAAAAACTTGCACCTCACCTTCCTTGTTTTAGTTTTCCTTGACTGTTTGGTGAGAAATTTCCCAGAGTAAAAACCATGTCTATCACAGGCTAAATCCACATATTTATCACACTTTGAGTTGAATACTGTGAAAGCATGACCATGCTTCATTGCCCACGTTTGAAAATACTTTTTTGCCTCTTCCCTAGTAGGAAACGCTCTCACAGGAGGTGAGGCAAGTGTATTTATCATAGTTACATGATCATAGTTACAGTTTCATGGTTATATTGATGGCATGCACTCCATCAGTTTCAATCAAATTAAATCCAGAAAAGACCAGTCACATAAAATTTTACTCACCACCAGAGGTCATTTCCATTTGTGAAACATTTTGTTCCTCAATTTTCACCCTTGATGAGGATACAATTGGGGCTTCCAATGATTCATTACCCAAATCCTTCTTTTCTGCAGATTTTTTTATTGCACTAATGTAGTCTTTGAACGCGGCCATGTAAAAATGAGGGATTGCCACCGTTCCCATGATGCAAAAAAATGAAATTCTACTTCAGTATTCAATCCAAATTTCAATTGAAAACTACCTTTCAAGTTGAGAAAAATCAATTTTTTGGGATGTTTCATTTGCAGTTTCCTATAGGGTCACTTTGATTTCAATTTAATTTAACTTGATTTGACTTTAATCTCACTTTAGTGTAAATTTATGATTTCTTGATGTGGAAAAACAGTCCAACGTAGTAAGCATTGATCCCAAATTTGGGTTGATGGAACCAAAATGTGGTTCAGGGGGACCAAAAAAGTTTGGTACAACCCCCAGGGGCAACGTACCTCTGAAAAAAGCTCAAAAACTCTGCGCACAGGGGTACACCACTCAAAACCGCCATGTATGGGGTTACACAGATAAAATACACATTGTATGGGGTGTATATGGCCCCCCGGGGTTTGCGCGTGTTTGAGACAACCCCTGGGGGCTTCTAGACGTGTGCTTGCACCCGCACGCGCGTCTTGGACGTGTGTATGGGCCCCCACGCTTCCATTTGGCGGTGTAGGTCCCTACACATGTCTGACACAACTGGGAGTCTTGAATTTAACATCACCCGCTGGAATATTCATTGAAGATCTTTCCAATTCCATGGATGAAAATTTATATACAAATAAAATTTTTGGAGATTTTGAGAAAATTCCAAGCCATTAATGACACTTTATACATTTTGAAGTAAAGAAGGCTTGTTGAGAGGGATGCACCAAGTTTTCCATATTTGAGAATCTAAACCCAAGAAAGGGATGAAAATGAGAGGAAGAAAAAGTAAATTATCTCTCAAGAATGGAAAGAAAGAATCTAAATTTTTGAATAAATTGGATCCTCATGGCTTTGAATATGTGGAAAATCATTAGGAAGATATAATCTCAAATGGATAAGTTGTTGGAAAATATGATGATTAGTAAGGAAATAGGATTTTAAATATATATGTATTTCCATTTAATTTTTTGATTTGAAGTCAAATTTTGATTTTTACGTTCTCTGGATTATATGGAAAGTGTCATCCTACTAGATGCCAAGGACCTAGCTCCTTCTAGCTACTAGAGGTGATGAAATCTTTAGAGTAAAAATTTAAAAAAAAGCCAGAGATAAATTTTGGCTAAAAGGGTTAAATTTATTTATATATTTATAAAAATAGACTTAAAAGGAGGTACCAAGACCTTAATGGGGTTGTTGAACCCTCCAGAACACAGGTATATGTCTGTTAAGGACAATATAGGTGCAATTATGGTGCCTGTGGGGTTTAAAAGGACTCCTTTAAAGAAGTTTGTGTGTAATTTCCTTGGGGTTTGGGTTATGCAGAACCTACCAAAAGAGTAGCAGTCAGCAGGATCACTTAGTAGGTCTTGATCCGGACTTATGCTTGATTTATGGACCAATATGCAGGGATTCAGGGTGCTGGAAGCTGGTGCTGAGGCAGGCTGAATGGTTGGATATTGATTTTGGCCAAAAAGTAATTATTCAAGAGTTTTGTCTATAATTTTATCAGAAAGTGGTGCAGGATCACACACTTATTTCTTAAAAGGGTTTGATGGCTTGAGCACAAAAATATCTGAAGCAATAATGACTATATGACTGGATGAATGAGTTAGAAATGGCTCGGGGAAGAGCCTTTATTTATATTTTTTGGGTCCCCTCATGGTACAGCCCTTTTACCAGCCAAAGGAGGGTGACCCAGGGTAGTGCTGAGGCCAGGGAGCCATAAGTGTGTTTTTGTTGACCTGCTAAGGACTCTACAGAGGTACAGGAAGCCCTATGTCACCATACTTGGGGCTTTGATACATGTTTCTGTACCCTTAATGACCTCATTTTATCTACCAAAGAAGTAGTATTCAATTAATATTTTCAAATATAAGCCATGGTTTCCTGAAGCCAGGGGCTTGAACACATGCTCTGGGGACCCTATTCTGCAAGACTATTTCAAGTCTGAGGATCCTTTGTCCATATTGGGATTTTTTAAAGTCACTTAATTTGTCAGCCTTCTCGATTCCAAGATCCTTGCTATCCTTTAGCTACCAAAGGTGATAGAATAAATAATAAATATATTATTCAATAAATGCAGCAAAAATCTGTGAAATATTTGGATAAAGCTTATTGCAAGGTTCATTGGTTTGGATATGGTTTATGGTTATAAATCAATATGAATAAATTGATTATTAAATAAATTAATAGAGGGGCAACAATTATAATGGTTATCTTTAACACCTGTCTTCAGGGAATTCAGTATGAAAACACATAGGCCTGGTTACTTTGGAACCTTTAATTTATATTCTTAAAGGATATATTTCCCAAAGATAATATGTATATAAAATACACAGTGGAGTGGCAGGGCTTTGTAACAAAGCTGCCACAAAAGAGAAAGGATAATAATACTCACTGGTATATTATTAAATCCTTTGGGTACCTGTTAGGGACGTGCGCTGATGGGTTAAACCTGTTTACTGGGGTTATAAGGTTGTTCAGCAGTTTAAATTGAAAAAAAGGGTTGGGGATGGATATTATTAATCAGAATAAAGCCATAAATAACTTACTTATCTCTTTTAAGTATTTGATTACCTTGGCACGGTGTCTAGATTTAAATATAACTGGCTCTCTGGGCATCAATATCCTCCAAAGATCTCTTTATTTATAGCTTTTTGAGTCCCAATAGTGTCCTTCTGAGGGATACAGGGGCTCAAAGGGATGGACACTGAGGCTAGCAGGGTACCAGTGGTAGCCCGTCACGTTTTCTTGGTGCTATAGCACGGGTATCATCTAATTTGAAAAAGTATGGGAATTATTCTACTTTATAATTGGTGTTTGGACATGTGAATAACACTAATCTGTCCATTTTATTTATTATTTAATTAATTATCCTTAGTAAATGTTCCCAGTAAGTTAATAATTATTTTAATAGAAATTTCTACAGATATTCTGATTTCAGGTGAGTCCTCATTATGTATTAAATAATTGGAGTAAAGTCATGATACTGATTTTACTCCTTATTTTCAAATTTCAGTTGATTTACTAAAATAATTACTTAAACATATAATTCATGGGTATTCATGTAATATTTTTAGAAAATTAGTTTTCTTAGTATGCCACAAAAATATTGATGTCTAGAAGTCCTCATAATTGTATATAAAAGTATTTTAATATATTTTTAGAAGTACTCATTATCTTATTTTCGAAATTTTTGGTACTTTGAATTATATTCAATAAAAATAGGTATAAAGGTTATTGAGGTATTTTTGTATAATTTTATGTATTTTTAGACTATCAACTATCCATGCGAACATTTATTACATATGTAGAATGTTCCCATGTAGGTTGTAGCATGTTTACGCGGTGCCTAGGTTTCTCAGGCCGCCTGTCACTTTGTCAACCCAAAGTCCTGTGGCTGTGTACTTGTCAGAGGCCCGGCGCTGCGTACACAGCTTTGAAAGGGTGACAGTGCTGTAGCTCAGCCGCGCGCAGGTGTATTGGCTGCTGCGGCTGTGTGCGGGAATTGTGACAGAACACATTTCTGTCTGTAACTCCTAAAATATACACAAAATCTCAATTCTGACTAAATTTTAGGTGTGAAACCTATATGTGAAAATACATGTGAAGTATTTAAGTGGCCAAAAAGTGCAATAGTAGTGCCGTGGTATTTTGGTATTTCTTTTTTTAATTATTTAAAATTATAAGGAGTTGGATTTCAAGGGTGGGGTCAGTGAGTGACCCTACCTAATTTTGGGTACAAAATCCATTTCTGCAATGATATTCATAGTTTTACTACTCCTTTTTAGTTTAATTTTAATAATATTATTTTTGTGCTATTTTTTTAACTTTTGCTGCTTGCTCTGCAATAGTAGCAAGCTGAAATAATTGGATAGTACACTCCTAGTAATGTTTAGTTACGTACAGTTTTAGTTACTAGGGACACAAGGGGGGTGTTTTATGGGTGTTTGGTACCTTGTGAGCTCTCTAGCGCAAAGCTAGGCCTCTGCTGATCCTTAGTACACACTTCTCATGATGTTAAAGTAACTAACATGTACCCTTTTAGGTACAAACCTACCGTACAGGCCCTTTTACAGGGGCCCTGACTGTAGGAATTTGTGGCTAATAAGGATTTATTTCAGTACGAAGCAAAACAGAGCAGACAACCACCTTGAGGCAGGAAGCTTGGAAATTACCTAATAAGGACCAGGAAGGCACAAGAGATAGCTGAAGGATGAGAGAAAAGAAGCAGTAAATGAGTGGGAAAGGAAGAAAATATGTGGTGGTCAATTGAGCATGGTGAGGAGAAGAGTGGTTGGTTCAGCTTAGTGAGATTTTGAGAGGTTGGTTCAGCTTGAGAGGAGGGAAGCGGTTGGCTTCTGGAGGTTACGGTTGGAAGCGTTTGAGGGTGGAGCAGTTGATGAATCAGAACTGGGAAACAGAAGTGGAGTTGTGCTTTAGGTGTTTCTGGTAGGGTGAGTCAATAGGTTTTCCTTGTTTGGAGTGTTGCCAGTGCAAGCTGAAGTCAAGAGCCATGCGGAAATGAAGTACGTGGCAGAGGTTGGAAGTGATGGGCAAAAGGAAATGGAGACATTGGGTGGATGGATGGGCAAGGAAAGAAGAAGAAAGAATGAAAGAAATAACAGCAAGAAGTAAATAAATGAAAGAAATAACAGCGTAAGAAGAGGGGCAGAAAAGAAGCAAGATTAAAGCACATTTGAAGTGTAAGTTTGGAATGTATTTAGCAACTTCTTGAGTAACTCCAACAGCCTCCCTTGCTTAATCATTCTATTAACTTGAGTTGAGTCAGAGCGCAATTCAGAGGTATGCGGGAAACAGGCTTTGTTAGGAAGTCTGCTAAGTTGATTTTTGATGACACCTTCTGGAGCTGAATAGAGTTTTTCAGAATTTTGCTTCTGACGTAGTGGAACCGCAGTTCCATGTGCTTGGTGTGGAATCCAGCAGGGTTTGCCTGATTCATAGCAAGTTTGATAAATCCTTCATTGTCTTCATAGACAATTGCAGGTTTCCTGGAGTTGGAAGGAAAAACTTCAAGCATCAGTTAGCAAATCAAATTTAGCACCTTGAATGCATCAACAATTGCCTTATATTCAGACTTTGTTGTTGAGATAGATAGCGTAGGCTGCTTTTTGGACTTCCAGGTGATGCACTGCCATGCCATAGGATCAGTAGGCCGGATATGGACTGCTGGGTACTGGGACAGGTGTCCCAGTTGGCGTCTGCATAAGGGTGGATTTGGTGGTTGTCTTCCAATTTGGTGAACATGAGGTCCCTTCTGTCAGATTGCTTGAGCTAGTTGAGCAAGATGAGGGAAGCCTTGTTGTGAAAGAGATTGGGCTTGCACAAGAACTATGCCAGGTAGTTCACTGCAAAGGGAATATCCAGTTGGGTGCAGGTGCTGATGTGATTCAACTCACCTACAATCTTCCAATAGTTTGTCCCTGAAGCAGAGAAGTCACCGTGGCCTTCCTCACTGGATGGAAAGAGTTTGCCTTGAGTTCTGAAAGGAGTGGAGTATGTTATGTGCAATGGTAGGGGATATTGAGAGCAAACATGTTGGATGTAGGACTGCTGATACAGCTTGAAGCCGCAAGCATGATGGGAAACGTTCATACCTAGTAGAAGAGATGCCCTTCCCAGGTCTTTCATTTTGAATTTATGCCCAAGTTTCCCAATGAAGACAGTTGGATCCTTGCTGAAAACCAAAATGTTGTCCATGTGCACATAGAGATAGGTGGAATCCCTCCAGAATACGCATTGGTTGGCTTCACATCGGTTGAAGCCAATTTCTAGTAGCCAGTTGCTGAGGGTGTCATACCAGGCCAGCAGCGCTTGCTTCAGGCCATAGAGTGCCTTTTTCAGGCGCAGGATTTTCCTGCAGGAGACTGCAATGTTGGAAGGAGGCATGATAAAAATTAATTTGGCCAGCGGGGCATTGAGGAAGGCAGACTTGACATCCACTTGGTGAAAGAGTAGTTTTTCCTGTGCCGCAATTGAGATGAGCATTTGAAGTGAAGTCTTGTTTCCGGTTGGAAAGAAGGTGGTCATGAAGTTGCAACCATATTCCTGGTTGAATCCCTGTATGCAGAGCCGGGCCTTTACTTCCACTATTTGGTTTTGGTCATCCCATTTGGTTCAAAAAACCCAGATGCAGTAAAGTGGCCTGGAGTTGGGAGTTCCACTGGTTTCTTCCCAGAACTTGTACAAGGGAAGGTTCAGTTCTTCAGTTTTCATTGCCTCAATCCATCCATCACAATATTTAGAGTTGAGAGCTTCTTGCAGTTTTTTAGGCTCTTTGTACAAGTGGTCCACTATGAGGTAGAGGGAAGGAGTCCCAATTGTGGAATTGGGGCAATGAGGAAAAGAAAGAATTTTTTCTGTGGACAGCCTATCATGAGGAAGAAAGGACATAATAGTAGAAGGGCTTTCACCTTCACCAGGGGAACAGCAGGGGAGAGATTAGGGAGCACAGGGGAAGGTGGGGGATCACAGGTAGTGGTTAGCGGGAAAGAAGGGAGAGAAGGAAAAGGAAAACCCAGAGAGGAAGGAGCGGCAGCAAAGGAAGGGTTGGGGGGGATTGAGGATTGGAAGATGGGAGAAGCAGAGGAAAGGAAAGATCATCAAAGGTGACGTTGGCAGAGATATTAATCTTGGATAGCTCCAATTCCAGTAGTCAAAATGACAAAAATTCATTCACGTACCCAAGGAAAATGGTTTTCTTGCTAGTAGGGTTGAGCTTGAAAGACCAAAGCTGTTTGGGAATGATCAAGAAGGCAGCACAACTAATGGGGTGAAGGCAGCCGTAGTTGAACTTCTGATTATTCCAGGTTTCATACAGAATCTTATTTTGCTGAGTTCAGGAGGGTAGAATGTTGAGGAGATGCTTGGCGGTGTTGACAGCCTCATCCCATAAGTTGGCCGGTAAATTTTATTGAGAGAGCAGGCAGCAGGCCTTTTCCAGAATAGCTTGGTTGGATTTCTTGGCCAGTCCGTCTTTTTAGGGTGAGTATGGAGGAGAAAAGTGGTTGACAATGCCCTTTTCTGCGCAGTACCGGACAAGCTTGGTTGAGAGAAACTTGCCTCCATTTTCTGAGATCGGTTTCTTGACAGAGTGGCTGGTGATCCTTTTTGACCAATTCACGTAGTACTTGATGTTGGAGTAGGCATTCCTTTTGTTCTTGAGGAGGGAGATTGACCAAAGACCAGAGTGTTGGTTGGTGAAGGAAATAAAATAATTGAACCCAGAGAAGGAGGTAATGCCAAAGGAACCCAACAAGTCAAAGTGGAAAGCATCCAGCAGGTTTTAAGCAGGCTTGAAGTGATGGGAGAAGGGGGTGGCGGAGCCTTTGCAAGTTTTTCAGACGGTGCAGGAGGTGGAGGGAACAGGAGCAGGAGTCAGATTCAGGAGTTTGAGGACTTGGTCACCGGGGTGACCAGACTTTTGATGCCAGAGGTTATGGGGGGTAGTGAGCAGGATGGAGCTGGCGGGGGAAGGGACAAAATTAGCTCTACAGACTTTGGTGAGTTTTTTCCTAGTGGTGCCAATGATAGAGAAGTTGTATAGAGAAGTTGTCAAAGATTAATTCAAAGCCTGAGTGTTCCACGTATTGAAAGTGGGCCTTGCTGGACTTCAATTGGCTAAGTGAATTCAGGCAGCATTTAAGGTTGGGGATGAGGAGGACGTTTTTCAGGGTTAATGATTTTCCTTTGTGGTTGGTCAGCTTGGCCGTCCCCACGTGGTTTGCCTCAAGGGAATTGTTTGGAGAGCCAGTGCCAACGGCAATTTTGGTGGGGGTGGGATGGTGGAGCAGTCTGGGATTGTTGATGATGTGGTGACTGTTGAATATTTTATTGCTCTTCTTTTTCTTTGTTTATTTTCTCTTAACTTCTTTTCTTTTATGTTCTATGTTCTATGTTTTCTTTTCTTTAAGTTCTTTGTTCTATCTTTTCCTCTTAGTGTCCGCTCTCTAGCTTCACTTTTCCTCTGTCACCTGGCTGTCACTGCCTTCACTCACGCGCGCGCTCCCACCTCCCTAACCTAACCTAAAATTATTACCTGGAATTGAGGTGATTAGGGCAACACCTCACTGGACAAAGATGAATTCAACCAAAAATTGCTACTCTACAAATCCAGAAACTCAATACGCTTTGAATCTCAAAATCTCAACTTTCACTATCAATTTTTCTCTTCAGCGCCACCCTCTTTCCCATTTTCTTTCCTCTCTCTATATTTCTTCAACTCTTTTCTTCATTCTCACTCAATCTCTACCTCAAATCTCACACCCTGGCTGTCTTCAATCTCAAGTATGTCTGCTATGGCTGGTTTCTTTCAAGTTCTCAACCTCTCAATCTTATTCTCAGTCTATTTTTATATTAGCCTGCTTGCTCCTCAACCATCAACTCTATTGGCCACTTTTTTTCCAATGATCTCTTTCCACTATCTCTAGAGTCGATCCGCTTGATGTTGGTTTTGTGCATTTCTTCTTCCTTCTTTTTAGAGTCTTTTCTTATCTTGTTTCTATTCTTTTACTGATGCTTTTCTCTGTGCAGCCATTTTTTATTATTATTTCTTTGAATTCAACTTCAGAAATTTATCAGTGACCAGCGCCAGAGTCCAGGACAGGAAGAAGACTCATGGGAAGTGACAGCGGGTAGAGGTAGAGCTGAGCGTTGAAGTGACTCTTGGCATTAGGGTTGGGTTCATGTGGGACGGCCTCCACAGGAGAATTGCCAGATGAGTGGAGGAGGGAGCTAGGTTTCCTTTTATTCCAGTAGGGGCGCAGGTGAGGGTAAAAAAACTAGCACTTGCTTTCAGGGTGCTTGGCCAAAGGATTGTGCCTTCCTTTCAAGCAAGGGTGTTTAGGCTTTCAGCGTGCAGCGTTCTTGTGAAGTACCGTGGAGGGGTCTGTTCCAGGCTCAGGGGGGGTGATTAGGGTGTAGAGACCAAGAAAATTCCAAGTGAGTTACTTTGTGGGGTTTGTTGAGAATTCCTGTTGGATTGAGAAGTACTTTTTTGTTGAGGATGAGGGAGTCAACTATGTGATAGAGTGAGCTCAGCAGTTTTGCCAGAATAAAGTAGCTAAGGATATCAGGGGGCACCTCAAGTTGAACCAAGGAAACCTTGTTCATGATCTTTTGACAATTTTTGATGTAGAGATTGAGGTCCCCTCTGAACTGGGATTGGATGAAGTTCAGCCAGATCCTACTGTGGTTGTTGGAGGACTGTGAGGCATAGCAATTCAGAATGGCAGTCCAGATGGCAAATGGATCACCGTCTTTATTTCCATTGAACACAGATTCAAAGGTGTAGTCCCCAAGATGTTGAATCAGAATGTTGGAAGCTTTGTAGAATTTTTTCTTCTGGGTGGGAGTGAGGGGCTGGGGCGGAGCTTCAGTGACCAATTTGAGCAAGCCCTTGTGACGGAGATAGCTCTTGATTCAAAGGCACCACAAGGGAAAGTTTGAGTTGGAGAGGAGAGGAAGGTTAGGATTGGATGAGTTCACATCTTCTGATTCCGAAATTGATGATTTGAAGCTCCTGTCTGGTCCTGAGAGATTGTACTGTGACTATAAATCTGTAGGAATTTGTGGCTAATGAGGATTGATTTCAGTAGGAAGCAAAACAGAGCAGACAAAAACCTTCAGGCAGGAAGCTAGGAAAGTACCTCATAAGGACCAGGAAGGCACAAGAGAGAGTTGAAGGATGAGAACAAAGAAGCAGTAAATGAGTGGGAAAGGAAGAAAATATGTGGTGGTCAATTGAGCATGGTGAGGAGAAGAGCGGTTGGTTCAGCCTAGTGAGATTGTGAGAGGTTGGTTCAGCTTGAGTGGAGGGAAGCAGTTGGCTTCTGGAGGTGACGGTTGGAAGCGTTTGAGGGTGGAGCAGTTGATGAATCAGAACTGGGAAACAGAAGAGGAGTGGTGCTTTAGGTTTTGCTGGTAGGGTGAGTCAATAGGTTTTCCTTGTTTGGAGTGTTGCCAGTGCAAGCTGAAGTCAAGAGGCACGCGGAAATGAAGTACATGGCAGAGGTTGGAAGTGATGGGCGGAAGGAAATGGAACCATTGGGTGGATGGAAGGGCAAGGAAAGAAGAAGAAAGAAAGAAAGAAATAACAGCAAGAAAGAAATAATTGAAAGAAATAACAGCGTAAGAAGAGGGGAAGAAAAGAACCAAGAGTACAGCGCATTTGAAGTGTAAGTTTGGAATTTATTTAGCAACTTCTTGAGTAACTCCAACACTGACAACCTTTGATAAAGTTTTAAAAAGGATGCAGGGCCCATCTTTCCGGGTTCTTTGTTGGTCTATCTGTTTTCATACAATTCCCCACCACATGGTGGCGCTCTTTGGGCCCCATGTGGTGTGGAACAGGGCTGTAGGAGGTGTAGGTTGTACCTTACAGCCCATTTCCTTTTTGGAGAGTGGGGGGGCTGTCCAGTGAGCCGGCTGGTTGCCTTGCGTGATGGTCTGGCCGGTCACTAGGAGCCCGCAAAAGGTAGTTGGTTGGCTACCTGCGGGGCTGGTGACAGGTAGCAACCCCCACGGTCGGTAGTTGATGACTAGAAACAACTCCAGTCTCACGCTTGAATGCAGGGCCTGCGCTTACCATAGCTTTTTTGTACAGTTGCAGAGGGTATGGGGCTGGCCAAGCTTGACTGTTTGTGGGGCCAGCGCGTGCCGTAGCTTCTTCAAGCGGTTGCGGAGGGTATGCTGCTGGACGGCGCGTGCTATAGCTTCTTTGCGCAGTTGGGGAGGATATTGGGCTGCGCACGGGGCTATGGAAAAAATCGTGCTGTGGCTTCTTTGTGCAGTTGCGGAGGGTATGCAGCTGGCTGGGGCGTGCCATAGAATCTTTGTGCAGTTGCGGAGGGTACACAGGTGAACTATGGTTCTATTTGAAGGAGTAAACTTTTGGCAGTGGTGCCAGTGATTGACCCTACCAAAATTGGCACCACAAATACATTTCTTAAATAATTTTTTGAGATTTATTGAATGTTAAGGTTTTATTTCTTAATTTTTATTTTTATTTGATTATTTCCATATTTTATTGTTTTGGGGCTTTAGTCAGTTGGTTCTGAATAGTAGCCAGCTGACATTCCCCCCTTTCAAGATTGGTGTACCCAAAACAAATTTTGGGAGGGGCAACAGGTAAAAAGAGGTCCTTGGTTGGAGAATTTAATCTTTCCTGTTTGCAGCTCTAAAATTCCTCAGAAGGATGGGGCCATCTGGTATGTTACTTTCTGGTAGCCACTCATCCTTGTCTGCCAATTCTCCTCTGTACCTGACAAGGTACAGCCTGTCATCTTTTCTATTGAATCTTTCCTTTTTTTTCCTTAATGATTTTGTTTACTTTGCTCTTGCTCCCTTCCTGTGGGATTTCTAAGGGAATATTTTGTGCAGGTGGGTCTCCAGCTTCCCTAGGGTTATAGTGCTTAATCAGACTAACCGGAAAAACTGGGTGTTCCTTGGAAAATTCCTTACTGCGGATAACTTCAACCAAATTCTTTCCATGGAGCATTTTTATGCAGAATTGGCCTACAAAGGCTGTTTTCAGTTTCTTACCACATCCCAGATTTTTGAAGTTCACCATGGACATTAAGAACTTGTCCCCAACTTTGAATTCTGGTTCCTTTTGGCTTTTGTCCCACCTAGTCTTATTATACTCAAAAGCTCTCTGAAAACATTCTTGGGCATGATGATTAGCTTTGTCCAAACTTTTCTTGAAGTCCAGGGCTTTTGGGTGGAAATTGACAAGGTTTTGGTTGAAAATTTCTTTAGGAATTCTAGGTACCCATCCTCTCTCCAAAATATAAGGAACTTCCTGAGTAGTCAAGTGCATACTGCTGTTGTAAGCTATTTCTAGGGCTGGCAGAATACTTACCCAGTCATGTGTGTACCCATTGTGGTTTTTAAAATCTAAACCAAAAAGAGCAAAACCTTCTTAGCATGTCTTCAAAAGTTTGAATCATGCATTCAGCTAGCCCATCAGTTTGGGGATTATAAGCTGTGAAGAAAGCTAATTTTTTTCCCAACATATCATGAAGTTTCCTCAAGAATTCTGAAGTAAACTTTGGGTCTCTGTTGCTGATTATAATTTTTGGGATACCTACATCAGCCATGACTCTGTTCCAAAACAGCAGGGCTACTTCCATAGCTATGTCATCTTTGTGATTAAGTATAAAATTTTCTCTCTTGGAGAATCTGTCTACAATCACTAATACAGATTTATAGGAGTATGCCCCCCTGGCGGTAAACCAGTGACAAATTTCATGTTTATTATTTCCCATCTATTGGTTGCTTCTAATATCTTTTGGAGAAGACCAAATCTCTTTCCTGTTTGTCTGTTAGTTCTCTGACAGTTGTCCCAGGAATTGACATAGTCAGTGGTTTTTCTCTCCAATCGATCCACCAGGGTTTCTGCTTGACCTTGTCAATAGTCCTATCTAATGAGAAGTGACCTGAGGTGCAGTTATCATGGCATTCATACAGTATATTTTTAATTTGGGTTTCTGAGTTGAGGACTATCACACTTGAGTTTTTATGATGGAAGTATAACAAACCGTCTAAGCTTGAGAATCTCCCTTCTTTATAAGGAATGGAGAGTTCCTTTTGTAGACTCTGTATTAACTCATTAGAGGGATTCTTGCTTTTCATGATCTCTAGAAACTTGAGATGCTTTGTGTCATAGCTCTCTTGGAAATGATCAAAGAAAGCTAGGTCTAGATCTTAGACATGGATCCCTAAGATTGGGAAGATGTCATTCTCATCTGGGTAGTATGCAGGGTTACTAGGGTCATTAGGGAGAGCCCATCTACTGATTCCATCTGCATTATTGTGTTTGGTTTCAGGTTTTTGCATGATTTTCATATGTCCTCTATACTTCTGGATAGATATTTGCCATCTAGGCATGTGGTGGTTAGGAGTTTTCATGTTCATGAGCGTCCTTAATGCCATGCAGTTTTTTATTACTTCAAAGATACTTCCTTCTAGGTAATAGGGAAGTTTCTCTAAGGACCAGACCAACGCTAGGCATTCCATCTGGCTTGCTCCATACCTTTTCTCTGTATCTTTAATCTTTCTAGATATGAATAAGATAGTTTTTTCCACAGGGACATCATTCTCTACTTTGGATTGGTGAAGAGAAGCTCCTAGTTCATCATGACAGGCATCAATGTAAAATCTGAAAGGATTAGAGTAGTGAGGTTGAGCTAGGACAGGGTTGGTAGTCATGGCTTTCTTCAAAGTTTCATAGCTCTGTACTCTCTCATGAGTCATTTCAAATATAGAAGTCTTGTTAAATATATCATATAGGTTTTTAGCTATGGTAGCAAAGTTGGGTATGAACTGCTGATAATAACTACAGAAACAGACAAATGAGAGTAATTCAGTATTATTTTGAGGCATTGGCCTATTGATTAAGGCAGCAACCTTATTCTGTTCTACTTCTAAAGATAGTCCTGAGACTACGTGTCTCAAGGCTTTTAGTTCAGCATAACCAAAATTGCATTTCTTCATAGATATCTTTAGTCTAACATCTGCTACAGTTTTCAGCACAAGACCTATGTTCTGTAGGTGAGTTTCTAAATAATAAAAGTAAATGATAATGTCATTTATGGAAACCATCATCCAACATTGTTGGATGAAAGTTCCAAAGACTGTGTCCATCATTCTTTGAAAATGAGATGGAACGTTCTTTATCTTAAAAGGCATTCTAAGGTACTCATAGATGCCTAAGTGACAGATAATCCTCATATACTTCCTGCTGTTAGCTTCAATGGGTATCTGATGGAAGCCTTTCATCATATACATTTTGGTCATGTAATTTTCTTTGAAAAGATTATGGAGAGAGTGGTCTATCCAAGGGATGGGATAGTAATCTTCTTGAGTATAGTTGTTAAACATTTGGAAATCTCCAACCATCATGGACTTGTTGTTATGCCAGGCTATGATGACAGGAGTGGTGATTTCTACTTGCTCATTATGCCCTAATTTCCTGAGAACTCCCAAATCCACAAGCTCAGTTATGTGTTCCTCCAGTTCTGCTCGGGATTTAGGGATTTCTGGGTAAGCAGGTCTCCTCAAAATGGGGGGAAAGGAGGTTCTATAGTCACAGTTACTACCAATTTATGTCCCTTGATATTACCTATGGGAGGATCTTTGGTGCAAAAAGCACCCATTTTTTCAAAAAATAAGTTGACTAGGTCATCTTGTTGATCAGACGTAAGTTGATCATGAAGAGAGGCCTGCAAAAAATATTCATTTTTGAAGGAATCTAGAGGTTTTTTCTCCATGGAGGTTGATATGTGACAGATCTGGAATTTCTTCTTCCAATCTCCTCCAATGGTGAAGTATCTGTCCCTGCTCTGCATGAAATCTATCCCATACAAGCCGAAGGAATCATTACCTAGTATCAAGTAGTCACATAGGAATTTTTAAAGACTACAAATTTGAGTTGAAGCCTTATGGATCCTTTACTGTGAGGGAAAAAAATAGGCATAGTAACAACCCCTAAGGTGTCCATAGCTGAGTTCCAACTGCTGAACCTGGCTTTGGGAACAGGGAGTAAGTTTTTTTTCTACTTGGGGTAGTGACAATCAAGGAAATTAATACTAGTGCATGAGCAGAAGGCTCCACTGTCAAGCAGGACTCTGACTGGTTTCCTTTCAAACAGACCTGTGGCAAATCAGTTTTTACCTAAATTATAGCTCCTGCCAGTGACTGGTTTCACCATCAAAGTTTTGGAATCAGAGATGTGATCTAAATTCATGTATTTGTCCACTTCTGAGATAGTTGGGACTCTCCTTTGACATGGTTAATATCCACATTAGAACCTATATCTCCTGAGATGACATTTACCAGACATGAGTCAGGTTCTTCCTCATGTTGTAGGATGACCAGGTCTAAACCATTGCCTTCCTCTTCACTATTGGATTCATTTTTGATACTATTTATCTTTCTCCTAGGATGAGGACAGTCAGGTTTTCTGTGCCCCTTCTCTCCACAGTTCCAAAATTCAAGAGAGGGGTTGGATTTGACAACAGTATTCCCCTGGGGAGCAGCTAACACAAATTCTTTACCAACCTCTTTTGTCTCTCTAGGTTAGGTCTGGAGCTCTCTAGGTCTGTCTCTGGGCTTTTTATTTATTTCCATCATGTCAATTATTTCTTCCATGACTACTATAAGAGTGGGAAAGTCAGCGTCAATGGGTATTCTGCACTGGACATTATGTTCTAGGTTTCCTTTGCATTTTCCCAGCAATCTCTCATTAATCTCCTCTACAGAAGCCTGTGGGTAGACACAGTCAATCATCTTCTTCTGGTTCAAGGACCATTGGTGAGGGTGATCTCTAACCGGATCAAAGAAATCTTGCTCAAAGTCTTTGAGTATTTCCTTCTTGCAAAATCAAGTACCAAATTTTTCTCTGATGAGTTCTTTCCATTACTACCATGGGAAATCTCCTACTTGTTCTCTTTTGGAGATAAACCAATCCAATGCAACCCCTTCAAAGAGTCTGGGTAATCTTACTAGGGCTATGGTCTCTGGTAAGCCTGAAGAAAGAATATGATGATTGATGTATTTCATGAAACTTATATGATCATATTCTCCTTCTCCAGAAAACTTAGGCCAATATTTGATAGGAGGAAGAAGCTTAATAGCTTGTTCCATTTCAGGAGAATAGTTCCTGTGCAAGGGGGAAAGATTAAACCTAGGTTTGGAGAACCTAGGAGGAGGCATGTGCGGTTCAGAATGGTTAAAAGCTTCAGATTGCAAAATCTGGGATAATTTGACATCTCTGATATCATTCTTAATAATATTGAGCTGCATATCCATTCAAGTTTTGAGCTCCTTTATAGATTTCTCCAACTGGTTCTTATGCTCTCTTAGTATTTCTTCAAGGGAGTCATTACTAGCTGAAGGTTGGTGTAAAATTACATCTTCTCTCAAGGCCAAGAAGGACTTTTCTTAATTTATCCTGTTCTTTGTTCTTTCTTCCAGGATAAGATTCTTGATCTCTTTGAGATCAGAGGACACTCAATTTTTATAAGTGCAGTAGTTACTACCATGTTTAACTGAAGAAGGTACTCAGGGCTACTCAATTTTTCCTCCAGTTGGTGGATCTTTTGAAGGCACAAACAGATATTATTGTCTAAAGCACTAAAGTTATTTCTAAGACTATTGGCAAAAGAACTTGCTAAAACTAGCTCTTGTAGGCCCCCTTCAATGCTTGAGCTAGAGCTCTCACTTCTGCCCATTTATTTTGATTGTTGAAATCCTCCTTTGGTCTCTTCTGGTAAGAGGATTTTACCTTTCCCTTTTTGTTGGCAGGAGGCTGAATTTTCTTGAGGTGGTCCCAAGGATTCCACCCCTTCACGTACTCCTCTAGCTTCTGCTTGGTAATGAAATTTTGCAAAGCTTTTTGGGAAATCTGGGACTGCCTGCAATAAAAGACCTGGATCTTCACATTGGCCTCTTTCTCTTCTTGAATTACCTTTTTCCACAAGGACATGTGTTCCTTAATTAGCATTTTCCAGGATTCCTCTTTCTTTCCTTGAGAAGGAGATTGGGAAGAGAAGATGGGAATAGGAGCTGGGGATGGGGTCCTCTGTATTGGCTGGATACCCAAGTCTTTCATTCTTTTTAGAGTCAACAGATGGATTATTACGCTTGGCTCTGGAGTGGGCAAGACAGGTGAAGCGTCAATCTGGTCCTCTGAGTATAGACATGTTTATTGAAAGCAATAAGCAGGTTATATAAATTCTTAAAATAAGTGAAATAATATGGCTTAGTCTGTGAGTTTTGAGTGGCCATAGATTCTTGTCTTGTTGGGGACCTGGGTCCAATAGGAGTTTCTATGACAGGGTAGTTGGGTACTATCACTGGTGGGGTAATTTGTGCGGCTGCTACTTAAGCAGTGGAAGCAGTTGGAGTTGATGGGAAGTGGGAGGTCCAGACACTAGAAAGTACCAGATATAAAATTAATGTGTTAGTTTGTAATAAAAAAATGTTTGAAGAAATTTATGGAAAAAAACTCACTTTTTAATAACTTGAATCTGATTTGAGCAGGGGGATGAGTCTTAGCCCAATATCTATCATACTTCAATATGAGTTTGAAACAAACATTTTCTTCAAATTCTTGTTCCTCTCTGAGTTTTAAGTGGAGAGCAATAAATTTCTGCTTTTCTAAAGGAGATAGAAGTTCCCAATCAGTTGGGTTGTAATTTTTGATCTCTCTTCTTTTCGGAGTTTTGGGAGTTTACGATAGTATTTAATGAGTTCTGCATTGGTCTTTAAGTCTACTGATAATTAAGGAGTCCGGAAAAAAATCAGAACATAATTTATCAGATTTTTTTAGTATTTTTGAGTATTTTTAGAGTTTGGTAATTTATAATTATTTTTTCGGAGTTTTTTGGTTAATTTTTGAAAAATTATAAAAAAAGTATTAAAAATGGCACATGATTAATAATTATATCAATTATTTCCAGTCCAGAACCTCCATTGTCAGCCTACTAGATGCCAAGGACCTAGCTCCTTCTAGCAACTAGAGGTGATGAAAACTTTAGAGTAAAAATGTTAAAAAATGACAGAGATATATTTTGGCTAAAAGGGTTAAATTTATTTATATATTTGAAAAAATAAACTTAAAAGAAGAGGGCAAAGACCTTGATGGGATTTTTGAACCCTCCGGAAAAAATTTATATGTCTTTTAAGGACATTATAGGTTCAATTATGGTGCCTGTGGGGCTTAAAAGGACTCCTTTCAAGAAGGTTGTGTGTAATTTCATTGGGTTTTGGGTTATGCAGAACCTAAAAAAAGAGTATAATTCATCAGGATCACTGAGTAGGTCTAGATCCTTACTTATGCTTGATGGATAAACCAATATGCAGGGATTCAGGATGCTGGAAGCTGGTGCTGGGGCAGGCTGAATGGTTGGATATTGATTTTGGCCAAAAAGTAATGATTCAAGAGTTCTTTCTATAATTTTATCAAAAAGTGGTCCATCATCACACACTTATTTCTTATAAGGATTTGATGGATTGAGGATGGAAATATCTGAAGCAATAATGACTAAATGACTCAATCAATGAGTTAGAAATGGCTGGAGGAAGAGCCTTTATTTATATTGTTTGGGTCCCGTCATGGTACAGCCCTTTTACCAGCCAAAGGAGGGTGGCCAAGGCTAGTGCTGAGGCCAGGGAGCCACAAGTGTGTTTTTACTGACCTGCTCAGGACACTAAAGAGGTACAGGAAGCCCTATGTCACCATAATTGGGGCTTTGAAAAATGTTTCTGTACCCTTAATGACCTCATTGTATCTACCAAAGAAGTAGTATTCAATTAATATTTTTAAATATAAGCAATGGTTTCCTGAAACCAGGGGCTTGAACAAATTCTCTGTGGACCCCATTCTGCAAGACTATTTTGAGTCTGAGGGTCTTTTGTCCATATTGGGATGTTTTACAGTCAATTAATTGGACAGTACACTCCTAGTTATGTTTAGTTACATACAGTTTTAATTACTAGGGACACAACAGGGGTGTTGTATGGGTGTTTGGTACCTTGTGAGCTATCTAACACAAAGCTAGGCCTCTGTTTATTTCTAGTACACAATTTTCAGGGTGTTACAGTAACTAACATGTACCCTTTTTTCTCCAAACCTACCGTACAGGCCCTTTTACAGGGGCCCTGACAACCTTTGATACAGTTTTAAAAAGGGTGCAGGGCCCATTTTTCCGGATTATTTGTTGGTTTATCTGTTTTCATACTATTCCCCACCACATGGTGGCGCTCTTTGGGTCCCATGTGGTGTGGAACAGGGCTGTAGGGTGTATAGGCGGTAACCTACAGCCCATTTCCATTTTGAGAGAGGGGGGGGCTGTCCAGTGAGCTGTCTGGTTGCCTTGCATGATGGTCCGGACGCTTGCTAGGAGCCCGCGCAAGGTAGTTTTTTGGCTACCTGCGGGGCTAAAAAAATGTAGCAACCTCCGCATGCGGTAGTTGCTGACTAGCAACAACTCCAGGCTCACGCTTGAATGCGGGGACCATGTGTACCATAGCTTCTTTTCACGGTTGGGGAAGGTATGGGGCTGACCAAGCTTGACTTTTTTCAGGGCCAGCGCGTGCTGTAGCTTCTTCACATGGTTGCAAAGGGTATGCCGCTGGCCAGTGCGTGCCGTAGATTCTTTGCGCCGTTGCAGAGGGTATGGGGCTGCGCGCGGGGCTATGGACAAAAGCATGCCATGGCCTCTTTGCGCAGTTGCGGGGGGTATGCGACTGGCCAGCGCGTGCTGTAGCTTCTTTGCGCAGTTGCCAAAGGTACACAGGTGAACTGTGGTTCTACCTGAAGGAGTAACTTTTTGGAGGTGGTGCCAGTGGGTGACCATACCTAAATTGGCCCCACAAATTAATTTCTTTAATCATATTTTTAGATTTATTAAAGTTTGGGATTTTATTTCTTAATTTTTATTTTTATTTTATTATTTCTGTATTTTATTTTTTTGGGGGCTTTGGTCAGTTGGTTCTGAAAAGTAGCCAGCTGACAGAAAGTAAGGGGAACAAGGAAAATTGAGAGGGGAAGAAAAAACAGGAATTCAGATCGAGATATAATTTGATTTTTTCTCTCTGTTTTGCTTTTTTTTTTAAAAAAAAATAAATAAAATTGAAGGCAATTTGTATTTTTTCAAAAACCAAAAAAATGAAGATTGAAGATTAAATCAATAATGATGGAAATGTAAATAAATTCAAATCAATGAAGACTGCAAGGTTTTTTTTCTCTCTTGTTCTTTTTCTTGGGATTTTTTTCATGAGCACCATTTTTAACTGTGTTTTAGAGGTCTGGAGATGTTTTCAATTATATTGTTTTGGCACATTAATAAAATACTGGGAAACTCAAGAGAATAAAAAGAAGAATAATGGAAGAAGAGGTGGAAATTTTCAATTTTATAGTACCCTGGGGTGACATACTTCTATACCCAATTCAAAAAGGGAATGTGAAAAGTTGGGTGTATATGTATTTATCTTGATTTATTTAAATTCATTTTTATTAATTTATTTTTTTATATTAGATATTTATATTTTAGTTTTATCTTATTTTCAGTCTGGAATTTTTGATTTTGTTTTTCTTGATTGATTTAGTCACCCACATCTTTAATGGTTTATTGTTAACCTTAAATTATACTCATAATTTTGGTTTCAGTTTACCTAAAACCATATAATCTACCCAAGATGTCCCTTTGATTTATCTCTCATCTTAAAGAAATCATGTTATATCTATACTATGGATTCAGAGCAGAAGAAATTAGAATTTTCAAGAAATTTGATTATTGAATTCTGACAAGACAGTTTTTATTCAAGAAAATCAACCTCAAAGCAGTCTTCCACATTACAAAAAACATGGAAGGTATCAGAGTTTAAAGTTTAAAAGAACTAAGAATGCAGATTAACCATTGATTGGGATAATCTACAATATATTCCTTGGTAATAAATGGATTAAAATTGTTTTTCAGCTTTCTTATCTGATTTACTTACCCAAATCAACTTCTATCACTTCATCCATATGTCTCCTTTGTTTGAATTAAATTGAGTAAATATGTGATTTAATTCAATTTGAAGTTGGGTCCTTTGCCAGATCCTTGATAAGATCCAATTTGGAAGGCAAAAGAGATCAAGCCATTCAACCAATGAATGTCAAAAATGCAGAAAATCTTGGATCTTGGGATGGAATTCTTGCTAAAGCCAATTATAAATTCTGCCAGGAACATCAAAACCATCAGAATTTGTATGATTTTTTTGATTTATACCATTTTTATTTTTACTATATGTTTTTGAGTCAATCTATTTATTGAGGTTTTTCCTGTTTTTTATGATCAAAATATACTGATTGATCACTCAAGATCAAAAATATTAAATTTTATATTGTAAAATAATTTTTATGCCCTCTCTGTATTTAAAATGGTTATGAATAAGTATTGGGATTGATTTTCAAATTGGGAACACCCAGCTAATCTAAAAATTTAGATAAATCCAAGGAATAATGATGGTTTGTTTTCAAAACTCCACCATCAGGATCCCTCTTGAGTTTTTGATGGTAAAAAATCTCACCATCTTGGTTTCCCAAATGCCATCTAATTTTAATGATAATTCAAAAAAAATGTTGGTAAGCAATTCAGTTCAAATTTGGATTACAGGTTGAAAGATTTATCTTCAAGATTTTTTATTTGAGATTCATGTTTTTATGACTAGAATTCCATACAAAAAAATACAGGAATTCAAGATACCAAATCCTTCAAAACTCTTGCTTGTTAAAAAAATTTTTAGCTCCATTGAAATTTTCTGGTTCTAAAACCAAGAAATGAATTATTCATCCTCCAATAATCCAAAGACACCAATAATCTGAAAAATTAAAAATTGATGAATCATATGAATATTTGTGACTCAAAGTTCCTGTATGAGAGTTTATCATGGATACAAACATTCCTTAATTTCCCATTTGATTGTAATTTGACCCAACAATAAAAAATTAACAAAAATTGATTGTAGAATTATTTAAGTTCTCATGCTTCAAAATCAAGGGTATTTTTTTAGAATCATTGTGAAATATCCCCTCTCCTAAGTATTTTTTACCTCAGTATAAAAAATGACACAAAAATAATAATAAAAATAACACACAGTCCACTTAGCACTCTTGGATTTCAATTCAAGATAACTTCTATTTCCATAAACTTGTTCATCACTAGAGATTTCACTTGCAATTTTAAGTACAATTTACAACCAGTGCTTATTAACTCTTCAATTTTTTTTTGCACCCTTGCACTTAGTTTCCTCTACATTCATTAATCATTCATATCTGCATTCCATTTACTCATTTTATCCTTGCATTTGCATTTTCTTTTTTTGGTTTCTTTCCACTTGCACCTTGATGACAAGATTTGATTAGTATTGCATTTTGATAAATTCATTGCAGCTTTGCTATTCCTAGTTAGATAGAAAATGCATCAGGTTTTATCTAGTAATCAAATTATAGATTACCTTAAAAGGCAAGGCCCTTCTCCATGCATTGTTTCCTTAGTTAGTTATTTTCCTAAGTTCTTGCATTATTGTTGAGAGTACGTCATTATTTAAATATATTCCCCATTTTCTCTTTCATAAAAATTTCCTTGAAACTCAAAATTGACTTCAAACTTTGAAGGATATTATTACTAAATCTGATGTTTATACTAGCATTTGTCAGTCTAATTTGTGCCATTTCCACCTAATCCTTTCTAATTCAGAATGTGAGGTTGGAAGTTGAAATTAAATTAACTAACTGAACCAAATATTTTTAGAGGCTTTTATAAACCTCATAGATAGTTTTCATTATCAATTCATATACTTGGTGAACCATGAATTATTCCCTTTCCCCTTAAAATGAGAATATTGATAGGGCAGTGCTAAATTTGCAACTCTACACAACCCACTCACAACTCAAAATGTGTCACGTGGCACGGTTTGCAACCCATCTGAGGCTTTAAAAGCCATTCATAACCCAGATGGGTTGCAAAACATGCCGCAAAAGCCATTTTGAGTTATGAATGGATCATTTAAGGTTGCCAATTTTTGTTTTTATTTTCATTGATTTACATTTTTGATTTTAATATATTTTATTTATTGATTTTTTGCTACTATTTTGGACAAAAATTTGGGGAATGGCTTAAATAAAAAGAAATTAACATCAAAAGCATCAAAACATGTAATGTTCTTTAAATAATAGAATATTATAAAATTAACAATTGTCCAATTATTTCAACAGATAGGAAAGTAAAAAAAAGTATATTTCATGGAAATCATGGTATTTCATTGCAGTGATACATAGAATTCAACACCTTATGGTAAGCCATTGAATTAAATGAATAATTACATAAAAAAAATGGAGAATCTTTTGAATAATTTTAAGCAAGTGAAAAATTTTGGAAAGAGATTAAAAGAAAAAAAATAATGAAATGAAAAATTTTTCAATTATTTCAAAAAAATAAGCAATTTAAAATATATATATATATCATGGACATCTTGGGATGTAATTTTGGTGCTGGATAGTATTACATAACTCATGTTAAACCATGTTATCAGTTTTAAATGAAGTAATTTTTTTTATGTTTATTTTTAACCACTTCCCATGTTGAAATTCTGGATTGAAAAATTGCAAATGCAAAGTTTAACTGCCCATTTTTGAACGCTTGATCTTGAATATAAAGACTAATATTTGAAATTTAAATTTTCTGAAATTGTGATTTTTTGGTTATGAGGAGAATTTTTTGGGGAAAAAACTGAATTGAACTCTTTTTGGTGTAAATTTTGAGTTTCATCCTCAAGAGAAACATAGCTTGAGTGAATATTTATGATACTATCTTCCTCATTACCAGGCAGTGAGTTCAGCAGAAATTGATTTATCTTTAATGCTTAGTGTTGCGTTTTGGAACTCATCTTTTTTCCACTCAACACCCCTCTCTCAACACACTTTATTGCATATTCACTATCCTGTATGTTTGAGCTCCTTTCAAACAGTATTATCATTATTATCCATGCAAGAAATAATTCTAGATGTCTCTAACACCTTTATATTTCAAGATAAACTTTTTTGTCAAGGCCAAGCTATTACTTTATTCCTGGTGTTTTTAGAATACCAGCCACCATATCTTACACATTTCACAGGCTTCTTATGATAAAATGAAACTAAAACTAGAATTTGTGATTCTCATTTTAAACTTCCTACCTAATCCATTGTCATTATTTCCTTGTTCTTTGAATATTCAAAAGATTATTAGGCCTAAATTTTGGTTCTTGAGTTTCCTACAAATAATCCTTATCTTTCTGATCCCTTGATTACAATATAATCAGATTCCTCCCTTTCTTATCTGGGCCTTTTCACTAAAGCCCCTCTGAATCTGTCCTTTTCTAGACCCCCTGATTCATATTTTAAGCTCCTCTGTCATCTGCCTCTCCTCTCCATTCCCCTCTCAATCCATCAAGTGTATAATCCAAAACATATTTATTCTTTCAAACTCAAATAACACAATAAATTGGGTAACTGGCATCAAGATAGTGGTTTTCTATTTTTTTAATAAAATATTGATTAAAATTTATAAAGCATGATCTTAATTATTTTTATGAATAAGCATGTGTGGAAGCATTATTGTTCTATCTAAATCTTGTATAAAACTAAGGTCATCCCCAAAATCAAATAAAAATAAATTGATAATCAGTATCACCTGAAAAACAGATATTTTACTTGAGGGGGAGAAAAGATGACTCCATCATTCCAAATTCCCCAAAAGTTCATAAAGTATTTGAGGATTTTTACACTTTTGAAAACAGATAAAACTTTCCTAAAAGAACCACCAAGAACTCCTCATCATTTTCCTCAAAAAGTTACATTAGAATCAATTAGATCTTGAAGTATTCTTACAACCAAGTCCAGAGAATGCCTATCAGTAATAGGTGTCATCTCACCTGCCAGTATAATCAAAAAATAATTAAGATGGCTGAGAATAATTGCATTCATTGACTACAAGGTCAAATATATGCTTCTATCTATCATTAAGAATATCAGTTTTTTGAAAATCTGATTAATTAATGGCAGAATTTTCTTCCTTCTTCATGAATATATTTCCTGTTTATTATTGTTACCTCCACTGTTTTATCAAATTTTGGAAAATTAGAAAAATCTTTTCCAATTTTTTTAATGGGTTTGAAATATAATTGGTTTGAATGATGTGAATGTTTCATTTCTGAGGACCCTTTGATCTGTGATCCCAGAATGGATTAAATATTCCAAAATGAAATTGAAGCAAGAATTCATTAGGAAAAGAGGATTTTATGGCTCAAAAAAGGCCAATGGAATTCCAAACAACCTTCTCTTGTCAAAAAGGGAAAATTTCCTCATCAGCCTCTTGCATTTTTTTTTCTAATTTATTATTTTCCTTGAGTAAACACTTGGAAAAATATTCAAAAGTAGGTTTTATTTCTGGAAAATTACCCATCAAATTCCAAATAACTTTCTTAGTTCAAAAGTCTGGATAACCTCATAAGCTTCATGCATTTTTTTCAAGTGATCAGTTACCTCAATTAAACACTTGCACAAAGATTCATGTCTGAAATATGGATAAGAAAATACATTGACTTTCTTGAGCTTATGAAATGAATTAGCATCAACAAAATAATTCAACAAAAATTTGAGAAACCACCCTTCTGGATCTGCAGGATCAACAGTATAAATTCTACCAATTTTATAACCAATCTGAAGATTCTTCAATTTTTTTCTGAGTGGATGGAATGTGAATGATTATTTAAAGTCTGAATATTGCATTTTACTTTTAAAACTATCAATTTGTTTTCTTCTGAAATAGTGTTTAAGAATGATTTTTACTTGTGTAATCTTTGAAGAAATTCATCCAGGTCTTCATCTGTTTCAAAGGAAACATGTTGTTGTCCAGAAAGAAAATTTTCAAGTATTAGAAGAGAAGTTTGAATAGAAAACAATTTGCATGAGAAACTTCTTGAACATGCCTCAAGAGGAGCTACTGATCTTGAATCCCTCAAACTTTCTGTTTAATACAAATCTGCACCAAACTCAACATTGAAGAAAGAAAATTACTTATTAATGTATTTGTAGAGGTATTTGACAGCCAAGATAACTGCACATATCTCCTTATTTATGTGGTATTGGTACTTTGCAAAAAGGCAAAGGATTGTAAGGAAACCCACAGGAATTATCAATGAAAAAGGTGGTATGATTCCTCCCCAGTGAAATGGTAGGTCTATTATGACATGTTCTATATATTGGGTAACTTCTTTCACGCACCATTTTTTCAGGATTCTAGGATTTGGGGTATTTCTTCTTGCATCTTCCATTATCCATTAAAGGTGCTTCTATTTTCATAGTATCCCATGGGTCATGTATCATTTGTCTTTCAACTGACTGGAAAAGTTTTGGCTCTGTTTGAAGGAGTTTATTAGGTATCTCTGCAAAAACAATCATTTCAATTTCTTCAGATGTTCTTGGTTGGTAATCATGTTGAAGACTACTGGATAGTTTATGGGACAGTTTAGCCAATTAAATGATGAGATGGGTGATGGTTCACTGAGAATTTGTGGAACTTTAATTCTTTATCAAAGAATCATGCCTTCTGTGTTGAGCATGGCTGGAAACAGAATAGTCTTGTTTGTTGGGGATGTTGATCAATCTGAAGCCAACTTCTGAGTTGGGGATTGAGGAATAATTGGTGATCAAGATTAGGATGATTATATGTGGTTGGATTTCTCAACTGATGTTATGAGAATTGTGAAGAAGTTCATGAGGATGTGAGTGGTCTGATTCATTTTGAACCCCCATGAAAGGAAATGAAGTGTCTATTCTATTTAGATTTGACAAATGATTCATGGTTAGTTTTTTCCAAGGAACCAAGGATATAAAGACTGTAGCTTGTGGGGTGTCAAGGAGAAGAAATTCAATAGAAGGTGGTATTCATGTAGTAAAAATTACACCCAAGCTCTTTGGTGTTACACTGAATTTGATCTTCTTGTTTACATCCCCCTGTTACACTGTTTTCTGTAACATATCTTGCAGTTCATTGATGTTTCACTGAAGGTATTCTCTCTGGTTAAATCCACCCTGTTACACTGTTGTCTGTTACATAAATTGCAGCTCCTTGATCTTACACTGGAGGTTTTCCTGCTGGTTATATCCCCCTGTTACACTGAAGGTGATCTTCTTGGTTGCATCCCCCTGTTACAATGTTGTCTGTTACATATCTTGCAGCTCATTGATATTTCACTAATGTTATTCTCCCTGGTAAAATCCCCCCTTTTACACTGTTGTATGTTACATAAATTGCAGCTCCTTGGTGTTACACTAGAGGTTTTCTTCTGGTTACATCCCCCTGTTACAATTAATTTTTTGTAGGCAGGTAAATACCTGGTTGTGTGCAATACTTGTAAAAAAAGCAGACATAAACCTTATTTTGTTTAAGTAAATTCAGCCTAGCTATATGTATAATTAAATACATGCAGAAATATTTATATACACATGGAGTGAAAAAAAGTGGACAAATTAAAAAAATTATATTCAAAAAGCAGATGAATGTATATTCACATGGAGGAAAAAAAAGCAGACACTCAGAAAAAAAAGTTACATTTTTTAAAAAAAAGGATTGAGATATATTCACATGGAGTGAAAAAAGCAGACACCTGCAAAAAAACCTAAATTCAAGAAGAAGAAATCTCTATTTTCACATGGAGAAAAGAAAATTGGACACACTGAAAAAAATACATTCAGATTTATGGCGCGCATCCTTGAAAGCAGGAAATGTACAGGCTCCACACACCCAAGGCAAACAACACCAGTATTTATAAAGGGTGCAGGACCCAATATTTTTAGTATATAGTAGAGATTTATTTATTTATTTTATTTTTTTATTCTTTTTGTTTTATTTATATGTTTATTTATTTATTTATTTATTTATTTATTTATTTATTTATTTATTTATTTTGTTTATTAATTCTTTTTATTAATTCTTTTTACTTATTTATTTGTTTTATTTATTTATTTGTTTTATTTATTTATTTATTTATTTATTTATTTATTTATTTATTTATTTATTTATTTATTTATTTATTTATTTATTTATTTATTTATTTATTTATTTATTTATTTATTTATTTATTTATTTATTTATTTATTTATTTATTTATTTATTTTATTTATTTATTTATTTTATTTATTTTTAATTTACTTATGTATTTATTTTATTTATTTTTTTTTTCACAACTCATATGGGTTTTGAAGGGCGTTTCATGCACATTTGCAACCCCTGGGTTGAAAATTTAAAATTGCCCATATTAATAGCTTAGGGAGACCAATTGGATAAAAGGCACAAAAAACATAGATCCTGTTACTTCTTCTGATTCTCCATCTGGAGATCTTCCTGATGATCCTTTTGCCCCATTTGATTTCCCTGATTCCTCCATGAATACTCTCAAACAAAAACAATACTCTCCTGATTGTTTCAAGAGCTCCCCAATCCAAGGTAGATCAATGGCTTGTAGAGATACACATTCAAATCCAGGAGCCAAATCAATCCTTAAAAAATCAATTGAAGCTATTAATAAAAATTCTTCTAAGTCTAGTGGCAGTGGTTTGAGCTTCAAAGCACCTGGAATGAAACAACCTGATCACTTGATGGGAGAAAATCCCTATAAAATTAGATCTTATTCTCAATCCTGTAAAATTATCTTTTCTAATGACCCAAAGAACTTCCAAAACACATTTTGAAGTTTTCATGTATTCCCCATTCTTTTTAGGAGGTAGTTATTTGTGGTGTTTTAAAACCTACCTTTGGCTATGCAGGGATACAAGTCCAACATGCATCCTCAAAATCTAGGACCAATACAAGCAAAAAATACTCACCTTTATTGTCAACCCCAAAGAATTTTTAAATGTGGAGTATGACTTATGCAACCTATTCATGGTAGCAGGGCGTCAATTTTAATTTCCAATTTTGGAAAATTTCAATATTGCATCAAATGGAATGAAGCTTCTTTATTACTTCATTTCCAAAAAAATTTCAATAGCATTCCAAACCAAGTAGCTTGCTGTTTCAGGAAATAAGATAGGGAAATTTTAAATTTGAAACCCAGGGGTTGCAAACAGGATTTAAAAGCTATTCAAAACCCATATGAGTTGTGAACCCTCCATTCACAACTCAAAAGTTTTTCCAAATAAATAAATTAATTAAAAATAAATAAATTAAAAATAAATAAATTAAAAATAAATAAATTAAAAATAAATAAATTAAAAATAAATAAATTAAAAATAAATAAATTAAAAATAAATAAATTAAAAATAAATAAATTAAAAATGAATAAATTAAAAATAAATAAATTAAAAATAAATAAATTGAAAATAAATAAATTAAAAATAAATAAATTAAAAATAGAATAATAAATGAAATAATTAATAAGTAAACAAAGAATTAAGTAAATGGAAAATAAATAAATAAATAAATAAAAATAGGGTGTATCAAAGTTAACAAAACCACCATTAGAAACCTGCCATTTTTTTGACCAAACCCATAATTTTTAATGGCAGGTTTCTGAAAGACACATACCCCCTAACTGGTCTATTTCAAAATGGCGGTTTTCATGAAAATGGCGGGTTTCAAACATGAAACCCCCCATTATCATCCATCCACCCTCCATGGCATGCAAAACACCCATACACACATTCAACTCATCAAATCCATAGGCATGACACACATCTCATCTCAATTGCTTCACATCTCCATTTCTTCACATCTCCATCACTTCACATCTCCATTGCTTCACATCTCCATTGCTTCACATCTTGATCACATTACACACATCCCATCATCATCACATCACCATCTTTCTCAACATGTCCAATCATACTTCTGGGAAGCAAGTTGAAAATACAAAAAAGCTGATTGATTTTTTTTTTTGACTTGGATTCAGACTCCAATTTGGAATCAACTTGGGTAGCTTTGAATTCTGTTTTGGAAAAGCAATACATGGTTCCACAAAGACACATTCTCCACAACCCTATTCATGAAAGCCAAATGATTCACTTACTGCCTGACTTAAGCTTCCAGCAACTGTTCCAAACTTTATTTCCTTTGTTCGTGAAACTTTTGGAGATGATTGAAGACCACCACATTGTCCAGAAAAATTCTTGGAATCCCCAATGCCATCCAGCTATCCAACTGGCTTTTTCTCTTTGTAGATTTAGATCAAATCTAAATGGAGCAGAAATTCATCAATTAGAAAATCTATCCTTGGTAAGTTATGGATCCATTGACTTATACACCAAGAGAATAATGATTGCTATCCTATCCTTCCATTGCTTGGTCCTCTGTGTTGAAAGTATACTGATGCCTTCATCTTTTTGTTCCTTCATCTATCTGTTCTTCATTTATTCTTTCCATTTATTTCTTCTTTTTTTTCTTCTGTCTCCCCATGGCAATACAAATCTAACCCTCTTGGAATGTTCAATCTGGAATATTGAATCTGGCACATTGAATCTGGCACATTGAATCAACTCAACTGACCATCTAGTTTGATTACTTCATTTCTATTTCTTGTATTGCTTTCACTACTGGTCACCAGCTCAGATTTCCAGGATTTATTTTCTTTGTGTGCTCCATGAGTTGTGCCATCTGCATCCTGGTGTCTGAAGCTGGTGAGTTATTTCTTTTTGTTCTCCTTGTTGTTGCTTTCTGAGTCCTCCACCTATCTAATATCATCTTTCTGTTGCCTTCAATATTCTCCACTACTGCTTGTCTTGTTTGTGCTCATCTCCTTCTGTGAAGGTGTAGAGCCTTTTCTTCATAGGTGTGACGGCTCTCATTTTTTCTTTCATACTCACTCTGTTTGCTGAAACAATTCAAGCCTTTTCTTTATAGAATCTAAACAAAATATTTACAGTCCCAGTGGCCACTTTAAAAGGCTTGAAGTGGCATATTAGGAAGATAACTCCAAGTTGAAAATTCCCCTTCTCAAAAAAACCAATTTTGCAAATTGGTTCATGAGAATTAAAAGTTACTTCAGAGCAAGAGGGCTCTTGGAAATCATAGAAGAGTACAATCCCACTCAACCTACAACCCCAACTTTTAAGAAGAAATTATATGAAGCTTCCAAAATCATAATACAACATTTTTGTGAGATTCCATTTGATAAAATAACCAACAGCATCAATGAGGCCAATCCTCATGCAATCATTCTATAAATCAGTGAAGGCTATGCCTCTCCATCATCTAATAATTGAGACCAATTATGGCTCAACTTCATCCGCTACAAATACAAAGGCAATGTGACTCAGTAAATCACCAATTTTGAAAAGCTGATGAACAAGCTGTCCATTTTTAAGCTTGAAGTCCTTCACAACATCCGCAGCTATACCATCCTAGCCAAACTCCCCAACACCCTCTATCATAAAGTCAATACTCTACTCCTAAATGACAATCTACTCAAAATTCCCATTGGGTTTGTGAATAAACTCAGGGAGGTCACTCATTTAGAAGCATCCAGAATGGAAGAATATCCACAAACAATCAACAGAACCACCTCTACTGCCCTCTTAAAGACCTCTTCTTACAAGAGATCTAGACCTAAGCACCCTTGCTCAAAAGGAAAGAAAAATCCTCTTTTGGAACATACTGAAGAACACTGTTGGTTTCTCCATCCCAAACTCAGACCAGACCACCCTAAAACCAAGGTACAAACACATCTCCATTCAGTATCACAAGGGATCAAGATTCCAGAAAAGGCAGAAGACAATCAACCCTTGGCGCATCTCAATGCTGATCTTTATCTCAATTTCAGCTAAACACCCTGTTTTTTGTTACTTCCTGTGTTGGACTCTGGTTCCACTCACCACATAGTCAAAATACCTGATTTTCTCATTCAATTCAGACTGAACTCCATGAAAATTGAGACAGGAACCATAGGATCCTCCCTGACAGCAACTGCCATTCGCAAAACTAAACTAATCAATCACCTGGGTGAATCCTTACTTCTTGAGGATGTGCTGCTGGTTCCCTCACTCAATTGCTCCTTGATCTTTCTCTCCAGACTTGCAAATGAGTCCGCCACCATCAATAGATTTGTCCACTTGGGATAAAAAATATCATTAGATCTTTTTTCCTTAATAGGAACTGCGGTGAATTGACTTTTTGAGCTATGGGGTACAAACTTTGAACATCCTGCGAGGAGAAAAGTTCATCTGAAGGAAACTCAAGATAATTTCTGGCATTTGCGTCTAGGAAATCTCAGAAACACAGTACTCAAAATCTTGTTCCCTGATAGTCCCAGTCCCAGTCAATGAAATATATGTTGCAGCTGCAAAATGAAATTGACTCCCTATCTTGGGCACCTCAAACCAGCTACTTGCGCACTAGAAATCATACACTTGGATCTGGTCAGAAAATTCCCCATCCAATCCTATGGAGGCTTTCAATACTTCCTTACAATATTCAATCAGTTTTCTGGGTTCAAATTGGTATTATTTCTTAAGAAAAAGACCAAGCTGTTTATGCCATTCAGAACATCATAACCACCTCCAAGAGTCAACTGAACTCCAAAGTAGTCAGATTTATATTAAACAATGGCGGAAGGTTTGTGAACAAAGCTCTTGACTCCTATTTCAAGCAGGTCAGCATCTAGCACCACTTGGCTCCCCTGTATACACCAGAGAAAAACAGGTTCTCCACAAAAAAAAATCAATCTACTTTGGACAAAGCCAGATTCCTGCTGGTCCAGAGCAAACTTCCTGCTTCCTTTTGGGCTGAAGCATTCAAAACCGCCACTGATATTCTGAATCTCTTACCAATCGTCTAAAATAAGAAATTGATACCATATGAAACCTGGTATTGGAAACCTTTCAACTACAAATTTCTCAAGCCTTTTGGATGCGCTGTGTACTCCCCAATACCCAAGGACCAAAGAAACTTCAAGCTGAATGTGAGTGGTGAAAAGGTAATTCTTCTACGGCATGTCAATCAATTCTCATCCTACAAGTTTCTTGATTGTCAAACCAAGTCAGTACACATAAGTGCAAATGTAACCTTTCTTGAAAAAGGCTTTGACTAAAGACTAGATGATTCTTCTGAAGACCACCTCCTGCTGTTTGATTTACCTCACATGGTTGAAAAGAACATGTTAGAATTTAATGTTCAAATCTCAATCTTACAGTTTTCTGTTATCTCTTTCAGATGTTCTCTGACCTGATTTCAACTCATTGTCATTGGCTCACTGGTTGTTGTTGTTGCTTGCACACTGTTGGTGCGCCCTATTTGCGTTTTTCATTCTGCCTGTCCTGTCTTGTTCCTTCTAATTCTCACATGTCACCAATGTTCCTTGGTATCACGCAGGCACTCCTCAACCACTAAAATAAATCCAAACCAACAAGGCAATGTTGAGGACAACCAGATCATCCACAAATCACTCCAACTCAAATTCCAATTCCTCTCCAATTCCTCCAAAAACTCTTGAGCTAACCTTATCCACAACACGCAGGCAGCCAGTCTGATCACCGTAAGAAAGTATCCTTCAACTCATCAATCAACTGAAACTCATCAATCTCTTACCCAGATTGTTCAAGGCGCATAGCAGAAACTGTTGACAATTTCTATTTTAGCTTGTCTCCACCTACTCTGGCTGATCTCTCCCACCTCAATTCAATCACTGACACTTTGACCTCAGCCAGATTAGCCCTCTGTTCGTTTTCCTCATTTCATTCCTTTATCTTGTTTTCACTAAGTCTCATACTCATTGCCCTTCATTTTAAACCAAATTCAGTCTGGTCTTGGTGACCAATCCTATGTTCATCAGAACACTGCTCCATTTTCTCCTCACGCTGCTCCTCCACATCCCGTTTCCACTCCTCTTGCAACCTCCACTCCCAGAAGACTTGCCACCAATACTGCATCCAGCTCCTCCTGCAACTAAAGCACGTTATCTGCTCAATACATCTTGCATTATTCTTCAGGTAATTCTTCTGTTCCTGGTCCAGAAATTGTTGAGACTGTGAAAATGAAGATGTGTCTGGTGGGAGTTGAACCCACGACCTCAGATAGACTGAGACACATACTAGAGTGCTGCCTTTACCAACTAGGCTACAGACGCTTGTGGCTGCCAGGGTTGTTTGGTATTACTGGTCTAGGTTCAACTGCACAGCCTCCATACTGTGGTGATACATCATGTTAGCAGGTTTAACCTCAACACCCCCCCTTGCTATGTGATGTAGAAATAGGTATGGCAATACCCAGGTGAAAGTGTGATAAGTGTGGGGATTGAACCCGTGATAGGCTTACAGGGGATGATGGTCTTACAGGAAGAATTCACATCTTATTCAAGTCTCATAAGTAAGCAAGTATATGCTCAGGTAGGCTCTGGGCTCATAACCTGTTGAGACTGTGAAAATGAAGATGTGTCTGGTGGTAGTTGAACCCACAACCTCAGATAGACTGAGACACATACTAGAGTGCTGCCTTTACCAACTAGGCTACAGACGCTTTTGGCTGCCAGGGTTGTTTGGTATTACTGGTCTAGGTTCAACTGCACAGCCTCCATACTGTGGTGATACATCATGTTAGCAGGTTTAACCTCAACAGAAATGAACCTCAAGGATGCTCAGCACCAGGACCCAAAGACTCTGCTAGAAGCTCTCCAAAGCCCTCACAAATTTGAATGGATTGCCACAATGGAAAAGGAAATATTGAATTTGGAAACTTACAACGTCTGGGAAGAGTTTAATCCTTCTAGCTCAATCAATCAACAAAAGTTCATGTGGGTATTTCAAACCAAGAAAGACACGGACAAAAACATCATTGAATTCAAAGCTTGTCTCTGTGTACAGGGGATTCATCAAGAGTTTGGATTTGAATATACCAGCGTCTTTTCCCCAACAGGTGATAAATCTTCCTCTTGGCTCCTCTTTTCCCATGCTGTCAAGAAGGGGTACAAGTTTCACCAACTAGATTACAAATCAGCCTTCCTGAATGCTCCCCTCAAGGAACCCATCCACGTCCAAGTTCCCTGAAATGTTCCCTTGAATCCTGGAAAAACTCTAAAGCTGAAGAAAGCTCTCTATGTGATGAAGCAAGCGCCACAGATGTGGTATGCCAACCTAAGCAATTGGCTCATCCAAGAGGTTTATTTCCAAAGTAGGGCTGACAAGTGTGTCTTCTGGAAGGAAAAAACTTACCTGTATGTGCATGTTGATGAAATTGCAATTTTTAGTCCTCAACCTCAACTTTTCATCAAATCCATTAGCAAAAGCTTCAAGACAAAGTACCTTGGGCCTTCCAAGCCTCTACTTGGGATGAACGTACAACAATCATTGAACTCCGTGAATCTCAGTCAAGAAACCTATATCTCAACTCTAGTAGCTCAGTACAATCTGCCACAACACAAGCACTGTTCCACCCTGTTCAAACCATTTGAAAAACTCTTTCAATCCACCAAGTCCAAGCATGACCACTTCCTCTCAACCGGTCTCAACTATCAAAAACTTGTGGGTGAGCTCAACTACATAAGCTGCAATACCAGACCGGAAATCACTTTCACGGTAAACTATCTATCCCAGTTCCTCAACAAACTCTTTCAACAAACTTTGATGCAGCTACCTTGGCACTCAGCTATCTTCAGTTCACAAGCAGTATTGGTCTTCTCTTCTTGAACAGGCAAGTGAGGGGCCTGTCGCGTACGTCAACGCTGAATGCGCTACCTGTCCTTCCACACAGCGCTCAATCAGTGGCTTTGTGGTTCTCTGCAATGGAAATGTCATCATTTGGAAGTCACAGAAGCAATCTAAAGTCACAATGTCATCCACTGAGGCTGAGTACAAAAAAGTGGGTGAGGCCATCAAAAAAGTTCTGTGCACAAAATTTCTGGCGGAGGGAGTACTGGAAAAACCAATAGTAGGGCCCATAGCTGTTCACAAAGACAACAATGGTTGCATCAAACTAGCTTCCAAAACTTCCAACCACGCCAGTGTCAGAAAAAAACACATGGACTTGAAGTTCCATTTTCTGCGGGAAGAGTTGGAAAATGGCACAATCATATTTAAATGGATTGACTCTAAGAGCAATCCTGACAATTTCATAAACAAACCAGTTTGTGCCTGTCATTTTCCTCCCAGCTGAAGTTTATCAATGTAAGGAATCACTCAACCAAAGACTGAAGCCAGGGAGGGTGTTGAAAGTATACTGATGCCTTCATCTTTGTGTTCCTTCATCTATCTGTTCTTCATTTTTTCTATTCATTTAGTTCTTCTTTTGTTTCTCCTTTTTTCCCACAACAACACAAATCCAAACCTCTTGGCATTTTGAATCTGGAATATTAAATCTCCTTGACTGAAATTCCAGTGTGATTACTCCATTTCTATGTATTTCATTGCTTTCAGCACTGGTCACTAGCTCAGAATTCCAGGATGTCTTTTCTTTGTGTGCTCCATGAGTCGGACCATCTGCATCCTTGTGTCTGAAGCTGATGAGTTATTTATGTTTTTTCTCTGTGTTTTTGCTTTCTGAGTCCTCCACCTATCTAATATCATCTGTCTTCTGCCTTCCATATTCTCCATTACCACTTTTCCTGTTTGTGCTCATCTCCTGCTGTGAAGGTGTAGAGCCTTTTCTTCATAGGTGTGACTGCTCTCATGTTCTCTTGAATACTCACTCTTTTTACTGACGCAATTCAAGCCTTTTCTTTGTAGCATTTAAACAACACTTTGTTGGCCAACAAATGAAGACCCCAAGGAGATATGTCAAGTAATGGAGACGGAAGGCTTTCCTGGTTGCATTGGTTTTGTTGATGGAAGCACTATCCCCTTGAGTCAAAAACCCAAGCTAGATGGCAACCATTATTTTGATTGGAAAAAAAGGCAATTGATTTGTTTCCTTTCCAAAGCCTCTGATAATACACTGACCAAATTTTTTTATTGGTTTGTGTAGATACTCTGTGGCACAAAAACTTGTTTTTGATAACAACAAGAAGTCCATATCCCTAAAACCTGGCCTTCCAGGTTCTCTTCATGATTCATATGTTTTCAATTGGATGTGGATTGCCCAACAACCAGATAACTAATTTTACCAGGATCAATACCTGCTGGAAAATTCAGCTTATGCTAGCGGGAGAGATGTGGTTCCAGCATACCACAATGTTTTAACCAATGATCAAGCCAAAACTGATTTCAACTATCATCTTGCTCAATCGCAAGTTTGGATTGAGCTTGCCATAGGAATCCTGAAAAGAATATTGGCCAGCTGGAGATGAAAAACCAGCTCCAATCTTCCAAAGAAACGAATTTACTCATCAAATGGATTATCAGTTGTGTAATCCTTCACAACCTTCTTGCAAACATCAAAGATGAATGGGAAAAAATATTTGAAGAAGATATTCCTGATCCTCCTCAAGTCATCCCAGCCTCATCTTCTACCTGATCTTTGTCCATGGGAGAGGGGATGCTACCCCTCACACTTTCTCACTTTGATGAGTAGCATTGGGCTTTTAAGTAGGTAAAAAATAACAGCACCAGATTTTTTTGGTTTTGGCTCTTTACCCCAGAATCCTGGGCTGACTCCTGTTTTTTTTTTTTATTTTTCTTTTTTCTTTTTTTTTTTTTCTTTTTTTTTCTTTTTTTTTTTTTGGTGGACATGGACAAAAACCCAAACCACAACTTCCAAACCACCCACCTCACCCCACCAAAACACCAGTCCAATCCTGCCTCCTCCTCACAAAACCATCAACTCACCAAACCAAATCACCGGTCCACACCTCCCTCCTCCTCACCAAACTACCTTCAATTCCACCTACACCTACCTCCAAGTTCACCCAGTCATCCTCCTCCTTATTCTTTTTTTCTCAGTGCCCCAGGTAAGCCCCCCCTCCTCCTCCTTGATTCATTGAATCTGACCTCCCTCCTCCTCCTCCTCCTCCTCCTCCTTTTACAAGTTCCAGGGTGTTCATCCCTCCTTGCTCAGCCCCACCCGTAAGCACCCTTGCTCAGCCCCACTGGTAAGCACCCCCCCTCCTGCTCCTCCAACTCTCCATCTTCCCCCTCCTCCTGCTCCCCATCTTCCCCCACCACCACCTTGCCGGGAAATGAATCAATTGCTTGCCGGTTGACCAATTAATAGATTGGCACCCAAACAATCAATTGCTGGCCAGTCAATCAATCAGTTGACTTGCAGGAAATCAATCAATTGCTTTCTAGTCAATCAATTGGTAGACCAGCAAGCAATCAATTGTTTGCTTGCTGATCAATCAATCAGTTGACCCGCAAGAGAACAACCGTTTTCTCACCAATCATTGATTGATTGACCAGAAAGAAAGCAAATAGATTGACCAGCAAGCAAGCAAGCAAGAAATCAATTGGAAATCAAATGGTTGATTTCTTTCCAATAGACCAACCAGTAACTTCCCCCCCTTCAGCTCCTCCTCCTCCCAGTTCCTTAGAAGTTGACAGACATTTTTTTTTTGGTAGGAGATTACCAGTATTTTTCTTGTTATTTTCTATGTAGGTTGATCATCTAAGGGGTTTATACCAGACTGCTGATTTTTTTTTTTGGTAGGAGAATTGCCGGTGTAGTGTTTGTTATTTTCTATGTTTGTTGATCATCTAAGTGGTTTACACTGGACTAATGACTGTTTTTTTTTGCTTTTTTTATTCAATGAAATGCAATTGGACATTCCACTGATTTGACCACACTTTCTTGACAGCCCATTCTTCACCCACCAAACTCAAAATGTTACAACCAATGGATTTCCATCTTGATCCTCACCCCAATCAATGTACATGGTTGGGAGGGAAAAAGATGCATGGAGATAGTTTGAAAAACATACAGAGAAGTGGGAAGAAAAGGGCTTGCCAGAGAAGGAGGGCTAAAATGCGCAATTCTGAAATTGCATTGGAACTGAATGAGGAAAAAATCAATGAAAATATTGTTTTTTCTTCACGCAAAATATTTCCCTTGAACCTTTATGCATCCATTGTCAAGGAAAGGCAAAAGCCCAACCCTGAAGAGTTAGAAAAGGCCAAACAAAAGATCAAACCATTCCATTTCTTCTGCTCTGGAAAAGTATATGTTCAAGAGCAATTGAAGCATCAGGCTATGTTTGCAATCATCAAATTTATCCCTTTGAATGAAATCTCTGAGAAAGAGAAGAAGGACATCAACTCAGTAACAACATTCCTTCACCAATCCAAAAAATTTGTCAACACTGTTGGTCCCTCAAGATCTTGGGGTGGGAAAATTGGAGCAATTGGATGGCAAAAGTCAATGGAACCTTCTGAACCATTTGGAAAATATTTGAAGGAAGATGCTGTTGAATCCTCCCATAAAAAGTATAATTTTTTGAACCTTAGGTCTAAAATGTTCTCTCATATATTGTGCCAAATGTTTTGAAAATTAGCCAAACTTGCATTCAGTTCCAACCATGAAGCTATGATGGGCAACAACATCCCTTCCTTCTCCTCATTGGAATTTGGATCTGGCCTTACTGCTTTTGACTGCTCACCTCACATCACCTTCACCTCAGACTCCTTCTACAAATTGGCCCATATTGACCAAGGTGATTTCTCTGAATATTCCTTTTTACTTGTGGTCCCAACCAAAAAATCAAAGGGACAACTTATCCACAACAAGGATGAATATCAAGTATCAAATTGCCAATTATTTTTCCCAGAATTGGGGTTTAGGATTGATTTCAAACAAAAGGTTATTTTGAAAATGGTTTGGGCAGCAAACAAGTACAAACACTTTACTTTTCCTGCAGTGGATACTGCCACCCATACTAGGATGGCCATTTCCATGCAAATCAATAGAACAACTCAAAACAATAGCAAGGGCTTTGCCAGTGGCAAAATATATCTTAAGAAAAAAATAAAATAAAAAATGAAATAAAAAAGATTTGCTCATTGGTGGTCTTAAAAATACTCTCAAACATTGTTGAAATCAAAAATAATTTTTTTTGTTTTTATTTTTAAAATTTTTATCAAACTAGATATATTTACAAGCCAAGCAATTGATTAATTTTCTTTTTTTCATCCACAGTCCTACTGCTACCAACACGTTGGATTTCTACCAATAACCTATTATTTTTTTCTGTGGCTAGCATTTCCCTCTCCTTTTCAAGTTGTTCTTGCTCTTGATCCTTCTCCTTTTTTTCTTTTTGAAACTCCAGCTTGGCCTGTTTGATTTTCCACTCAGCATCCAAATTGTGTTGATGATGCAAAATCTCATCTTTCCACTTTTGACAATCCATAGCCAGTTGAAAATAGCACTTCTCCTTTTCCAATTGAAGTTTTTTGGATTCTATTTGTGATTTCACTGTTTTTTGGAAGGGAATAAAAAAGAGCTTGATTTTGAAAGCAAGTACAATCAATCAATGAACTTACTTGAATCTTGCTTCTCCATGATATTCTCAAAGCCAGAAAAATTTGAATTGTTTCTCCGCTTTTGATGGCTATTAGGGTTGAGGTTAATTGAATTGGAGGCCTTTTTTCCCTTTGCACAGGAGGCTTGTGTGGGAATGTTTTCACTATGGTTTGAAGGGGATGTTGGAGGCCCTATTGGCTTGAGTTTTTGTCCAATCACGATTTGATGGGGCTTTCATTTTAAAATATAAATCAGTCGGGATTCACCAGACAGAAGAGAAAAGAACTTGGGTTCTTACTTGAGCAGATTTTGATGGTGGTTCCAATACAGGAATAACTTGCTTCTCATTGGCCAAGTTGTTAATTTCTTCCACCCCAAGAATAGAGCAATCCAAAGAAGGGAGTGAGGGGTCCAAGGAAGGTTTTGAATTGTTGATCAATGCTGATTTAGACGTGATTGGAGCTCATTCTGTTGGAATATCCTCCGCCAAATCAGGTTGAGGCCACTGATAGGTTTCATCAGGATCACCATTGCTAGGTTGAGCATCCATAGCCAGGTCCTCAGCATTGACTGAATCTGATTTTTGGGCATCAAAAGCAGCAAAAGGGGTGATATTGGTCTTCTTTTAAAAGATTTCATCCTTTTGAACTCTAGAAGGGAAAATGCAGTCCAACCTATCAATGAAAAAGTTGATTCCCTTGGCTTTATTGGAGTTGGTGATACCAAAGCCAGTGGAGATTTTCATTGAGTGTGCTTTTTTGTAATTGGCTTGATATTTTTTGAATTGCACCTGCATCTTTTTGGATGAAAGATCCAGCCTAACTTTGTGTTTATTCTTGACTTCATTGGCCATCAGGAGATAACCATGAACCTTAGAGGATGTAGGTTGGCCAACTTGTGTTTCATTGTTGGATCCAAAGCAAGCACTGTAGTTGGACAGAATTTTGAGCCAGTTTACCAGGATGATGTGATGAGCTCTCTTGAGCTGACTTGAGCCTTTGAAAGGTGATGGGGGAGGATTGTTGGAGCTGAGTTCCTGGGGGATGGTTTTTTTGGTTGAGTGGACTTGTGGGGGAGTGTTGCTGAGGGGCCATTTAAAAAGAGTAAGTGGGATGAAGTGATGAAGCAATAAAGCAATTACAGTTAGGATGTGATGAAAGGGGGGATGAATTGATGAAGCAATGAAGCAATGAGAGGATGTATGTGATTAAAGCAATAAATTGATAAAAGTGATAAAGCAAAGTGAGAGTGATGAAGTGATGAAGTGATGAGAGTGATGAAGCAATGAGAGTGATCAAGCAATGAGAGTGATGAAGCAATGAGAGTGATGATGTGATGAAGGGATGAGAGTGATAATGTGATGAAGAACTGAGAGTGATGAAGTGATGAGGATAGCTATAAAGCAATGAGAATAATGAAGTGATGAGGATAGAAATAAATCAATTAGAGTTATGAAGTGATGAGGATAGCAATGAAGTGATGAAGAGAGGGATGGAGCAATGAGAGTGATGAAGTGATGAGGATAGTGATGAAGCAATGAGAGTGATAAATTGATGAGGATAGCAATGAAGCAATGAGAGTGATGAAGTGTTCTGATAAGGTTGGAGGATGAAACCAGGGTTGATCATGTGGAATGAAGCGTGGTTGAGCTTTTGAAGGCCTTTATATAGTTTATTTGAAAAAATCCATTTATTTTCAGGAAACTTTGACATTTCTGATCTGAAATAAGTGTGTTTTTTTCTTTTTAATTGTGGGTTTGAAACCTGCCATTAAAAATTTCATCTTCCAACCTTATTGGAGCACTTTATCACTCTCATTGCTTAATTTCTATCCTCATCACTTCATCACTCTCATTGCTTCATTGCTATCCTCATCACTTCATCACTCTCATTGCTTCATTGCTATCCACATCACTTCATTGCTATCCTCGTCACTTCATCATTCTCATTGCTTCATTGCTATCCTCATCACTTTATCACTCTCCTTGCTTCATCACTTCATCACTCTCACTTTGCTTTATCACTGTCATCACTTTATTGCTTTCATTACATCCATCCTCTCATTGCTTCATTGCTTCATCAATTCATCCCCCCTTTCATCACATCCCAACTTTCATTGCTTTATTGCTTCATCACTTCATCCCGCTTACTCTTTTTAAATGGCCCCTCAGCAACACTCCCCTGCAAGTCCACTCAACCAAAGAAAACATCCCCCAGGAACTCAACATCCAAAAATCCTCCCCCATCACCTTTCAAAGACTTGAATCATCTGAAGAGAGCTGATCAAATCATCCTGGTAAACTAGCTCAAAATTTTGTCCAACTAAAATGCTTGCTTTGGATATGAAAATGATACACAAGTTGGCCAACCTACATCCTCTAAGGTTAATGGTTATCTCCTGATGGCCAATGAATTCAAGAATAAACCAAAGGTAGGCTGTATGTTTCATCCAAACAGATGCAGGAGCAATTCAAGAAATATAAAACAAAGTACAAAAAAGCCCACTCAATGTCAATCTCCACCAGCTTTGGTATCACCAACTTCAATAAATCCAAGGGAATCATTTTTGTGGTTGATAATTTGGACTGCATTTGTCCTTTTTATGTTCAAATGGATTCAATCTTTGGAAAGACGGCCAATATCACCCCTTTAGCCGTTTTTGATGCCCAACAATAAGATTCAGTTGATCCTTAGGACCTTTCTGTGGATTTTTGGCCTAGCAATGATGATCCGAATGAAACCTGTGGGTGGCCCCAATCTGATTTGGAGGAGGATATTCCAATATAATCAGTTCCAATCACGTCTAAAACAGCACTGATCAACAATTCAAACCCTTCCTTGGACCCCTCACTTCCTTCTTTGGATTGCTCTCTTCCTGGGTTAGAAGAAATTAACAACTTGGCCAACAAGGAGCAAATTATTCCTGTATCAGCACCATTTGAATCATCTGCTCAAGTAAGGAACCAACATCTTTTCTCTTCTGTCTGGTTAATCCTGACTGATTTAGATTGTAAAAAAACAGGCTCATCCGTTCCTGAATGGCCAGATACTCAAGCCAATGGGGCCTCCCACATCCCCTTGAAATGAGATCAATTATTTCCGCACAAACCTTTTCTTCCAATAAAAAGAAAAAGGCCTCCAATTCCATCAACCTCAACCCTAATAGCCATCAAAAACAGAGAAACAATTCAAATTTTTCTGGCTTTGAGGATATCATGGAGAAGCAGGATTCAAGGAAGTTCATTGATTTATTTTACTTGCTTTCAAAATCAAGCTCATTCCTATTCCCCTCCAAAAAACAGGGAAATCACAAATAAAATCCAAAAAACTTCAATTTGAAAATGAGAAGTGGGATTGTCAAAAGTGGAAAAATGAGAGTTTGGTTCATCAAAACAATTTGGATGCTGAGTGGCAAATCAAACAGGCCAAGATGGAGTTTCAAAAAGAGGAAAATGAGAAGGATAGAGAGAAAGACCAACTCAAAAAGGAGAGGTAAATGCTAGCCACAGAAAAAAAATATAGGTTATTGATAGCCATGGCATGTATTGGTAGCAGTAGGACTGTGGATAAATTAAAGTAAATTACTCAATTGCTTGGTTTGTAAATATATTTCTTTTGATAAAAATTTTAAGAATAAAAACAAAAAAATTATTTTTGATTGCAACAACGTTTGAGAGTATTTTTGACACCAACAATGAACAAACCTTTTTTATTTTTATTTTTATTTCTTTTCCTAAGATGTATGTTGCCACTGGGCAAGTCCTTGCTAGTGTTTTGAGCTTTTCTATTGATTTTCATGGACATGGTCATCCTAGTATGGGTGGCAGTATCCACTGCAGGAAAAGTATAGTTTTTGTACTTGTTTTCTGCCCAAACAATTTTCACAATACCCTTTTGTTTGAATTCAATCCCAAAACCCAAGTCTGGGAAGACAAATCGGCCATTGGATAATTTATGTTTATCCTTTTTATCATTAAGTTTTCCGTTTTATTTTTTGGTTGAGACCACAAGTAAAAAGGAATACTCAGAGAGAACACATTGGTCAATATGGGGCAAGTTGTAGAAGGATTCTGAGTTGAATTTGATGTGAGGCAAGCATTCAAAAGCAGTAAGGCCAGTTCCCAATTCCAATGAGGAGAAGGAAGGGATGTTGTTGTCCATCATAGCTTCATGGTTGGAATTGAATTCAAGTTTGGCTAATTTTCAAAAAATTTAGCTCAATATATGAGAGACCTTGTCCAACCTAAGGTTCAAAAAATAATACTCTTTAGGGGAGGATTCAAAAGCATCTTTCTTCAAATATTTTCCAAATAGTTCAGAAGCGTTCATTGAATTTTGCCATCCAATTGCCCACATTTTCCCACCCCAAGATCTTCAGGGACCAACAGTGTTGACAAATTTTTTGGATTGGTGAAGGAATGTTGTTACTGAGTTGATTTCCTTCTTATCTTTCTCAGAGAGTTCATTCCAAGGGATAAATTGGATGATTGCAACCATACCCTCATGATCCAATTGATCTCAAACATATACTTTTCCAGAGCTGAAGAAATGGAATGGTTTGATCTTCTGTTTGGCCTGTTTGAACTCTTTAGGGTTGGGCTTTTTACTTTTCTTGACAATGGATGGATAAATTTTCAAGGGATTTATTTTGCGTGGAGACCAAACAACCTTTTCATTGATTGTTTCCTCATTCACTTCCAATGCAATTTCCCAATCCCGCATTTGAGCCCTCCTTCTCTGGCAAGCCCTTTTTTTCCCACTCCTCTGTATTTTTTTCAAACTATCTCCTTCCATCTTTTTCCCACCCAACTGTGTACTTTGATTGGGGTGAGGATCAAGATGGAAATCCATTGGTTGTAACATTTTGAGTTTGGTGTGTGAAGAATGGGCCTTCAAGAAAGGGTGTTCAAAGCTGTTGAATGTCCCACTGCATTTCTTGAATCAAAAAACAAAAACAATACCACCAATTCTCCTACCAAAAAAAAAAATTAAAAATTAAAAACAATCATCAGTCAAGTATAAACCACTTAGAAAATCAACCAAACTATAAAATAACAAGAATGTTACAGGTAATTTCCTACCATAAAAAAATAAAAACAAATAAAGAATGTCAGTCAACTTCTCAAGAACTGGGAGGAGGAGGAGGAGTTGAAGGGGGCGCACTTCACTGGTTGTTCAATTGATTGATTGATTGACTGGCAAGATTGATTGTTGCTGGTCAACCAATCAATCAATTGGCAAGCAATCAATTACTTTTCAGTCAATCAATCAATTGCTTGCTGGTCAATTGATTCATTGAACAGAAATCAATTGATCAGGGGCAGGTAGAGGAGGAGGGGGGGCTCACCTTGATTGATTTAATAATGTATCCAGGGGGACCTAAAGGTTGAATGATCAAATAATCAGAAAACGGTGAGGGGCAGGAAGAGGAAGAGGGGGAGGGGGCTTACAAGGGTTATGATGAGGGGAGGCAGTGAATGAGGTGAGGTGAGGTGGTGGTGGTTGGTGAGGTGGTGGTGATGGGGAGGTGGTGGTGATGGGTGAGGTGGTGATTGTAGGCGAGGGGCAAGAAGTGTACCGGTGAAGGTGGACCAGTGGTTTGGTGGGTTGACCTGTATTTGAAGTTTTGGTTTTTGTCTAAGTCCACCAAAAAAAAAATAATAATAATAATAAAAAAAAAAAAAAGAAAAAAGGAGTCAGCCTAGGATTCTTGATCAAACAACCAAAACCAAAAAAATTGGTGATTTTATTTTTTACCTATTTAAAAACCCAATTCTACTCAGCAAAGTGAGAAAGTGTGAGGGGTAGAATCCACTCTCTCATGGCCAAATATGAGTTAGAAGATGAGGCTGGGACAACTTTAGAAGGATCAGGAATATCTTCTTTGAATATCTTTTCCTATTCATCTTTGATCTTTGCAAGAAGGTTGTGCAGGATTACACAACTGTTAATCCAGTTGATGAGGAACTTCATGTCTTTGGAAGATTGGATCTGGTTTTGCATCTGCCATAAGCTTGCCCATCTTCCTTTCAGGATTCCTATGGCATTCTCAATCCAAACTTGTGATTGGGAAAGATGATAGTTGAAATTGGTTTTGGCTTCGTCATTGGTTGAAAAATTGTGGTAGGCCGGAACCACATATTTCCTTCTAGCATGAGCGGAATTGGCCAGAAGGTATTGATCTTGGTAAAACTAGCCATCTGGTTGTTGGGCAATCTGCATCCAATTTAAAACATATGAATCATGAAAAGAACCTGGAAGGCCAGCATGGAGGGATATGAACTTCTTGTTGTTATCACAAACAAGTTTTAGTGCCACAGATTATGTATAAAAACCAATAAAAAAAATTTGGTCAGTATATTATCAAAGGCTTTGGAAAGGAAATGAATCAATTGCCTTTTTTCCAATTGAAATTATGGTTGCCATCTAGCTTGGGTTTTTGACTCAAGGGGATAGTTGTTCCATCAAAAAAACCAATGAAACCAGGAAAACCTTCAGTATCCATGACTTGAGATATCTCCTTGCATTCTTCTTTGTTTGGCAACAAAGGATAGAGCAACAGAAAGATAGGATAGCATTCATGACTCTTTTGGGGTATAAGTCAATGGATCCATAACTGAAAAAGAATAGATTTTCTGACCAATGAATTTCTGCTCCATTTCCATTTGATCCCAATCTACAAAAAGCAACAACCAGTTGGATAGCTTTATTCTGTTTAGGATTTGGAGAATTGTTCTGGAAGATGTGGTGGTCTTCAATAACCTCCAAAATTTTCATGAAAGAAGGTAATAAATTTTGGAAAAGTTGCTGGAAGCTTAAGTTGGGAAGTAGGTGAAGCTTTTGCCTTTTGCACATAGGTTTGCGGAGAGTGTGTCTTTGTGGAACCATGTATTGCTTTTCAAATGGAGAATTCAAAGCTAACCAAGTTGATTCCTACTGGGAGTCTGAATTCAAGTCAAATAACAAAAAAAGTTCAGTCAGCTTTTTTGCATTTTCAACTTGCTTCTGGGAAGTTTGATTGGACATGTTGAGAAAGATAGTGATGTGATCATGATTGGATGTGTGTGAAGCAATGGAGATGTGAAGCAATGAAGGTGTGAAGCAATGGAGATTTGAAGCAATGGAGATGTGAAACAATGAAGATGTGAAGCCATGGAGATGTGAAGTGATGGAGATGTGAAGCAATGGAGATTTGAAGTGATGGAGATGTGAAGCAATCAAGATGTGAAGCAATGGAGATGTGAAGCAATGGAGATGAGATCTGTGTGATGCGTATGGATTTGATGAGTTGGAGGTGTGGATGGTTGTTTTGCATGCCATGGATGGTGGATGGATGAAATGGTGGTTTTGATGTTTGAAAACTGCCATTTTCACCAAACCTGATTTTTTGAAATACACCAGTTCAGGGGTATGTGTAGTTGAGAAACGCACCATTAAAAATGGAAGGTTTAGTCAAAAGAAATGGAGGGTTTCTAATGGGGGTTTTGCTAAATTTGATACGCCCTGATAATAAGAAAAATAAAAATAAAAATAAAAATAAAAATAAAAATAAATATAAATATAAATATAAATATAAATATAAATATAAATATAAATATAAATATAAATATAAATATAAATATAAATATAAATATAAATATAAATATAAATATAAATATAAATATAAATATAAATATAAATATAAATATAAATATAAATATAAATATAAATATAAATATAAATATAAATATAAATATAAATATAAATATAAATATAAATATAAATATAAATATAAATATAAATATAAATATAAATATAAATATAAATATAAATATAAATATAAAAATAAAAATAAAAAAAAAAAAAATAAAAATAAAAATAAAAATAAAAATAAAAATAAAAATAAAAATAAAAATAAAAATAAAAATAAAAATAAAAATAAAAATAAAAATAAAAATAAAAATAAAAATAAAAATAAAAATAAAAATAAAAATAAAAATAAAAATAAAAATAAAAATAAAAATAAAAATAAAAATAAAAATAAAAATAAAAATAAAAATAAAAATAAAAATAAAAATAAAAATAAAAATAAAAATAAAAATAAAAATAAAAATAAAAATAAAAATAAAAATAAAAATAAAAATGAAAATGAAAATAAAAATAAAAATAAAAATAAAAATAAAAATAAAAATAAAAATAAAAATAAAAATAAAAATAAAAATAAAAATAAAAATAAAAATAAAAATAAAAATAAAAATAAAAATAAAAATAAAAATAAAAATAAAAATAAAAATAAAAATAAAAATAAAAATAAAAATAAAAATAAAAATAAAAATAAAAATAAAAATAAAAATAAAAATAAAAATAAAAATAAAAATAAAAATAAAAATAAAAATAAAAATAAAAATAAAAATAAAAATAAAAATAAAAATAAAAATAAAAATAAAAATAAAAATAAAAATAAAAATAAAAATAAAAATAAAAATAAAAATAAAAATAAAAATGAAAATGAAAATAAAAATAAAAATAAAAATAAAAATAAAAATAAAAATAAAAATAAAAATAAAAATAAAAATAAAAATAAAAATAAAAATAAAAATAAAAATAAAAATAAAAATAAAAATAAAAATAAAAATAAAAATAAAAATAAAAATAAAAATAAAAATAAAAATAAAAATAAAAATAAAAATAAAAATAAAAATAAAAATAAAAATAAAAATAAAAATAAAAATAAAAATAAAAATAAAAATAAAAATAAAAATAAAAATAAAAATAAAAATAAAAATAAAAATAAAAATAAAAATAAAAATAAAAATAAAAATAAAAATAAAAATAAAAATAAAAATAAAAATAAAAATAAAAATAAAAATAAAAATAAAAATAAAAATAAAAATAAAAATAAAAATAAAAATAAAAATAAAAATAAAAATAAAAATAAAAATAAAAATAAAAATAAAAATAAAAATAAAAATAAAAATAAAATAAAAATAAAAATAAGAATAAAAATAAAAATAAAAATAAAAATAAAAATAAAAATAAAAATAAAAATAAAAATAAAAAATAAAAATAAAAATAAAAATTTGCAAAGGGCACACCACAACTCAAAAAGGGTTGCATGGCATGGTTCAAGACCTATCTGGGTTGTGAACAGAAGTTCACACCTCAGATGGTTTGAGAAGAGCTGTTAACATATCAGATGGGTTGAAAACCATTCCACGCAACCCATGTTGAGTCATGAATGGGTCTTTTAGGGTTACAAATTCGACACCGCCCATAAATAAATAAATAAATAAAAAATAATTAATTAAATCAAAAATAAAAATAGAAATAGAAATAAACTATGAATGAATAAAGGGTGATGTAAAATTCAAGGCTCCAGGCGTGTGGGAGCCGTGTACACGTCCCCACATGGCCTGTGGGAGTCGTGTAGGGCCCATACACTACTCCATATGATTTATAATTTATAATTTATCATTTATTATTTATTATTTATTATTTTTTTTTATCATTTATTATTTATTATTTATTATTTATTATTTATTATTTATTTTTTATTATATATAATTTATTATTTATTATTATTTATTATTTATTATTTATTGTATATAATTTATAATTTATAATTCATAATTTATGATTTATGATTTATAATTTATCATTTATGATTCATTATTTATGATTTAGTGGAGGCTTCCCCACTTGATTTTAGTTTTTTAGCTTTCCACACAACTCAAATGGGACGTGTAGCATGCCACACAGCCCATTTGATTAGTGTAGCATGCCACACGGCCCATGGAGCCATGTACCCAACTCAAAAATCCATGCACAGAGTTGTGTACACGCCTCAATGAGCCGTGAATTTAAAATTACCCATTAATAAAATAAATAAAAATTAAAATAAATATATAAATCTTCAAATGTTGCACCACAACCTGAAAAGGGTTTTGTGGTGTCGTTTGAAACCCATATGGGCTGTTAATGGCCCTTCACACCTCAGATGGGTTGCAAATAGCCACTCATGACTCAGATGGGTTGCAAACAGCGGTTATGGGTTGTGTAGGGCTTCAAATTTAACACTTCCCAAAAATATAACACAAATTCAGCAGCTGATAAAATGGGTGATCAAGCTTGATAATTTTATTTACATCAAAAACCACTTAAAAAATAATAATACCCCTTGGCTTAAAATTCTAAAACCAAAAATTCATAAAAGCAAAATTTGAAGAACTCAAATCAGAAAAAACAAACTTAAAATTCAAAATCCAGCTCAAAAAATGGCAAAGCCCCTAAAAATTCAAGCTCCCTGGAAAATGAGACTAATTTTCTCAAGAATGAAGACAAGCCAGGAGTGAGAAGGAAGGGTTGTTTATGAATTTGGAGGTAGGAATTTTCAGATGAATTGATTTGAACTTAAGAATACAAAAACTTTGACGGCAGAGAAAAGAAGAATTCAATAAAGAAAAAGAGAAAACTGAGACAGAAAGAGAAGAAAAAATAATACCAACATCAAATCAAGGATTTTTTCACAGAAAATTCAAAGTACTAAAAGACACAAGAGGAGATATGATAGAAATTGAGACAGAGAAAGAAGAGACACAAGGAAAATGTGACTGAATGGAAGAATTTAGAAATTTGATAGCTGAAAGAGTTTTTTCAATCAGTGGGAGGAAGTCTCACCAGTTCAATTTTGTGGGTTGATTGAGAGGATTTTGAAATAGTTGAGGAAATGAAGAGAACAAAATTAATCAAGAGAAGAAAGGAAAGGAAAGAAAGGAAAGTACAATAGGCTTGAGGTTAATGGATTGTTTTTTTGAGAAGATTCATACAAGTAGATTGTTTTTTTGAGTAGGTTGGTGGTTTATTTAGTTTTATATGTGGTTTTGAGTTGAAATCATAAAGATAGATATTTGAAATCATGGTGGTTGTGCAACCATGGAAATTGAAAGAGCAGTGACATGTTAGGAACTAAGATATGTAGAGGGTGTGGTATTTATCCCATGCTCCTTGTGAATGTTTAAAATTGAGATTAGGATTTTTTATAATCAAGGGATGTTGACCATATTTGAAAGAGAAGCCTTTTGAAGAGCTTTAGTGGGCCAATCAGCAATCATCTCTTGAGTTTTAATTAGATTTATGGTAAGATTTTTTAATTTTATTCCTTCTCTAACAGCTTTGTTTTTGATTTAAATATGTCTTTTTTTTGAGTTTCAACCCAGTTTCTTTAGTTTCTCGTCTAGCAATTTGTTATCTATGAGGGGGAGACTGGCCTAAATTTCATTTTCCAAAATTTTGGATACCGGGCCTCTAATCCCGATAGCCTTAAGGAAAGATTCAACTGTAGAATTCATTTTCCCTCAGTTTATGAGTGAGTCAAATTAAGCTGTTTATAGCTACTCCAAAATACCAGGGATCCGCAAAGATGAATTGAATGATTGGATTGAGAATGTAAAGTTTCTAGGTCATCATTCCAAGTAGAATTTCTATAACAGTTTATTTGAGTATATTTTGAATGAATTTGTAGAACAAGGGTTAAGTTTCTTGTAGCCTTCAGGTACTTCTAACATTTTTTTACTTCTCTCCAGTGGTGAATTACCAGGTTTTCAGCAAATTTGCCTAAATCTGATACAGAAAAACTGATATCTGGACAAGTAAGAAAAGCTATGTAGTTCATTGGGAAACCAGCTGATTGGTATTTTAAATTGATAAGTTTTAATTCTTTTAGTTCTTTTTTGGTATATGGTTTTAAATTTATATTTTCAGTAAGTGGAATTGTGGAATTTTTGCATCCTGTCATTTTTATTTACTCAAGACTTTGATCTATTGTTTTAGGTTGAGAAATATTTTTTTTGTCTTGAAAAGAATATTTCATCCATAGAATAGTTTTTGGTTTGTGGCAAAGTTAATTTGGGAATTTTTCTAGAAACTTCTTTTGGGAAATTGTGTCCTTTACAAAAAAATATACAATTTTCTGCAGAAAAGAATGGAAAATATTTGCACGTGGGTTGAGCTAAAGGCAAGGGTTGGAAATGGATTCATGAAAGCCTTGGATAGATATCCATTCCATTAATGTTTGGAACCAGTTATGTGAAAATTGCTTGATTCTTTAAATAGATTTATTTAAAATCAAGTATTTTGGATTCCACTTTTATCCCTTGGGATTTTTTTATGAAAATTTCTTTTTTCAGATGAGCATGAAGAAAGGCAATTTTGAAATCAAATGGAGTGATAGTTTGTGAATCATAAAGGCTGTAGACAAGCAAAATACCAATAGAATCCACCTTTTCTGTTGGTGAGAAAGTATCTTGAAAATCAATTATTTAGATTTGATCAAAATATTGCACATAGATTCTTCTTTTATAGATTGGAAGATCACTATGGAAGTTGTATTGAATTCTACACACCCAATTTGTGCTGAGAGGGTTAAGTGATTTGGGTCCCTAATAGTTTTCACACAAATTTTGGTGATCAATTCAGTACACCTCATGAAAATGAGGCAAATCTTTCAAACCCTTTTATAATTTTTGTCCTATAATCAAAAAAAAAAAGAAAAAAAATATTTGGAAATTTTGTTTCTGTATGGAAAGCTTTAAATTTTCACTTTTCCAAGTTTCCCCCTGTCCTAACAGTCTACGAAGGACCCCTGGGGGTTTCAAGTCCCCAGGCCTTTTGTTCAACTCCTCCTCCTTACGCTTGGCATCCATTTTTTTTATTGTGAGCTAAACACATGCATTCTGGAATTCATCATCATTCAATCATTATCAGCACTCCATCAAAGATACTGCCAATCAAGAAATCAATCACTCAAGCTTAACTTAGATTTCTCAGACTTATCCAATGCAACTAAGTTATTGATCTTCAGCTTGGACCTAGATTGTGATACAGCAATCCCAACCTGCTCAATCTGCTTTTGACTCTTTGCTCATCTAGTGGTTGGGCAGGCTGTTCCCCTCAACCTCATCATTGCTTGCTCACTCCACCCTTGGAGAGTAACAACCAATTTCTGGTCTAGCCTTGCCAATTGCTTGCCTCTGACTTTGCATTGCCTATCCTTTGCAAGGCAACAGACAAGCTCATCCTCCCAAGCAGCCGCTGATCTTTTTCAATTGCTTTCTCCTCATCCAGAAACTTTTCTCCCTCATCTTTCTCATCTTTCTCATCTGATCATCCTTCTCCACCTCATCCATCCACTGATCATTCAAAAAATCATCCTTTGCTCAGTCCAACCCCCTTCCACCTTTGGATGGGGGTGGGTGTTGTAATTGTTGCATGCAAGCGTCCGTGGTCAGAGGTTTCACACTTCAAGATTATGGGATAATTTCTTCTCCAATTTGAAATATCCTTTTCCTCAGTACCATCTACCTCAGTCCATAAGCATGACGCAAATAAAGCACAAAATCAATGGTTCCTTCCACTTACCACCTCTGGCTTGCGTAATGACCTTCCAATCTTGGCAACTGACTCATTATATACTTGCAAATCTCACAGTGAACTCTATACCAGTCAACCATCCATTTGAGCTTTTATCTTCTACCCTAGGTATCATCAGTACTTGAACTTTGATTCTTGGTCACCCACCCACACTAGTTCTCACCCATGCCTAGATAGCTACATCAACTGTATAGTTTGCAAATAGACTACTACCTTACCCTGCATAAACTACAACTTTGCATTTTCATTTTATTTTAATTTCATTCCTTCCTGTCTCATCCATTATGCCCTTGTGCACTCAGATTCTATTGTCTTGCACCTATGCTAAAACCTCAGAAATGACTGTACTTTCATTTCATTTCCCATTCTGTTCATGTCATTCATTGCCTCATTTCCTCTTAAATGTAGCTGGCCATCCATCAGGTTGTATCTCGTCACATTTGGATTACTTTATAAAGGCTGTGTTGCCTGCCCCAACATTTTCTCCTCAGTTAGTTAATTTCATATGTTCTTGCATTTTCTAAATCCAGTCATCAAATTGGGCTTGGCTTTAGTTCCTTTCCATTGGAACACCTCCCTGTCCTTTCTGTTTGTTGAGTCATCCAATAATAAGTTTGCATTTTGCAGTTATCCTTGCTACCTTGCACTTGCCACTTGCATTCAGCCTCTCCCTTTGCGCTCACAATCATCTAAGATTGCCCTATAGTATGTGGGGTGGTTGTGTGAAAGTATATTAACTAACTGAACTCCTCTATTTTAGTTTGCCAACCTATAATAGATTTTTTCTTTATGATGTCACGTATTTTCTCAACCAGGAACACTTCCCTCAAGCCTTACAATGATGATATCCATTGGTTAGGGAGATCCAGCCCTTCACAGGCCTAACAACCTTTAGACCACGTTCCTTCTTCCAAATCTCCTTTTTTTGAACCTTTTGATAATCCCCTTGCTTCACAACAGGAAGCTCCAGTGGATCCTCTCAATTCAGATTCCAAACATTCCACCAATGAAAATTCAACTTGTGGAAAATCAAGGGCTTCCACTTGCTCTCCCAAGACCAAAGCTTCAACCTTGCTCTCAACCTTGATCCAGGCTCTCAATTAAAATGCCTTGCAATCTGGCCTGAGTGGTCCTAGTTTCTGTACTCTGGGCATGAAGCAACCTTATCAATTGACAGGAGAGCACTCCCATAATCTTAGATCCTACCTACAGTCTTGCAAAATCATCTTCTCAAACAATCCCAACAATTTTGCTTCTCATAGACATAAAGTTATGTATGCCTCCTCATTCTTAGGGGGCAGAGCCTCGCAGCGGTTCAAACTTTACCTCAAACTATTATCAAATACAAGTACCACATTTATTCTCAACAATTGAGACATGTTTGAGCAAAAAATTTTCACCCTGTTTGGCAACCCCAACAAAGTGCAAAATGCCAAATAAAAACTTAATTATCTAGTCAGGAAAGAGAATATTAGAGTTTCAGTTTATATCTCCCATTTCCAAAATTTGCAGTCTTGCATCCAATGGATCAAGGTAGCCTTTTTATTTTATTTTTGAAAAGTTTTACCAGAACACCCAATCAAACAACTTGCAGTTGGGGGACATAAGACAACCTCACTTCAGCATTTCATCAAACGGGTGATTGAGCTTGATAATGGCTATCAAAAAAAGAACCGCTCTTGGCAAAACCAACATTGATCTTCAAACTTGTATCCAAAGTCAGACAACTCTACAAAGCAACATTCAAAGAATCCAAAACACTCCAAACCAAATCCAACCTCAAACTCCAGCACAAAAGGGAGAACCATTTCCAAAACTCTGAAATTCCTGGATAAGAAAACAGGGATTCCCAGGAATGAGGAATGGCTAAGGAGGAAAAAGTAAGGGTTATGTATATATTTTGGAGGGAAAAATGATGTCAATAGTTGTGCAAAGTGACTAGGGCGTTAAGCGGCTAAGCAGTCAAAAAATTAGCTTGTAGTTTTTCTAATAATTGCAAGGGAAACTACACATTATATAAACTACAGCAAGTCAATCTTTGAACTTGCAAGTTTCTTGGTTCTGCAAGTTCAAGATTTGTCCTATTCCATTCCAAAAAACCTCCTTATTGGGTCTTACTTGATTCTGGTGCTAATTATTCTTTTATAAGTTCATCTTTTGCCAATTCCAAAATCTTATCCGTTCCAAGATAGATGATTTTCCCATCTATTTAGTAAGTAGTGCGACTGAGCAATCTCATTGGGTTTCCCAAAAGGCAAAATGGACCTTTGAATTTTCCAATTTCCCCAGATTTTAATGGGATTTATTTTTCTTGGATATCCCCAGAACGGAAAACACCATTCTAGTCCATGACTTCCTAGTTTACTGCAATCTGGATGTGAATTGGCAAGAAGTAGTAATTAACCTTTGAACCTTGCAACCCCAGGACGCTAACCTTTCTGTCAAAAAAAGAATTAAACATCCTACCTGACAGTGTCATTGAGTTGGATGACAACTTTCTTCCAGGAGATTTGCAATATCCTGACTTCCATTCCCAGGTTACCTCTTCAGATTTAGGAGTTATTGCTTATTTATGCAACTTTCCTCTTCCTTGTTTCTTTGAAGAGAAAAAGGCCCCTAACAAACAGTTTATTTTGAGCTCCTGAATTCTCTTGCATTGTTCAAGAACCTCAAATACGGTGCTCAAAGATGACAAGACTGAAGATTTAGAAACCATTTCAGAGTCTTTACATTTGGTTTACAATTACTTTTCTGACTTCTTCTAAGATGCAAAAGCAGATAAACTTCCTCCTTCCCATTCTTATGATCACAGGATCACACTTACTGGCCCACCTCCAGCACCCAGACCAGTCTACTCTCTCTCAATGCAAGAATCAAATGAAATTCAAGAATATATTGCGGAATATGTATTGAAAGGATTTATTTTACCAAGCAATTAAAATACTGGCTTGCCCATCCAATTTGTTCCAAAGAAAGAAGGAACCCTTTTCCTTTGTTTCAACTACTGGAAACTGAACCAGGTAACCCGTAAGAATGCCTCCCCAGTACCAACTGTGTCACACCTCCTCACTCTCTTCCATGGAGCTTCTTCTTTCTCAAAGTGAGACCTTTGAGGCGCCTATAACCTAATTTACATTGCAAAAGGTCATGATTATTGGAATGCAATGAGAACCAGGTTAGGCATTTATGTGTATACCGTCATGCCCTTTGGCCTCTGCAATGCTCCTTCCACTTTTTGAAATTTCTTCAATGACATTTTTCCTGACCTTGTAGAGAAATACCTTGTGGTGTATCTTGATGATATACTTCCCTACTCAAAAAATCTTCAGAATCACATTGCACATGTGCAAGAGGTCCTGCAGAAACTTTGAAAGAATAAACTGTTTACAAAAACATCTGAGTGCAATTTTCATACCCATTCTCTTCAGTTTTTAGGTGTCATAGTCTTGCAGCAAGAACTATCAAGGGATCCAGCCAAAAGTCAGGGCATATTGTACTGGACCGCACCTTCTTTGATCAAATCCCTTCAAGTTTTCTTTATTTTCAGTAATTTTTACAGGAGGTTTATTGAGAATTACGCCAGGAAAACTGTGAATCTTACTAACCTTCTTCAAAAAGACACTCATTTTGTTTTTAATGAACAAGCTGCTTTGGAGTTTGAAGATCTAAAGTAAGCCTATACCACTGCTCTGATATTCACTCCTTTTAACAAGCTATCTTGTACTATTGTGGAAACAGAAACAAGCAAATATGCAATTGCAGGAGTCATCTTGCAGTTTTCTTCCTCTTCCTCTCTCTTTCATCCCATAGCCTTTGAGTCTTGCAAGCTGCTTGCTTCAGATCTTAACTACAAGATTCATTACAAGGAAATTCTTGCAATTTTTTATTGCTTGAAGAAATGGTGTTCATACCTTTTGAGCCTTATGAAACCCTTTGAGTTCTTAACTGGTCACAATTTTCTTATATATTTAATGAGCTCAAAAGTCCTTACACGCGGACAGGCACAATGGGCCAAATACCTCTCCTACTTCAAATTTAACATCACGTAACTCCCTGGGAGACAAGCAGTAGTCCCTGATGCTTTATCACATCAGGACAATGTTTACCCAGGGGGGGAGCACCGTTGCCAATAAAAACCCTGAAAACATTAGGACACTCTTCTAAACCCAGTTTGCCCAACTCAGTTTGATAATCACTCACATTTGAGACACAGCTTCCAAACTTTAACAATCTCAACTTGACAACCCCAAGTGTAACAAACTTTGAAAGAGTGCAAAATTATTAGATATTGACTATATTATTGATGAAAATGATGACTTAGTTTATAAAGACCATATAGTATTACCTAATAAACCTTCCATTAAGTTTCATATCTTTGATTCTTGGCATGATTCTCCACTTTCTGGTCATCATGGGAAGGATAAAACCTACCAATTGATTGCATAAGACTTGTATTAGCCTGGTATGACCAAGGAAGTAAAATACTATGTTAGGGCATGCTATGAATGCAATTTTAACAATTCCTTGAAACACCAGAAGTATGGGCTGCTCCAGCCACGTCCAATTCCCCCTATTCCTTGGTACTTGTTTTCAATTTATTTCATTTTGAAATTACCTATTTCTATTGGTTATGATGCTATTTTAGTACTATTATATTGCTTCTCAAAGATGGCTTTATTTCTTTGCAGTAATGTGACTGCCTCTTTGGAAGACTTAGCTAATTTATTAATAGAATATTTATTTTAAAAACATGGTATCCCTTATAATATAGTAAGCAATTTTTGGTATCTGTTTGTCTTCAGCTTCTGGACCTTGCTATGCCAACATTTAAAGATCAATTTCAACTTATCAATGGCTTACCACCTGGAAAAGCATGCAAAAACCAAGAGAGTTAATTAAATTCTCAAGCAGTATCTTTGCATGAACATCTCCTATCAACAGGACAAATGATTGCAATGGCTCCCATTAACTGGGTTTGCTTACAACAACTCCACTCATTCCTCCACCAAACAGTTACCCTTCCAGAATCTTTATGGTAGAAACCCAACTTTGGCTTCCATTCATGTAGCACCTTCTCAAACTGCTGCCAATTATCTCAATCACATTCAATCTCTTCAATTGGTACTTTGAACCAACCTTAAACCATCATAACAGCCCTACAAGGAGCAAGCAGACCAACTTTGCACTACGGCTCCAGCCTTTGCAGTAGGGGATCAGGTATGGCTCAATGCTTGCAACATTGGCAGTACTCGACCAACCCAAAAACTTTCTGAAAGAAAGCTTTGCCCCTTCAAAGTCAAGTCATTCATCTCTCCCAATGCTTTCAAGCTTACCTTACCTGAAAAGTTGAAAGCTATCCACCTGGTCTTTCTTGTGTCTTTCCTAGAGCCAGCTTGAGTCCTATACCTGGGCAAGACTCATCCCCCTCCAGAACTGGTCAATGTCCAAGATCATCTGGAGTGGGAAGTAAGCTGTATTCTGGATTCCAGGTTATGCAAATGAAAACATCAATACCTTGTTGAATTTACTGGCTTCCAGTCAAACAAAGATTGCACCTTGTGAGAACCAGCCCATCACCTTTGCAACTCTCCCAATTGGGTTTGAGACTTCCATGAAAACTACCCTTGAAAACCTTGCCAATCTAAATTCCATCCCTTCTAATCCCATTCCACATTTCCATTCCATCCCATTTCAACAAATCCCATCACACTTCTCATCTTATCCTATCTCCTTTTCAGTTTCTTAAAAATTTGTTTCTTTCTCCCAACCTTTGATTTTCTACATTTATTTCAATCAAAAATTCTATCTCTTTAAAAACAAAGAAAATAAAATAATAATTAAAAATATTAAATAATAAAAAAATAATGAAATTAAAATACATAAAATTAAAAATTTTCATTTATCTCTTGTTCCGCCTCTTCCCAATTTTTGGTCAGTTCCACTACAATTGACCTCAATTTTTCCATATCTTCATCATTTATTAGAGTTGACCTTTGTTGCAACAGAAGGACTTGTGCAACCAAACGCTTCTTAAAAATCTATTATCACTTTGCAGTCCAAGCCCTCTTTTGCTGAGAATTCCATCCAACTTCCTGCAGGAGTTCCTCATCAGCTCTTTTCCTCCAACCTGGCAACAAACCCTCTCCAACATTTCCAGTCAACCGCCTTGCATCAGTTTTGATTGGTACCATGACTTGCACTTGGTTCACCTTGCCTTTGCCTTCCATCCTACCTCCTTCTACTCCAAAACTTTCTTCTTGTTCAGTTTCATTCCTTTCCTCCATTCCGTTTCCTCCATTTTCTTCATTTCTTTCCTGATTTTTGGTTCCAGTTCCACCTTCCACTTCCACCTGTTCCTCCCTTGCTTCCTCAGTCACTGCTACAATTCGCTCCTCACCTTGCACCTTGCTTTGCGCCTCAGGATTCATTTGTTTTGCTTGGAACTTGGCCAATGGTTGAAAATATGGTGATGGTGGTGGTGGTGGCGTATTGGTTGTATACCTCCAGAATCTCAGAAATACTAAAAAAAACAACAGTTAAATTAAATTACTTTTATTTTCCCATTGATTCAGTCTCTAGCCTTACTTACCTGGGTTCTGTACTCCTAAGAATTCAATCTTGGGCACTGGAGGAATATGATAATTCACTTGAGGGGCAGATATTTTACTTTTTACTTTGCTTGTGGACGCCACTAGAGTCTTGATCACTGGTGTGCTATTTAATGGAAATTCACAGGCCACCTTTTGAAGGCAACACTGTTGGAGTTAGAGTAGAATGCTCCTGTTGAGAGTATTGAAAGAGGCAGATAAGGAATCTTATGACAACAAGAGGAGCAGATCTGGGGATTCAAGAAGGGCACTCCGGTTCATAATGAGTAAGAACAGATGGGGATTCATTGACTTGAAAACCAGAAGCTTAAATAGACTAAGTACATTAAGGCTGACTTGTGGTTGAAAATATGAATGAATAGAATAAGTTTGATAAGCATAAATGTGAAACATAAAATGTCACAAGATAAATAAATATTAGGAATTTGGGCAAGAATAGTTGAAAGATAAAGAAAGCACTAGAGTTGATACTGGTGGAACAACATGAAGACTTTACTAGACTAGCATACTTGTGGGAAGAGCAACTGTAGGTTAAGATAAAGATTATACTATAAATAAGACTTGAAAAGCTTATTATAAAGACAATACTAGACAAAACACTTAGAGCAAGACATGAGAATATAAAGCTTAATAAATGGTTGCTTTCTAGTATGAGGCAACACAATATAAGACTAGAATTCTAACAAACACTGCTCACACTTGCCTTGGAGACCCCAAACAGCAGTACTAGGGACTCATCTGTCATCCTGATGAATGCAGTTTTTGAAATGGCGGTATGAGGATTACAACACAGTTAATTCAAATTTTATTCTAACAATCAATGAAATATAGTAATAATTAAGGGGTATACAGTAGGTAAAACAACTTTTGGAATCAATGGGAAAATCATATAAATGCTTGCAGGAGCTTGTGTCTTTATACCTGGGAAATTTTCACGCTTCAAGCTTAAGGGTTATTGTCTTCTCCACTTCAAAATATCCTGTTCCTCAGTACCATCTACCTCAGTCCATAAGCTGTACAGAAATAAAGCACAAAATCAATGGTGCCTTCTGCTTACCACCTCTGGCTTGCCTCATGACCTTCCAATCTTGGCAACTGACTCAGTATATACTTGCAAATCATGCAGTGAATTCTATACCATTTGACCATCCATTTGAACTTTTCTATTCTACCCTGGGAATAATCAGCCCTCAGAATTTCATTCTTGGTCAACCACTCACACTAGTTTGCACCCATGCCTAGATAGCCAAATCAACTGTATAGTTTGCAAATAGAATATTCCCTTATCCTGCATCAACTACACCTTTGCATTTGCATTGTCTTCACATGTCATTCCTTCCTGTCTCATCCATTACACCCTTGTACGCTCAGATTCTATTGTCTTGCACCTATGCTACAACCTTGGAAACAACTGTACTTTTATTTCATTTCCCATTCCTTTCATGTCATTCATTGCCTCATTGCCTTTTAGAAGTAGCTTGCCATCCATCAGGTTATATCTATTCTCCTTTGGATTACTTTATAAAGGCTGTGTTGCCTGCCCAAAGATTGTCTCCTCAGTTTGTTAATTTCATATGTTATTGCATTTGCTAAATCAAGCCATCACATTGGGCTTGGCTTTAGTTCCTTTCAATTGGAACACCTCCCTTCCCTTCCTGCTTGTTGAGTCATCCAATCATCAGTTCACACTTTGAAGTTAGCCTTTCTACCTTGCACTTGCCACTTGCATTCAGCCTCTCCCTTTGCACTCACAATCATCCAAGATTTTCCTATGGTAAGTGGGGTGGTTGTGTGACAGGAAGAAAGCAATGGATGGTAGTGAGATCTTCTCACCCCATTTGCGGAATGTTGGCAAGGGAGAACCAGACCTTCCTGATCCCCTTATTAAATATATATATATATTTCCGCTCTCATCTGTGTTATCCTCTTGTAAATAGTCTACAGGTTTTCTTACCCATAAAAGGAGGGGATCTCCCCTGCCTTTTCTAAAAACATCCATGGGAGTGAATCAATCTGTTCCCCCTCCTTATCCAAGCAATGATATCATCATTCTTTATCCAGGTTATATCTTTGATTTCCGTGTGATTCTTGAGCCTTTGAGCTCAAATCTCTTATCTTCTCTGTGGCAGTATCTCTTATTACCAACCAATAGCCTTGCTGGTTGAAGAAGAAATCATTTGGTTGAATTCTTGAGTTTTTTATACCACTATTTGATCCCTTTTTTGTCAACCATACTGGTCTTGATCATTTTTTTGATTTTCTTTCTTGAATCAGTCATGCTTTACTAAGAGGTTTTATTAAGCTTAAAACCTGGATTTTTAAAACTCCCTCTATTTCTCTGAAGTTGCATTTTTCCATGCTACTCTTGATTCCTTGAGAAGTGTTTGGTTATTCCTGTTTGAATTGGTTATTGGTTGCTTCTGGAGCTTCATAAAACAATTTCCTTTGTTTTTTAAAGCCACCCACAGTTATCTGGTACCCTTCAAGTGCTTGATTGCGGAGAGTTGGGCAGGTTCATTGAGAACCTGGAGGTTGGTTTGGTTTGAGTTGATCATCCCCAATCTTCTGCTGATGACCAGAGTTATTAGCTTGTGGGTTTTGTTACTAGCAACTGCCTTGTTCTATTGAACTCTGAACAAAATCTAACTTATTTTTTTAAAGTCTGTTCCCGCACCATCTTGCCTCAGATAGTGTTGTCCCGTAGCTACCATTTAATATCAAGTTGATCTCTTCCCTGTTGATTCCTCATTTACAAGGTTATGAAACTTGATTCTGGTTAAGTTTAAATATTTTTGTAACACTCAGGAGGGCAGCCTGAAAAAAAAACCTTTCCCCTCCACAGAACTGCCTTGGCCAGCGCCATTTGGAGTCTTACAAGATCCATTCTTACAACACCATCAATTTCAATTTCCATATAAAATTTTCACCTAAAAGATTTGGAGGATTACTTTACTTCTTTGAAAGATTGAGGGACAAAGTAATGGGTTACCCATAACTTTGGAGAGGAAATAACTTGGATTGATCCCTTAGTTGACAATAGGGAATGAGATCATTGGTCATTTTCACAAGGATTTGAGGGAAAATTCAAGGTCTCTTTCTGCATTATTTGAGAATAGATCATCAGCAGAATTTAGAAAATTTTATTCTTCTGGTTGGAGTTCAATTTTTTTTAGGAATGACAAATAGATCATCATTTAAGGAAAAGCTGTCAATATTGTCATCAAAATTAGTCTTTTCATTGCTTTTTAAGTTTGAGGCATTTTATTTGATTATTTTGAAATGCTTAGAAGATAAAATTGAGTTTTTAGAACATTTTATGCAATATGAAAGGAAATTAGGATTATAAGCCACAAGGGTTCCTTCAAAGCCACAATCTTTGATTTTTTCTGCTCCAGCTATCTTCATGTCTAAATATACTAAACTTTAACCTATCGGGTGGAAGTAGTTGAGAGTGAGAGTCTTATTGGTGAATTTGTAATAGTGAGAAGGTAGATTTTTCTCCTGGGGAATTTGGACAAGAGAGAGACATGCAGCCTTGACTATTTCAGCCCAAATTTTGACAGGTAGGCTGGAAAATCTTAAAATGGTTTGAATGGCTTTTGATATTGTTCTTTTTGCTTGCTCAACCTTTCTGTTGTGTTTGTGGTGATAAGGTTCCATAATTAGATGTTAAATGGAACTAAATTTGAAGAATTTAGTTAATTCTATGGAAGTAAATCCACAGCATCTTTCCATGCAGATTTTCAAGCAAAGATAATGACTCTTTGTTTTTGAAAATTCTTGTATTGAGAACTTGTGTTGAATTTTATTTGGAGTTTAATGGAAGAAAAGTATACTGAAAGGCTTTCTACAAGCACCATCAAGTATTGAATGCCATTTCAAGACTCTTGATTGATTGTGCCAAGTAGATTGATGTTTAGCCTATTGATTGATTTGAGGGAAGGGCTAGATAAATTACTGAGTGTGGATTTTTTTATCTTGTAGAAAACACAATCTTCAAATTGGAATATACTGATGAGATTTTTTGAATTATTAGGGATAATTTTTTTCAGGCAATGAGGGCTAGCATTTCCTTGATATCTCTGAATGTAGAGAATTTTTTTATCATAAGATCTATTTTTCTGGTGAAATTGCTTGAATTCAAATTATTTCCAATGAAATTTGGTTGATGAAGAGTGCATATATTTTCATTAATATATCTTCCAAACACCACCTTTTTATTTTGACTAATCTGAATGATTTTCCAACCATTTACAGGAAGCATCTCTTTTATTTGATCAATTTTACGGGGCTAACTAGGTTGATTACCAGATCAGGAACATAGAAGAAGTCAGACAGTGTTATTTTTGAATTCTTCTTTTTAAGATTAAAAGTTCCTTTTACTCTGATTTGTAAGTCCATTTCCTCATTTCTGGTGCTTATTTCTTTTCCAGAATAATTTTTTAGTTCATTTGAGTATTCTTTTGAGTTCAAAAAATTACACAAAGTGCCTGAGTCAAGGATGAAACAGTATTCAATATTCATGCTTAAAATCCAGGAGGTGAGAAGAGCATGAGACTGGGCCACTTCCTTTCCGTTTGGATTGAGTTGAGCTTTCCACTTTTCCTGTGCTTCTATCCACCATTCAGGAGCTAATTTCTTTTATTTTCCAAAATTTTTCTTCTGGATGATCTTTGGGCTTTGGATTATGATATCCTTTTGGGCATAATTTGTCTCAGGGCATAGTAGTATTTATGTTGGCAGTTTCTAACACAGTCTTTCAAGTTTACAGTTACTTAATTTTTTATTTGGTTTTGTTTTTGAGTTTAATCAGGTGATTCAAAACAATTTCCATGGTAACCTCCTTTTCTGAGTGAATGATCTGCTGCCTTATAGAGTTTAATTTTGGTGGAAATTTGAACAAGACCATGTTCATGTGAAAATTATGGCCAAAGATTAGACTTAGTGGCAAGAGAAGCAGTAATCTAATCTTTCAAAAAATAAAGCTTATAGTTTTCTTGATACTTTCAAATAAGACTACACTTTATCTAAGAATACAAAAGGCAATCTTCAAAATTACAAGACCAGCAATACTTCACATTCAAGATTTTTGCTTTTCCATTCAATCACATTCCTTGCAGAATACTCCCTGATTTGTTTGCTAAAATTTCTTTTATCAATCAATCCTTTTCCCTTTCCAAAAATCTTACCCATTATGAGATAGGCAAATTTCCTCTCTATTTAACCATGAAAAAACAATTATAACCTAATTAGCAGTGACTTACCAGGGCCCAAAGGCCCTCTTTTTCCTCAGGTCTGTCAATTCTAATCAATTGATCATTGTTTTTTCATGGTTTTTTTAAGTAGATAATCAGAGCTATATTATTTGGTTAACTATAAGGATAAATGGAATATTTGATTTTCCAGTTTCCCCTGATTTGAATGTTATTTATTTGTCTTGCACATAACTGGTATGGATGATACCATCCTAGCCCATGAAATTTTCTTGAATTGGAATCCTGATGTGAAACGGAAAGGACAAGGCATTAAAATTTGAACCTTGCATACCCACTGCACTCTTGCTTCCATCAACATAGAATTTAAAAGCCTATCTGAAACTGTCATTGAGTTGAATTATCTTCCAGGATATTTGAAATATCCTGAATTCTGGTACCAAATACCTTCTTCAGATCTTGGAGGAATTTTCTTAATTATAAAACTTACCTCTTTCTTGATTCTTCAAAGAGAATCAGCCAGCTACTAGAAGGATTCTTTTGAGCTCCCTGATCCTTTTGCATCAGACCAATAATTCAAAACCTGTGCTCAAAGATGATGAAGAAAATGAATATTTATAAATCATTTCAAAGTTTTTTCTTCCTATTTATCATGACTACACTGATGTATTTCCTTCTTTAAAATCCACTAGAATTCCCCCATTCTGTCCTTATGATAATAATATCAAACCTAATGGGCCACCTCCAGCTTCAGGTCCCATTTTTTTCCCTCAAAGCAGGAATCAACCATGCTTCAATAATACATTGCAGAAAATTTATCAAAAAAATTTGTTTGAGCAAGCAATTCAAACACTGGTTCTCCAGTGCTTTTCTTTCCAAAATCAAGATGGAATTCTTTTTTTCTGTGTTTATTATGGGAAATTGAGTCAGTAACACAGAAGAGTTTCTGTCCAGTAATACCTATGTTTCATCTTTTCAATCTCTTCCATGAAGCTACTCATTTTTTCAAAATGTTACCTTTGAGGAGCCTATGAATTGATTTTAATAGATGACTTTCATGAAAATTTGAGCACTATTCAAACTGTTTTTGGGATTTATGAGTATAATTCTATGCCTTTTGGCCTTTTTAATTCTCCTTCTACTTTCCAAAATTATTTTAATGATATTTTCTCAGATCTTTTAGAAATTTAACTTGTGGTATATCTTTATGATATACCAGTCTACTAAAAGAAACTCAAAATAAAATTCATTTTTTTTCAAATGTTTAGAATCAATTTGAAAGAAAAATCTCCTTTATAAAATTTCCAAGTGCAAGTTTCATACAAGAAACCTCAAATTCCTTGGTATTTTAGTTTTGAAAGAGGTTATTTCCATAGATCCAGCCAAATTCCAATGCATCTTGGACCAGCCTGCACAAAATTCAGGTAAAAATGTACAAATTTTTAATGGTTTTATTAATTTTCATTGGAGCTTTATCCAACAGTATGACAAGAAAATTATTGATTTGAATAATCTTCTTCAGAAAGATATTACTTATATTTTTAACAAATGAAATGCTTTGGAGTTCATAAATATGGAGAACGCATTCAATACAGTGCCTACCCTCTCTCAATGTAACAAGCTAGCTTGCACCATTTTCAAAAAAACACAATCAACTATGATATTTCTGGTTTCATTTTGAAATTTTTTCAATTTTACAATATTTTCCATCCTGTAGCTTTTGAATCTTGCAAGCTACAATCAGCCCAAATTAATTAAAAGATTAATTATAAGTAAATTATTGAAATTTTATATTGCTTGAAGAAATGGAATGCATACCTTCAAAGTCTCAGGTAAACTTTCAATCTCCTAGTGGACCACAATTCTCTGAAGTATTTCATGAGCACAAAATTTCTTATGCATAGACCAGCATGATAGAAATATTAAATCTCCATATTACAATTTAAAATTATTTATTTCCCTGTAAATCAAGCAGTGTTCCCTGATGCTTTCTTGTTTTTGGACAAAATTTACCCAATTGGGGGGGTGCCTTTGCTAAAAAAAAAACCTGAAAACATCCAAATAGTCTTCTCCAATCAGTCCTCTTAGCTTATTTCAATCACCTCCAATATTCAAGACAAATCCTCAAAGCTTCAAATGGCTCAATTAAGCAATCCTTGCTGTATCATACTTTGAAAGCACTCAACTTTGAACTTGCACTACTTGATTGATGAAAATAATTATTTAGTTTATGAAGGTTGGATATGAGTACCCAATAATCCTAGTATTAAGCGGTATATATTTAAATCTCAGCATGACTCTCTCCTTTCTGGTAATTACAGCCAGGATAACACCTACCAATTGATTGCACAAGGCTTCTGCTGGCCTGTTATTATCAATTAAGTAAAATAATATGAGTTAAGTAAAAGACTTATGATTTTAGTAAAAGAATTTGAATTAAGTAAAAGACTATGTTAATATATGCTCTGATTTTGATTTTGAAAAGTCCTGAAATCACTTGAAGTAAATGATTCTCCAGCCACTTCCAATCCCACCTATTCCTTTGCATTCATTTTCCATGGATTCACTTCTCAATTAAGCCTTTCTGATGGATATGATGCTATCCTAGTGATAGAAGATTGCTTTTCAAATATGGCTTTGTTTCTTCAAATAAAAATCACAGCCTCTTCTGAAGATCTGGCTAACCTATTCACAGAAAATTTGTTTTCAAGGAATTTTCTCCTGGATAACATTTTTAGAACTTGCGGAGATTTTTTTTTATTTAGCTTCTGGACCTCTTTATTCCAACATTTGAGGATCACTTGCAACCTATCAATGGGTTGCCACCTTGAATCTGATGGTCAAACAGAGAAATCTGACCAAATTCTCAAACAGTATATTTGAATGTATTTCTGAAACAAACAGGAAAATTGGTCAGAGTGGCTTCCATTGGGAAAATTTGCATCCAAAAACGCCACTCATTCCTTCACTTAACAGTTTCCCTTCCAAAATATTTGTGGAAGAAATCCAAATCTTGACTCTATTCACATAGCGCCTTCTCAACCTGCAACAAACTATCTCAAACTAACCTGATCCATTCAAAATTAAGTTTGAACCAACATTTAATCTGAAAAGCATAACTACAAGTTTCAAGCCAAAACAATCTGGATTTTTGAACCAACCTTTGCAGTAGGAGAGTCAGTATGGCTCAACAACTGCAAAATCTCCACAACATGGTCTACTTGCAAACTCTCCAGGAAGAAAATTGGTCTTTTCAAGATTGAATTTCTCATCTCTCCCAATGCTTTCAAATTATTTTTACCATCAAAATGGAAAAATATCCATCTGATCTTTCATGTATCTCTCCTAGAGCCAGCTGGAGTCTTATACTCAGGCAAGACATACCCCCCCTTTATAACCCATAAATATTCAAGACCACTTAGAGTGGGAAGTAAGTTTTGTACTTGATTCAAGGATCTGCAAAAGGAAATTCCAGTACCTTGTTGAATGGACTGGATACCAGACTGATGTAGATTTCACATCTTGGGAAATTTCTCAACACCGTTTGGACTCACCTGGCTTGTTTCAAGGTTTCCATTCAATCTACCCTTGAAAGCCATGTTAAGATTAATTAATTTCAAATCCCCTCTCCTATCATCATTTTCCATTTCACTATATTGTTTCCTTATTATTCCTATTCCTTATTTTCACTGTTTCTATCTTATTTCAAAATAAATCCATAATATAAAAAAACTGTTGCACACTGAAATAATAAAAGCAAGGAATGTTAAATTTTCAACCCAGGGTTTGCAAATTGGCATGAAAAGCCATTCACAACCCATATGAGTCGTGAACAGAGGTTCACACCCCATATGAGTTGTCAGCTGGCTACTATTCAGAACCAACTGACTAAAGCCCCCAAACATAAAATTGAATGAATAATAATAATAAATACAAAAATATGAGAATAATAAATTAAAATAAAAATTAAGAAATAAAACCTTAAACTTTAATCAATCTAAAAAAATTATTAAAGAAATGGATTTATGGTGCAATTTAGGTAGGGTCACCCACTGGCACCACCCCCAAAAATTTACTCCTTCAGGTAGAACCAGGGCTCACCTGTTTACCCTCCCATCACATTGGCAGGTATGGGTTTCTGACCAAATTTTTGGTCAGAAAACCATAATTATGTCTAGTTTAGGAGGTATGGACAAAAACATTTTTTTTCCATATCCCCACACACAGCTGCATACCTTGCGCAACCACGCAAAGGAGCTACATCATGCGCCGGCCCCACAAGCAGTCAAGCAACTACCTTGCACAAGCCTGAAGTAGTCGCTAGTCAGCAACTAACGCACGTGGCAGTTGCATCCAACTCCCATGGGTAGTCAAGCAACTACCACGCAAGGCAGTCCCTACCAACTCCCGCAGGTAGTCAAGCAACTACCGCGCCCGGTGGTTGCTAACTGTTTCCAACCCCACAGGTATTCAACCGACTACCTCGGGCGGGCCCCAAGCAACATGCAAGGCCATTGCGCAAGGCAACCAGCCGGCTCACTGGACAGCCCCCCCTCTCTCAAAACGGAAACAGGATGTAGGGTACCACCTATACACCCTACAGCCCTGTTCCACACCACATAGGGCCCAAAGAGCGCCACCATGTGGTGGGGAATAGTATGAAAACATATAAACCAACAAAAAATCCGGAAAAATGGGCCCTGTACCCTTTTTAAAACTATATCAAAGGTTTTCAGGGCCCCTGTAAAAGGGCCTGTATGGTAGGTTTGGACCCAAAAGGGTACCTTTTAGTTACTTTAACACCCTAAGAGTGTGTACTAAGGATAAAAAGAGGCCTAACTTTGTGCTAGATGGCTCACAAGGTACCAAACACCCATACAAAACCCCCCTTGTGTCCCTGGTAAATAAAACTGTACGTAACTAATCATTACTAGGAGTGTACTTTCCAATTAATTAACTGAAAAACACCCCAATATGAACAAAAGAGCCTCAGACTCAAAATATTCTTGCAGAATGGGGTCCCCAGAGCATTTTTTCAAACCCCTGGCTTCAGGAAGCCATGAATTATATTTAAAAATATCAATTGAATACTACTTCTTTGGTAGATACAATGAGGTCATTAAGGGTACAGAAATGTGTATCAAGCCCCAAGCATGATGACAAATAGGCTTCATGTGCCTCTTTATTGACCGTAGACGATCTACACAAACACATCAATTGCCCCCTGGCATCAGCACTAGCCTGGGTCACCCTCCTTTGGCTGGTAAAAAGACTGTACCATGAGGGGACCCAAACAATATAAATAAAGGCTCTTCCCCCCAGCCATTTCTAACTCATTTATCAAGTAATATACTCATTATTTCTTCAGATATTTTCCTCCTCAAGACATCAAACCCTTATAAGAAATAAGTGTGTGATCCTGGATCACTTTCTGATAAAATTATAGACAAAACTCTAGAATCCTTACTTTTTGTCAAAATCAACATCCAACCATTCAGCCTGCCTCAGAACCAGCTTCCAGCACCCTGAATCCCTGCATATTGGACCATCCATCAAGCATAAGTACAGATCTAGACCTACTAAGTGATCCTGCTGACTTATACTCTTTTTTTAGGTTCTGCATAACCCAAACCACAAGTAAATTACACACAAACTTCTTGAAAGAAGTCCTTGTAAACCCCATAGGCACCAAAATTGAACCTATATTTTCCTTAACAGACATATACCTGTGTTCTGGAGGGCTCAACAACCCCATTAAGGTCTTTGCCCCTCCTTTCAAGTTTATTTTTATAAGTATATAAATAAATTTAACCCTTTTAAGCAAAAATATATCTTGGGCATTTTTTTAACATTTTTACTCTAAACTTTCCATCACCTCTAGTAGCTGGAAGGAGCTAGGTCCTTGGAATCTTGTAGGCTGACATGAGTTGTGAACAAAGATAATACAAAAAAAGGCAAATCTTAAATTTGCAACCTTGCAGCCCCCTTTCACTACCCAAAACAGGTTGCGTGTCCTAATTTTCAACCCATTCTGGGTTGCAAACCGCTCCACACAACCCATTTTGGGTAGTGAATGACAAAAAAAGTGGATTTTATTTATTTCATTATGTATATATATATATATATATATATATATATATATACTTTCATTTATTTTTTTATTTTTAAAATATTTATTTATTTCATTTCATTTTATTTTATTTATTCATATTTGTTTTTATATTTATATTTTTAATTTAATCAATTTATTTTTTATTTATTTATTTATTTCATATTATTTATTTATAATTTTCTATATATTTATATTTTTTAAAATATTTATATTTTGGATTTAATTGAGTAATTTAATGTAATTTAATTTTTTATTTAAATCAAAAAAGAAACAATGGATAAAAAAATGAAAAAATTTATATATATTATAACACTGCAACTCAGATGGGTCGCAAACGGCCATTTGCAACTCAGATGGGTCGCAAACAGCATTTGCGCCTGTTAGCGACCACGGGGTCGCGAATTTAACATTGGCCTCAAACTAATAAATTAGATAAACAAACAAACAAATAAATAAATAAATAAAATAAACCAATAAATAAAATGAACCAATAAATAAATTAAAAAATAAATAAATTGAAAAATAAATAAATTGAAAAATAAATAAATTGAAAAATAAATAAATAAATAATAAATACCTGAAATATATTGAAAATTATTTTTTTTTTAAAAAAATATAAATAAATAAAAATTAAAATTAAAATATCCAACCCCAAACAACCCATTCACACCTCAAAATGGGTTGTGTGGTGGGCTTTGCAACCAATCTGGGTTTTGAATGGCTGTTCACACCTCAGATGGGTTGCAAACAGCCGTTCACAACCCAGATGGGTTGCAAACAGCCGTTCACAACCCAGATGGGTTGCAAACAGCCGTTCACAACCCAGATGGGTCAAAAACTTTTCCATTCAACCCATTTTGAGGTGTGAACAGGTTGTGTAGGCTTGAAAATTTAACATGACCCTAAAATCAATAAACAAAAAGAATTATTATTTTTTTTTTATATTATATCTCTTTCCTCTTTTCCTCAACCATTTTCCTGAGTTTCATTTAATTCTTTGATTTTTTTTTCTCTTCAAAAACTCATCAACATTTTCCTCATCTATTGAATTTGAAAGTAAAAAAAAAAAAAAAAAGTATCATTATTCTCACTTGTTCTAAGGATCCATCCTCAGAACAATTACCTTGTAATTTGAAGCTTGGGCTTGCTTTGATTTCACTTTCCATCCATCTCTACCTTATTTTTCTGCTTCCTTTGAACCTGGTTCAAAGATCCCTCACCAAGTTCTCTTTTCAAAATTCTTGCATCAGTTTTATCTTGGTGTGAAAGCTTCAGTATTGGTTTGGTTTTCCTCTTCTTGACCTTCCAGTCTGATTAATTTGACTCCAACTATCATCCCATCCTTGGTTATTTTCATCCAGTTCAAATTCTCTATGTTTTCCTCTCTCCCCTGTCTCCTTCTTTCTTTCCTTCTATTCTATCTTTGGCCCTGGCTCCTTGATTTTCCTCAGCTCTTGCATCTTCAACAACTCCAATTTGCACTTCTTCATTAATACAATTCATCATTATTGGCTTGCTTCACTGATCAACCTATGGCGGTGGTGGTAGTGGTGGAGTCGCAGTTTGATAGCTTTGAAACCTTGGCAATACTAGAAGACCCTTATATGTGCTCTGTTTCTTTACTTTTCTATCTACTTATATTCACTTACTAGCCTTACTCTCTCTGATAAATTTAATCTTGGGGTCAGGCAGTGGTTGATTATTCAACAGAGGAACCTTGCAACAAATTTTAGATCAACTGGTCAAAGCAATTGGTACTTTTGAAGCTCTTCTCATTTGTTCTCATAAGCTCAAATTTCAGTTAACTTTGAAAATTTGAAACAACTTGCACCTGAAACAGTTACCAAGGGCCACATTAATTTGAATGCAGAAATCATCCCTCTTGAAAAATTTATTGCATTGATGCATGCAAAAAGACATACTAAGTAGAGTGATAGTATGATCAATGGAATGATGGGTATCTATAGCTATAGGCATTAGGACTAAGTAGTAACTTGAGGAACTTGATCAATGAGAAAATCTTCCCAGAAACTTGAAGGAGCTTGTGTGAATTTTATAGCTGGGCAACCCTTTTGCTTCAAACTCAAGGGTTATTGTTTAGAATCATTTTGACATATCCCCTCTACACATTATCATCTAACTAAGTCTAATAGTGTGACAAAAAAGGCATGATAAAATGCAGTCTGCATACTACTCTTGGCATGAAACACAGGGGAATTTTGATCTCTGGCTACTTGGTCATAACTAGTGATTGCAATTTCACTTTGGAGTACCATTCATGACCAGTAACAATCAACTTGCCCATTGGGTTTTCAACCTTGCACTTCATTTTCTGGTTGGCTATGCACTTTGAACAAACCTACCTACCATTACAATCCAGGTCAAACTTGAACCATCTGTTTTCAAATTGTATAGAGGATCATCCTAATGAATAAAATAACTCAATCTAGACCTGTTATACTCAGGGCTCAGTCTGCATTTTTCAACTCAAACTTACACTACCTTCATCACTATTTCATATCCCCTTTACTTCATCTCATTTTATCCTTGCATTTGCATTTTTCTTTTGTTACTTGCTTTCTGCTGTTACCTCAATCAAATCAGCCTTGTATTTCTGTAGGTACAGGGGGGGGGGGGGGGTGACAAAAGTCATCCCACCAATTGTTTTTATTTTATTTTTTTACTGTTTTTGGTTGTTTGCTTTTTTTTTTTTTTTTTAAAAAAAAAAGGAGTAATTAATTCATTTTATATCTTTTATTTACATATCAATGAAGTTTTTTTTTTATTTGAAACCAAAAATTTTTGTGTTTTTAATAAAGCTTGTACTGGGAGAAAAATTTCTTTTTTTGGTTTGATTGATTTTTGTCCAAGTTTTAATCACTTGGTTTCAAACCATGTTTTTCTTTTTTTTTTTTTTTGCAATCCACCCTCTCAGATATTTTCTCCTTACCCCCCAATTGGTTTTTTTTTGGATCATCCAATTGGACCCATTTTTCTTTCAGCCTCCATTCAGATCAAGATCCCCCAGTTTTCCACCCAACCATCCATCAAAATCACCCCACCATTCTTTCCCCATCAGTAAGTCTTATATTCCCAGATCTTGCTAATGAACCATCTCTTCAAGTAACTTTCTGTTTCTTTGTTTTTTGTTTTTGTTTTGTTTTTTTGTTTTTTTTTCTTATTGGGGGGGGGAGCATCATTGCATTAGATCTCACCATTCAAAATAAAACTATGGCTGTACCTTAGCATGTAAAATCACCTCCCATTGGTCATCCATCATTCTGGAGATCTTTCTGAAATGACTCCACTAACTATTCAGCCAACTATTTACTCATTCATGTCACTTTTTGCTTCTAATCAAAGTCCCAATTGATGAATTTGAATTGGATCCCATACTGGTGAGGTGCTCCTTGAACTGGCTGGTGACCTGAATGCTTCATTTAGTTCATGCTTATGTATTTTAGTTTACATTTGATGTTATGGATTTTGGTTGTTTTTCATTTTCATATTTTTTTTGTTTATCTATTTGAATAATTAAGTTAAATAAAAATTCCAGTTGATTTGCAGAAAAAGGATGATCCAAATGATCAGAAGACTCAAAGAACTACCCTTAACATGTGATGATGACTTCTGAGTCAATCACAAGGTCTTCCGTCTATGCTCACAACATTTCTAATCCCGTGCAATGCCCATGGTGGGCTCATTGCATTCAATTTGGATGCTCACTGGGGGATAAATAATAATGTAGTATTGCAGGAGGGAAAAAGTGTTAAGGGTAAGTTGACTTTGATGTATCAATCAATAAATTTCTTTCAAACACGTTGCAGATATAAGATCATGATCAAAAAGTAAATCAATTACAATAATAATGAATTAAATTGAGTACAGATTCTCATGAGATAGGTCTTTGAATAAGTTTATGGAGAAAAATAGGAGTACTCAGCCTTGAATTGTGAATACCTTAGGATTTTTTTTTGTGTTCATGAAATTTCCCAGATGTTAGGGATGGAACGATGAGAGATGATGAAATAGAAGGTCCAAACTAGGTCCCTTTTCCATGAAAACAGGACCAATGGCATCATAGTAAATGAGATGCAGCAGGCCAGAATCTCAAATCCCCATTCCTTATTAATCCAAAACATCAACCCCTCCTTTCTAGCTCTTATCTTATTCTTTGTGAAACTTGGTGCTGATTTAGGATGTTCCATTGTTCTTTTGTGAGGCCTTTGACCTCTACCCCTCAATAATAATAATAAACAGCCAATTGCTTGAAGAGATGGTTCATTAGCAAGATCTGGGGATGTAAGACTTACTGATGGGGAAAGAAAGGTGGGATTACTGTGCTGGCAATGCTTGATCAAAGATCTTTGGATGGATAGGTGGATGGTAAACTGGGGGATATTAGTTTCTCTGAATGGAGGCTGAAAGAAAAAATGGGTCTGATCAGAGGATCCAACAAAAAAGAAATTGGGAGGGAGGGGGGGAATTGGGGAGGTTGGATGGATTGAATCAAAACCTGGTTTGAAACTCAGAGATTAAAACTTGAGCAAAGATTGATCAAACCAAACCTCCCCCCCCAAAAAAAAAAGAACTTTTTTGCCTGTTCCAAATTTTGTTTGTAAAAACACAATCACTTTTTTGGGTCTCAAATCAGAAAAAACTGCCATTGCTATGTAAATAATAGATACAAAATAACATGATTCCTCCATCTTGGTCTTTTTTTTTTTTTTTTTTTTTTTGAAAGCAAAGGACCTAATAAAGTACAAAGAACAAAGAGAGAAAGAAAGAAAAAAACCAATCAGTGGGATGACTTTTTGTAGTGAATTGGGATGGGACAGTGGTGAGGTATCAAAGCAATGGGACATGGAGCAGGTATAAGTATCCTGCTCTGGGTTACTATCAACCTGTGGGTGACAGTAACACAGCCAAGGAGCCATGGGGCACCCAAGTCCCAACACTTTCCCCCCCCCCCCTGTATGTACATACTTTTACAGTGGGTAGATAAAAGTTGTGGGACTGTTTGTCAAAGCAACCACACCAGGGTACTTCAAAATGATCCAGATGAAGCCTAGGAATCATGGTGGTTCATCCTGACCAATCCACTGTTGGACTCCCATGACAGTTGACCATGGTTGACAACACCATTGTCTCAGTTTTGCTGTTTTGATCTGATTATTCATGATGGATCAATCACCAAAACAGTGTTGGTGAGTAATTGTTTTTTTTTTAGGAGTTAGATCTACTGATTATACTCCTGATGAATCCTGATTTATGTATATATATATATGTTTGAGATCCATCTTTTTCTGAGTACTGTTTTTTTTTTTTTGATGTCTTGGATTGAGGGATTCAAGTGACTGAAAACCTCAGGGAAGAAATTGTGATTGGTTTGAATGGATGGATTGGAGATTGATCTGAAGGTCTACCTCTCAAACCCAACAGATCAACCAAATCTGCCCTCGAAACTTGCAAGGACATCAAGGAATCCCCCAGAGCTATAAATATGCAGATGAATGATAAGAACCATTTAATTACCTTTTGAGGAGCTTATTGGAGTGCTTTTCAAGATTTGCAACATGGCCAACTCAGCCATGAGTCGATCAGAATTGGAGCTGAATGTCAAGAAATTGGCCATGATTCAACTTTGGATTAAGGATATGTGGAATCCATCAAGACAGCCTTCTGTTTTTGATTTCATCATCCAATGTGTTCCTCTTCATCCTCTCTCAAGAGATATTCAACAAGAAGGGGTGTTGATGGTACAAACTCCTCTTTTGAACCTTGTTATGACTAGACCGTGTTTTGGTGAGAATTCTCACCGTTTGGTTTTTTTTTTTTAATGATTTTTTGAATTGAATGTTCTCACCAACGTTGTGATCCTTAGTGATTAAAGCGCAGATCTCTTATCAACATACCAATTGAAATGGCTGGTTCCATGCTTTGATTTTTGAAGGGTTTATTTCAGCTCAAAACAAGTATAGGCAATGATATACCATCTAGAGATCATCGTCCGTACCACACCATCATCTCAAAACCCCCCAAAACCCCAAAAAAAGAACCTTATTACCTTTTTTGTCAATCATCATCAGGACACTTATCTCTTTGCAACACTCTCTCCCAGGCCATGGCCACCTTCCGCCCCCCCCGACCCTCCTGGAATGGAGGGGATCTCAGACAATGGAATAACACCTGAATGCAATAGCCCCAATCACCCCCCAAAAGCCAACCAGCTGAGTGAACTTGCTATTTTTATGACGCGATTGATCGCAGACAAAGGAAATTATAACCCAAACGGCCAACTACTGATAGATCACTCCATGATTGAATTGATTCAGATCCTAATTAACACAGAACGAGACCGGTTGGAAGCTGACAAGAGGCGAGACAATAGGACACAATTGATGGCGAATCAGATGCAGGTAATGTCGGAACAAATCAGTAACCTGCTCAATCAACAGAAGACAAACCAAATTACTGGACATTCCTTACCAACAACCACACTGAGACAAGCAACTTATGCTGAAAAGGCCACCCACAACATCCCCATAACAGCCCGGAGACCCATGATTGCCCCGCCAACAAAGGAAGGTATAAGAATGTTTCGGCCTGGGAGAGCGGTAATCCACTCAAACCCTCAAAACAACCAACTTGACAAGATCCCAAGAATGCTATTTGTACAGAGAGCTAATGAAGCGCTGTCAAAACTGAATGCCAAGGTCCAAGATGAATTAGTAACAGTCACGGGGGCGCACGTGATGAATTCAGGCGATGTGGTTTTTTACACTAAAAATAAGATACATCAGAAGTGGCTGATGGATAATAAACATCTCTGGTCAAAACAGGTTCACCACAACTTAGAAGCGACGCCTAGCACATGGTTGTTACTTGCCCACGGTGTCCCAAAAGAGTTTGATCCAGCATCCGACTACAGCAAAACTAAATTAGCCACCGCAAATGGTTTGAATAAGGAGGAAATAGTGAGAATGAGATGGCTCTCAGACAATATGAAAACGGCCAAGAAAGCAGGATCAATTGTGGTATCATTTGCAAATAAAGAGACAGCAGAAAGAGTTGCTTACACAGGACTATTTTTAGATTACAACTATCACAGGGTTACAAAATTCAAGCTGTACCCTGCACAATGCTTCAAATGCCTGAGAATGGGCCATTTCGGGAAATGGTGTAGACAAAAACCAAGATGCGGAAGATGCAACCAAGACCACATGACAAAGGACTGCCCAGATTTCCCCGAGAACAATGCCAAGATCACGGAATGTGTCTGCTGTAAGGAAGGCTTAAGGAACAAGCTTGAAGGTGTAGAAGACCCGCATCATTTGGTATTCAGTGTACTATGCCCCTACAAAAGGACATGGTTAAAAGCAAAGATGTCCCGATCAATGCCTCTCTCATGTTAAAGACAACATAACCTGACCTACAAACTGATATACCAGACCCATCTCCCTCCCCACCTTTTCCAAACTACTCACTTTCACAGGGAAGCAGAGTCGCCTCCTCAAGAGAGGGCCAGGCCACTGGTAACCTTTCCTTTCTTCAGTTAAATTGCCATGTCTCTAAAGAAATTGTACTCACACTTCTAAATCTTGAAATGATGGAAACAGTTCTGATTCTAAAAGAACCGTGGGTTAACCCACACACTCTCCTCCCCCCAACACATCCTAACTGGCACATGATAGTGAGCTATGACCATATCCCAACAAATTGGAGGGACCGACACAAAGCATGCGTATATATCCACAAGCTAGTCCCATCCAAGAATATCATTCAATTACCAACTGGATCCAAGCACCTGGTAGGGGCCACGATACAAGGACCGGATGACAAGGAAGTCACAATTGTAAATGTATATAATCCTCCAAGCACCAACGCTGGTCTGAAGGACCTTGAGTGTTGGCTGCCTCTTCATAACAACAGGAAAAACCCAATGTGCATATTCATGGATGCAAACCTACACCACAGGATGTGGAATCCAGTGGGCTACCACTCCGCGCACAAAGAATCGGCGGACCTAATACGCTTATGTGGTAAACATGGCTTCAAACTTGCATCACCGCGCCATATCCCAACTTTCTATACAACTAAAGGCAGGGGCACCACAATCAATTGTATATGGTCTAACCACAAGGCATCAAGGTTAATAGCTGGAATTAAAGTCTCAGATGAAAACTTTGGGTCCAATCATCAGGCCCTAAAGGGGTCATTACACGTCACAGGATTCAAACCTCCCAAACGCTGGGCCAAACCGGAGTGGAGCTCTTTGGAATGGAAACCCATCTGTGATGCGCTAAAAGCGGAACTAGACAAACTAACAAGTAACCAGGATGTTGAACTGGCGGCTGAAAACATCATATCCATTTTACAGTCCACCCAGAACAAGCTTGGTAAGATGGTAACTGTATGCAAATCCCAAACAAAATCTTGGTGAGACCCCAAAGAACTGAATCCAATCCTGAAGCTAAGAAACCAGGCAAGACAATGGATTCTGATGTCAAAGTCGGAGGAAGCATGCGCATGCTACAATGACTGGAATACTTACTTCAGGGCAAAAGTCAGGGAAGCTAAGTGGAACCACTGGAAAACCTTTTTGGAAGCGTCCAACACTGACGTAACTTTTGAGGCCCTTTGGAGGATAAAACCCACGGCCAGTGGCCAAGTCCTACCACTAAAGAGGCCGGACAGAACACTTGCAACGGGAAAAGCTGAACAAGCCCAACTACTTTTTACAGGAACCACTCTCTTGCAGAACCCCGCCAATCTATCAGACATCCCAATCACTGAGGAATGCAGACCAGCGATTTTTGATGAAATCACGGAGAGTGAAGTCTCCAGAACAATAGACAGGCTGGCGATTGGGAAAGCACCGGGGCCCAACCAAATCAGAAATGAATTCTTGAGGGTAACACAACGGGCAATTGCTCCCTATCTGACGGACTTATACAACAGAGCCTTATTTCAGGGAAAGTATCCGGGGTGCTGGAAGATTGCCACCACGGCAATCATACGGAAAGCCAATAAGCCAGATTATACTAACCCAGGAGCATATCGTCCCATAGCCCTCCTTAACACAGTAGGGAAAATCTTTGAGGTGATTCTAGCCAAGCGACTAGTGGAATGGGCCTCAGAAACAGGACTCCTACCTGACCAGCACTATGGAGGCCGCAAGGGAGTGGGAACCGAGGATGCCATACTATATCTAGACACGTGGACAAGGGATTGTTGGGCCAAAAAGAAGGTAGTATGCGCACTATTCCTGGATGTACAGTTGGCCTACCCCACAGTGAATCCTGACAGGCTAGTAAGCACACTAATTGCCGTAAAATGCCCGGCTTACCTTTGGGTTATAATAAGGGACTTTTTGAGAGGAAGGAGAACCACTATGCGCCTGGAGGACTATGTATCCCCAGTGGAGCAGGTCCCTTTGGGGCTTCCTCAGGGATTGCCCCTTTCAGTAATTTTATACATAATCTATAATTCAACGCTACTGAAACTGACAAACTTAGCCCACAAAGTGACCACTTCCATAGGATACGTAGATGACGTGGTGCACCTTGCCGCAGGTAGAACGTTACAAGAGACGCTCAATGTTATAACAATCTTGGCCAACAAATCGCTTGAATGGGCTCTGAAACACGCGGCAATATTCAACAGATGGAAGGCTCAGATACTGGTTTTATCAAACTCCAGAACCCCACCAACCCCAGCTGACCCCTTCACTTTTGGCGACACACCCATAGAATATGCACAGACGGTAATGTGGCTAGGATTAACCATAGATCAGAGGCTGACCTATCATTCACATATAGGAAACATCCTGGCGAAAACCACCTCAATGATGAGGAATCTTGCCCGTCTAGGCAACTCAAGATGGGGCTTACCTGAGAAGCAACGGGCAAAACTACTGAACATGGTCCTCCTTCCGCGAATCAAATATGCCGCTCATGTGTGGGCAACAAAACGGAACGCAACCCGTTTGGAGAGCACAGCAAAGAAAGTAGACAGACTCTGTGCTGTATGGTCAAAAGGCATCTTTAAGAATACAGATAACAAATGGATCCAGGCAAACTCAACCCACCGTCTGCTAATGGATGCCATTACAAAGGAAGCCTTCCTCTTTTATACAAGGAAAATCACTCAAACAGGCTTCTCCCAAAGCATCAGAGAAGAGCTGATAGGCAGACTCCTGCATGAGAAGCGCGCAGGCCCGTCAGCGGTCAACATGAGTATATGCAGAAACATGCTAATGACTTTCCTTGATTCAAATGTGGAGACCATAACAGTTCAGCTTAGCACCAAGTCAAGGCCGCTAGTGGCAACCACGTCTTACCTAAACTTGCAAATGTTGAAAAAAGAGGCGATTGCGGCAACGCAAGAGCTGATAAATAAGTCTTTGGAGAAAGATGCCCTAATCTTCACCAATGGGTCATATGAAGAGGATAAAGGTGGTGGAGCAGCAGCCATAATGCTCAACACTGACAACATATCTCTTCTCTGCACAGGGACAGGAGTTGCAATTTCCAACCATGAATGCAAAACTTTGGGCCTAATTGCAGCTTTCTGACTGATGAATAGATTGGACATTGCCCAGTTTGAACAAATCATAATATTCACTGACAACAAGGGGGTGATACAACGCACGATGCAACCAAATCAGGAGAAACCTGGGCAGTATCTCTATTGGGAACTCTCCAATACACTGACTAGGACTGATAACAACCTCCGAATATCTTTTGTGTGGTGCCCTGGCCATGTAGGTATAGAAGGAAAGGAGGAAGCAGACAGAAAGGCGTGTGAAGCAGTGGTAAATGGCGACACACTCCCATGCCCCCTTTATGGAAATCTCACAAAAGTCAAGCGGAAAATCCTATACGGAGTAATTGCAAAAGAGAAGACCCTAGCCTGCCAAACCCCAAAATTGGGGATCCAAATGTTGGCTGTGTTAAGCCAACTTGCATCTGGCTCCTGTAGCCTTAATGGATACTTATTCAAGATAAGGAAAGTATTGGACCCGTCATGTTACCAATGTGGCTGTGCAAAGGAGACGGTGACTCATTTTATGAATTACTGTCCCAAGTACAAAGCATCCAGACGATTACTAAGAAAGGATCTGAGGAAGGAATGTGTGGCTCATGATGGGAACAACTTGAGTGCCCCATTAAAGAATCTGAAAGCCTGGACGGCAATTGCAAAATTCATTCTCTCAACTGGAAGATTTCCCTTCCTTACACCAAGCCCAAAACTCACTGAACCGCCAATACCTTGGGAGAGCCCACGCACGCTACCAGCCAGAACACCGTAATCAGACTTAAGACAACCGGTTTTCCCTCCCTTCTTCTTTTGTTTTTGTTTTTGTTTTTTTTCTTTTTTTTCTTTTTCTTCCTTTCTCTTTCTTTTCCTTTTTCTTTTCATGGCATGCACAACCCAAAGACATGGCAGGGGTGGTCTCGATAAGCCCTGTGACTTTTGTATCTCCTCATAACTAGGCTCTTTGAATATGCAAAGTGGTCCGTGCGCAATGCAAAATCCACTAAAAAAAAAAAAAAAAAAAGTATAGGCGATGGATGGATGAATATACATCCATCAGGTTGTAGATTATGTCTGTTCATCCATATATATGGTTAGTTGTAAAGTTAAATTATCCTCTTGGGGAGAGTATTTATGGCCTCAGATCATGATAGGTTGTATGTACCGTACCATACTGTACGGCGGTACATACACCATGTCTGCCTACTCAATCCTTTAAAACGTCTTCTTGATTCTCATCGAGGTTGATGAGTTTCGAGCTTCACTACTACTGCTACTGCCTCACTCCAAGATGGCTGAGGATAAGCCGAAGATCGCCTACCATCCGATTCGAATCCAGGCTCACGCCTCACTCTTCCTGCCGATCTCAGAAGCTGAACTGAAGATCTATCGACAAGAATCGATGAATCCATTGAGGAGGAAGAAACCAAGGACGACGACGACGACGACGACGACGACGACGACGACGACGACGACGGAGACGACGAAGACGACGAAGACGGAGACGGAGACGAAGACGAAGACGCAGACCAACACCAAGTTCAACAAGCTCATCGATGCTTCTTCTCCCCCCGGTTATACCACCCCATCCCCTCTCATCATCCCATCTCAATCTCCCTCTCCCTCTCAATCTCAATCTCAATCTCAATCTCAATCTCCCTCATCTTCCATTCATCATCATCAACCTCAACCTATCCCCCACGAGCCGATTCCCATCATCACCCCTCACTCTCCCAACTCCTTCTCTCGATCCGTCGCTCATCATTGTTCGTCTTCTCTCTCATCCAACCCCTTCCCTCCTCTTCCTCATTCTAACCCCCTCCCCCCGTCTAGATAGATAACTCGAGGCCTAACCTCTCCAAGAACCAACGCCTCGAATCTCCCATCTACGCACTCCGAAAGTTTAATAACTCGATCAAATCGATCATCATCGCCAGATTCGCTTCTCTCCAATCTCAATCGATCATCGACCTCTTACGATCGACCGCCTCCCTTCATCCCCACCATCAACATCCACTCGGTACTAAAGTCTTGGAACTCGGTTGTGGTAAGGGTGGTGACTTGGCAAAGTGGCAGAACGCCGGCGTTCGAGAACTCTATGGATTCGGTTCAGTCCTCTTCACTCTCACCCCCCCCCCCCCCCCCCCCCCCCTCCTCAAAATCATCCAATCTCTCATCTCCTCTTCATCTTACCCCCTACTTCTTCTTCCTTTAGATATCGCCGACGTCTCGATCCAACAAGCTCAGGCTAGGTACTTACAGACTCGTAGGAAAAAGTTTCATGCAAAGTTTATCGCTTTGGATTGTTTTTCCGTCAGTCGAACCTTGCTCATCATCTCATCCCATCCCATCCCATCCCATCCCATCCGAGCTCGTCGCTTACTGAAAAAACCAAACCTCAAACCCGATCCTCTCGATAGTTACCGATCGCATCAGCCCTAACACCTGACGAACTCAGCGAGCCCTTCCATGCGGTCTCGTTACAATTCTGTATGCATTACGCCTTCGAGACCGAAGAGAAGGCAAGGATGATGCTAGAGAACGTTTCTAGATTCTTAGCCAAGGGTGGTGTCATGATCGGAACCATCCCAGATCCGGATCTCTTAGTGCGAGTCCACCATCCATCCCAACGTTTCTCCTTTCAACCGATCCCTTCTCATCCGCTGCTCGGGTTCTCTTAACCCTCTCTGATCTTTATATCCTTCATCATTCGCCCTTCCGATCTTTCCCTCCTTCTCCCGATCCCAACAGCACCAAGTGGCGAGAGTGTTCCGAGGATGATGCCGATCATCAGGTTCCTAGCTTTGGTAACTCGATCTTTCAGATCAGGTTTCCTTATCGATTCCCATCCGATCGAGCCCCTCATCACGACTCCTTCGATCACATCTTTGGAAATCAGTACATGTTTTATCTCAAGGATGCCGTCGATCACGTGCCCGAGTATCTAGTCTTCTGGGAGCCGTTCGTACGGTCAGTCTGGTCGATCATCCTTCGAGCTTTCTCAGCTCCCGCTCACCAATTCCTGCTTCCTTGTCTTCATCATCATCATCCAACACGCTTTCTTCCTTTTTTTTTTTTTTCTTACCCCCTATCGATTCTAAATCCTCATCAAATAAACTCACCAACAGATTAGCTAGTGAATTCCGGTTGAGATTGATTTACAAGAGTGGTTTCCATCAAATCTTTGAGGAGGAGAGGGCCACATCGACCGGGAGGACTCTACTGTCGAGGATGAACGTGATCGATCCGAATGGGAAACCATTGATCTCGAGTGACCAATGGGATGCCGCCGGTCAGCCTCTTCCTCTGCCCCCCTCCCCCTTTGTTTTGCGCCCCTCTTTAGTCGTCATCTCGACGGCTTGACGATAAAGAATGGTATTGCCGTTCTTACTCGCTCGCTCGACTGGCTTGCTGATCATTTCCTTCGGAGGATTGGGCTTTTTAGGTCTCTACTTGGCATTCGCTTTCATCAAGGAATGAGCTGTTTTTTTTTTGACTTCATTCTTCTCCCCCCGGCGGGTGTGTTTCAATCAGGCTTGTAAGGTGGGGACAGGTGACCCAACATGAGGAAGTGAGGGGAGAGGAAATCATGGTTCTTGGACGATGGCAAAGAGCATGGAGCTTGACTGAGTGCTTGATCTGATTTGTACTAGTATATATATACATATAAAGGAAATAATGATTTAACAAAAAAAAAAAAAAAAAAAAAAAACCACAATACCCCCCCCCGCCCACTAAAAAAAACAACAGCAGAAAACGAGCATGAAACCTTTCGGAAACTTTGAGACCACTGATTGAAACAGAAGAGATGCTGGATGGAGCCAGAATCTGAGGAAGTAAGTTAGGGGCCGAAGGATGTGTTTTTCGATTGAGGAAGAGCTTGTGGATGGGAAGGTGTGCTCGTTTCTGGAATGGAAAGAGTGTCTTGAGGGATCCTAGAGAGCTTGGGGTAGCTTGAAACCTGTGAACTCCAAAAAAAAAAAAAAAAAAAAAAAAAAAAAAAAAAAAAAAACAAGAAAGGGAGCAGGAGGATCATAGTGGCTGCTTTGGGATCCTTGAATTGAGAGGGTCACGGGAGTGACTTGTGTTCAAGATCACCTCTAGCCATGAGAGGATTTGAAAAAGCTTTGGTTCTCAAGTCAACTTGCAACCTTTGCATTCTCCCTCTATTGTTGTTGTCTTGTTGCTCAATCGTTCAGTAGAGTCTGGAGATGACTGGCTTCTTTGGAGCTGCGGTGATCCTGTTCTGGATAGGGTAAGCACAGTTCCAGGACTGATGATGAGGATGATGATCTCATGATGATGATTTCCAAGGCAGGACTCAATCCAGCCATCGAGTATGATCCAAGGAACCTGTTGGGATCACCTTTTGCCAGCAACAAGCATCAAGACATCTTAAGTTTTCTGATCAGATCACTTGCAACTGGAACTAGTTGAGTCAGATCATACTGGGTCTTGATTTTGACCATGTCACCTACCAGGGCAAATGACGATTGGGAGGGCATGGCTCAGAGTTGGGTACTGGATGGTCCAGAGAAACTTGGTTGGATCATTGATGGGTTTGAGGAAGTTGATCATCTGCTCAACGTTCTACCACCCTAACCAATCAATCTTGAACTTTTTTTGGTATTGGATTGCTCACAGAGAAGGCTTCACAGAACCCTCAAGGTCATAAGATCTTTTCAAGAGCCGGTCAGTTGAAAATCCTGTTGGGTCTTGACATCAAGGATTCACAAATCAGAGTGGATTGTGTTGGGATACTCACTGAGCTTTGGAAAGCTTTGAAACCATGCTGAATCTTGGGCTGATGACCTAACCCATTCAAAAAGTCTGTGTACATTACAGCTTCCAGAGCTTTTCCAAGATTGAAAACCACTCCATCTGGATCCTCAACAAGGTTGGAAATCAAGAGGGGATTGGTTTCAAAGATTATAGTACTCTTGGGGTTCTAGCTTCTATGCAGTCCACAAAAAACTCAAGCCCATCTTCTGCAGCAAGGTTGATGGTATGAGCCATGAAGCCTACCATCTCTACTCTCAAGCCAATTGTGAAGAACCTCTTCACTAATGAAGAGCTCCACAAATCCCAATGCAACAGTTGTGTCAGGAGTAAAATTACTAGATCTTCATTCTTTTTTGTTTCTACTCCCTTGAGCAAACCTTCAGACCAAATTCACCTCAATCTCATTGGCCTGATCTCACCACAATCCAAGGCAGGTCACCACTACCTTCTCAATCTAGTAGACAACTACTCAGGCTATTTAGCAGTGTTTCCTCTGACTTTTAAAGACAAGACTACCAAAGTGATCATAAACATTCTGAAAATCAAACACAAGAGATTTAACTTTTAACCTTCCAAAATTTTCTCAGATAAAGGAACCAAATTCATTGACTCTACCTTCAAAGATTTTGTCAAAGCTAAACATATCAAGCTACAAACGTTGGAACCTTATCATTCAAAGCACAATGGTTGAGCTGAGAGGGCTGATAGAACAATATTCAAATCTTCCCATGCCACGTTCTCTTCAACCAGGTTGGCTAAGAAATATTGGGATATAGTAACTAAAAGCTGCTGCTTCATGCTTAATCAAATTCCTTGAGAAGGTTATCACCTATCTCCCTGGGAACTCATGTTTGGCAAGAGCCTACCCACTAATTATTTGAAACCCACAGGTGCTTCTGTTATATATCTTGCAAATTTCATTCAAAAAGGTCAAAAGTTCAACAAGAAGGGACTTGAGGGTATTTTGATTGGTTGCAACCCTACCTTTTACTCCTACCTTATTCTCAACTCACTTGGTGCAGTTGTAAAAACTAAACATGTAAGGTTCCTCAAAACTCAGCTGAAAAGATTTCCCTTTCTCAAATTGCCCGGTCTGGACCTATTTTCTCAATCTGAACTGGACAGCCACAAAACCAACTTCTCAAAAAACAACAAGCAATATATGATCAGGGAAATCAGCTCTGAATGTCTTGAATCAGATTCAAATTTGGAGGATATTAACTCCTTGGACACTCATTCTCCTGATCCTCCTCTCATTCACGTTTCGGAACCAATAACCCAAAGGAACAATCTAAGACTTAAAAATGAAATCTGAAAACCTCAGAGATACGGCTAACACCGCTACCATGAACCCCCTTCTTATAAGGCGGCGCAAAAATTTCCCAAATGGCCTAAATGGAAGAAAGATTTTGGAGACAAACTGAGATTTATCAAATCTCAAGAGGTTTGGGAAGAGTACTATGATGTACAATATAATATCCCAAGCACCACCTGGATATTCAATTTAAAAGAAAATCTTCATGGCAAGCCTGAAAAGTACAAGGCCCAACTGTGCATGCAAGGATTTGACCAGGTTCAGGGTGTGGATTTTGATGAGACCTGGGCCCCAACTGGAAAACTAGGATCTCTGTGTCTTGCTCTGCTCTATGGTCTGAAGAGTAAGATGAGCTTCACTCAATTTGAGGTGAAGGGAGCTTTCCTTCATGTACTTCTGAATGAAACTGTTATAATTAGAAAACCTGAAAGATTGAACAGAAAATCACCCTATCTAAAATTGAAGAAATCTCTCTACCGTCTCTGCCAATCCCCTAAGAACAGGTAAAAAACTCTTACTACCTGGATCAAATTGCAAGGCTTCCACAAATCTACTTGTGATCCTTGCTTTTACCTTAACTCTGAATTGGGTGAAGTTATTTAATTTCATGTCAAAAATCTTATTCATGTTGGAAATTTGAATACCTTTCAAACCAATTTTCTACATAATTTCTTGAATTCTTCCTTTCAATCTCCAAACACTATCCTCATCATTTTTATGGATATTGAAGAGGAAAAAATTCTCCTCAGTCAACCAAACCAAATTGATTGAGGATTAGAAGAACTAGATCTCACTGATTGCAAGGACACAAATTCACAGCTAACTCAAAAATTCCACCTCAAACCAGTGTTGGATGAAGATCATGCCAAATTCTCTCAGCTCAATATAAACTACCAATCTTCAATGGGACTCCTAAACCATCTTTCCCAAGACACTTGTCCAGATATTGTATTTGCTGTTTCAAGTCTGGCTAGTTTTAATAACAAGCCTGGGTTATCACACTGGAGGGAAGTGCACAAGGTCTGGAAATATCTGAAAACCACCAGAAATCTCAAACTCACTCTCAAGTACAATCCCTTTCAGGAAATCATCCTGGGCTACAGTGACGCAACTTGGGGAAACGACCCCACATTTTTGAAATCTCAAACTGGGCATTACAGAAGCCTGGTTATCTGGAACTTTTCAAGACAAAGAAACATAACTTATTCTTCTACCAAATCAGAGCTCAATGCGCTCCTGGACTGTCATCTGGAACTAAAATGGATGACCCATCTTGTTGAAGAAATCTATCTTTCTCCTGAGTGTAAACCAACAATATGAATTGATAAAAAGGGGTTAGAAGATAAAATAAAGAAATTTGGGTTGCAATCCAAATTGTGACACATTGATATTAAGACTAAAGGCTTGCAAGAAGATTTCTCTCTCTCCCAGTTCAACCTATTCCTTATCTCAACCAACAAGATGATAGTGGATGGTCTCACTAAATCATCCTCTGTCAATTCCCTCAAAATTCTACAAAAAGAAGTCTTCACCTAAGCCTTATTTTGTATATTCTCTATGTTTCCTCTCACCAGTCACAAGGGCTTTTAAGTCACCGTACTTTCCCCCCAGCGTCTCCGCATGCTCCTCTCAGTACCTCCCCACAGGCTCCCTCTCTTAACCAGAGTGGGATCCCCCAAATGCTCTCTCTTCTAGTCTTGTTCTCCTATTTTTCCAATTGGATCTCTCAGTTCTCTGTGATCTTTTCCTCTCTCATTTCAATCTCACTTATTTCTCTACCTTTTCTTTCCTTTCTTCTTTCCTTTTTCCTTCCTTGTTATCTTGAACTATCTGCTATGCCAAATCTCAACCATTGAAACCTCCTCATCATTACAATCTCATCAATTATAAGTCTCTGCCTGGTAAGACTCTGACTTCTTGAATCCGCTCAACAGAATCCAATCTGATCTTCTAGTTCATGCAGTCTGTCTCCTTGTGACCTTCTCCCAGCCTGTCTTTTCTCAATCTCCATTTTGCATCCTGAATAACTCATTGCTCTGTTCAAGCCACCGTTCTCAACATTCACTATTGGCTCAAGCTGTAGGATTTTTCTCTCATGTCTCTTTCTATGAACCTCTGTTTCTTTCAGATTATTTGTTTCTTGTTTCTTTTGTTCTTTATACAGCCTATGCTGGTTCTGAGTCATCTTGAAATCTAGCCCAATCTTATCAGTTTCCAATTTTGATCAGCCACGTGCACCATTATACCAAAACTGCCAAAACTTTTGGGAAATCCCAAGCATCTATGGTAAAAGACATGGCAAGAATACCTTCAAAGAAAGTCTTGATGTGTTCAACATGGGATTTATGTAAATCAACAACCTCATTTGAAATTGGTTTTGGTCTGGTTATCATTGGTTATGTGTGTGCGTTGATCAGTTCCAGAAGATTGAGAAATGAAGAGCACTGCAAAATCAGAAATGACAGGTTGAAATTTGTGATAAAGTATGCAATCATCCTTTGTAACAAGCTTAGGTTGAGTTCCATCTAAAGATACAAAAGAATGAATGTTATTAAATGCTATAATAAATAAAAAAGAAATTCCAAACATTCTTGTCAACACCAGAACCTTTGAAGAAGCCATATTTGATCTAAGAGGGATTTTTGGAGGCCTTCTGAGGATTCAAAAGTTTTTTTTATTCAAATTAGATGCTCATGAATTGACTTGGTCCTCTTTCACTTATCATGAAGGATACCTTTTACACATGAGAACCCATTTGGAAGCAGAAAGATGCACATGGCTTGAAAGTGGTTTACTTTGGTGAAAAAGTATGACCTTACCCAACTTTTGAAGATACTACTGCTTGGAAGTAATTTGCAATTGTTGGTTCTGGTTGATTTTTACACCTCATCAGTTAACAGTCATTCAGAAATTTGGAAATTTTTTTGGCAAGGAGGAGGTTCAATTTAAGAAGGCCCTACAGTTGCATTGTCATTTGATCCAGAATAAGAGTCAATACTAATTGAGTGATTGGAGGGTATACTAATTGGGCACTGTAAGGACTCCTGTGGGATTTGATATAAAAAAGATAGGAAATAGCTTTCTGGAAGTCCTTGAAGGGGAATTTATTATCAATTCTACTCCTTTATAGTATTAGAAAGACTAAGGCTCATTATAAATTGCCTACCATTTTAGTACCATAGTAAGTCTGCACAATAATTTATTCAAATTAATTGCTGGTTTCTTTGAGAATTAAAATAGGTCTCAAATCAGACCTGTATTAATCATTAACTGCTATTGGTAGGATCTTTGAGGAATAAGCAAGATGTATTGGATTATTGGTTAGTGGATGATCAGATATATGTGATCTTAACCAATATTCCAATTTTTAAGGATTCAAGAGTTTATCAAAGGGATGGCTCAGGTGAGGACCCAAGGATGGGTTTACCCACAGGGGGCTGAGTACAGGAAATTTCTTTTAATGCTTGTTTTTGTGCTCCTTTACTTTTCAAGGGTTATTGTTATTTATTGAGTGATTGGTTTTTTTTTTTTTTTTTAAAAAAAAAAAAAAAATTTTGCTGAAATATTTTTTTTTTGCTGCAATATCTAGGTTACAGAAGAGCCCTTGTTCAAGAAACTTATGAGATTTTTTATTGGTCAAAGATGGGTGATGATCTAGTTTCTGATTTCCTGTTCCTTTATAATTTGTTCACTGTTAAAATTGATCTGAGAGGCCCTTTTTTCCTGGCCTGCCTTCTGATTAATAGTGATACAGCTTGGATAGGGAAGAGAGGACCTACTAAAATTGAAAAATCCTGCCTCAGGGGGTTCTCAGGGCTTACCCTGATGTCAGGTTGCTAGTTGAAAAGAGCAACCTATCAAAGCAGATTAAAAAAAGAAAATAAATAATCAGATTAGAAGGAGTGAGAAATCCATATAAAGTATTGCAGAAATGAAGTTCCCACCCAAAAATAGGTAGGGTCATTCACTGACCCCACCCTTGAATTCCAACTTCTTACATTTTTTAATAATTTTAAAAGAAAAGAACAATAAACCATGGCACAACTATGGCACCTTTTGGCCATTCTAATATTTCACAGGTAATGCCATGTATAGGTTTCACACCTGAAATTCAGTCATAATTGAGGTTTTGTGTATATTTTAGGAGTTACAGACGGATTGGTGTTGTGTCACAATTCCCATGCGCAGCCCTGCATTCATATAGCAAGGGTACAAATGCCTGACATTCAGTCTGTAGGCGCACGTCAAGAAACCCACATGCAAAATGACTGATGGCTGCAGATGATGGATTCCTGCACCCAGCTGTCAAGCCTGCGCGGCATCAACATCAACCGTACTAATTCTAACAGCCAGGGACCGCAGGCACATGCTACAACTTGCATGCATACATCATGCATATGTAACAAGTTGACTGATGGATGAAGAGATGTTTGAAATCTAAGAAGATTGAATAAAAATACAAAAATCAAAAAATTAATCAAATAAATTGTGAGAAACAATAATGAAGGTTTTCACGTAAATGGGATTGCCGAATCTTTATGAACCACAAAACACATCAAGAAGTCTACCAAAAAATTGTTAAAAATTGCCAAAATGTGCAGAAGATGGCGTAAAATCTACAAATACCCACTTATACCCATACTACCCTGAAGAAAGTAATACAAAAAAAAAGGAAATGTGTCTGAACTATGAAAATAACAAAGTAAGATTTTAATACCTTCTGGAAATTATTTCACATGGAAATATGACACAGGCAAGGCTAGCCAGCTGAAAGCAACAAGGCTACATGCCAAACTAGCCCTAGCTAGCCTGCCAGCCTCAGAACACAAGCAAAACCCTCTCTAAGTTCCCTGAGAAGGTCTTATTACCCTAGAAAGGTATATAAACATCCCCTTTTAGATGGTTTAAACCCCAGTAATTTTTAAGTTATCAATCCAGACCCCTATCCATCCATGATCAAGTGTTTATTCAAGATAAACAAGTGATTTAAGGCCTCAGTCTGATATTATAATTATTAATTCTAAAACCTATTGTATTTCCATTGAAGAATATCCGCAATATCCCCAAAAATTGTCCTGAGACCCTTTCAACCGTGAATTTATACAAGTTTCTTGGAGTTTCTGCTTAAATTAGTAAGTTATCTCCCCCTTGCCTCCAGGGATAAGTGCTGTGAGTCAGCCAGTCCACCCAATCCCCTTGAGTAAACCCCTTTTGATTAATCACCTAGGACCTCACTGTCCCAAGGTCTTTACAAGGTTCAAAAGAACCCCTTGAAGAGGAGTTGTTATCCAATAAAGATCCCCTTTTTGCATGAACTGTGGCCCCTCTTGAAAAATATATTTAAATAAATTTAATCCAACCAAACCACTCAAACTTTTCACTTGCTTCTAAATCAACTATTTGAGCATTTTACATAGCTTTGTTGGAATTATTGTTATTCCATTACCAATATCTCTTGCTGTAGCTAAAGGAATGTAGAGTTCCTAGTATCAGTAAGTTGACACCTGAGGCTCTACCTGTTCTAGTGAGGAACAGTGAGGTAAAGCTACATGAGGTATTTCTTCTGGTTGGAAAAAGGTTGTACAGTTACATGAGGTATTTACACTGGTTAGAGAAATATTTTACAGGGTTTTAATGAATGCAAAGCCTTGCATATAGTGTTTTGTAGTGCTTATAAGATGGTTTGGTACTGGTTGATTGTTTGGTACTGGTTGATTGTTTGGTACTGGCTGATTGTTTGGTACTGGTTTATTGTTTGGTACTGAGTGCGCTTCCTTCAAAAAATATTTCTGTGTAGTGCTGAGGTGATTTTTTTACTGGTTATTGGTTGTTTGTTTGGTAATAAACTATTCTGACTGCATATATTGCTGTGCAGTGCTGAGGTGAGTTTGTGGTGGTGCTTTTTTTGTTACTGCATGATTCTGACTGCATATATTTATTTTTAGTGCTTGGGTGTTTTTGCACTTGTGATTGGTTGTTTTTTTGGTATTACATTATTCTGACAGCATATATTGCTGTGCAGTGCTGAGTTCTGTTTTCACTGGTAGATTTTTTGGTACTTATGTGTACTGATGAGGTGATAATGTTGAAATGGTTGAAATTCCTCCAGCATCTGTATTTCTGTATTCTTGATTAGGTTGCAGGTTTGAACTGGTTGCACTTCCTCCTCAATCTGTATTTCTGTATTCTTGATGAGGTGACAGGGTTGAACTGGTTACAAAGCCTCCTGTATCTGTATTTATATATGCTTGAGGAGGTGACAGGGTTGGTGTATGGTCCTAATTTTAAGAGTAAGCTGTCACTGATATGTACTTTATTTTTTCCAAATTCATGCCTTCATATCTTCCACAGAGCTGTGGCACCTGGTTGGGTATTAGTTTGCCACAGCTGAAGGTTTTTGGGCTGTATCTTCTAATGCATGAGGGATAGGGGGGTACTTTGGCTAAGTAACTATACATTATTTTTGATGTAGAATTTATTTATGAGGTTACTTTAAGGGTTTGAGTTTTTTTTATTCTAGCAACAAGAGTCTGGTGGCTATAGGAAGAGTTTGGAGCACCACAGTGCTTAGAGGGTAAGATCATTTTGCATATGATGAGGGGTTGGGTTGGTGGTTTTTGGTTTGGAAATGGGAATATTCAAGGATAGAAAATTCAAGTGATTTAGGACATAAAGCAGAAACAATACCTGCAAATATCAAAATGGGGCACAGGGAGAGAAAAATGGAGATGGATTCAAATGGGGGTATAGGTTTGGATGGGTAATAACAAAGAGATGATCAACACAGAGCACATAAACCAGGGGGGAAATGCAGGCACATGCTAGCATGTGCCAACCTTTAAAAATTTTCAACTTGGTTACAGCTGGGTTGTAAATCTTTCCTAATTTATGATGTCTATTCAAATAAATTACAAGGAATCACAACAAAAATGCTTTTGAAATATTCTTCAAACAATGTGCAATAAATCATTATTTATGCTTCAAAGGGGGTTAAATTGTAACTCAAGTTTTCCCAAAAATTGCTAATGTATTTTGGTGATTTATGATCAAAAAATTGGTTTAATATAGATTATACCAATTTTTTTTCAATTTTTTAAATCTTGGAAATTCATTAGCAACTTTCAAATATTTTCCCTAAAACATTGATATTCAAATAAATCAATCAATCTTTGGAGAATGTGACTGCTGCAAATCTGGACCTTGAAATTGAGTAATCAACCCCACTCCAGCTGGATCCTAATTCATTCCAAAAAGGAATTCTATCCTGTTTTCAAAAATGTTATTTTACATAATATATTTGCAAGGATGGGCCTTTATATGGATCACAACTTTGATAAAAACCCCATTATTGCAAGAATATTTAATTATGGCTTTAAGCTTTGAAAGAGTTTCTCACAAGCTTATTATTTCAAAAAAAAATGATATTGAGAGAATAATGAGCTATTTTATCTATACTAAAAGAATATTCCTCAACTTTTACCCTTCATTCAGGGCCTTTTTACCAATTTTTTTTGGTTGATATTGAATAAAATCATCACTCTTGCTTCTGATTTTCCATCATGGTCAGGACTTTCAACATCTTATTTCTGAACAATTGATCAAAGGTCATGACTTAACTAAAAAATAAAAGCATTATTGTAGCTACACTTCTTAAAAAAGCACAAATTTCTCAGATTGAACAAGAGAAATTAATATTGGTTACTCTTTTTGAATTATTATGCAAGGCTGAATCATTAGCTTCAAAAACCCAAGAACAGAAGTGGAGAAAAATAATCAGTGAGTCAATAAGATCAAACCAATCTATGATGACTTTCCAATTTTTTTCACCTTGCTGATATTCCAGTGTGGTGATACCATTGTAGAAAATTAATTTATTAGGAGAATATGAAAGCTTTGATTATGTACCTTCCATCATGATTTAACCATGGCTTTCTTTGTTGGATATATTCCCATTATCAGGTGTGATATGGTGTTGGGATTTTTTCATTGACTCCACAGCATCTGATTTGTACTGAATGAATTTCAAAATATCTGGCACAGTGTATTTTTAGACTAAAGGATTTCTAAATTTTTCAAATATCATTTTTAACCATTCAACTATTCAAAAGTTCTGGCTGCTACCCTTCAACAAACCCTTTTGAATATCTCTCCAACTGATGAATGGTCTAGAAGTTTTCATGAGTGGAATTTGTTTTGTTTATTATGCGCCTATCAATTTTCTTGAAATGTCTCTTAATTGTTTTACAGGTAGATATAATTCAGAAAATAGAATGGCAGCTTTGCTCTTGGAAAAGAGGGGACACAGATTCAAGGAATCTAAATTTGGTTTAAATGAGTTTCAGTCCCTTCAAGATAAAATAAAAACCCATGGTTGATGGAGTTATCCATTTTGCACATACAGGATTTGATCTTAAATTTTCTGTTTGAAAGATTAACAATCTGAATTAATACCACAAAATTTTCAAGATAAAGAACAAAGGTCTGGGGGACAATATATGCATTGAGGATTGAAAAGAGAAAATTACATGCATATACACAGTGTCCTTTTGCATGGCTTCATAACCTTCTTCCAAGTTGGATTTAATTTTCTTTCTGGCACTAAATCATACTATGTTTCAATTAAAAATATTTTCAAATACTGAGGCAGCCATAAAACCAAAAACATATCCCAAAAAACTGACTATCAAAAAATCACCAATCTGAAATTTCTTGGGTGGTGGTATTTTGAATGAATTCAAGTTCTTTTTTCATTTGTGATCAATTTATTCATTGTAAAATTTCTCCTTGATCTTGTTGGTTCAATTGGTTTCAACAATGAATTTTCAAAGATCCCCCCCTTTTTTTTGATCAGCAATAATCATAACTAAGATTTTTCCTGTCCAACAACAACTCCTAATAAACTGAATTTTTGGTTTTGGGATGAAGTCTTAATAAAAAAGTCTATTTGGTTGGTTTGGTTCCAGCCTGTGCCCTGCTATAAATGTTTTATTTTTGAAGAAGCCTTGGAACACACAAAGATGGATTTAAAGAGATCAATGAAAAATTTCATACACTTCTTTTTAGAGAGAAATGGCAAACAAAAAGAGCTGGAAGAAAAAAAAAGAATGATCAAATAGGCTTGGGATGAAAATACAAGTAAATTGAGGTTTCAAAAGCATTGAAAAAAATTCCACTGGTTCAGAGTCAGTTTGATTTTTTTTCTTTTTAGTTTCCTGTTGGATTATTCCTGGCAAAATTTTTTAAGATTGGTGAAATTGTTAACAAGTGGGCAAATTAAAATCAATTTCTGAATGTTTGAAGCTGGAAGATATTTTGATAAATGATTGTTTCCATGGTTAATTGTGAATATAAAATTTCAGAATAATACTCCTGTCTCAAGTAAAGAATTCCATTGATGCCACCATCTGGTCTTGTAAATAAAAAAATTGAGTAATTGGTCAGGAAATCCAAATAACAGGATAAATTCAAAAACAAGTCAAATTTATTTGGCATGATAGAAGAAATTCAAGGCCCTGTTATGAATACAACCAAAATGATTAGTTTCAATAATTATGCTTCATTTTTTATAAGCTGCCTTGTAAATAGGTTGAATTTCATTACCTTGAAATTTGAAGCTAATAGGGCGTATCAGAGTTAAGCAAACCCACCTTTTTTCATGGCAGGTTTTAAACAAAATCCGCCATTTCAAAAGGCCCATTAAAAATCAAAAAAACCACTTATTTCACATCAGATGTGTCAGAATTACCTGCAAATAAGCGGGTTTTTTCAAATAAAGTATTTAAAGGCTTCCAACACCTGTCCACATCATCCACCCCTGGCTTCCCACATCCTTCTAACTCCGCCCTCATTGGAAAAAAATTGATTCATTGCTCTTCATCTCTTCATCAATATCCTCATCACTTTATCAATCTCATTACTTCATTGCTTTCATCACATCCAGCTAACTCTCATTGGATCACTATCCTGATCAGTTCATCACTCATATCTGTTTATTGCTTTCATCACATCCATCTAACTCTCATTGGATCACTATCCTTATCACTTCATTGCTCTCATCTGTTTATTGCTTTCATCACATCCAGCTAACTCTCATTGGATCACTTTCCTCATCTCTTCATCACTCTCATCACTTTATTGCTTTCATCACATCCAAAATCTTATTGCTTTATACCTCTTGTCACTTCATCACTCTCATCTCTTCCTATTCTCTTTGCTTCATAACTCTCATCCTCTCATAAAATCATCACTCTCACCACTTAAACACTCTCATAGCCCTTAATCCCTTCATCCATCTTACTATTTTTAAATGGCCCCTCAGCAATACTCCCCCTGAAAGTCCACTAAACAATCCAACGGACCAAAGAAAACATGCCCCAGGAACTCAACATCTAACAATCCTCCCCCATCAGCTTCCAAAGGCTCAAGTCAGCTCAAGAGAGATGATCAAATCATTCTGGTAAAATGGCTCAAAATTCTGTCCAACTACAATGCTTGCTTTGGATTGGACAATGAAACATGCGTTGGCCAACCTCCATCCTCTAAGGTCAATGGTTATCTCCTGATGGCCAATGAACTCAAGAACAAAAAAAAGGTAGGCTGGATCTGTCATCCAAACAGATGAGGGAGAAATTCAAGAATTATCAAGCAAAGTACAAAAAGGCCCACTCAATGTCAATCTCCACTGGCTTTGGTATCACCAACTCTGACAAAGCCAAGGGAATCAACTCGGTGGTTGATAAGTTGGATTCCATTTGTTGTTTTTATATTCAAATGGATGAAATCTTTGTAAAGAAGGCCAACATCTACTTCTGTGTTGATTGAGGAGTCAAACCCAACCTTGGAACCCTCCCCTCCTTCTTTGGATTACATTCTTCCTGGGGTGGAAGAACTGGACAACTTGGCCAATGAGGAGGATGTCATTCCCATATCACCATTGCCATCAAAATCTGCTCAAGTAAGGAAACAATTTCTTTTCTCTTTTTTCCAGTTAATCCTGACTGATTTAGATTCAAAAGAAACAGGCCCATCCATTCCTGAATGGCCAAAAACTCAGTCCAATGGGGCTTCTGGCATCCCCTTCAAATGAGAGCAATGATGTTCCCACACAAACCTCCTCTGAAAAGGGAAAGCAAAAGGCCTCCAATTCCATCAACATCAACCTCAATAGCATTAAAAAGAGGAGAAACACTTAACATTTTTTGGGATTTGAGGAGATCATGGGGAAGCAAGATTCAAGTAAGCCAATTGAATTATCCTTGCTTTCAAAATCAAGCTCATGCCTATTCCCCTCTGAAAAACAGTGAAATTGCAAATTGAATCTGAAAAAATTCAGTTTGAAAAGGAGAAGTGGGATCTCCAACTGGCTATTCATTTTCAAAATCAGAAAGCCAAGAGTTTGTCTCATCAGCAAAAATGGGATGCTGAGTGGAAGTTGAAAAAGGCTGAGCTAGATTTTCAAAAAGAGGAAAATGAGAAGGATCAAAAGCAAGCACAACTGCAAATGGAGAGGGAAAAACTGGCAACAGAAAAAAAAGGATAAGTGGTCAATGGCTGCTGCATAAATTGGTAGTAGTAGAACAGTAGATGAATTGAAGCAGATTACTCAAATTCAGGGCTTGTAAATATATTTGCTTTGATGAAAAACTCAAAAATAAAAATGAAAATAATTTTTGATTACAACAATGCTTAAGACTATTTTTGACCCCACCAATAAAAAAATATTTTTTCTTTTTATTTATTTTTTTTTTCCTGGAGTATATTTTCCCACTACCCAAGTCACTGCAAGTGTTTCTAGTTGTTTTGTTGATTTGCATTGACATTGCCATTCTTGTATAAGTGGAAGTCTCCACAGCCGGAAAATTACAGTGCTTGTACTTATTGGCTGCCCAAACCATTTTGACTAAACCTTTTTGCTTGAAGTAAATTCCAAAGCCCAGGTCAGGAAAAACAAATTGGCCATCAGATAATTGATATTTTTCCGTGTTTTAAATAAGTTTTCCATTTGATTTCCTGGTTGGAACCCCAAGTAAAAAGGAATACTCAGAGAATTCACCTTTGTCAATGTGAGGTGAGTTGTAAAAAGAGTTGGATGTGAAGGTGACATGGGGAGAGGAGTAAAAGGGAGTAGGCCAAGAACCAAATTTGAGTGATGAGAAGGAGGGGATCCCATTTTCATTCATTATTTCATGGTTTGATTCAAAGGGAATTCTGGCCAAATTGAAAAAAATTTGTTGTAAAATTTGACAGACTTTGTCTGCCTTAAGATTGAGAAAAGCATACTTTTGAGGAGAAGATTGAATAGATGATTTCTTGACATAGCGTCCAAATAACTCAAAGGGATCCAATGATTTTTTCCATCCAATTGCCCACATTTTTCCACCCCAAGATCTTGAGGGACCAACAGTGTTGACAAATTTGTTTGACTGGTGAAGGAAATTCATCAAAAAGTTGATGTCCTTCTTGTCTTGATCAGAAAGTTTATCCAATGGGAAAATTTAAATTATTGAAACAAGACTGTTTTCATCAGACTTATTGAGAACAATTGATTTTCCACTATGGAAGAAATAGAATTGCTTGATTGTCTGCTTGGCAAGTTCAAACTCAGCCAGTGAGGGTTTTCAATTGTTATTTCTGTTTCCAGCAGTAATCAAAGGATACAGATCCAAAGGTTGTAGTTTCTGTTTAGACCATAAAACCTCTTCATTGATTCCCACCTCTGAAAGTTCCAAAGAGATTTTTGATGCCCTTATTTGATCCCTCTTTTGCTTCAAAGCCCTCGGCTTGCCACCTCTCTTTATGTTTGTTGCCTCATCTACTTCCATGTTGTTCCCTCCCAGGCAAATGCTTGGCTCTGGCTGAGGATCAAAAAGGGATTCAATTTGGAGTATAACATTGTGAGTGTGGTGGAAGAAGCAATGGAATTGGAAATCCATGCCCACTAAACACATCATCAGACTATGGTTCCTGACCACACCTTTGAGTCTTCTAACCACCAGACTGGTCCTTGTTCCCCCACCCTCTTTTGTCTTTAGGTAAAGATGAGGATGGGATTGGGAATCTTGAGGAAACTGTTTTTCTATATACATGTGTATATAACTTCTTAGATCAACCACCAGTAAACCAAAATGAACTTGGGTCAAAAAAAAAACTTGGGTGTTGGCTAATCTTGTCTCTGATCTATGACTGCTCTTGGTCTTTCAAAGAAGAAAAAAAATTAATACCTGATTCAAGTTGAATCTGGTCTCTTGTGGTCTTATGGGAAAAGCTTGGATCTTGATATTTTCAACTTGGGACTCTTGATTTACTTCTTCTCTTGCTCCTTCCTGCTGTTCTTGATCGATTGGCCAATGAGAGCCTACCAGGATGATGATGAGAATTATTATTTTGTTTTCTAGTGTTGATAATGAGTGGTCAAGCCAAATAAATATTTGATTTTCAAAGATTTGTTTTTTGGGATTTGGATTGGGTTAATAGAGACAAAAAAATGTACTTATGATTCTGATTCAATTGAAAATCCCAAAGGAAAATACATAGAAAGAAGTAGAGAAGAACAAAGGATGGATGGGGAGTTAGTTGATGGATGAAATAATGATCTGTATTGTATAGAGCTAGTTTATTATTAAGCTAAACTGGGCTTGGGAGACCAAAGCTGTGCTTTCTGTTTATAAGCAACAATTATTCTTTGGGGAAAATAATCATAAAACTTCATACAAGAGGGAATATCATGAGGAGGGGGGGGGGGTGGGGGGTTGGGTTGGGTTTGGTTGGGTTTCTGTCTGCAGGGGACCAATCCTTTGAGAGATTTCTTTGACTGACTGTCTGTTTCTGCTTGGGAGAAGATATGATTTTTACCACAAGCAATGGTTTAGCTGGGAGTTTAACGATTTTTGGAGAGGTAACACAGTTGGTGGGGATCAAAAACACATTGAACCATTGCATTAAGGTTTCTCTAAGCATTGATCTACCACCACTTGGTGCAAGGTGTACATCAAAACAATACCCCATAAAAAAAGCACCCAGTACCCCAAAAACCATAATCTTTTTTTTTGTTTACTCTATTTTTGGCTTGTAATTCAGTGTGTAATTCAATCAGGATGCTAAAGCTTTCAGTTCTGGGCTCATAACATGTAATAATTTGAGGAAAAGGAAAACTTGTGATTTCAACCTTGCACTGAGTAGTTTTAGCTCAACAGTTAGAGAAAAATGCATGCAATGGGTCAATGTAGGTTGGATTCCAACTAAATGTGTTACCTTTTCCACACATAATGACTGGGAGGGAAGCCTATAAAAAATAAGATGAGGTAAGAAAGATCATAGGGAGTGATCTGTATAGGCTGATGAGGATCAGGATTTGTTAGCAGGACCTAAGGATCAAGCTAAAGATCAAGATAAGAATCCAGAACTGGATGAGTTAAGTAGTATGGATGGATGTACCCAAGTAGGCTGCAACAGCTAATGATTGCAAGCTAATTTTAATTGGGGAGATGAATGGGGTTGAAAAGAATTAGGAAGAATCTCAGGATCACTTGGTTGGTGTATAATTACTAATTCAGATGAGCATGAGTTATTTAGGAGCCACTGATTAGGATTCAACAGTTGAGAGAATTGTTTAGGATTTATGTAGTCTACTTAAGATTTCTTTGAGATTCAAGGAAGGGTGTTATGATGATAGATGGAATTTTGATCTACATAAGCACATAAAGTGATTTAATCCAATCTAAAAATGGGGGAGATACAGGTTTTGTAGTCTTTGATCTCTGTATGTATGTACAGTGGGTAGCCAAAAATAATGGGACTGATTGACCTAAAACATTCAGTTTGTTTTTAGGCATGTGTTTAAAGCTGAATCCATTGTTAAAAAAAAAGGCATTTATTCATTTTTTTTTGGGATTAGATATTTTAGCATCTTAAATTTACTTTACTTAAAAAACATATGAAATTTTTGAAAAATATCAAGTTATAATTTTTTTTAAAAAAAACTTAAAAAGCACCAAAATCTCAAAAATCATGCCAGAGGAAAAAGAAATTTGAAAAATTCTGTATCATTGATTTTTTTTATTATTTATGAGGATTTGAGTGAGGATAAAATGGAATGATTTCAATTCAATATAAATATTGAGATTTTATAAAAAAATATTCAAAACAATTTTGATTAATTTTCATTTCTCAGAGTCCTGGTAAGATGGTGATGAAAATTTTGAGAGAGGTAGGTTGGAAGTCATGGAAACTAATGAAAAAAGTTTATTCAAGATTTATATTCACCTGATCTCCATATTGTTCAAGTTCCCTTATCTTTTTCCACTCTCAGGTGCCTTGAGCTGCTTGAGGTTATATTAGTCTGCAATTGAATTGGATTTGAGTTTATTTACATCATTATAAAATTGATTCCAACCAATGCAATTATAAAATCCTCCAATTGTTTGATAAGTTCAATCTTCTCAAACAGACAAACACCCAAATAAGACTATATTTAAAAAATGGAAATCATGACACAGAATAAAAGATTAAGAATAAGATTTGAAAAAGATTACTTACCATGTTTTCTTTCTTTAATTGATCAAGTATTCAGTAACTGGTATAAAAAACCCAAGATGGTGGTTATGTGGTAATCCATAAACTGGATTTGAAGCCCAAAGATCATGGGTTGGTCAAAAAAAAACTTTTCAGCTTTCTGATACCAGGAACCTTACAGTCCTTTAGCTACAGAAATTGATGCACTTGTGGAATAATGGTATTTCAAAAATAAACCCTGTAAAAGCTCCAAAGAAATGAATTTAACAGGAGCTTGTGCAAGGTTTATAATGATTTGGTTGAGGGTTTTCAATATTTATTTTAAGCTGGGCCGCAGTCTGAAACAATACTGGGGATCTTTATAGAAACATCTCTTCAGTGGATAAAATTCGGATTGTGTAAACCCTGGAAGCTTGGAGACCTTTTGAGTTACTCAAGAAGGAAGTATTATCAATTGAATGGTGCATATTTGCGGGAAAAAAAGCTCAAAAACAAAGGAAGGAGGGAATTAACTTACTTCTTTGAGTAATCACTCACAGAGTACCTGCAGGAGTTCACAATTGAAGGTTTTCAGATCAAAGGATGGGGTTTTATTGATTCTTCTTCAAGCCAACAAAAATAATGGGCTTTGGAAATAACACTAATATATCAACCTGAATTCATAAATCACTTGCTTATCTTTTATAAGAACTCAATAAAAAATGACATGGTTTCTGATGAGAAAAATAATAAATTCCTGGTAAACTTCTGTGGAACAGTAGGCCAAAGAAGGTCTGTATAAATACCTTTTTGGGGTGGAAGGGAGCCTCCTCAAGGAACATAGAGAGGGTAAGTATGATTGGCTAAGGTTAGAAAGCCATCCAGAGAAATATTAGCACATCCTTTTGGTTCTGTAAATCATCTGATCACAGATCTGTAGGATTTTTTCTTCATTTTAGCTGCAGGATCTGTTATTGTGTTAATGTTTCATTTCTTTGATTCTTCACGTATTGTTATTTTGAACTGTTTTTATTTGAACAAAGTGATCAGGTAGTGGGTTTTTACTGATTTGAAATCACCTGCAGATCAATTTTATGATTTTCAATAAATCTTTCAACAACTCCTTGATGTGTTTTGTGATCTTTGAAGTTCAAAATCATTCATTGTTGTGGTGATCCCTCTATTTTCTTTTCTAATTTATTATATTTTCTAATTTGATTTATTGAATTTTTATTTAAAAAAACAAGTTTTTAGATCATCCAATATGCATGTGTCACATAATTAAATATGCATAGATTATCCTAGGGTTTTTTAATGGTTAGAGGTGGCACCCTCTGTGATTTTATTGTTGACGGATCTGAAGTGCAGTATTGTCAATTCAACTGCGTGAATGGCAGGATCTGCTGCATGTGGGAATCCTTGAATGCGGGGATGTTAGATACTTCATGCAGTTTCCTAGCTAAGGTATGCATGGGGGGCAATATTGAGGCACGTAAACTGCCTTAGGCTGTCTGCGGGGATGCAGGGTTGCGCGTGGGAATTTTTACAAACCACATTTCTACGTGTAACTCCTAAAATATACACAAAACCTCAGGTTCAACTGAATTTTAGATAGAAAACTCATAATTGAAAACCTACTTGAAACATTAAAATGGCCAAAAAGTCAGTTTAGTGGCATTTTGAGTTTTGCACAAAATTTCATCTAATTTTTCTAAAATATGAAAGAGTAAGAATTAAAGGGTGGGGTCAATGAGTGACCCTACCTAATTTTGAATGGTGAATCCATTTTTCAATAATATTGATGGATTTATTACTTCTTTTTTGGTTTTATTACATTTTTTTTTAATTTTTTTAATTTGACCAATTGTTTTGAAAATAGTAGCAAGCTGACAAAAATCAAAAAAACCTGGGCTTCATATGAATCCTTTGAATTACCAAGGTTTTTCTGCTTTAAAAAAATTACCATGAATTTCGGAAAGCCAATTTACAGTGGGTAAACAGAAATAATGGCACTCATTGACCCAGAACAGTCAGTTTATTTTCAGGGATATGTTTCAAGCAAAATCAATTGTTCAAAAAAAGGCATTTACTTACATTTTTTCATGGGATTATATATTTCAGCACCTGGAATTCAATAATAAAACCATTGAAATTTGGAAAAATACAAAATCATAATTTTCAAAAAAAAATCTGAAAAAGTAAAAAACACCCAAAAAACATGCAGGAGGAAAAAAAATTGAAAAAATCTGTACCATCAATATCTTTTCTTCTTTACAGGGGTGTAAGAGAGGATCAAAAGGAATTATTTAAATGAAAAACAAATTAATTTTGAGTGTTTCTAAAAATAATTAAAACCAATTTTGATCAATCTTGGATTTTCAGTGCTTTGGTGAGATGGTAGCAATAATCTTGAGAGAGGTGGTTTGGAAGTCATGGAAACTGTCAAAAAATGTTTCTTCAAGTTATTCATGCATCTGAAAACCATATCATTCAATTCCTCTACTTGCTGTCATCTTTGAGGTGCCTTGGAGTGCTTGAGGTTATCTTAGCCTGAGGTTAAATTTTGGTTGGGCATTTTTAAATCTCTCAGAAATTAGTTCCAACCATTGCAATTATACCATTGTTGGTTGGTTTGATCATCTTGATCTTCTCAAGAAACCCCTTGCGCATTGAAGAATTTATATCAAAAAGATATCCCATGAGTCAGGACCTATGATCAAGAATAAGATTCCAAATAATTTAGTTACTAGATTTGTTTTTTGAATCAATTGAGTATTGAAATGTTGATATTAAATACTGCAGATGGTGGAAATGTTCCAATTGGTCAAATTGAGTGGGCACCAGGAGGTGGGATGGTCAAAACCACAAACAGGGCACCTTTGGCTTCATCTACATTGTTTGAAGTACCTGGTTGTGGTCACTTTGACAAAAAGTCCCCCAAATTTTGTCTAGCCACTGTAAATACAAGGTTGGAATATTGGGTAAAAAGATCAATGAAAAATTGGCACTCAACCAATACATAGTATATAGTCTTCTTAGAAGGTATAAAATAGGGGGGAGTGTTGGAAACCAAAAGAAATTGGGTTGGCCATCAAAACCAATGAAATGAAATGTTGAAAGCTTGGTTGTGTCTTGAGATGCAAAAGATGGTCTAACTTGAAGGAGATTGGAAAAAACTCAGCAAGGAAGATCTACCAAAATATTCCCTTCAACTGGGCTATCAATGATGACTTTCTGCAATAACCACATTTTTCAATAGATATTATTGGAATTGGAAACTTGGTTTTGCTTGGGAACATATGCATTGGATGATCAATGATGAGATGAAGGTCATCTGGAAAAACTGAATCCTCTGGTGGAGTTGGTAAGAATACCCAGAAAGTCAATGTGTGGCTATTCCCCCATCAGAAGTTTAAATCACCCTGACTTGCATTCACATTCAAGAGTGGTCAAACATGGATGATGATATTGGGTAATTTCATGGGTGCAAGAACCTCCCCAATTGTTTTCATGCCTTCAAAAATAAGGTTTCTAAAAAGATTTCATTCAAATTTTTCATGATGAAAATTTAGGCCAATGGATTTCAACCATCAACCATTAATATATAATCCTGATGGAAGATGGTTTTTGAGTTAACCAGGCCAAAATTTGTGAAAGGTGGAAAGAGGACAAAGGCCTGAAAAATTTAGAAGAACCAGCTTAATCACCAGACCTTAACAAAATCAAGAATTTTTGGTATGCCATGAAGATTTATTTAAAGAAATAATATCAAGAAAAGTACCTGGATTACATGGAAATGGCCCTCAAGAGTGCCTTGAATGATTTTTAAAAGAAGCAAATCATCCATCTCATCAAGAGCATTCCACAGAAAATGAAGGCAGTTGTTAAAGCTCATGGTGGTTCTAATCAATTGTAGAACTGTCTTTTTTCTACTTTTTTTTTAATTTTACTTTCTACAATTTTGCCCTATCAATCCTTGACAAGGATAAAAAAATGCATTCATTCAATTTTTTTCTTTTGAATCCATAGACAGCAAAACTTTGATTCAATTTTGGATTTTTTTATTTTTTGAAAAAAAAAACTTTGTATTTGGCTTCAAATCAAAAAATCAATTGCTTTGTAATTCAAATATATAAAATTACATGATTAATATATTTTTGGTTTTTTTTATTTTTATTTTCATTTTTGTTTGAAAAGCAAACAACCAAAAGCAGTAAAAAAAGTGAAAGAAAAACCCAAATTTAGTAGGCAAAAGTATTGGGACTGATTGAACTAAATCAGCCCTTGTACTTCTAAGTAAATGTTTCAAGATAAATCTCAAAGCAATAAAATAAATTCAAGGCATTTCACTTTCCATGCTTGGATATTGGAGAATCTAAAATTTACTTAGAAAACAAGTAAGAAGTCAAAATCTAAATTAATTTGGAATTCAAAAAAAGAAAAAAAAATCAAGGATATAAAGAAACTTGAAACACATGCCAGATCAAAAGAAAAATTGAAAAAGGTTTGGTATTGAAAATCTTCTTTCTCATTGATTGTTTCTTCAAGGAGGATGAGAAGGAAAACATTGGATAAAAAGATAGACCATATTGTTTGATTCTACCAGTCAATAATGTTGAAATTGATTACTATTAAGCTTCTGAGAGCTGCATCCAATTTGTAGCACACATGTTGCCTAGGAATGTTTGTATTAATGAGAACTTCTCAGGAAGGCTCTTTGATTCACAAATATTCATAAAAGATTTTTAAATTCTCTTTGTAAGATTTTTAAGGCCTTTGAAGAATAATTTTAGGATGAATCATCTGTTTCTTGGTTTGAGAAAAACTAACTTTGAATGGCTCTAAAAATTCTTTTAAAAAGCAAAACTTTTTGCTTTAATTCCTGGATTGTGTTAGATAAAATCTGTTAGATAAAATTATATTTGGAAAAAAATTTATTTGAAATAAGACACTTATGAAAAGAAAAAAAAAAAATTAATGTTGAAATGATTGGGTCCAATTTTGAAATAATTTTATTTATTTATAATCAAAAGACAGATGGTAATTGTGAAATAAATAGGGTGGGCTTGTTTAGAGTCAAAAAATGTAGGAGAATACTGATGATGGAGTGGTAAAAAAAAAAACTTATCCTGATACCTGGGAAACATCTATATCATTCCTGGCTGCCTCCAGGTGCCAAAGTCATGTCCTGATTCAGCCTGATTGGTTGCATGCCCGTAGTATTTAACATTTTTTTTGGTTTGGATGCCTGTTGGAATCTGAGGCCACTTAAATGGATCTATTATACTTTTCCAGGGATTTTCAGGCATGTTTGTTTGTGTGTGGGGCATGGGGGGCGGGGATTATGGGATTGGCATATAGAGAGGGGATATTCTAAGTGATTTATATCCTCAGAAGAGATGATAAATCATCCAACCAATCAACCCACTGTCTATTTGAACAGACAGAAATTGCTGCAAAGATGGGAATAATATTTGAAAAGAATATTATGATACTATTTGAAAATAATGTTATGATACTATTTGAAAAGAATATTATGAATTAATTAATTAGTCAAAATCCTAGGAACTGATATATAGGCTGAGGTTTCTGAATCTGGATCCAACATTGTTAGCAACACCCAAGATCAGGAATTGGAATTGGAATTGGATGAGCTGACTGTATTTATGTACTTGATTGATTCCTGGTTTAAGTAAAAAACTAATTGTGGTTGTAGCTGGATGCTGGATTTAGAATACTGGGCATTAGTTTTTGGTATATAAGTAACAAGTCAGAAAAGAGGATTTAGTTAGTTATGAGAGAGCTGATGACCAGATTCACCAGTTGAGAGACCTATGAATATAGTCTGCTGTTGCTTTGAGAATGAAGGGTTTCATGATGATGGTAATGACAATGATAATGATGATGATGATGATGATGATGATGATGATGATGATGATGATGATGATGATGATGATGATGATGATGATGATGATGATGATGATGATGATGATGATGATGATGATGATGATGATGATGATGATGATGATGATGATGATGATGATGATGATGATGATGATGATGATGATGATGATGATGATGATGATGATGATGATGATGATGATGATGATGATGATGATGATGATGATGATGATGATGATGATGATGATGATGATGATGATGATTCTGGATGGCGTGGTAATATACATAATTAAATAATTCGAGTGATGTAATACAATCAAGAATTGAGATGGGGGGATAAAGTCTTAATGGGGTCTTGGATCTCTATATTTATTTACCACACACTCTCTCTAGACATTGATCTTATTTTTTGGGTTTTGTCTAGGTATCTATGTAATTACTATGAATTTAAAGAATAATGTCTGATTTTTTTCACAAATTTTGTAGTTTTATTCAGAGATTTTGTCCTATGTTTTAATTTGAATGTCTGCTTTTTCAAGTTTTTGTCCTGCTTTCAAATGTTTCTCCCCATATTTAGTATTTTGAAATCCTAATTCTAATCAATCTTTTCTGGTAATTTAAAGAATGCTGTCCTCCTTTATATTTTTTCTGTCCTATTTTTTACAAGCTTTTGGTCTGTGTTTTAATTTTGGAAAAAAGGAATTTTATAAGTGGCCAATTCCTGAAGTAAAAAAAAATTATTAAAAAAAGGGTTTGAGGGTAGGGTTGAATTTTTCTGTTTTTCTGTTTTTTTTTTTTTTTTTTTTTTTTTTTTTTTTTTTTTTTTTTTTTTTTTTTTTTTTTTTTTTTTTTTTTGAAAAAAAACAGACAGGAAATCTGATACATGCAACCCATCAACCAAAAACTCCATTAAACAAATTTTCCTTTGCACATCCATTTTTTCCCTAAAGTATCTCTCTCTTTTCTTCTTCTTCTTCTTCTTTTTTTTTGGAATTTTGGCTGGCCAGAAATGTGCAACAGAAAATCTGGAACTTTTTCTTGAAATGGATAATAAATAAATATGTGTATCATCCGGGAGTCCTTCAATGGTTCAACATGGGATAGAGGAAATTTTTGACTAATTTTATCTAACTTGTGTCAATACAATTCAGGATAAGTTGGATCTGTTGAAGATCTCATTCCTGATCATCTGGCTGAATGAACTTAATCCAGCATGGTATACATTAATTGCTCAATTCTGACTAGGTGGGTGGCATTGAGAGATTTTTTGAGTGGTTGAATGAATTTAAAGGATCTGGGTAATTGAAGTCTCTTCTTTCATGATGAATCAACTGTTATTCAAAAAAAAATCCAAATAAAGAAACAGTTGTGCAAGTTTTCTTTTCTTTCTTTATTCATCTTCTTTGGAAGAAAGATTTCTTTTTTTTTGGAATTAAAGGATCTAATGAAAATCTTGTGGATCAAGTAAAAATTTAATCCATTCCAGGTTTTCAATTTCAACACATGTAATAAGAAGGGGAGATAAGGAAAGCTATTGGTTGATCAAAAAATAAAAAAAATTAATCTCAGAATGGGTTGAGAATGTTCAATCATATTTTTAATAGATCTAAAAACCAGTCTAAAATTTACAAATAATTCTTCAATTTTAATTTTTGAGTTCTCTGATTTGAATTTGGTGTTGCTTCTGATTGATTGATGGACAGTTAGACATGCCATAAGAATTTTAGCATCATCCTTGGTATCCTATATAAGGATTTTAATGGTCCAGGTTGGAAAATCTAATGGTTAACTATAACAAACACACTGGCAGGCAGTTTTTTTTTGGTTGGGTCAAATATCTTAATGGGATTTCTGAGGCAGGTCTTGGTGGATACTTAAGGGCTGCCAGTTGTTCATGGGGCCATGTGGTTTTTTTTCTTTTGAAATTTTTTGGCATTCAATTTCTTATACCACTACATATTCCTTAAAATAATAAAGGAGAAAATTCAAATAAAATAAAAAATATTTAAAAAGGAAAATGTATTGAAAGGAAAAAGACAAAGATAAATATGAAAAAAAGAAGTTCAAGGGCATTCACAGAGAATATTAATGATAAAAATTGATTTACTGAAGTTTAAAAATTTTTTTAAAGAAATTCCTGTCCAGATGTAAGCCCTTTAATGGTTTCAGGTGCCAAACTACTGGGGAATAATTCAAGAAAAAATCTGCAAGTGGAGAAATCCTGTAAAAATCAAAATTAATTTAACCAAACAACATAAAGGATTCCTTAGAATGAAAATGAGAATAATTGCATGTTCAGATGTAACTGATGTGATAGGAACAAGAAAGATTGTCTTGAAAAATTAAGAAAGGTTTGGAAATCTTAAAATTTTTATTTTCCACAATTCAAGGATGTTAAATTTATCCTCCTATAATCCATCTATTTCATCTCATTAAAAGAGTGGATCTTGAATGTATAGGTTCATTAAAGATTTTGGAATATGAAGACCAATTGTGGAAGTGGAGGAGGCCACAAAATTTCAAAATTATTTTCAAAGTCTCTGGCTGGGTTAAATTTTAGAATATGATGTGCTTGCAATTATATGTTTTGAGAATCCTGTTTTTACTCTTGGCATGATTTTAGACATGGAATTATTTTAGAGGTCATATATTCCAACCTAAATGGATGATATTTCAGCTTGAGTTTCAAGAATGGTTTGACCTTCTTAAAGGCAGAAATTTAATTAATTCATCTTTTTGCAAGGATCAAATACTAAAGAAATTGCAAGAGATGCAGACATCTCATCCAAATTACTATTATATTTTTTTTGAAATTGGTTTGAAAATGTTATTTATTTTTTTGTTTAAAAGTATACTAAAAGGTTTTCTCTTGATGTTCAATTCAATCTCCTTCATCAAAATATAAATTAATTTGGGGGTTGGTTACTTTGTGCCACATATCTTAGTTGTAACAATATCAAATTCTTTCAAGAAATACTTTATGATAGGAAGTTCCATCCATTCTGCTCCAGTTGGTCAATTGTGTTAGTTTCAATGAATCATTGAAAGATTTTGAAATTATAACTTGAATGGAAATGCAGATTCAATTATCTTATAGAAGGTCAAGCAGGTTTGAAAATAAGGAGAGGCCCTATTTTTGAAAATAATTTTTAATAATTCTACTCTTTCCTGAATTTGATTTTTAAACTTTTGGCTTTAATTTATTTAAATTATAATACTTCTAAGCTTGTTGCTTCCATCTGAAGATATCTTAATTCAATTCTTTACCACAAGATTTATAACATGGTCTTCACATTTAATATGAAAATATCTGCCTTGATTTAGAAGTGAATGATTTGGATTTTGCAACAAAATTACTTGAGGCAAGAAATAGAGACATAACTTTAACTGGAATTATAAATGGCAATGAAAGATACCTGAAAAAATAAAAATCCAGAAAATCCTCAGAAAAATATAATTGAAGTAGTGGATAATCAAGATTATTATAAAAGGAAAATTATATAACCCTATCAAGGCATCTTCAATTGTCTTGGTAAACCCAATTGTTAGCTAAGTTTACCAAGAAATCTTCACCATTTTGTAAAAAAAGGAGCTTGCTAATAAGCAAGCTCCATCAGTCCAGTCAGATTTCCATCAAGTTGTGCAAATTTAGAAAGCTTGCCAACTCCATCCTTGAGTAAATCCTCCACATCATCTACCCAGTTGGCCTTCCATATACCATTTCAATACACTTTGATATCAACTCCTGCCATCATCCCAGCACCAACAGTGTCCCCATTCCCCCCCACCTTTGCGTTTAGATGAGAAAAAAATCCCAAAATGGCGCAGTGTTCCTAGCTACCAACCAACTATGTGGCACACAATGGTGTTTTGTGGGTTTCTAGCTAGCTGCCGCAGACTTATTGATTGCACAACTGAAAAATATTTGCCAGGAAAATCTTGGTGGATATTTTTTTTAGATAGGAAGCCACTAGCTTACAAGCCAAGCTCACCAAAAATTTGACATGCTCTAAATAATTTTTTATTCCTGCATTGTTTGAATAAGTCTTTAACAAATGTCTGGCCCATTATGGGGGGAAGGAAGTTCCCTAAATAAAATTATATTTTTGACAAGATTCCGATCTTCCTTGATATAATGGGAAGTAAAAACCATGTAACAATCATTTTGAGTTGATTTCACAAGATTTTTAGTCAAGGCCAAAGTCAAAAAATTGTTGAATTATTTTTGAATTTCTAATTTGATGTTTTTATAAATTTCTGTGAAATTTATTTACAATGTATTTCTTCCAGGAAGTCTAATGAGGGGCTGAATGGTATTGATAAATATTATGAATTGTGTCAGCTTGCTACTATTTACAGAGAACCTCTCAAAGTAACAAAAATAAATAATAAAAATAACTAAAAAAATACTAAAAAGGATTGGGAAATCCATGAATATTACTGCAGAAATAGATTCTCCACTCAAAATAAGGTAGGGTCACTCACTGACTCCACCCTTGAAATATAACTCCTTCATATTTTAAATAATTAGATAAGAATTGACCAAAAGGTCATGGCACCAATATGGAAAATTCTGGCCATTTTAATATTTCACACATGTTTTCCCATATAGGTTTCACACCTAAAATTCACTCAGAATTGAGGTGTTGTGTGTAGTTTAGGATTTACACATGGAAATGTGTTATGTCACTATCACCCCGTGCAGTCCCGCGTCCTTAAACAACCCCTGCGTACCTGTAGCATCAAATTCCCATGTAAAGAAGTACTGCGCGCAGCCAATTTTGCCACGCAATCAGAAGATCCTACCCCACACGCATCTGAATGGACTGATCCCTGCATCAGGATCAGTCTTGACAAATCTGACAGCAGGTACCGCTCACAGGAGCTACAATCTAGTAGGGTTTACCTGAAATATGTAATAATTTGACATATGCATTACAAAGGGTCTAAAAACCTTAAAAACTAAATTAAAATATTGTATAATTAACTTTAAAGTATTTTAAATAACAAATCAAATATTGAAGGTTACCAAAAAACAAACAGATCCTAATCTTTGAAGACCACAAAACCCTACAAGGAGTGGCCATAAAAATTATTGAAAATTACCTATGTGCTCATCAGATGATGTAAAACCAATAAATATCCAAATCTGTCTTTTTTAAACCAATATTAATTGTAAAAATGAAGGATAAGTGCAGAATGGTCAGAATTAAGCCATTAAAAGATTAGAAGATTCTGTGGCTAAAATAGTACAGAAAAACAGCAGATCTGAGGACAGCTTGTTGAAGTTAAAGTAAATTTCTCTGGTTGAGAGTGTTGAAAGAGGCTTAGGAGGAATTTTATAATGCCAACAAGAGCCAATCTTGTGAGCCAAGGAGGGAACTCCAGTTCAACGTAAGTAAGAAAAGATGGTTGAATTTCACCAGATCAGACAGAGACTTGAATAGTGTAAGTAAAATGTGGCTGACTAGTGGGTGAAAAATAATATAATGAATCAAACAAGTTTGATAAGCATAAATATGAAACACAAGATGTCACACAATAGCTTCAATATTAGGAATAGGGCCACAATACATGAAAGATAAAGGAGGCACTAGAGTTAATACTTCCAGACCAACATAAAGACTTCACTAGAAAATCATACATGGGGTGAGAGCTACTGTAAGTTAAGATAAAGATGATACTAAAAATAAGACTAACTAGCTTATTATAAAGATCACACTAGAAATAAAACTTAGAGAATAAGGAAAGAATATAAAGCTTAATAAGTGGTTGCACTCTAGTATTATGCAACACAATATAAGAATAGAATTCTAACACGCCCCCTTGCCTAATACTACAGGGCAGTGTAATAATGGACAGTAAGAGTATGACTTAACATATCAAAAACCGGTTGACTTAAGTAGCATCCAAAATACTTGACTTAAGGAGGGCGAGAAAACACACAAAAGAAATTTATAAATGAGGTAGTGGAGAGCTTTAAACGGTAGGGACCAAAACTAATAGGATACAAGTAGTAAGATGATCTGAGACAGTTGTGGCAACGAGGTGACAAACTAAGTTGGTGATTAACTTAGCAAAAATGTTGTGGTGGATTGAACAAGGGGGAGAGCAATACTTGAAGAGGAGGCCAAGCGAACAGTTGAGGTGGCGATAGATCAATCAAACTAGCTGAGAATTGAAGAACCGAGCGACATGAGGCAACAGGAGCAAGGAGGCGCAAAGGCAAGCGACAAGGACATGGCAGACAGCGACTTCATTGGCGCAATGGTAGAGTTGAGGGCAGCAACAGCAAATTTGCAAGTGCTTGACAAGAGGGAGGACAACTAACAGTCCGATGATAGAATTAAAGGGTGCTTCGGCAAGGTTGGAGAGTATGACCGAGCAGTGTTGCGGTATTGAAGGGAACTGAGTTACCAAAGGATTGAATCATGCGCAAGGTCGATACGATAAGAAGCAAGATTGCTGCCAAATGAGTCAAGCAAATTTAATTAGGATGACCCGATTGCAATCAAAATTTATGAAGATGAGCCAAACGCAATCGAGTTACAACTAGATGTGAGACCAAATTGACGGCAAGCAGGTAACAACGGCGGAGTCGCAAGCGCAAAATGCTCAATTTGTGAAATGCATCGGCAAGGTTGTGAGCAATCAATAGCAGAAGACAGAAAAGGCGCGGGGTCTCTTGAGTTGGTAAGATGATAAGGTAACAATTGACAATTTTCGAGGTGATAATCTGATAATCAAATAAGATGGCCGCGGTCTTAGCCTAAAGTAAGACCGGACCGCTTCTAAAAATATGGCACACCTGATAATCAAATAAGATGGCGGCGGTCTTAGCCTAAAGTAAGACCGGACCGCTTCTAAAAATATGGCACCTGTAGTGGCAGAGTTTCCCCAAATAGTCGTTAGAAGCAATGTTATTATTACAGAGGCGGTGACGACTAACACCTGATAATCAAATAAGATGGCGGCTGTCTTAGCCTAAAGTAAGACCGGACCGCTTCTAAAAATATGGCACCTGTCTATATACATGAAGTGAGAAATTGTATCCATAACCTGAGATCAGTTGACGTTAGACTTGAATAAAATGATGATGACACTTACAGTGGCAGAGTTTCCCCAAATAGTCGTTAGAAGCAATGGGGAAAAACTGCCACTGACTGAATGGAGCCTGGTCTTAAATAGATATGGAGGCAAGGGCACTAGAATAGAAAGAAAATGCAATAGGACACAACACAGCAGACAACTTATGCCGTCATGGTGGTTTGTGCTCAACCATGACTTTCTGGTTCTGTGCATAATGGTTGGCTTGGCTCTGGCTCAACTTACCGCTTTGGTACCAGAGAAAATGGGCGCATTCCTTATTGATTTGGTAAGTTGGTTCCTGATGAGCCGTATTTTGACACCCCCCTTCAACTTAACAAATCAATTACCTTCTTTAATCCTAGTGCGTTACGCAGGTTGTTGAAGGTTTGTTTATTGAGGGTTTTAGTTAATATGTCGGCCACCATCTGCTTTGTTGGGAAGTAGTCAATAAATACCTTTTTTGCTTTAACCAGTTCTCTGATCCAATGGTGATGGATTTTGATATGTTTGGTTCTCGCGTGGAAGATTGATTTTGAGGTAAGTTGGATAGCACTTAGGTTGTTGCAGTGTAAAGTAATGGGCGTATTGCAAGGAACTTGGAGGAATTTAAGTGACTCAATTATCCAAACCGCTTCTTGCCCAGCTTCAGAGGTTGATTTATATTCAGCCTCTGTGGATGATAGTGAAATCATTGGCTGCAGCTTGGATCACCAATTTATTGGTCCATTCATGAAGGTAAAGAGGTATCCGGTAGTGGAGCGTTGAGTGGCTTTATCTCCAGCCCAGTCCGCATCAGCATGGCCGTGTGGGATATATTAACTTTGATCAGCACTTATTGGGTCATTGTGGTTTGTGTATTCAATACCATATTCTATGGTTCCCTTGAGATACCAAAGAACATGGCAAAGAGCCTTCCAATGGCAAATTGCAGGTTTTTCCATGAATCGGGCAAGTACCCCAACTGAATGGCTTAAGTCGGGCCGTGTGCATTGGGCTAGGTAGAGAAGGGAGCAGACGCCGCTTTGATACGGAAGATTGAGTTTCTCAAACTCTTGATGTTCCTCATTGGTGGCAGAGATTTAAGAGCTGGTGACTGGGAGAGGAGTGGAGGAAACCTTGGATTGATTGTGGTTGAATGTTTTGAGGATTTGAAGGGCCATATTGTGCTGATTTAGTGAGTATCTGGTGTGGAAACTTTTGAGGTTATCCCTCACAAAGTTGTCCCAAGTCACGGAGTTTGATGGTTCTAGCGTCTGTAAGACTCAAGGATGATTCCTTGTTTGGGAGAGAGAGAGTGAGATTATAATCTTCCTTCTTCCTAGTTCCTCCTCTTCCGTGTGTGTCTCCCCCTCCAACCCGTGCTGAGGGGAGAGGTATCTTATATCCCCTCCCCTCAGCCCTAACCTAAGTACAAGCACAAAGACAAACTGACAAACATTAAGAAGAAACCCTAGACCCAGAACCCTAACCCATCCCCCAACCCATACCCATACCCTATCCCTTCAGCTCACCTGCCATTCCAGACATCTGGTTTGTCCTTCCGTGGCGCAGCCCTCCGCCGCGCGCTACCCAAAGTTCACCGCGCTTGCCCATATCCGCCCAACGCGCCGTTGTGGATTTCCCATCCCGTGGCCGGCCCGCGCTTGCGCGCGGTTGTCCACCCATATAGCCCTGCTGTCGCCCCGCCTTTTCCTCCCCCGACTAACCTCCCGAGAACCTGGTCGGCCCAGCTCCATCCGTGAGTCGGATATCCAAGCGGATTGTGGCCCGTCTCCCCTAGTCAGGCCCGGCCCACAGCCTCGTGATCGATTGGCTGCGCCCACTGCTGAGCCTCGCGGCAACTGCTGCTGAGCCCGCAGCGGCTACTGCTGAGAACCGGCGCACCCCCACTGCTGAGCCTAACCTACCAGATGCTGAGCGCTGTGGTGTTGTATTTATAACCCTGGATTGAGAGCTGCGTTGCGGGCTGCGCGCTCAGCAGTTGGGTAGGTCGGGCTCAGCATATGGCTTGCGCGCGGTCTCAGCAGTGCCTGCTGCAGGCTCGGCAGTAGGGGCTGCGGGGCTCAGCACCAGGTATGGGTCGGGCCTACCTTAGGCGGCGCCGGGCCACGACCCGCCCAGAAGAAGCGGACCAAGTGATGGAGCCAGCCCGACCAAGCTCGCGGGTGGCTAGTCCGGAAGGCAAGGGCGGGGCGATCATGGGCTATACGCGCTGGGGAGGCCCGCGCGGGCATAAGTGTGGGCCAACCCGCGGATCGTGGGATCCACAGACGGCGCGGACGGAAACACGGGGGGCTCCAAGTAGGGCGCAGCGGAGGGCCGCGCCATGAGAAGGACGAACCGGGCGACGTTAATACCGAAGGGCGCGGGTAATGGCGAGGGATGGAGGGATAGGGTTGGGCTAGGGTTCTGCGGCTTGGGGTTGTATTTCATCACTCGTTCTTGTTGTTTGTGGTTGTACTTAGGCTAGGGTTGAGGGGGAGGACTCAAGACATCACCCTCAACTCCGGGTTGGGGAGGATCATCATCACCTGACGGAAGGAGAAGGAAGGAATTTCATCATATCATCACTCTCTCTTCTTAAAACTCATCGCGCCCAATCATCTTACAGACGCTAGACCAATAACTTCCGGAACTCCGGACAACTTGCAAAGGTAACTCTTCTTTAGTTTCCACATCTGGGGGTCTGGCCGGGAAATCACCTTTCGTCTCAGTCTCTCAAAGATAGCGTACGCGATGTTGCCAAAAACTACTCCAGGATTGACCAATCCGCCCCCATTTCCCCCCTGGGCGGGAGTTGGCAGACCAACACCTCCCTCACCTCCAACCACTTGGACCGGCGGCTTTGCCCCCCCTTGGTCGGAGCCTTCAGAGGTGGCCGAGGCCCCACGGCGGGTATGGCTTAGGCTGCAGAAATTTCCCCATCTTTGGTTCAACACTGCCGATGTCGGGCGTTTTCTTGCAAGGTTAGAGGATATTGCGGACTCCAAAAACGCGACGAGCAAGGACAAGGTCCGCACCATCTTTCTCTTCATCACGGACAAAAGTAAGCTGCGGGATGTGGAGGATATGGCCGGTTACAAAGCTTGGGACTGGATTAGGCTCCGGGGCAAGATGATGGCGAGGTGGAGAAAGCAAGAACCCCTCTTCCGGGAAACGGATTTTGAGCGGGCGGCGGCAGATGCGATCTTGCAAGGTGGGGTGCGGACGCGGAACAATTTGTCTGAGTACAAATCTCTGTTTGACCATATCTATAGTTATTTAGCAAAGAACCAGGTGGTGGCGGGTCAGACGGGAGCAATGAAACGGGCGTTCTTGGGCGGGCTTGCGCCACAACTTCGCGCGCGGGTTCAGCGGCACCTCTTCAAGCACGGGATGGTATTGCGGTCGGTGGACCAGAGTGTCATCCTTCTCCCGGACCTGAGGGCAATCAATGGGGCAGTAGAGAGAAAGATTGATCTGGAGGAACTGATCGAGGACACGGCTAGGGCGTTCCCTTCAGCCTCAAAGAGACCAGCGGCTTCCTCAGCCCCGCCTCCGACGCAGGAACTACACGCGGGCCCATCCACAACGAGTTGGCCGGGTACAATGGAGGCACTGGTGAATAAGATGACGGAAATGTTGAAGGATCTGCCAATACTCCTCAATTGGGTAACGGCCCAGCCCACGGCCCAGCCAAGGATCCAGTCAACGGCTCCGCCCCCGCCTCCTTGGCGCGATGAGCCGCCCCACGTGGTGGGGGGTCCTTGGCCTGGTAGCGGACCCTCGGGAGGGTTCCTGGCCCGAATCTGCACATATTGTGGCGACAGGAGACATTGGAGGTTGGTTTGCGCGGATTTGACAAGGGATATGGACGGGGGATTGGTCCGCGCATCCGGATTGACTTTCATATTTCCAACGGGTGAGCCGGTAAGTTTTGGGCCCGACCACCTGTCCCCATTGGACCAGGTCAGGGCGAGAGCGCAGTCTGCAGGGGCCGCTTGGGTGTCGCTTGGAATCATCACCGGGCCCAGCACGTGGCAAGCTCCGCGAGTGGAGGCAGAGGTTAGGGCGTTGGCGGCGGACAAGCAAATCTTGTCAGAGAAGATGGAGGTAGACGTGAAGGAGCGGCTGACGACTCAAGCCCCAAAGACTGGTGCGCAAGGACCGTTGGGCGACACGCCATTGGCCGGCTCCGGAGGGAGAAGGAAGGCCGCCGAAGTGGTGCGGCGGGTGATGGGGAGCAAGATGCCGGTCCCTCTCACCCTACGGGAGCTGGCTGCGGTCTCTCCAGTGGTCGTCGAAGAGATGGTGCAGGCGTTAAGGGAGCATGGGCGCGGCAGGGTTCCCGCGACGGTGCAGCGCGTGAACGCGGCGGAGGAAGGGGGGGAACGCGAGTTGTGCCCACCCAAGGCCGTGTCGGTCCCGCTTGCCTACGTCTCAATGAAGATTGCGGATCCGAAGGTGTGGGCAATGGTGGACAGCGGGTCAATGGTTAACTTGCTCCCGTTGAGATTGGTGGACAAGTTGGGGTTGTTCCGGAGGCAGTGCGCCATGGGATTGCGGGCGCTCAATGGTGGTGAGTGTTGGGTGGACGGGGTGGTGGAAGGAGAGGAGGTGGAGGTCGCAAAGGTCCGGAAGCCGCTGTCATTCCTTTCGGTTGAGTGCAGTGACGTGATCCTGGGTCAACCGTTTATGTTTGGGTTCCGGGCCCAGATGGCGTTCAACAAGGAAGAAGGGACGGAGGCGCTGACGGTAGAGGACGCGTCCGGGGCCAGGTTTGAGACAACAATCTCCAACCACGGGAAAGGGAAGTGGGTGCCGTTGGCGGCGGCTGGCGAGGAGACGGAATCCAACGGGGGGAACGGCTGCAAGGGCCGCCTCACGGGGGATTTTGCCTAGTCGACCGCGGCAACCGCGCGGGACAGGCTCCGGCCTTGCACGGGCGGCCGACTAGGGAGGAGCAAGGGGGGGAGGGAAGCACGCGGAGGGCGCGGGCGGCAGAAGTAAGTTCTTTTCCTTGGTATGCGTCACCGGGAGGTACTGCGTTTCAAAAACCCTACCATAGTGCCACGCTCGTGAGCAAAGGCAAAAGCCGCGGGTTGATTGTTGCCAGGATCCACGACGACAAAGACGGACGCGTGCGGATGGTTAGGTGTAACGCGGGGCAGTATAAGCCTGTGGCACGAAAGGTCCGGCCTCCGAATGAACAAATGCCGCAAGGGCTGAACGGGCCCCTGAGACCAATCATCTGGTCTTGGGATCCCTGGGTAAGTCCATTGAAGACGTCGGGGTGGGTAACCCGGTCGGCGCGGATCACGGATGAAAGGATCAAGGCGCTTAACTTTGGGCCGGCGGGGTGGTTGAGTGCGGAGGAGAAGGATTTGCTGGCATTGGTATTGGTGCTTTGCAAGAAGGCCCTCGCCTTCGGGCCGGACGAGCGCGGATTGTTGAAAAGAGAGATTGGCGACCCCTACGTAATCCCTACGGTGCCGCACAAACCCTGGCAAATCAAGCCGATTCCGATCCCTCGGACCGTACGGGAGCCCTTTCTGGAGCTGGTCCGTGAGCGCGTTAGAACGGGTTTGTACAAGCAGTCCACATCGAGCTACTCTAGCCCAATCTTTGCGGTCTTTAAACAGGATGGGAAGTCGCTGAGGATTGTCCATGACCTGCAGCGGCTGAATTCATTCACCATCCGGGATGCGGGATTGCTGCCGCGGGTGGACAAGTTCTTGGAATTGATGGCGGGGCGTGCATGTTACGGACTGGTCGATGTGATGGGGGGGTACAATCAGCGGGAGCTCCACCCCGATTCGCAGCCGTTGACCGCGTTCAAAACAGGGCTGGGAAGAATGCAGTTGACGCAGATGCCGCAGGGTGCGACAAACTCGGTGGCAGTTTAACAGGCTCAGATGACGTGGATACTACAGGACAACATCCCGGAGGGGGCTCTGATCTTCATTGAAAATGCGGGGATCAAGGGACCAAAGACGGACTACGGGGGCGCGGTGTTGGAGGAAGCCCCGAGGATTTGCTGCTTTGTCTGGGAATACGCGAGGACGTTGGAGCGGATCTTGTTCCGGATTGGGGAGGCGGGGCTTACGGTGTTGGGGAGTAAGTTGGCGGTTTGCGTTCCGGCGCTGGAGGTGCTGGGACATGTGGTGGGCGCCGACAGACGGAGGATTGCGGAGAAGAAACGGAACAAAGTCCTCAAATGGCCGACTCCATGGACGCCTTTGCATATCCTCCAGTTTTTGGGGCTGTGCAGCTACGTCTGCATGTTCATTGAGCGGTTCGCGGAGGTGGCGAGTCCACTGCGGGCACTGATGCGTAAGGGTGCGGCATGGGAGTGGACGGCGGGGTGTGAGGCTGCCTTTGAAAAGCTCAAGGAGATTGTGGGGTGCGACATCGTCCTCCGGGACCTCGACTTTATTTGGGAGGGATCTGCCTGGCCGTTGACTCTAGCGAACTTGGCGCGGGAGGAGGATGGTAGGGATAGGCCGGTTCTTTATGAATCCGTAACCTTCACCGCGACGGAGAGTCGGTATTTGCAACCAAAGTTGGAACTGTGCGGGGTCACCAAGATCGTGCGGAGACTGCAGCATTTGCTGTGGGGGGTGAATTTTGAACTCTTGGTGGACGCGGAGGCTCTGGCACGGATGATCAATTCGCTGACGCTGCCAAACGCCCCTATGACTAGGTGGGTTGCGTTCCTTCAGCTCTTTGCCTTTAGTGTGGTTCATGTTCCAGGGAAGGCGTTCACAATGCCCAACGCGCTGTCGCGGTACCCGCGCAAGGAGCCGTTTGAAGGAGCAGAACACTTGGACGTGGAATCTCCGGTTATCCGGGTGGGCATGATGGAGACAGAGGTTGCCCTTCCGCTGCAGCAGTCCGGGCGTTACGCAACGTTGTGCTTCTTTCTGCAGGGTCTCCGATTTCCGGAAGGTACGTCGGAAACGGTAATTTGGTGGGCAAAACGGCGGACGACCAACATCTATTTGCAGGAGGGGCAACTGTGGCGGCGGTGCACCCCCATGCCCCTGGTGGTCGCAACATCGAGGAGGGGCACAACACCGGAGAATCTCATCAAGGCGCGGGTCCCTTGCGCCTTGCGTCACCCAAACCCGGTCCGCCCAGAATCGCATGGCCGCCCGGTATGCCACAAAGTTCGGGTAATTCTCCTTGCGGGGAGGTCCAGCGCGACGGTATGGAGAGGTGGAGTCGCGGTCCGAGCTTGGGGAGGGACGGCCAGGGGGCGATCCAGGAGGAGTCCACAAGTGCTCCGAGACCGAGTCATTGTCCAAAACCACAAACGAGTCCGGACGGGCCCTCTTGCGCGGCAGGGGACGAGAGCCGGATGAGGGTGGAGGGCGTGGCATACCCTCCCCCAGCAAGCAGCGGCGGTGACCGCGACGGCAGGAACCGCAGGCACGTTGACCAGGGACAATTGTGCAGACTAGCCCGTTCCGGGCACAGAAATTGCAGAGGATCATGGCGATGGCGGGGAGCAGAGGAGGAGCGTGGCTAAGACGACTAGGGGTGGACTGGGGGTGGGGGTGGAAGGGGTTTGGTAGGTGCGGCAGGGGCAAGGTGATGATGGAAGGAACTCTGGGGACAGAACTCAACTTGGGGGGGGATGTGGTGTTGTATTTATAACCCCGGATCGAGAGCTGCGTCGCGGGCTGCGCGCTTAGCAGTTGGGTAGGTTGGGCTCAGCATCTGGCGTGCGCGCGGTCTCAGCAGTGCCTGCTGCGGGCTCAGCAGCAGCCGCTGCGGGCTCAGCAGTAGGGGCTGCGGGGCTCAGCACCAGGTATGGGTCGGGCCTACCTTAGGCGGCGCTGGGCCGCAACCCACCCAGAAGAAGCGGACCAAGTGATGGAGCCGGCCCAACCAAGCTCGTGGGTGGCTAGTCCGGAAGGCAAGGGCGGGGCAATCATGGGCTATACGCGCTGGGGAGGCCTGCGCGGGCATAAGCGTGGGCCGACCTGCGGATTGCGGGATCTGCAGACGGCGCGGACGGAAACACGGGGGGCTCCAAGTAGGGCACGGCAGAGGGCCGCGCCATGAGAAGGACGAACCGGGCGACGTTAATACCGAAGGGCGCGGGTAATGGCGAGGGATGGAGGGATAGGGTTGGGCTAGGGTTCTGCGGCTTGGGGTTGTATTTCATCACTCGTTCTTGTTGTTTGTGGTTTTACTTAGGCTAGGGTTGAGGGGGAGGACTCAAGACCTCACCCTCAACTTCGGGTTGGGGAGGATCATCATCACCTGACGGAAGGAGAAGGAAGGAATTTCATCATATCATCACTCTCTCTTCTTAAAACTCATTGCGCCCAATCATCTTACAGACGCTAGACCAATAACTTCTGGAACTCAGGAAAACTTGCAAAGGTAACTCTTCTTTAGTTTCCACAGCGCGCAGGCCGAGACACAGTTCCCGACCCGAGGCTATATAATGACACCACATCCCCCCCGACTTGAGTTCTGTCCCCACAGGTCCCTTCCCATTGCTACCTCGACCACCTTTGCACCGTTCCCCCCTACCTACTCCACCTCACACACTTTGCCGATCCCCTCCCCCCGCTTCATCACCATCATGCTCCCATGCGAATTCTGCGCCCAGAATGGGCACGCGTGCTTGATTGCTCCTGGCCGCCGCGCCTGCATTGCTTGACGTCGCGGCCATTGTTGCTGCTCACTTAGTGATGGCATGCCCTGAGCCCCCCCCAATCCGGCCCTTGCCCCAGGCTGCACAAGAGGGCTCGTCCGGACTAATTCTTAGTTTTGGATGACAACACTATCTCGGAGGACTTGTGGACTCCGCCGGGCTCCCCTCGTCGCCGCCCTCCGCCGAGCGAGGGTCGCAACTCGGCTTCCCCCCTCCGCCGCGCGGGACCACCGTGGAAGGAGGACTTCTCGTCCGTCAATGACTATTGAAGGGCCCTGCAATTCTGGTTGGACCGCGTCCGGATGAGGGAAGGGGCGAGGGACCCGCGACTCAATGAAATTCTCCGGCTTTGCGCTGCTGCGGCCTCAGGTCCTCCTCAGGCACCTACGCCGGCTCCTCCCCCCCGGCTCCACGAGGCACTCCACCGCCGCCCGCGTCACCAGCGGTCTTGGATGAGAGGCCTACTACCCCCGAGGTCCCTCCTCCGCCATCCCCGATCCTTATCCCGTCGTCGCCCTCAGCTGAGCCAAGCCCTCCGCGCAATGCCCCGGGGACCCCCTCATCACCCCCTCGCTTGTTTGGATCAAGTCCCGTCCCGGCACCGGCACCGCCTTTCCCCAGCCCTCCCGAGATTCCGGACATCCCGATCGTAATGGCACTCCCGGCGTCCCGCTTGGAGGTTCTTGCGGAAAGGTTGACAACAATGCTTAGGGATTACCTCGCGACCCCCGGCGCCCATACCTTGGAATCCCGAAGCGCGCTCCTGGCATCTTTCCGGGCCTTACTGGCGTTGTCGAGGGCAGAGATGGAGGATATGATGAAGATGGCTCAGGCGCATTGCCCCCCACTTCCCTTCTCCCCTTTTTCTTCATCCGTTTTTCGTTGTACCGCGCTTCCCCTATTCCTAGAGAAATACATGTCTTCTGCGCAAGGTCCTATCTTCCGAGAAAAAGTGCGCAACCACGCTTTGTGAGAATGAGATTAAGATTGAGGTCCGCGTCCGCGCGCCGCTTCGTGAGTGAGATTGAGATTTACCAGCCGTTCCAAAAAGGGGTACCTGGACCGCCCCAGATGGTCTGCCACACAGTTCCCCATACACGTACTACAAAACAAACAAACACCGTGCCGACAGCGCGCGCTCACAATCGCAAGTATAAGGGAGGAGCAATGGGAAACAAACATTCTGGGGTGTCTAGTCATTCCAGCTGTGAACCGGCTAGAGCACCCCCTTACCAAGCTAAGCTTTTAACCATGTCCACACCGTCCCCGTCCATCACACCCGTCTTTTGAAGAAAGAAACAGGAGAGAAACGGAAAAGGAGGAAGGAAAACAGCCCGGATCCAAAGAGGAGAAAGAAATATTCTATATTTATTTTTTTTATTTCTATTTCTATTTTTATAATTTTTTTTTTCAGAGCTCTTTGTCCCGTCATCCGTGCTCGGGGCTCGTCCTCGCGTTTGCGGACCCAATGTCACGCCGCGCCCGCGTACCTGCAATAAATAAACCGTAGCCAGTACCAATCCAAAACCAAGTCCAAACCAAAACATAAGGAGACAAACATTCTGGGGTGTCTAGTTGTCCCGTCTGTGAACCGGCTAGAACACCCCCTCACCAAATCAAGCTTAACCACCTAGCGCCCCCCCGAGCTTGACAGCTGTCCCCAGCAGTCCGCAACCTTTGACTTCTCCGGGGTTGCGCGTTGTGCGCCGGTTCTTTGCTACCCAAACGCTCCGCGTCTTTGCCTGACTCCGGGACCGCCTCGCCCCCAGACCCCAAATCATTGCCCTCCGTTTTGTCAAAGGAAGTGGAACCGCGCGCAAAGAAGCGTTTCACATGCGAAGCCGCGGCCTTCCGTTTAAGCTGTGCCCCGTCCAATTCCTCGAGCTTGTAGCTTCCTCCAAAGAGCTTAGAGGCCACGCGGTACGGCCCGTTCCACCGGTTGGCGAAAAGCCAGCCCCACTGGGATTCCAGACTCCGATTATACAGCAGGACCAGGTCCCCCTTCCGCAGTGGATCCCGGAGCCAATGGGAACAGTGCTTGTCCCAATAGCAGACAGACGCCGTCCGGGTTTTCTTCAAACGATCCGCGGCCCTTCTCAAGGTCTCCTCACGCCTAAGGAGTTGCTCGGCCCGCGCCTTGACCAGATCTGCGGACGTCTTGACCTTCCACCAATCCAAGCCCAAGAACGTGTTCAGCTTGATGCCCACAGGAAGCACAGGCCCCTGCCCGTAGAGTCGCTCGTAAGGCAAATACCCCGTTGAGCGCTTCACGGAGATCCGGTTGGCAAAAAGAACCACTGGGAGCGCCGCCTGCCACCTTTTGCTGTCCTCACCGCACATTTTCACCAGGGCATCATTGATTGGCTGATGCCCCCTCTCAATCATCCCTGAACCCTCTGGGTAGTACTCCTTCACGCGCCCGAATTTCAACTCTGCACCAGCGTCACCAGGCGTCCCCAAAACTCCGCCCCTCCGTCAACGGTGACCAAGCGAAGCAATCCGTAGCGCACAAACCATTCCTCCTCCAGAAACTGAGCCACCTTTTCCGCCCATAGCTTCACTAGGGGCCTCGCTTCCACCCACCCAGACAGATTGTCACACGCAAACAGCAAAAACGCAAACTTGCCCGCCTTGATGTGGACCACATCTAGCAAAACGCGCCAAAACAGCGCGTCCTCACCCATGGGGTGGCCAACCTCCTTGGGCAGACCCGAGCTTCGCCGCTGGCAGGCCTCGCACAACTTCACCCAATCGTGCACCGCGCGGACAATCCCCGGCCACCAAAACCTTGCCTTCACCCTTCTCCGCGTCTCGACCTCACCCCGGTGACCAAGGTTGTCGTGTAGACTTTGTAGGATTACCTCTTGGTCAGCCCTAGAAGTTGCAACGACAAGAGGCACGGAACCACTTGGCCGCCATAACCGACCCTCCTGTAAGTAGAAGTTCAGAACTTTACGCCTCACCCACCAGACAACCGCGCCCGCCGTGCCCTTGGGGAACCAGAGATCCTGCAAATAAGAGCACAAGACCGCGTAACGCCCCGACTGACACAACGGAAGACAAATTGCCGCCTCCGCCATTCCTACCCGAACAACCGGCGCTTCCACGTCCAAGGGTTCCGCCCCCTTGTAAGGATTTTACCGCAGGTACCGCGATAGCGCGTCCAGCATTGTGAACGCCTTTCCTGGGATGTGTAGCAGGCTAAAGGAGAATAACTGCAGAAACGCTACCCACCTGGTCATGGGCGCGTTCGGCAGCGTTGGTGAGTTAATCATTCGCGCCAAGGCCTCTGCATCAACCAAGAGCTCGAAATGCACGCCCCACAAAAGGTGCTGCAACCGCCGTACGATCTTGGTGATGCCGCACAGCTCCAGCTTCGGCTGCAAATAGCAACTCTCTTTCATGGTAAAGGTGACCAATTCGTAGAGCACCAGCCTATCTTTCTTGTCCTCCTCCTGTGTCAAGACCCCCCCGGCACCAAACTCACTAGAGTCAACCGCCAGGCGTATCCCTCCGGCATCGTAATCAAGGTCCCGAAGGAAAATGTTGCGCCCCACAATCTCCTTGAGCTTCGCAAACGCGGCATCGCATCCTTCGGTCCAATTCCACTCCGCCCCCTTACGCGTCAGCGCCTGCATTGGGCTCGCCACTTCCGCAAACCGCTCGATGAACATGCGGACGTAGCTGCACAACCCCAGGAAATGCAAGACGTGCGACACCATCCGAAGAGTCGGCCATTCAAGAACCTTGTTCCGCTTCTTCTCCGCTATTTGCCTACCGTCAAAGGCCACAACGTTCCCCAGCACCTCAAGCGCCGGAACGCAGACCGCTAACTTTTTCCCGGACATGGTAAGGCCCGCCTCCTCAATTTGGAAGAGGACTTGTTCCAGAGTCTCCGCGTATTCCCAGACGAATCGACGGATTGCGGGTGCATCCTGTAGGACCGCGCCTCCGTAGTCCGTTCTGGGGCCTTTAATGCCAGCGTTGTCAATGAAGATTTGCACGCCTTCCGTAAGATCGTCACGTAGTATCCAGGTCATTTGGGCTTGGTAAACCCCCACTGAGTTGGTCGCACCTTGCGGTAGCCTTGTCAGCTGCATCCTCCCTAGCCTGGTCTCAAACGCCGTCAGTGGCCTCAAGTCAGGGTGGAGTTCTCGCTGGTCATATCCCCCCATTACGTCCACCAACCCGTAGCAAGGGCGCCCGGCCATTGACTCCAGAAATTCTTCCACACGGGGGGGAAGCCCAGCGTCGCAAATAGTGAACAAATTGAGCCTCTGAAGGTCATGAACAATCCTTAGCAACTTCCCATCCTGTTCAACGACCGCAAAGATAGGACTCAAATAGCTTGATGTGGACTGCTCATAAAGCCCCGTCCTCACACGCTCCCATACCAGCTCCAGAAAGGGTTCCCAAACGGTATGGGGGATCGGAATCGGCTTGATTTGCCACGGTTTGTGAGGGACAGTGGGAATAACATAAGGGTCCCCAATCTTGCCTCTCAACCACCCGCGCTCGTCCGGTCCGAAGGCAAGCACCTTCTCCCTCAGCACCAATACCGATACCAGAAGATCCCTTTCCTCTGCACTCACCCATCCCGTCGGTCCGAAGTTAAGGGCGTCCACCGGCTTGTCCCTGATTTGCGCCGACCGCATTATCCATCCATTCTTCCCAAGGGGCGTCTCCCACGGGTCCCGGGACCACGCAATTGGTTGTAGGGGTCTGTTGAGTCCCTGAGGCATTGGCTCATTCCGCTGCCAGACTTTTTGCGCTACCGGTTTGTACTCGCCCGCATTGCACCGCTCCATCCAGACCCGGCTGTCACTGTCGTAAGCCCTAGTAATAACCAGACCAGGACTTTCGCCTTTGCTCACGACTGTGGCACAATGATAGGGTTTTCGAAGCGTAGAGCCTTCCGGCGATGCAAACTGAGGAATGGAACTTACTTCTGGCGCCTGCGCCCTATGCGCGCCCCCCTCCACCTGCTCCTTACCTTTTGGCCCCCCGTGCTGAGCCGGAGCTTGCTCTGCACGGTAACCACAGCCAACTAGGAAAAATCCTCTGCAGGGTGACCCTTGCGGTCAGCCCCTGTGCCGGACTCCCCGTTGCCGCCAAACACTGGGTCCTGTACCCATCTCCCTTGCCCGCGATCGCAGATTGTTGTTTTGAACCGCGCTCCAAGTGGGTCTTTGACGGTCAGCGCCTCCGTTCCTTCCTTGGCGTTGAAGGCCATTTGAGCTTGGAACCCAAACATAAACGGCTGACCTAGAATCACATCTCTGCATTCCACTGAGAGAAATGACAGGGGCTTACGAAACTTCGCGACTTCTACCTCCTCCGCCTCTACTACTCCATCCACGCGGCATTTGCCGCCATTTAACCCCCAAAGGCCCACCCACTTCCTCTGCACCAGGCCAAGCTTGTCCACCAACCTTGACGGAAGCAAGTTGACCAATGACCCGCTGTCCACCATTGCCCACACCTTCCGCCCCGCAATGGTCATTGCGACATAAGCAAGCGGGACGGATACCAACTTCAACCGGCACGGCTTGGGATCCGTTTCCTCCTCCGCCACATTAACTTGCTGAACCGTTGTCAGCACCCGGCCCTGACCGCAATCCTTTAAGGCCTGGACCATCTCGTCAACAACCGCAGGGGATACCGCCGCTAGCTCCCGTAGGGTCAGAGGTATTGGTGAGTCGTTCCCCATCACCCTTTGGACGATGTCCGCGGCCTTCTTCTTCCCGGCAGGATTAGCGGGCAGCCCGTCCGACGCTGGTAAGCGCGCAACTGGCTTTGGGGCCATTAGTTGCTTGTCAACATCCATCGCAATCCGCTTGTTTGTCGCCAATGCCCTGACTTGGGCCTCCACTCTTGGCGCTACCCAGGTTCCGGGCGCCGTGACAATCCCAAGCAAGACCCGGGCAGTCTTGACTTTAGCCTTTTCTCTTTCCCGCACTTGCACCATTGGTGGCGGCTTGTCCTTGGTCAGATCCACCGATTCACCTGTTGGGAATATGTACGTCATCCCGGATGTGCAAACAAGCCCCTTGTCCATGTCTTGAGTGAGGTTCTCAAAGGCCGACTTCCAGTGCCCTCTCTCCCCGCAATATGAACACTGCGGCGACCCGAACAACCCAGATGGTCCTCTGGGGGGCAGGAACCCTTCTACCATGTGAGGCGGTACCGCACGTGGTTGAGAAGGAGCCTCCGGAGACGGTGCGGCTGTCGGAGCTGTGGGAGCCGATGTCCGGTTGAGGAAAACCCTTATGTCCCGCAGAATCTCCGTCATCTCTCCGACTGATGGTCCCGCGGATTGTTGGGAAAGTCTGGCATGAGAAGGCATTGGCGGCCGCGCGGCGGAGGTTTGGTTGGGGACCGGCGCCGAGATTGTGACCAATTTCTTGGAAGAAGACGGGTACGTTTGTGCCGTATCCGCAATGAGCTTGTCCAAATCAATTTTGCTCTCCACAGCTTGACGGATAACCAAAAGATTGGGAAGAATTGCAACACTTCCATCCAGCAACCTCTTAACCATACCGTGGTCATACAGGTATTGCTGCACCCTGAAACAGAGCTGTGGCGCAAGACCCCCCAGAAACGCCCGCTTCATGGCACCCGTCTGGCCCGCGACAACCTTGTTCTTCGCCAGGTAGCCGTAGATTTGCTCAAAATTTGACATATATTCCACTAATCCTTTGCGTGATCACACCCCGCCATTCTCGCTTGCTTCCTCTGCGGCTCAATCAAAGTCGCTTTCTTGGAACCGGGGTTTGCGTTTTCCCCACCTCGCCAACATCTCACTTTTCAACTTCCCCCAGTCTTGCCTCTTGTAACCAATCATTTCCTCCACGTCCCGTAGCTTCTCCTCCTTGTTAATGAACAGCACAATGGTCCAAACCTTATCCGCGCCCGACGCGCCCTCCAAACCTGCGATCCCTTTGAATCTAGAAAGAAACCGCTCAACGTCCGAGGTACTGAACCAAAGGTGAGAGAAATCCCTTGGCCTCAACCAAACGCGGCAAGGGGCCCCTGCCGCCATGTCCAATGACCCTTCCAAGGGAGGAGCAAACCCGCTACCTCTGGGAGCATGAGCGGATGGCGGCGGAGGGGGTTGAGCAGCAGGAACGGGAGTCAAAGGTAGAGGATAGGGAAGGGGAGCATTGGATCCCGGAGCGGTTGTCGGCAACATCCTGCGTTATCTTCAAGAGACTGTGAAAAGATCAAAATTCCCGGCCAGACCCCCAGATGTGGAAACTTTTGAGGTTATCCCTCACAAAGTTGTCCCAAGTCACGGAGTTTGATGGTTCTAGCGTCTGTAAGACTCGAGGATGATTCCTTGTCCGGGAGAGAGAGAGTGAGATTCTAATCTTCCTTCTTCCTATTTCCTCCTCTTCTGTGTTTGTCTCCCCCTCTAACCCGTGCTGAGGGGAGAGGTATCTTATATCCCCTCCCCTCAGCCCAAACCTAAGTACAAGCACAAAGACAAACTGACAACCATGAAGAAGAAACCCTAGACCCAGAACCCTAACCCATCCCCCAACCCATACCCATACCCTATCCCTTCAGCTCGCCTGCCATTCCGGACATCCGGTTTTTCCTTCCGTGGCGGGGCCCTCCGCCGCGCGCTACCCAAAGTTCACCGCGCTTGCCCGTATCCGCCCAACGCGCCGTTGTGGATTTCCCATCCTGTGGCTGGCCCGCGCTTGTGCGTGGTTTTCCATGCATATAGCCCCACTGTTGCCCCACCTTTTCCTCCCCCGACTAACCGCCCAAGAACCTGGTTGGCCCAGCTCCATCCGTGAGTTGGATATCCAAGCGGATTGTGGCCCGTCTCCCCTAGTCAGGCCCGGCCCGCAGCCGCGTGCTCAATCCGCTGTGCCCACTGCTGAGCCTCGCGGAAACTGCTGCTGAGCCGGCAGCGGCTACTGCTGAGAACCGGCGCACCCCCACTGCTGAGCCTAACCTACCAGATGCTGAGCGCGAAGGCCCCGACGCAGTTCCCAACCCAAGGCTATATAATGACACCACACCGGTGGGTGTTTGCTTGAGTTGTATCCCTACAATACTTTTGGCCATGCCCAAATCCTCCATTTCCCATTTTTGGCTAACTTCTTGCTTGACCTTTTTAATGTCATTGCTGGTTATTACCATGGCATCAACCTGCACATAGAGAAGGGTGTACTTGTCATTAGTGGTTTGTAGATACAGGCATGCGTCACACGGGGACTGAGTGAAACCAATTGAAAGGAGAAAGTTGTTAAAATCTTTGTTCCAAAGTTTTGGGGATTGTTTAAGTCCATATATTGCTTTATGAATCTTCCACACTTTTTTTTTGCCTTTGACATATCCATCTGGTTGTTCAAGGTAGATTTCTTCATCAATTGGCGCGTTAAGGAATGCTGTAATGGCGTCCATCTGGTGAATCTCCCATGAGTTCTTGGAAGCTATAGCTATGAGCAGTCGAAGGGAGGTTGGCTTCCCAGTGGGAGAAAATGTTTTGTGGTAGTCGATTCCCTCAATCTGGGAGCACCCTTTGGCTACATAGCAAGATTTTTTCTTAATGAATTTGCCATTGGTATTGTGTTTGGATTTGCATAGCCATTTCCCTTTAATTACTTTCTTATGCGTTGGTCTGTTGACTAAAGCGAACACACCGCAAGCTTTCATTGAGTTAATTTCTTTCTCAAACACTTTGAACCAATCCGGGGCGTCTTTTCTTTGTGCGGCATCAAAGTAAGATAATGCATCTAGTGAATGGACAATATAGGCAATTAGGGTAGTTAAAGCGCAAAAATCAGTTGATATTTGGACTAGGTTGTTATAATTGATTTGGGGTAGGTTGCGTAAGTTGCTTGGTCTGGTATAAGGCAGAAAGGTACCAGCAGGATTTTTGTTATCAGGTGGTACTGTATCGTCGTGGTAGTGGATTGAGTTTTGAGGCAAGTTAGGTGGAACTGGTGGGGGTCCTACTTTTAGTATAAGTTGCTGAGGAGGATGAGGAGTTTTGGGAGAGGTGGGATTGTTGTAAGGGCTTGTGTTTGTGTTGGATATTGGTTCAGTAGGGAATATTGGAAGTACGGTTTCAGGTTGGGCATCCGTTTTCATTTCTTTGAACAGAAACATTGTTTCTTCAAAATTTACGTCACACAAGATCTTTGTGGAATTGTTTTTGGGTACATGTACAACGTAATTCCTATTCTCTTCTGTGAAACCTATTAGAATTCCTTCGACAGCTACTTGGCTAAACTTGTTTTCTCAAAGTGCCTTTCTGACAAGCAAGTGGGCTTTGCAACCAAAGACTCTTATGTGATCCATGGATGGCGTATATCCATTCCAGAGTTTGAAAGGGGTATCATTCTGAGCTGGAGTGGAATTGGAAAACGTTTGATTAGTAAGATATATGGCTGTATGTATGGCGTTCCACCAGAATTTTTGTGGGGTGCCACTGTGGATGATTAGAGCTTGTGCTTTCTCAACAACTGTACGGTTACTTCTCTTGGCCACACCGTTCTGTTCTGGTGTGTACGGGGCTGTCACTCGAGTATTAATCCCTAATTTATTTAGGTATCCCATGAATTCAGAGTTATTGAATTCTAAACCGCCATCAATAGTCAGGTTGACAAGTTTGTTTCCGGTTTGGAGCTCTGCTTGGGAAATGAAAGATTTGATTGCTTCTAGGACATCATAGTTAGATTTTGATACTAATGGGAAACCTATTCTATAACAACTGAGATTGTTGGTGAAGAGTGCATAGTAAAAATAGATGGACTCTGTGCAAATGATACCACTTAGATCTAGATGAACAATTTCTAACAGTCGCGTGCTACGTCTTCTTTCTTTGTTGTGAGAGACTCTGTGGTTTTTGGCTAGTTTACACGTATCACAATAGAAAGGATTTATGAGAGAAGATTTGATTGCCCCAGTGGTGGTCATTTGGCTCTGACAGTCTGAATTGAAGTTGGCAAATTGGTTGTGCACAATTTCAGCATTGAGTTTGGGACTGGTTTGGAACGTGTGGACAGTTCTCACCTTGGGTGATATCTTGAATTCCATTAGATTTTTGTTAAATTTTCCTTGAAGGATTGTTTTTCCATTGTCTTTTAACTCAACAGTTGATCCCGATTTAACAATGTTGATATTGTCTTGTATGAGTATACAACCAGCTATCAAATTTTTAGATATTTGGGGCACATAGAGTGCATTCTTGAATACCATTTTATAATCATTATGTCCTTCAATAGTGACTTGTCCAACGCCTTGTGCCGGAAGTGTGACTCCTCCCCCTTCTAATTTGAGTTTAAGACCTATGTTGTCACTGCGTAGGGTTTCTGGTTCAAATAAATTTAAGTTATTGAACATGTGTTGGGTTGCTCCGGTGTCAAATATCATTATATCTTCCTTGTCTCCTGTTTGACCATGATAACAAATGGGGTTATCCGGAGTTGGGCACTCTAGTATGGTGGCCAGATTTGTTTGTGAGCCTGGCTTGTTTTTTAAACCATTCGGGCAGGTCTCCTCTCCAGAGTCCTTGAATGATTTTCTTTTCTATCCAGGATCTTTGGCTAGCTTCATTCTTTGCATGGCAGAGGTTGGCTGGGTGCAGGCCAAAGAAGTGTTCTTTTGTGCACTTCATCCAAGTTTTAGTTTGAGTTGCATTGGCCTCATCGGGTGGAGTGTTTGTGAATAAGGGGGCTGTTTTGTGAGTCTCAAGGAGTTCTTCAAAAACTCTGTCATAGGTTAGTGGTCAAACAAATCTAGCAATGGACTTTTTGTCTCCGTTGAACCTGGGATCTATGGATTAAAGAAGAGTGTACACAAGACCCAATTTCTTGTCTATCAAACCTCCGGCTTGTTGGATTTGGGATATAATCATCGAAAATTTATCAAGTTGTTCTCTAATGGACCTATTTGGGCCTTGTTTCAGCAAATTAAGCTGTTTGTTGAGGTCAAAAAGATTTCTGCTGGAGTATTTGGCGTGGAATTCTTTTAGGGTAGTCCAAATGGCAGATGGGTTCTCACAAGAAGCTAGCCCGGGGATTGAGAGTGATTTAGAGTTTAACCGTGACACATTGTTGGAGTCCAGCTGACTAAAGAGCCAGGAGCTGAGAAGGCGCTTGATGGCGTTGTGGTACAGTGGGGAGAAGATCTCTGATTGGGGTGAGTCAACCAGTACATATTTGTCAAGGTCTATGGATCTCAGGGATATGGTCACTGCTTGTGACCAGGAGAGATAATTGTTGTCGGTAAGTTTGTTGGAGATATTTATTTTGGATAATAAGTTAAGTATTTCTTGGTTTGCCTGTAGTCTCTGTTTTGTATACTCAGGGTCAGGGATAGATGACCCTGTTGTATTTTCTCAATGGAATGGCTCGGTGGTTAGAGCAGGTTGATTGGCTGGGCTGGTGGACATGATTGGTGGAGGTACTGAGGTTGGGGCAGGGCTGGAAACTGGTGATTGACTGACTGGAGACATGGTTTTACTTTTGAGGTGGATCAATGGTCTCTCACTACCATGACAATTTTCAAGGTGATAATCTGATAATCAAATAAGATGGTGGCGGTCTTAGCCTAAAGTAAGACCGGACCGCTTCTAAAAATATGGCACCTGTAGTGGCAGAGTTTCCCCAAATAGTCGTTAGAAGCAATGTTATTATTACAGAGGCGGTGATGACTAACACCTGATAATCAAATAAGATGGCGTCTGTCTTAGCCTAAAGTAAGACCGGACCGCTTCTAAAAATATGGCACCTGTCTATATACATGAAGTGAGAAATTGTATCCATAACCTGAGATCAGTTGCCGTTAGACTTGAATAAAATGATGATGACACTTACAGTGGCAGAGTTTCCCCAAATAGTCGTTAGAAGCAATGGGGAAAAACTGCCACTGACTGAATGGAGCCTGGTCTTAAATAGATATGGAGGCACGGGCACTAGAATAGAAAGAAAATGCAATAGGACACAACACGGCGGACAACTTATGCTGTCATGGTGGTTTGTGCTCAACCATGACTTTCTGGTTCTGTGCATAATGGTTGGCTTGGCTCTGGCTCAACTTACCGCTTTGGTACCAGAGCAAATGGGCACATTGCTTATTGATTTGGTAAGTTGGTTACTGATGAGCCGTATTTTGACAACAATGGATCGTTTGTTGACAATTGAGCAAGTAGAGCATGACGACCGTAAGTTGCGGGATTGGCACTTGCTGATTTGACCAAGCTGAGTTAGCAAGGGATCAAATTGGCTTGAGTAGAGGAAGTGCTGGACGAGTCAACCAAGCCAAAAGATGATGGAAAACTCAGCAAGGGGTGGATCAAGGGATTTTGTTGTTTTAGGGCAGAGAATTGGTCAAAAGTTGGTCTGAAAAAAAAGCAATCAAGTAACAATAATCAAAGTTGCAGCGTTTGCAAGAAGATAGGGTGAAGAAAACAGGTTAAGAAAGCAACCAAGATTGATTTTAAGAGAGCCAAGCAACCAAGGCAGGAATTTTAAGATAAGGCATAGGTAAAGAATTTGAGAGATTGCGTCCAGTCATATTGCCACTGTGACAGGTTAGAAGGGAGTGTTGGCTTTTAACCGTGTTGAATTTAGAGGAAATTTCTCCGGTTGAGAGTGTTGAAAGAGGCTGAGGAGGAATCTTATGACTACAAGAGGAGCGGATCTTGGGAGCCAAGGAGGGCACTCTGGTTCAAGGTAAGTAAGAACAGATGGTTGAATTTCACCAGATCAGACACAGACTTAAATAGTGTAAGTACAATGTGAATGACTAGTGGGTGACAAATAATTCAATGAATCAAACAAGTTTGATAAGCATAAATGTGAAACACAAGATGTCACAGGATAGCTTCAATATCAGGAATAGGGCCACAATAGATGAAAGATAAAGGAGGCACTAGAGTTGATACTGCCAGACCAACATAAAGACTTCACTAGACAATCATACTTAGGGTGAGAGCTACTGTACGTTAAGATAAAGATGATACTAGAAATAAGACCAACTAGCTTATTATAAAGATCACACTAGACATAAAACTTAGAGCATAACAAAAGAATACAAAGCGTAATAAGTGGTTGCACTTTATTATTAGAAAACACAATATAAGACTAGAATTCTAACACAGCTGATTGACAGCAGCAAGCGGACGTGCTAAACTTTCCCTGACTGGCTTGCCAGCCTCAGATCATAAGCAGAACCCTCTCTGCGTGCCCTGAGAAACTCTTTATCACCCAGAAAGGTATTTATACAGACCTCTTTGGATCCGTTATTCCCCATCAGTTTCACCAGGAATTTATTATTATCAATCAGAACCCGTTTAATTGTTATTCAAGTGCTTATAAAGAGATAAGCAAGTGATTTATGAATTCGTCTGCAGTAAAAATATTATTTCCCAAAACAAATCAACCTGATTCATTGAAGTTTAGTCTGGCAATCAACCCAATCTTCCCTGAAACCCTTTAGCTGAATCTTTTCAGGATCTTCTGTGGATTATTGACTCAGAGTGAGTGTTTCCCTTCCTTCCTTGGCAATCCTGCTCTTTTGCCTGGCCATATCAGTGCTTAAGTCCTTATAAGGCACAAATTATTGATTACAAGGTTTTAAACTGCCTAAGTAGGCCCCTTGAAGAGAGGTTGTCCATCTGTAAAGATCCCTAGTAGTATAATACTGTGGCCCCTATTTTTATAAAAAATTGAAAAAAATTTTAACCAAAAAAATCAAATCATGCGCCAGCTCTTTACATCTTTATCATTAGAGCTTGTTAAATGTTTATCTTTGGAATATTATTATTATTATTCAAGTATTTTTATCACTCTCTGTAGCTAAAGGACTACAAGGTTCCTGGTATCAGAGAGCTGAAAAATTGAATGTTTTCAGCCAAACAGATTGGGTATTCATGGATTATTATGAGCTTTGAATGCTCAATTTGTGCTAAATCATTATTAAATTTCCAATTTTTGAGTTTTTTTATAATTTTTCATTGATTTATAAGGGTTTTTTTGAGGAAATTTCCTTCAGAACTGGTTGAAAATATAGAAAATTAATCAATATGAGGCCACAGATATGTTTTAACTTGATTTACAAGATTCCTTCAAATTTCTATCTAGAATAAGATAAATGAATCAAGTCAGGAAAACAAAAGAAAAAGCAGTTTGATTTAAAATTTCTATCTGAAATAACATTTTCCCACACATTACTAGTTAACCTGAAATTCTTTGAAAATAGTAAAGGGGGTGGAAATTCCAAGGAAAATGTCACCTTCCTGATACCAGAAACCTTACAGTCCTTTAGATACAGGAAGTGATGGTGGTGTTGGAATAAGAATATTTCCAAGAAAATTATGTAAAATGCTAAATATAGTTGAATATTTTGAGAAAAGTGTAAGTTTTGTATTGGTTTGGTGAAAAAGCTTTTCAATATATTTTTCAGAGGAGCCAAAGCTTATACAAAGCTTGAGATCTTTAAATTAAAACAACCTCTCTTCAAGGGGTAACTTTGAACCTTGTAAAAAACTTGGTATAATGGGGTCCTTTTGATTCACAAAAATGGGTTGACCCAAGGGAATGGCTGTGAAAGAATTTTTCAGCACTTAATTCAGGAATCAGGGAGGAGATAACTTACTGCTTTGAGATTGGCTCCTAGAAATACTGCAGAAATTCATGGTTGAAGGTTCTCAGGTCACTTGGTGGGGTTTTGATGGATTTTCTTCAATGGAATTAATAATGGCTTCAAAATTAATGATTATTCTATCAAACTGAGGCCATATATCACTTTTTTATCTATTATAAACACTTGATAACTGATGGAAATGGGTCCGAACTGTTTCCAAAAATTACTCCTGTTAGAAATTACCAAAAGGTACTGTATACATACCTTTTGGGGTGAAGGGGCCTGATGAGGGCACATATGGAGGTTTGTGCTTGACGGCTTAGGCTAGCAGACTGGCCAAGGCTATTTTAGCATGAATTGTTATTGCTGTCACTCAGATGTACCTTTCTTTTCATATTTATGTGTAAAATAAATTTTAGAACCCTTTGAATATTAATTTGTTATTTCTTTAGTTTTGACATATTTCCTAATAGTTTAGTATATTCCTTTGAGCAAAGTGGTCAGAAGTGGTCTATGGTAGACTCTACGTCATCCTTCAAAAATTCTGGTAATTTTCAATGATTTTTGAGGTATCCTTTTGATGTGTTTTGTGATTCATAGTGATTTGATCATTTTATTTTTGTGACAACCTTTATTATTGTTTTAAACAATATGACTGTTATATAATTTGATTTCTATACTTTTTATTCAAATTTTGGAGGTCTCAAATCATCCTCTGTCAATTTTTTGCATTATTAAATATACATGATGCATGCATAGGGGTTGTGCCAGTTCCTGTGGTACCTGGCTGCCAGAAGTTGTTCAGGAAGTTTTGATGCGCGCGTGCTTGACAGCTGTGGGCAGGGATCAAGAATCTGCGGCCAGAAGTATATTTCTTGTGGGTTTCCTGAAAGATGCCTGCATTTTGAGTTTAAGGCGCATGCAACTTTTGTCCTATGGTTGCGGGGCTGTGTGCCAGAATTTCAATAAAACACAAAACTGGGTGTAACTGTTAAAATATACACAACACTCCAATTCTGAGTTAATTTTTGTTGTGAATACTGTACATTAAAATAGACGTTTAACTTTAAAATGAACAAACAATCAGTTGTAGTGGTGTTGTGGTTTGGGCCATTTTCTTATAAATTTATGTAAAACATATAAGGAGTTGGAATTCAAGGGTGGAGTCAGTGAGTGAACCTACCTTATTTTGGGTGAGGAATCCAAATCTGTTTTAAAATTTTTAGATTTCTCACTTCTTCTTTATCTTTTGGTTTTAATTCTAGTTTGACAGGTTGCACTGTACAAGTATCAAGGTGACATTCCCCCACTCCAAGATATGTCCATATCTGGAAAATATTTTTGGGCTCAGTTTCTTTTATTTTATATGTGATTTCTCAGGTGTATAGGACCATCTTTAATGTTGTTCTCTGGTAGCCATCCATCTTTATCAGCTGAATCACTGTTGATCTGACTAGGTAAATTCTGAATTTTTTTCCATTGATCCTCTCTTTGTTATCTTTGAGGATCTTGCTGAATTTCCTTTTCCTTTTTCAGGATCAGCTTCTTCTGGTATTCCCAGTAAGCCTGATCAAACACTTCCTTCCCTGGGATGGAAGTTTTTGCTCAGGCTTACTGGGAATACCAGATGTTTTCTGGAAAGTCAATCACTTTGGATCACTTCTACAGCATTCCTTCCATGAATCTCCTTGATGGTGAATGGTCCCACAAAGGCAGGTCTCAGGTTTCTTTTTCCTGATAAATTGTTGAAATTAGTAGTTGAAATCAAAAATTTGTACCCAATTTTGAAATTGGGTTCTTTAGGTAATGTTAAATTCACAACTCTTTGAGTTGTGCACACAACTCAATGGGCCGTTTGGCACCCTAAACAACTCAAATGAGCCGTGTGGCATATTACACAACTCAAGTTGGCTGTGTGTCATGCTACACAACTCAAATGGGCCATGTGGCAGGCTACAAAACTCAAACAAGCCCTGTGGCATGCTACACGTCCCATTTGAGTTGTGGCATGCTAAACAACTAAAATCAAGTTGTGTAGCCTTTACCAAATAATAAATAATGAATAATAAATAATAAATTATAAATAATAAATGATAAATGATAAATTACAAATTATAAATTATAAATAATAAATTATAAATTATAAATTATAAATTATAATAAATAATAAATAATCATAAATAATAAATCATAAATTATAAATAATAAATAATAAATAATAAGTTATATATAATAAATAATAAATAATAAACGATAAATAATAAAAAATGAATAATAAATAATGAATAATGAATAATGAATAATAAATAATAAGTAATAAATAATAAATAATAAATAATATTGTTGTGTACAGGGGTAAAAAAAATAAAAATGTCCATTATGGGGGTATATGCCACCCCAGGGGTTGCACGTGTTTAGAACAACAATTTGGAGTAGTGTATGGGCCCCCACGCGTTGAGGGGCCCTACATGACTCCCACAGTTTGTGTGTGGCCCTACACAACTTGCACACAACTGGAGCCGGGAATTTAACATGACCCGGTTCTTTATGAGTCCTATCCCATCTCTTTTGGTTGGACTCAACAGCATCTTGAACACATTTAGAAGCATTTTTATTGTCTATATCTATCATCTTCTTAAATTCCAATGGTGTAGGATGTATGTTGAACATGTTCTGATTAAGATTATCTTTGGGAAGCTTAGGTATAGATCCTCTTTCTAGGACACAGGGTATGTCCTTTGTTGTATAATTTCTACTTCTATTGTAAGCCATTTCTAGGGATGGTAATAGGATGACCCAGTCATGACAGTATCCATATGTATTCTTGTAGTTGGCTTTCATGGTTGACCTGCCTACTATGACCAGGACTGAGTTGTAAGAGTAAGCTTCTTCTGGAGGCAGTCCTGTTAGAAAATCCATGTTGATGATTTACCATCTATTATTGGGTTCAGAAATTGTCTGTAGAAGGCAAAACCTCTTCCCAGTGGTCCTGTTATACTTTTGGAAAGTTTCACAGCTGGAAAAATAATTGATGGTTGACTATCTCCAGCTAACCAACCAGGCTGCCTGTTTAACCTTTTCTAGGGTTCAGTCAGCATATAAGTGACCAGAGGAACAGTTATCATGGCATTCAGCTAGGATATGTATGATATTTTCTTCATTAGTCAAGACTAGGACACTGGAATGTTGATTTCTGTAATATACTAAACCATCCCACATAGTGAATCTCCCAGTTCTATGGGCCTGTAGCAATGGTTCCACCAAGCTGTTGATTAGCTCAGTGGAAGCCTCAGTACTTTGAATGACAGAGATCAGTGTTCTCAGATCTGGCTTGTATGTTTTCCTAATAGAATAAAACAAGGATTCATCCAATTCAAAGATATGAATTTCCACATTTGGAACTTCTAGATCAAGCATATGTGTGCGGAGTATAGGAAAAATGATGTGATCTTCTGGGTCATGAGAAGGTTTGCTAGGGTCATTGGGTAAAGCATTCCTACTCAGATTTTCAGAATTCTGGTGTTTTCTTCCTGCTTGATGTACTATAGCCTTCAACTTACTGATACCAGGAACTTTTCAGTCCTTTAGCTACAGCAAGAGATATTGGTGTTGGAATAATAATAATTCCAAGAAAATCAGGTAAAATGCTCAAATAGTTGATTTAGAAGCAATTGCAAAGTTTGAGTGGTTTGGTTGGATTAAATTGATTTAAAAATATTTTTCAAGAGGGGCCACATTTCATGCAAACAGGGGATCTTTATTGGATAAAAATCTCTCTTCAAGGGGTTCTTTTGAGCTGTGTAAAGACCTTTGGACAATGAGTTCCTAAGTAATTATGCAAAAGGGGTTTACTCAAGGGGATTGGGTGGACTAGCTTACTAACAGCACTTGCGCCTGGAGGGAAGGGGGAGATAACTTACCAATTTAAGCAGACACTCCAAGAAAATTTCAGAAATTCACAGTTGAAAGGGTCTCAGGAAAATTGTTGGGGATATTGCTGATATTCTTCAATGGAATTAACATTGGGTTTAGAATTAATAATTATAATATCAGAATGAGGCCATAAATCACTTGTTTATCTTGAATAAACACTTGATCACGGATGGAAAGGGGTCTGGATTGATTACTTAAAAATTGATGAGGTTTAAGCCATCTTAAAGGGGATTTTTATATACCTTTCTAGGGTAATAAGACCTTCTTAGGGCATTTAGAGAGAGTTGTGCTTGTGTACTGAGGCTGGAAGCCTAGCCAGGGCTAGTTTGGTACATAGTCTTGGTGCTTTCAGCTGGCTAGCCTTTCCTGTGTCATATTTCCATGTGAAAGAATTGTCAGAAGGATTTTAAATATTAATTTTTTATTTTCATGGTTCAGACATATCTCCTTATTTCATATTACTTTATTTAGAGTGGTATGGGTAGAAGTGGGTATTTGTAGATTGTAAACCATCTTCTGCAAATGTTGATAATTTTTAATAATTTTTTGGTAGACTTCTTGATGTGTTTTGTGGTTCATAAAGATTTGGCAATCACATGTACGTGAAAACCTTCATTATTGTTTCTCACAATTTATTTACATAATGTTTTGATTTCCATACTTTTTATTTGATCTTCTTAGGTTTCAAAAATCTCCACATCCGGCAGTCAACTTGTTACATATGCATAATGTATGCATGCAAGTTGTAGCATGTTCCTGAGGTACCTGGCTGTTAGAATTATTACACTTGATGTTGACGCGCATAGGCTTGACAACTGCGTGCAGGAATCCATCATGCGCAGTCAGAAGTCATTTTTGAAAGGAGGTTTCTTGACATGCGCCTACATACTGAGTGTCAGGAGTGTGTACCCTTTCTATTTGAATGCAGAGAGCGCGTGGGAATCGTGACAAATTACCATGTGAGAAATATTGGCCCACAAGCTTAGTCAAAGAGCAGTACTTAAAGCAAAAGAAATGGTGAGACAATAATGTCTTATGATTAATCCTTAATATGAGGCAGAGGCAATGGCACACTTGTGAATGTGAATGAGTTGTTGAATGAATGGATGGAAAACAGCAGGGAAAAGAGCCCCTTAAATAAAAAAGATTGTTACCATGTGGAGCTCATGTAATGACAAGCAAAAAGGCAAAAATTCCGCCCCAAATGGGATCTACAGGCTCTACAAGCCTTGTTACTTAGTTTGGGCTTACTCAGCCCACTTGGAATTAGTCCCTGAACCCTTATGACCAGCCTGTACCGGTTGATTTTGGTTTTCCCACCCTTACTGGGCTTAACCAGCCCTTGATGCTGTTCAGACCCTGGCTGGTTGTCCCTTACAACCAGCCCAGTTACCTCTGTGACCTAACTTACCAGGCTGATTGCCTAATTCAACCAGCTGCTGGCCCCTAACATTGACCAGGTGGGACCCAGAACTCATCTTGGTCTAATCTCAAGCTCACAAGGGGGGGGGGGGTGTAACTGGTGGACATTTGGCCCCTCCCCCCTCTTTCCTACCTAGGTGACCAGCAGGGGTGGTCAAATCCCCTGCTGGTTGCCTGGGACGCAATTCTTCCCAGGCCGACTGTCAAAATAAGATGGTCTGGAGGGGGATCAGTTCCCCCCAGCCCTTGGCGCCTCCCCCTTGGTAATGGCTGGGGGAGAGCTCCCCGCTTGCTGGTGGGAGGGTGGTCAGATCCCCCCACCGCTTTGTTCCTTCCACCACCAACAGGTGCAAGGGTGATGAGGTCCCCCCCACCCTGGCTGCTTGCCACATGCAACTGGTTGCTGGCTGGTTCTTGATGAGGGGGAGGACCAGAAATCCTCCCTTTCCCTCACAACCAAGCAAGGTGAGGGAGGGAGGCAGGGGCCACCAGCCACCATTGCCGCAACCCACCCCGGAGGACACAACCAGCCAGGTGGTGAGACCGGGGCGGCAGCCTTGCACACACTGGGTGGGAGGACTCCAAATAGAGTCCCCTAGCCCATAAACGGCCCAGGGCGGGCCATTGGGCCCTGCAACTGGCCCAGGAAAAATACAAGCGGCCCTGAGCGGCCCGCAACCAGGCCGCGGCCCCAATGGGCTTCCAAGGCCCAAAGACCATAAAATACATACTTTGGAAGGCCAGATCATCTGGCCAAGTATGTCCAAAATAAACCTTGGGCCAAGTTATTCCAAAAAAAAACCATCTGGCTAAGGTGGCCCATTGACCCTGGCAGGCTGGTTAAAGCCAGTGTCCCAAAAGACCTTGAAAAAGTGTTTTGGCGCCCAAATTTCCAAAACCAATAACATCCCCATAGGCCACATGGCCCACATGATTTCTAATAGGCCAAAGAGGCTCATTTGTGCATCCAAGTTTGATTACACACTAAAATGCACATAGCATGAGTGAATCCGTATTTTAACACACCCCCTTAATCCAAAAGGGATGCCTTACGCATAATAGACACAAAAACTTGAGGTTTGTTCCTATCTAACGCCTTAGTTAAGATATCCACAATCATTGCTCCAGTGGGCATCTACCACAACACTATCTCTCTGCAGTTCACTGCATCACATATATAGTTATAATGAAAATCAATATTTTTTTTTCTTGAATGGAACACTTGATTTTCTGCCAATGCAATGGCACTCTCATTATCAGAATACAACAATGCAAACCCTTGTGGTTTATGAGTATCCTCTAAGACCTTTCTCAACCACTATGCCTCCTGTGAAGCTGACAGGTATGCTCTGTACTCTGCTCCTGTTGATGAAAGACTTATTTCTGACACCTTATTAGACATCAAAAACACTAGATTCTTTACTAAAAAGAATAAAAAACAACTTTTTGATTAGCTAGTGTTAGCTAGTGTTACCATTTGCCCAACTTTCATCAGAATAATCAACCAAATAAAAGTTTGCTTACTTTGAAAACTGCAGTCCCAGACTGCTTGTTCCTTTAAGATACCTCATAACTCCCTTAAACGCTGACCAATGCCTCATGCTTGGTTTCTCTAAGTGTTGTGAAAAGATGCCAATTGCATAAGCAATATCTGGCCTTGTACACTTCCCCAAATAATTTAGAAATCCAATAGCTGACCTATAATTGTTCCCAGATTGGACAAAATCCAGATGCTCTTCATCTGTAGACTTTTCTAACCACATGTTAGACTGCATTGGATTACAAAAATCCTTTGCATCCTCTAAGCTATACTTCTTAAGTAGAGCTATCACATAATTTTTTTGATCCAACCTGATCCCATTATTGATCTCACTAACTTTCATTCTCAGGACCTGTTGTGCCAGGCCAAGATCTTTTATCTTAAAATCCTTTTTGAGTGCCTCCATGACTCTCTCTTTACAATTCCCAATAATGATAATGTCATCAAACCATACAAAAAAAATTGCATCCTTTCTTACAAAGAGACAAGGGTTGGCATCACTTGTCCTGAAACCAATCTCTATCAGTTTCTTAATCATGGTGTTATACCATGACCTAGCTGATTGCTTCAATCCATACAGGGGTCTACACAGCTTGAGGACATATTCCCATTTATTTGCTGAGAAGGAAACTTCTCACACAGATTTTCTTCATATTTTCTGGCTTGGTCTCGACCAGCCATTCCTTAAAACCATCAGGAATGGACATATAAACAGTCTCCTCTTCTCCAAGTTTTGCATTCAAGCATGCAGTCAAAAAAGCAGCCTGTCTGATCTCTTCACCCAACTCCACTGCTAAAGCAATGATCTACCTGATGGTGGACAGCCTTCCAGTTGGCAAAAAAGTATCTTGGTAATCAATATCCTCTTTCTTCTTTAAGCCTTGTGCGACGCATCTAGCCTTGAATCTCTTCAAAACTCTATTAGTATCAAACTTCTTATTCAACACTAACCTAGACCCAACTGTTGGAATAAATCCATCACATATCCTCACATATCTTTGTTCCTCTCCTTTCCAGATCATGTTTCCATTCTCTCTTCCTTTCTTCTTTGTTACCTACTATTACCACACTGCCTGTTCTCCTCTCACTCATGTATATTTCCTACTCCTTCCATGTTCTCATTTTCTCATTCTGTTCATGTTCCAGTTGCAGCCACAAGCCACTTTCAAGAGTCATGTCACAGTCGGTGACACTCATCTGCCTCATCTCTGAGTATCCTCAGTATCCTCACTAAACTTTGAGCACCTTAAAGTTCACCTACACAGCAGGTTATGAGCCCAGAGCTACCTCAGTAATTAAATAGCTACATTGAAGGATACATCATTTTGCATGTTGAAAAACAAATGAAACTACCAACTCTCACCAGGTGCTGAAAACACCCCCTATCAATCCTCTCAACAGTCCTGGCCCAGATTCAAACTAATTGGACTGGGTAATGATTCTCAAGATACACTTCAGAGCTTCAGGCATTGGGTATCTCCTAAAAAACAACAAATCACAAAAATAAAGTCAAGAAACATGGAGCCAAGATAACCTGGCCTTCTGTTCAGTGATATCACAATCAATAAATTCCTCCAACTTCCAATTTATCAAAAAACATGAAAAAAGCGCTGTTGGAAATTGGAACTCTCTTCAAGATGCTCATCAAGGCAGCTCTTCAGGAGGTTAAATGTACTGGCTGCGCAAACTTCTACTCACCAAACTAAATGATAAAGAAATGACTGCCCATCTCACAGAAATAGTATCATACAGAGAAAAACTCTCCTCTCTCATTACTCCCAAAAAACCTCTTGTGGCCAATGATCTTCCCTCTACCATGATCCTCCTTTATCTTCCTGATGATTGGCTTGGATGCGTGTCAAGCTTGATGAATGAGGAATTGATTCCATCCTCAAAACTTATAGGCCCACTGAAACAAGAAAACCTCAGAAGAAAAACCTGGGATGAAGAGGCACTGGTAAACTCAGCCAAGTAAGCTGCACCAACCCACTATAACACAAAAATCTCAATAAGAAAAGGTATGGAATCCCATAACCCCTCAAGGACCTATTTCTGTACCCTTTGAAAGACCAAGGGGCACACTTTTACCAGGTGCGCAGATTTTCACAAAGCCATAAAACACATAAAAAGAAACAACATAAAATCAAAGAATAAGCCAACAGGGTTGTAAAAACCAGACAACACAAATATAAGCAAAGCCAGGACTTCTGAAAATCAAGACAAGTAGGACTCAGATCATTTCGCAGATTCTCAAATCATTGTCCATGCTGGTTCTGCCACTTGTCACCTCTCAACCTCATCTCAACCCAAAAACCATGATTTCAATCTTGACTTGGGCTGCTTGATATTGATGACTCCATATGAACATCAGGTTCATTACAGAAGGAGAGACAACACCTCAGTCAGACTTGCCAACAGATCAACCATAAGTTCTAAAGAAAAAGGATTGATCACATTCCCGTTTTGTCAGATCCAATCATTAGTCATTCAAAAACTCCACAAACCTCTTCTGTCCATCTCTGGTATATTCAACTCAGGTTTAATTGTTGTTTTCACAAAGGATGAATGTAAGATCCTTAGTAGATCAATCTCAAACCTGAACAAAAAGATGCTCCAAACAGGATATCAAAAAGGAAACCTTTACTACTTACCTCAAAACACAGTAAGCAGAGAAAAGTTGACCTTCTCAGCCACATCACCCTCACCTCACAAATCTTTGTTTGGTTACCACTGTTGATTGTCTCACCCAAATATGAAATCACTCCAGAAATACCTCAATTCTCATAGAATATTACGAGAAATCAACAACAAACTCAATGTGCAACAATGCCCAATCTGCGTTAATTCAAAGATTAAAAGGACTCCATTTCACTCACAACTCAGTCATTGCTCAACTTAACCTGGTCAGATAATCCAATCTGACGTATGCAGCCTTGAGGTTTCTTGAGAGAAGGCTATAAGTACTTTGTCACCTTCATCAATGACTGCTCAAAGGCCATGTTTGCCTATCCAATCCAATTAAATTTGCATGTCTTCCTATCAACAAAGCTCCTCATCTCCTTCTCTGAAAATCAGTAAAACCACAAAATACGTTTTCTCAGGTCGGACAATGGGGGAGAATACATAAACCATCAAATGAAATCCTTCCTCTTGCCAAAAGGGATAGTACATGAACCAGGACTGCCTCACTTGCCTCAGCTGAATGGTGTTTCTGAATGCTTGAGTTTCAAAATCTCAAATCTTATACAATGCTTTCTCATCTCATCCAATCTCCCTAAATCCTACTGGGCTGATTTGCTGAAGCACTGCCTTTATGCCTATAATTCCTACCCATGCAAACCCCCCCAGGGTTTTGTCTCACCCAACACCGTCCTTAAACATCCAGAAACCAGCCCCTCAAACCTTCATCCCTTTGGGTGCCTAGCCTGGTACAAATTACCCAAGGCAAACAGGAACAAGCTTGATATGAAAGGTCATCCCTCCATCATCTTATCCTACCTTTACAATCACTCCGGGTACAGGCTTCTCAATCTTTCAACAAAGAAAACCATCAAATCCAGGGACTGCATTTTCAACAACAAAATTTTCCCATATGGGCGTTTGACTCAAGATGAAGCTCATCCTGCACCCACCCACCGCCAGCGCCCATCTACCGTGGCCTGGGCGCATCCTACCTTCCCCTGCTCCCCTGCATCTTGTTCCCACTTCCTCTCCTCCACCATCCTCTCCCTCTTCTCCACCCCCCTCCATGTTGATTCCCTATCATCCCTATCCGCCTTTCCTGGAAACTTCTCCAGGCCCCAACAAAGCTCCAATCATCTCCAATTCTGATGAGTCTCCACCTGGCCATTCTAAATTTCCCAATTTGACCAACCCCAACCTGCTTCCTCTCTCCACTCCTTCTGCCTTTGGCCACATCAGATCCACCAGTGAAACTCACTCCAATGATTCCATCATCCTTCCTCCATTTTCTTTTCCCTGACACCACCGGCTCTCTCCCCCATATCCCCAGAACCACTCCCTGCTCCTTCCCTACCTCCTTCCCCTCCCCCCCTCCTCCTCCCCTTTGCTTTTACCACATCTCTGGCCCTCTGGCGCACTTTGGCCACTACTCCATTTCCACCTCCCTGAAGGACTACCTCACTGCCCCTAAAACCTGGAAGCAGTTACTGTGGTACCCCCACAGCTTTTGCTGGATAGTCTCTACCCAGGAGGAAATTGCTTCTCTCAAAGGCATGCAGACATGGGTTTTGGTACCCCCCCAAAGAACCGCAAAATCATCAGTTAAAAGTGGGTCTTCAAAGTCAAGCGCCGTGCCAATGGATTGGTGATAAAACTGAAGGCCCGTCTTGTGGCCATGAGTTTCTCTCAGGTGCGGGGGCTTGACTTCTCTGAAGTTTTATCTCCCACTCTCCGCCTCAAAAATCTACGTCTCCTCTTCAGCCTCCTGGGTCAAAATAGTTGGGTTTGCTGTCAGCTGGACTTCAAGACCACTTTCCTCAATGACCATCTGGGTGAGCCAGCCTCCTGGCTTCAAGGAACCTCACCATCCGGGCTGGGTCTGCAAGGTGTCAAGGGCCATATACAGGCTCAAACAATTGCCACAATAGTGGAATTGCAAGCTCAACTTGGCCCTCCTATCTCTTGGTTTGTCTTGCTCTTCCTATGACACCTCTCTCTATTTCAAACTGTCCAAATGTTTCCTTGTGGGAGCCTTTGCAGCCCACGTGGATGACCTAGCTGTGGTCAGGATGGTTTATTTTGTCAAGTTGTTTGTTGCCTCAATCAGTAAATGCTTCAAGGTGGGGTCCAACAAAGAAATTGCCCTTTTACCATTGATCTTGGTCAATCAGAGCCCGCAGGATCAAACTGTCTCCATTTGCCAGCGTCACTGAATTAATAAAACCTCCAAAACTTTCCTATCAGATTGTCTCCCCATGTTTCAGTCTCCAAAAGACTTGTGGTTTAAAGATCTTGTCAAGCGCAACCCAAACAAGCCCCAGTCACAACCGCAATACAACCAGTTAATTGGGTCTCTCCTCTGGATCTAGAAATGCACCCGCCCCAACATAGCCTTCGCCGTCAACTGGCTATCCCAATTTCTGCAGGATCCATCCCTCTCTCACTGGAATGCAACAATCCAGATCCTCCAATACCTTTGGGCCACCAGAAACCTTTGTCTCACCCTTGGTGGATACAATCTCCGGCTGACAGGTTTCTTGGACTTGGATTGGGCCAAAGACAAAGGAGATCAACATTCAACCTCCGGATACACCTTTTGCGTTGTGTGCAGTGCAATCTTGTGGCAATCCAAGAAGCAGAAAACAGTCTTGCTCTCTAGCACCAAGGCTCAATACAAGGCTCTATTTGACTTCTGCAAAGAGGGTCTCTGGCTCCACAACGTGCTGTGAAAGATCAAGTTCTCAAATTCTTCTCTTCTTCCCCTGTTTGTTGACAAAAAAGGCGCCAAAGCTCTTGCAAGGAACCGCAAGCACCACTCTTGAACAAAGCACATAGATTCTTGGCATCATTTCATACAGGAGTGCTTCAAATGCACGGTTTTTCCCATCAAACATATCAGTACCAAGAGTATGTTGGCTGACATGCTGACCAAGCCTCAGTACCCCATCTTGCTCCAGGCTCATCAGCCAACATTTGGGCTCATTGGCTGTGGCCAGCAAGGGGGGGGGGTGTTGGAATAAATCCATTACATATCCTCACATATCTTTGTTCCTCTCCTTTCCTGATCATGTTTCCATTCTGTCTTCCTTTCTTCTTTGTTACCTACTATTACCAAACTGCCTGTTCTCCTCTCACTCATGTATATTTCCTACTCCTTCCATTTTCTCATTTTTTCATTCTGTTCATGTTCCAGTGGCCGCCAAAAGCCACTTATAAGAATCATGTCACAGTCTGTGACACTCATCTGCTTCATCTCTGAGTATCCTCAGTATCCTCAGGACACTTTGAGCAACGTAAATCTCACATACTCAACACCAACAATGGTATTTCCTTTTGGAACTAAATCCCGCTTAACCACTTCAAACACACTATTATTTTCCAGAGAATCAAATTCCTCAAAAATAGCTTTCTTCCAATTGGCTCTTTCATCAGAATTCATAGCTTGGCAAAATCTATTTGGATTAACCCTATTACCCATTTCTGAAATTAACTGTAGAATCTCATTAAGCATACATTGTTCCTAAAAAAAATTTTCTTCATATTCTGCAGAAGCATAATGGGAATTCCATTCTCCCTACATATCAACAGGTATCCTTGTCCTTCCACTCCTTCTAACTGGAGATGGCGGCTCATCAGGTTCTGATTCCACACACTCCCCTGAAGCAGGTACTGAACCCTCCTGTGGAACGTCTGCCATCTCAACATCATCACTAATGATATTCTCTACAGCATCTGCTGGTGAAATAGGCTCCAATGCTATTTCCTGGTGTGATTCCTGAACAGCACTATCTTCACTCCTTATGAGTGGAAAGGTAATTTCTTCAAAATTTACATCCCTACTATGGATAACCTTTCTTGTCCCTGTAAATAAATCCTGTTATAATTACTTATTAAATCATAGCCAGAAGTGGCCCTGTTCTGGCTCTAGGATCTAACTGTACAACCATTTCATTATGGTGGACACTGTGATAAACTAGGAAACCAATTTTTCTTAGGTGTGATGTTTTGAGGTACAACTTCCAAAACAGATAATGCAGACTTTTACCATTAACACTTACAATATTGTGCAACAGAAACACTGTGCACAACAACTCAGCCCATAAAAACTTTGGTAGACCTGATTGAGCCATAATAGTTCCCACTTTTTCCAATAAAGTCCTATTCATCCTCTCAACTATTCCATTTTTTTGTGGAGTACTAGCAGTAGTGACTATATGAGTGATACCATAATCATTCAATAGTTTCTCAATCTCTTTACTCACAAACTCACCCCCTCCATCAGTAATAACCCCCTTGATCTCCCTCATCATGTTATAGTTCTGGCCAGCAATTAGCTTAGGAAAATGAGCAGTATTTAAAGCAAAAGAAATGCTGGACACCTTGTGTCAATAATTGCTAATGGGCTCTCACAATGGGGCAATATATTGGATGATATCAGTGATCAATTCAATTGGATGATGAATGAATGATGGAAAACAGCAGGGAGAAGAGCTCCTTAAGTAAAAAAGATTGGCCTCTTGTGAGCCCATCATACAACAAGCAAAAGGGCAAATTTTCCGCCTCAAAAGAGCTCTAAAGCCTCTACTGGCCTTGTTACTTGGTTTGGGCTACATCGGCCTGCTTGGCATCAGTCCCTGTAACCTTAAAACCAGCTTATTCCTGTCACTTCTGGTTTTTCCACCATTATGGGGCTGAACCAGCCCCTTTACTGTTCAATCTCCTGGCCTTTTGTCTGTTACAACCGGCCCTGTTACCTCACATGCTGGCTGGTTTCCTCATGCAACTAGCCCCTGGCCAGACAAATGGCCAGGTGGGACCCAGGACACACCCGGGTCTGGTCTCAGACTCACCTGGGGGGGTTTGACTGGCGGACATGCCGTCCCCCCCTCTTTCTCACAAATCCCTGGAGGGGGTGGTCAAATCCCCCTACCAGGGGCCCTGGAGGTTGATGCCCCCAGGGCCTTTTCATAGGGAAGTGGGCTGGGAGGGTGATCAAATCCCCTCCAGTATATTGCTCCTCCCCCTTGGTAAAGGGGGGGGTGGGGGAGGGGGGGGGAGAGCGCCCCTCAGACCCATTGCCTTGATGGTGGAGGGGTGATCAAATCCCCCCACGACTGGTTGCCTTGCTGTGAACAGCCCAGCCATCCTCCTGGGCAAGGGGGTGATGAAATCCCCCTCGCCCTGACCAGTTGCCCTCCTGCAGCCGGTTGCTGGCTGGTTCAACCCAGCCAGCCATCTCCTTCCCTCTTGCAATGGAAAGCAAGGGGAGGGAGGGGCGCTGGGGCCACTGGCCCCTGCTCCCGCGGTGCTGAATGCCAGTTGCAACCAGCCAGGCCCGTGCAGGATGCCTTGGGCCCCCAGACTGCCCCTTGCAAGCCTTTGGGCCCCTCATGGGCCAAATCAAGGGAGACAAGCGGCCCCAAGCGGGCCCCGACACAGGCAGCAGCCCCAAATGGGCTAGGACATGGGTGGTGGCCCCATTGGGCCCCCCAAGCCCAAAACATGAATTTAACATAATTTGGCGGGCCAGCCTGTCTGGCCAGGTATTTCCAAAATGAACCTTGGTCCCAATTATGCCCATACAAGCCCATCTGGCTGTATTTGCCCATATCACCCTCCAGGCCCGTGCACCAATAGGCCTGTTTTGCGCGTTTTGAGGACAGTTTCCTGAAATCCGTGATATCCACAAAGGCCCGTATGGTCCATGTGTGTGTCCAATGGGCCACAGAGGCCCACATAGGCATCCAATTTGGAGTAAACTTATACATAGCACAGGCGCACATGAATATGTATTTTAACACATCAAACCGTTCTTTTTCCAGAATTTGAAGATTACTGAAACCTCCTCTGTGGTCTGATCCTTTGATATTATTGGTTTCAACCAAACATAATTAGTTTCTGTATCAACCAGATTGATGAATTACTTTGCCCCTCCAAGGGGCACTGGTGAAAATGGCCCTGCAAAATCAATTGAAAATTCCTCTCTAGGAACTTCTATGCAATCTCTACTCTATGAGAACACATTCCTGGTCTTGGCCCCTAAAATACAACTTTCAAAGTTTCTTTCATTTTTCTTATGGCCACTTCTATTGTGAGAAACAGTTCTCAGAGCTGAAAAATTGAACAAGTTTGCATAGAGCAACTTATTCTAAACTTGTCCACTCAGGATAGTTCCCCCATTTGGGTCTATTCTGCTTGGAAGTAATGATGATGATGGTACTGACAATTTGTGAGAATTATTGACCCACAAGCTTATTCAAGGAGCAGTACTTAAAGCAAAAGAAATTCTGAGACAATAATGTCTTATGATTGATCCTTAATATGAGCCGGAGGCAATGAAAAACTTGTGAATGTGAATGAATGGGTGAATGAATGGATGGAAAACAGCAGGAAGAAGAGCTCCTTAAATAAAAAAAGATGGTGCTCATGTGGAGCTCATTTAATGACAAGCAAAAAAGCAAAAATTCCGCCCAAAATGGGCTCTACAGGCTCTAAAAGCCTTGTTACTTGGTTTGGGGTTACTCAGCCCACTTGGCATTTGTCCCTGAACCCTTATGACCAGCCTTTAGCGGTTGAGTTTTGGTTTTCCACCCTTACTGGGCTTAACCAGCCCTTGATGCTGTTCAGACCCTGGCTGGTTGTCCCTTACAACCATCCCAGTTACCTCTGTGACCCGACTTGCCGGGCTGGTTGCCTCATTCAACCAGCCGCTGGCCCCTAACATTGACCAGGTGGGACCCAGAACTCATCTGGGTCTGCTCTCAAGCTCACAAGGGGGGGGGGGGTGTAACTGGCAGACATGCTTCCCCTCCCCCCTCTTTCCTACCTAGGTGACCAGCAGGGCTGGTGAAATCCCGCGCTTGTTGCCTGGGATGCAATTTTCCCCAGGCGGACCGTTGAAACAAGATGGTCTGGAGGGGGATCAGGTCCCCCAAGCCCTTGGTAGCAGGGGGGGGGGGAGAGCTCCCCGCTTGCTGGTGGGAGGGTGGTCAAATCCCCCCACTGCTTTGTTCCATCCACCACCAAAAGGTGCAAGGGTTATGAGGTCCCCCTCACCCTGGCCGCTTGCCACATGCAACTGGTTGCTGGCTGGTTCTTGATGAGGGGGAGAACCAGCAATCCTCCCTCCCCCTCACAACCAAGCAAGGGAAGGGAGGGAGGCAGGGGCCAACAGCCACCATGGCCGCAACCCACCCTGGAGGCCACAACCAGGCGGGTGTTGAGAGCGGGGCTGCAGCCTTGCACACAGCCAGTGGGAGGACTCCAAATGGAGTCCCCTAGCCCATAGACCGCCTGGCGCGGGCCATTGGGCCCCGCAACGGGCAGGCAAGAAAAAAGCAGCCCTGAGCGGGCCGCAACCGGACCGCGGCCCCAATGGGCTTCCAAGGCCCAAAGACCATAAAATACATACTTTGGCAGGCCAGCCCATCTGGCCAAGTATGTCCAAAATAAACCTTGGGCCAAGTTATGCCAAAAAAAACCATCTGGCTAAGGTGGCCCATCAACCCTGGCAGGCCGGTTAAAGCCCGTGTCCCAAAAGACCTGGAAAAAGTGTTTTGACACCCAAATGTCCAAAACAAATAACATCCCCATAGGCCCACATGGCCCACATGATTTCTAATAGGCCATAGAGGCCCATTTGTGCATCCAACTTTGATTACACACTAAAATGCACATAACATGAGTGCATCTGTATTTTAACACACCAATCCGCCTGTAACTCCTAAAATATACACAACACCTCAATTCTAACTGAAGTTTTTGTGTCAAAGCTATACATTGCATCATTTGTGAAATATTAGAATGGCCAAAAGGTGCCATAGTGGTGCCATGGTTTGTTGGTATTTTCTTCTAAAATTATTAAAAAATGTAAGGAGTTGGAATTCAATGGTGGGGTCAGTGAGTGACGCTACCTTTTTTTAGGTGTGGAATACATTTCTGCAATAATATATATGTATTTCCCACTATTTCTAATTTTTTTCTTTATTTTCTGTTTTTAATCTGCTTTGACAGGATGCTCTTGTCAACTAGAAAGCTGACCTTCCCCCACTCCAAGATGTGCCTATACCTGAAAAAAAAATTGGGGCTCAGGGTCTTTTAATGGACCTGCAATTTCTTATGTGGATGGGTCAATCAGGGATTTTGTTTTCAGGTAACCATCCAACAATCTCAGCAGATTCTCCTTTGTATCTCACTAGATAGATTCTGACATCTTTCCCATTTGAACTTTCTTTTTTGTCTTTAAGGATCTCGCCTATTTTTCCTTTGTATTTCTTGGTTTTTTCTGCAACAGGTATTGCTGGTGAAAGAGTTTGTTCTCCTTCCCTGGGATGGTAGTTTTTGATAAGACTCACTGGAAACACTGGGTATTTTCTGGAAATTTCATCACAGAGAAAAACTTCTCCTGCCTTCTTCCCATGGAGTTTCTTGATGGTTAATGGTCCAACAAATGCAGGTCTGAGTTTCCTGTTCCTAGCTAAGTTGGTTAAATTGGTGGTAGAAACTAAGACTTGGTCACCAATCTTGAAATCAGGTTCTTTTTGGCTTTTATCCCATCTTTTTTGGTTACATTCAACAGCTTCTTGAAAACATTTAGAAGCATGTTTTTTTGCTACATCTAACATTTTCTTAAATTCAAGTGATGTGGGGTGAACATTGGTTAGCTTCTGGTTCAGGTTATAATTGGCTAGTTTAGGAATCCATCCTCTTTCCAGTACATAGGGTGCTGCTTTATTGGTAGAATGCTTGCTACTGTTGTAGGCCATTTCTAGAGCAGGTAAAAGGCTAACCAAATCATGGCAAAAATACATCAGTATTCTTGTATTCTAGAACAAAGAAACAGAAAGTTATGAAAATGTCTTCTAAGGTTTGAATCATTCTTTCAGCTAATCCATCTGTTTGGGGGTGATAGGTTGTAGAGAAGGCTAAGGTAGTGCCTAACTTGTTGTGGAGATTCCTTCAAAATTCAGAAGTGAACTGTTAAATTCTGTGCACCCTTGTCCTACTGCCGCCAAGCAGACAGTGCGCGCCACTCTGGGTGGTGCCCCGCTTCAAGATCTCAAACCCCCCCTGGGGAGGGGGAGCCAACTGCCCTTCCCCCCTTGACCAGTCTGCCCGGTCTCCTGAGGATCTTCTACTTGGGGTGTCTTCTCATTGTCGTTGTCTTTCATTTTGGTTGTCTCATCATTTCTTTCCTTCGTCATCCTCATTATCTTTCCTGTCTTTTTGTCTCCTTCCCTATCCATTCTTCCTCCACTCATCCGTCAGCTACTCAACTCAACAACCAAGATACATCAAATAATCACCATTGGGCACCCAATCTCATTCATCTGGTAACTGGTAAGAGCCAGTCTCTCCGTACTCCTCAAGCTCCAACGTCTAACTCCTCAACTTATTATCAATCATTCACCTCAGCTTGTCAATCCTCTACGACTTAACCAATGCTTGATCCATTGCCCCAATCACTTTTGTAAAGATGTCATGAAGATCTGTTGGTTTCATTTTCATTCTTCAGCTTGTCTTTGTTCCTTTTTGTTCTTACTCATTTGTTCCTTTCATGAATCAGCACGTTGGTTTGTTTTCCTCCTGATTTCAATCTTGTAATATGAACTTTGGATCCCTATCACTGATGATGATCATAGGGACTCCCATTTCAGCTTTGAGTCTATTACAAAACAGTAATTCTACTTCCATGGCAGTGTCCTCCTTATGGTTAGGTAGGAACTTTTATTTCTTGTAAAGCCTCTCTACTATGACTAGGAGTTAGTTGTAGGAATAGTCTCCTCCTGGGGTTAATCCAGTTAAAAAGTCAAAGTTGATGATCTCCCATCTTTTATTAGGTTCAGTAATTTTCTGGAGTAGAACAAACCTTTTTCCAGTGGTACTATTGGACTTCTGACATGTTTCACAGCTGGTGACATACTGGACTGTGTAATATCTCCAATTGATCCACCAAGCAGTTTTTTTGACCTTGTCTAGGGTTCTATCAGTAGATAAATGAAAAGATGAACAGTTATCATGGCACTCAGCTAGAATATGTTTGATATGGTATTCCTTGGTTAAGAAAATGACACTGGAATGTTGGTGCCTATAGTAAAATAGACCATCCCATACATTGCAACTTCCAGCTTTGTAAGGTTTTAGGAGAGTTTCAGGTAGACTGTTAACCAGTTCAGATGGTGGAGAGGTACTTTCTATAATGGTGATTAGAGTCTTCATATCAGGGCTGTAAGCCTCCTTGATGGAGTTGAAAAAGGATTCATCCAGTTCACAGATGCGGATTCCTAGAAAAGGAGCCTCAATATTCATCATGTTAATATTCAGTATAGGAAATATGTCATTATCCTCTGAGTCATAAGCAGAGTTACTTCGATCATTGGGCAGAGCATTCCTACTAAAATTATCAGCATTCTGGTGTTTAGCACCAGCTTGATGGACTATGGTCATCTGACCTCTGTACTGTTGAATGGCTATCTGCCACCTTAACATATGCATACTAGGGGTTTTCATGTTCATTAAAGTCCTGACAGCATTTCATTCAGTAATTAATGTGAACTTGGTACCTTCTAAGTAATAAGGGAGTTTCTACAGAGCCCAAACTAAGGCAAGGCATTCAATTTGGCTTGCACCATACCTTTCTAAGTATCCTTTACTTGTCTGGATACAAAGAGTATAGGTTTTTCCACTGGTTTATCATTTTCTATGACTTCTTGGTGTAAAGCAGCTCCAAGCCCTTCCATTCTGGAATCTATATAGAGCTTGAAAGGTTTAGAATAGTTGGGTTGAATCAATACTGGAGCTGAGGTCATAGCTAGCTTGAGTTCTTCATAGTTGTTAACCCTTTCATGATTCATCTCAAACAAGGTGTTGTTGTTGCAGATTTCATACAAAAATTTGGTGAGAAGGGCAAACTTAGGTAGATAGTTTGTGTAGTAGCTGAAAAAGCTGAAAAAGGATAGGAGTTCAGTTTTGTTTTGAGGCATGGGCCTATTCATCACAGCTGCTATTTTTCTCTGGTCAGCAGTTAAAGTTAGTCCTGAAACAATGTTCCCTAAAGCTTTCAGTTCTCCATAGCCAAATTTACATTTTTCATTGATACTTAAAATCCCACAGCAGAGATGGTTTTCAGGAATACCATTACTTTTTCCATGTGTGTATTCCAATCATCAGAATACATGATAAAATCATCAATGTATACCATCATCCATCCTTGTCTGATGAATAATCCATAAAATTTATCCATCATCCTTTGGAAGTGAGAAGGATAATTTTTGATACCAAAAGGCATCCTAAGGTACTCATAGATCCCCAAATGACATATGATCCTTGAAAATTTCCAGCTATCAGGACTGATAGGTATCTGGTGAAAACCTTTCAGCGTATCCCTTGTAGTGATGAAATTAGCCTTGGATAGGTTATGTAGCGCTTGGTAAATCTGTGGAATAGGGTAATAATCAGCTTGGGTATATTTATCCAGCATTCTAAAGTCTTCAACCATTCTTGGATTATCATTGTGCCAAGCTATGATTAATGGAGTAGTAATTTCCACTCGCTCATTGTGTCCTACTTTCTTTAAGAATTTTAAGTCCATCAATTCTTTGATATGAGTTTCCAGAGCAGTTCTAGATTTTGGACTAGAAGGGTAAGCAGGCCTCCTAAGGTTGGGAGGGTAAGGAGGTTTAATGGTTAGATTTAGAATCAGGTCATGTCCTTTGATGTTACCAATTGGTTGATCCTTGGTACAGAAGGCATTCTGATTTTCAAAGAAAACTTGGAGGATGTCCCTTTTTTGGTCTTCACTCAGCAGGGTGTTCAGAGTTTCTTGGTAGAAGTACTCTTGGTTGAACTTCTCCAAGTGTTCTTCATAAGTTGAATCAGAAGTTTGAGCATTGACATGGCATATTTGGAACTTTTTGTTCCAGTCTCCTCCTATGGTGAATTATCTGCCCTTAATTTGGAATACATCTATACCATATACCATATAAGCACAGAGAATCATTCCCTAAAATAAAGTAATCACACACTCCATTCTGGAGCACTAAAAATTCAATTTTCAGTTTGAGTGACCCTTTTGAGTGGAAGACAACAATATCACAGGGACAAAACCCAATGGCATTAATTGAAGAGTTACAACTGCTGAAATTAGCCTGAGGTTCTGGTAATAAGTTCACTCTCCAATTTGGATCTTGTTGTTCCAAATAAGTTGAACTAAAACAAGAGCAAAAGGCTCCACTTTCTAAGAGTAACTTAACAGGAGAACCTTGGATCAAACCAGTAGCATAGAAGGTTTTACCAGAAATATGACTTTTACCAGCAAAAGGTTTGAGAGTCAAATTTTTGGCTTCAGAAACATGGTGAATTTTTATATTGGGATTCCATTTTTATGGTAAGCTGTAATCTTCATTAACAGAGTTAATTTCTAAGGAAGATGCTATACTTACTTCAATGACATTGATAGGGTTAGTGATCATTAATTTATACTCAGAGAGTGATTTATCAGTGTCAAAAAGTTGAGGGTCAGGGTCATTGTCATGCCCTTCTCCTTCCATGAGATTTATCTTTCTCCTGGGCTTGGGGCAGTCAGGTCTTACATGTCCAGTTTGGTTACAATTCCACCATACCTTTTCCTTAGTCTCAGAAGTCTTCTTAACCACTAATTGGGGAGTAGTAGAGTTTTTTGTTTTTGGATTTTATTCTTCTCAAGTCTTGGGAGCGGGTTCCCTAGGTCTATTGTTTCTTTTGTCAAGACCATTAATACCAATGGTTTATTCCAGCATACCAATGAGAGTGGAGAGATCAGCATCCTTGGACATTCTAAACCTCACATTGTGATTAAGGTGTTGAGGACATAGATTGAGGAGCCTTTCATTGATTACTTCCTTGTCAGCTTCAGGATAGAAACAATCTAAAATTTTCTCTTTTCTCCAAACACCACTTGTGGGGTTTGTCCTTTAAAGGGTCAAAAAGTGAGTTCTCAAAAGTTTTCATCATTTTTCTTTTCCAGATTCTAGTACCAACTTTTCTTTGATGAGAAATTTCAAAGAGTTTCAAGTTTGTAATCCTAATTCTCCGCTTTTGTTGATAAACCCATCTAGTGATACTCCTTCAAACAGCCTGGATAGTCTCACTACAGCTATAGTATCCAGCAGTTTATATGAGGCAAGGGCATAGTCAATAAATTTAATGAAGCTGATGTGGTTGTATTCTCCTTCAACTGAGAATTTGGGCCATTCAGTTACAAGGGGCAAGAGTTTCAGAGCCTTTTCTACTTCAGGGGTAGGAATAGGTTGGTAGGACTCATTCCTGTTTATTCCAGAATTAAGAGAGATGTTAGGAGTGATACCGTTCCTGGTAGGTTTTGATTCTTCTAAATTGACTAGAGTAGAGGCATTTGATTTAACTTTAAGGTCTCTTAAATCATTTTTAATCATACCTAGTTTCAAATCCATTTTTTTGCTTAATAAATCAAGCTTATTAACAAGGTGAACAGAAGGGGTATGAGCTTTGTTTCTTATTTCTCCTTTAAGTTGCTCAAGGAGAAGGAGTATCTCTTCCTGTCCAGAAGAACAGGTGGTGCTGATATGATTAACTAAAGATGTTTTGTTTAAATCAATAAAATCCCTTGATAATTTGATTTCAGACTCATTAGCTTTCAGGATGTCAGCTTGACTTTGGATTATTTTTTTAGAATTTTGGATTGCTTTATCAAGTTGTTTATGTTAAAATGCCGATGCACTCAGGTAATGTGCATAGGAGTGTGTAATCCAAATGGGATGCAAAAATGGGCCTCCACGGCCCATTAGACATCACATGGGCCACATGGGCCTATGTGGGTGTTATTGGTTTTGGGCATTTGGGCGCCAAAACACGTTTTTATGGTCTTTTGGGACACAGGCTCTCATGGGCCCGCCAGGGTGGATGGTCCACCCAAACCAGATGGGCTTATTTGGGCATGAAAGGGCCCAAGCTTTATTATGGACATACTTGGCCAGACGGGCTGGCCCGCCAAAGTATGTAATTTTCACAATTCAGGCTTGGGGCGGCCCATTGGGGCCCCCGCCCGTGTCCCGGCCCGCTCAGGGCCCCTGCCCCCATTGCGGCCCGTTCGGGGCCGCCTGTGTTCCTTGGTACAGCCCACATGGGGCCCAATGGCCCGCGCGGGGCCATCGCGCGGCCAAGGGATCCCCCGCGGGCCCGGCTAGTCGTGCCGTGCAGCCGGGGCTTCCAGCCCCGGATCGCTCCCCCTCCCCTTGCTTGCCGTTGCAAGGGAGATGGGAGCAAGCTGGCTGGGTTGAACCAGCCAGCAACCGGCCACGACAGTGCAGTTGGTCAGGGCAGGGGGGACCTGACCACCCCCTTGCCCAAGGAGGTGGCGGCGACGGCCGCAAGCGTAGAAACCTGCAGGTGGGGGGGAATTCATCACCCCTCCACCATCAAGCGTGTGAAGTGACCAAGAAGGGGCGCTCTCCCCCCCCATTTACCAAGGGGGAGGAGCGATGGGCCTGGGGGGACCTGATCACCTCCCAGGCCAACTTTCTTGATGACAACCTGGGGGTATCAACCCCCAGGGCCCCTGGTGAGGGGATTTGACCTCCCCCACCAGGTATTTCAGGGAAAGAGGGGGGGGACAGCATGTCCACTGGTAACACCCCCCCATGTGAGTCTGAGACCAGACCCAGGTGTGCCCTGGGTCCCACCTGGCCCATTTGAGGGGCCAGGGGCTGGCTGCATGAGGCAACCAGCCTGTAAACAACGTAATGAGGTCATCATGGCTGGTTTTAACGGACAACAAGCCAAGGGGATTGAACAGCAAGGGGGGGGGTTCAGCCCCGTAACGGTGGAAAAACTGGAATGGACTGGAATAGGCCGGTTGTAAGGGTTCAGGAACTGACGCCATGCGGGCTGATGTAGTCCCAACCAAGTAATAAGGCCAGTAGAGCCTGTAGAGCTCTTTTGGGGCGGAAAATTCGCTATTTGGCTTGTTGTATCATGGGCTCACAAGAGGCCAATCTTTTGTACTTAAGGAGCTCTTCTCCCTGCTGTTTTCCAACCATTCATTAATCATTCCAATCAAATTAATCTAACATATTGCCCCATTGTGAGAGCCCCATTAGCCAATATTGACACCCAGTGTCCAGCATTTCTTTTGCTTTAAATACTACTCATTTGCGTAAGCTAATTTCTGGCCATAATTCTAACACATTATCAGTACCATCATCATCATTATTTCAAAGCAAGATAGACCCTTATACCTTAATTTGGACAACCTCAAAGACCTCAAGTTTTCCTAGAAGATGTCTTATATCCCAGAGTCCGCTCCACCAAGTTAGTTCTGAATAGTCAGAACTATAATGCTTGGGCTGTCCTTATGGACAGTGAGTTGGATAAAATCTGTTGTGAGGATATTATGAAAGGAGATAATACTTTGATCAGTTCAGAGGTGGAGAAAAAGGCCTATCATCTTATTCTTAGACACTTGGATGAGCATCATGTAACATGGGTTGCTGATACTCTGTTGGAGGAACATAAGAGGAAGGGGAGTGTTTTATGGAGTATTCTCAAGTCAAAGTATGCTGGTGACTCTGTTCATCAAAAGGGGATTGCTTTCAATAGATTTTTGAAGTTGAAATTTGGCAACTGTAAACAATTTGTGGGGGACGCTAGATCTAGTATTGCTAAGTTCAATTCATCTGGGCTGAACATGGATCCTGAGTGTTTGTCACTCTTAATTCTTCAAAAGCTGCCAAAAAATATGAGTCCTTGTTCAGGATCATATCTCAGTTGGATCCCCTCCCAGGAGAAGAGGATGCGCTTAGAAGGATTGAAAAGGATGATCTTCAATTCAAGATGAAGGAGAGCACAGTAACTGCTCTGGTGGGAAAGACAGGAAAATCTGGGAAGAAGGCAAAGGCAAAAAAGGATTTATCAAAGGTCTTGTGTTATAATTGTCAGAAGAAGGGGGACTATGCAAAGGATTGCAAGGAGGCCAAGAAGAGGCAGAAATCCAAGGAAATTGAAAAGGAAGACAAAGAGGTCAACCTTTCCATGGAAAATGTTGCTATGGTTGCAGTGGATGTTTCAATGGAACAAGCTGTTGTGGAACAAGTCCCCAACAAGAAGGCTAAAATCAAAGAGGATCAAGAGATGGACTTGATTGATTATGAAGTATGTAATCTTAACCTTGAAAATGAGAACTTATCAGTGGCTGATAATTCTCCATTCCTTACAGGAGGATTGTTGAAGGAGGATGTTCTTTTTTTGATTTATTCTGGTTGTACAGACCACATGTTTTTTTGAGCCAAATTTGTTTTCAAATATTAGAGATTTTGATGGTGTTGTAAATATTGGCCAAAAAGGAAGAACAATCCAGATTAAGGGGATTGGAAAAGTTATTCTTGCCAATCACATGGGTTTCAAAAATTTTTGAGAAAGTGTTCTATGTACCAGATTTGCCTTATAACCTTGTGTCTCTTGGAGTGCTCTGGAAAAAGGGTTTCCAGATTTGTTATCTTAAAGAAGATAAGTTTGTTATTGATTTGAATGGGAGAAATATCCTGATTGGACAAGTTTGGAATATATTGCTCTGTGCTGACTTGTTCAAGATTTCAGCTCTGAGCACTGTTGCTCACAATAGAAGTGGCCATAAGGTAAAGGACAGCAACTGTGAGAGTTGTACCTTAGGGGCCAAGACCAGGAATGTGTTCTCAAAGAGTAGAGAACACACAGAAGTTCCTAGAGAGGAATTCTCCATTGATTTGGCAGGGCCATTTTCACCAGTGTCTCTTGGAGGGGCAAGATACTTCATCAATTTGGTTGATACAGCAACTAATTTTGTTTGGGTAAAACCAATAAGATCAAAGGATCAAACCACAGAGGAGGTTTCAGTAATTTTCAAAGTCTGGAAACTGAATGATTTGATGAGGGAGATCAAGAGGGTTATTACTGATGGAGGAAGTGAGTTTGTGAGTAAAGATTTTGAGAAACTATTGAATGATTATGGTATCACTCATATAGTTACTACTGCTAGTACTCCACAAAAAAATGGAATAGTTGAGAGGATGAATAGGACTTTATTGGACAAAGTCAGAACTATTATGGCTCAATCTGGTCTACCAAAGTTTTTATGGTCTGATTTGGTGTGCACAGTGTTTCTTTTGCACAATATTGTAAGTGTTAATGGGAAGTGTCCTAATTATCAGTTTTGGAAGTTGTACCCCAAATCATCACACCTAAGAAAAATTGGTTGATTTGTGTATTATAGTGTCCACCATAATGAGATGGTTGGAAAGTTAGATCCTAGAGCCTGAAAAGGGGCACTTGTGAGGTATGACTTAATAAGTAAGTCATACAGGATTTATTGTCCAGGGACAAGAAAGGTTATCCGTAGTAGGGATGTAAAATTTGAAGAAAGTACCTTTCCACTCAAAAGGGGTGAACCTAGTGCTGTTCAGGAATCACAGCAGGAAATAGCATTGGAGCCCATTTCCCCAGCAGAGGCTGGAGAGAATATCATTATTGATGATATTGAGGTGGCAGACATGCCACAGGAGGGTTCAGTACCCACTTCAGGGGAGTCTGTGGAATCAGAACCTGATGAGCCTCCACCTCCAGTAAAAAGGAGTGGCAGGATGAGAATGCCCGTTGATAGGTATGGGGAATGGAAGTCCCATTATGCTTCTGCGTAATATGAGGAAGATACACTTCAGGAATAGTGTATGCTTAATGAGATTCTACAGTTGAGTTCAGAAATGGGTAATAGAGTTAACCCAAATAGCTATGGCCAAGCTATGAATTCTGATGAGAGAGCCAATTGGAAGACAGCTATATTTGAGGAATTTGATTCTCTAGAGAATAATAGTGTGTTTGAAGTGGTTAAGCGGGATTCAGTTCCAAAAGGAAAGACCATTTTTGGGTCTAGATTAGTGTTAACAAAGAAGTTTGATACTAATGAAGTTTTGAAGAGGTTCTAGGCTAAATGGGTTGCACAGGGCTTCAAACAGAGAGAGGGTATTGATTACCAGGAGACTTTCTTGCCAACTGGGAGGCTGTCTGCCTTCAGTTACATCATTGCTTTGGCAGCAGAGTTGGGTGAAGAAATCAGACAGGCTGATTATGTGACTGCATACTTGAATTCAAAACTTGGAGAGGAAGAGACTGTTTATATGTCAATTCCTGATGGTTTCAAGGAATGGCTGGTCGAGACCAAGCCAGAAAATATGAAGAAAATCTGTGTGAGAAGGTTCCTCTCAGCAGATAAAGGGGAGTATTTCCTCAAGCTGTGTAGATCCCTGTATGGATTGAAGCAATCAGCTAGGTCATGGTATAATACTATGAGCATGAAACTGATAGAGATTGGTTTCAAAAAAAGTTTGGCTGACCCTTGTCTCTTTGTGAGAAAGGATGCAATTTTGTTTGTATGGGTTGATGACATTATCACTATTGGTAATGGTAAGAAGAGAGTCATGGAGACACTCAAAAAGGAGTTCAAGATAAACAATCCTGGTCTGGCACAGCAGTTTCTGGGAATGAAAGTTAGTAAGAGCAAGAATGGGATCAGGTTGGATCAGAACAATTATGTGTCAGCTCTACTTAAGCAGTATGGCTTAGAAGATACAAAGGAGTTTGGTACTCCAATACAGTCTAACATTTGGTTAGAAAAGTCTACAGATGAAGAGCATCTAGAATTTGTTCAATCTGGGAATGATTATAGATCAGCTATTGGATCTTTGAATTATTTGGGGCAGTGTACAAGGCCAGATATTACTTATGCAATTGGGATTTTGTCAAAACACTTAGAGAAACCATGCATGAGGCATTGGTCAGCGTTTAAGAGAGTTATGAGGTATCTTAAAGGAACAAGCAGTCTGGGACTGCAGTTTTCAAAGTAATCAAAGTTTGACTTGGTTGTTTATTCTGATGCAAGTTGGGCAGATGGTAACACTAGGGAATCAACAAGTGGTTTGTATTTATCTTAGGAAAGAATGTAGTGTCTTGGATGTCTAAAACGTTGTCAGCAATAAGTCTTTTGCCAAAAGAAGCAAAGTACAAAGCGTACTTGTCAGCTTCACAGGAAGCAAAATGGCTGAGAAAGGTCTTAGAGGATACTCATAACCCACAAGAGACTGCGTTGTTGTATTCTGATAACCAGAGTGCCATTGCATTGGCAGAAAATCAAGTGTTCCATTCTAGAACAAAACATATTGATTTTCATTATAACTATATACGGGATGCAGTTAACTGCAAAGAGATAGTGTTACGGTACATGCCTACTGGGGCAATGATTACTGATATCTTAACTAAGGCATTAGATAGGAACAAAAATGAAAGTTTTGTGTCTAGTATGCGTATGGCATCCCTTTTGGATTAAGGGGGTGTGTTAAAATGCGGATGCACTCAGGTAATGTGCATAGGAGTGTGTAATCCAAATGGGATTCAAAAATGGGCCTCCACGGCCCGTTTGACATCACGTGGGCCATGGGGGCCCATGTGGGTGTTATTGGTTTTGGGCATTTGGGCGCCAAAACATGTTTTTATGGTCTTTTGGGACACGGGCTCTCACCGGCCCGCCAGGGTGGATGGGCCACCCAAGCCAGATGGGCTTCTTTGGGCAAAAGGGCTCAAGCTTTATTATGGACATACTTGGCCAGACAGGCTGGCCCGCCAAAGTATGCAATTCTCACAATTCTGGCTTGGGGCAGCCCATTGGGGCCGCCGCCTGTGTTGTGGCCCATTGGTGCTGCCGCCCGTGTTGTGGCCCGCTAGGGGCCCCCGCCTGTGTTGTGGCCCCCTAGGGGCCGCCGCCTGTGTCGCGGCCCGCTAGGGGCCGCCGCCCCTGTCACGGCCCTCTAGGGGCAGCCGCCTGTGTCTTGGACCTCTAGGGGCCCCCGCCCACGTCGCAGCCCGTTTGGGGCCGCCTGTGTTCCTCAGTATGGCCCACATGGGGCCCGACCGCCCGGGCAGGGCTGTCTCCCGGGCCCGGCTGGTCGCGCCCAGAAACCAGCGCCGCGGAGCCGGGGCTTGCAGCCCCGGCTTGCTCCCCCTCCCCTCAATCACTGTTGCAAGGGGGATGGGGGCAAGCTGGCTGGGTTGAACCAGCCAGCAACCGGCCGCAACAGTGCGGTCGGTCAGGGCAGGGGGGACCTGACCATCCCCTTTCCCAAGGAGGTGGCGGCGCCAGCCTCAAGCGTAGCGACCGGCAGGTGGGGGGGAACTCATCACCCCTCCACCATCAAGCGTGTGAAGCAACCAAGCAGGGGCGCTCTCCCCCCCCCTTTACCAAGTGTGAGGAGCAATGGTCCTGGGGGACCTGATCACCTCCCAGGCCAACTTTCTTGACAATGCCCTGGGGGTATTGACCCCCAGGGCCCCTGGTGAGGGGATTTGACCGCCCCCACCAGGGATTTGACAGAAAGAGGGGGGGGACAGCATGTCCACTGGCCACACCCCCCCATGTCAGTCTGAGACCAGACCCAGGTGTGCCCTGGGTCCCACCTTACCCATTTGAGGGGCCAGGGGCTGGCTGCATGAGGCAACCAGCCCATAAACAACCTAATGAGGTCATCATGGCTGGTTGTAACGGACAACCAGCCAAGGGGATTGAACAGCAAGGGGCTGGTTCAGCCCCGTAACGGTAGAAACACTGCAATGGACCAGAATAGGCGGGTTTCAAGGGTTCAGGAACTGACGCCATGCGGGCTGATGTAGTCCCAACCAAGTAACAAGGCCAGTAGAGCCTGTAGATCTCTTTTGGGGCGGAAAATTGCCTTTTGGCTTGTTGTATCATGGGCTCACAAGAGGCCAATCTTTTCTACTTAAGGAGCTCTTCTCCCTGCTGTTTTCCATCCATTCATTCAAAATTCCAATGAAATTCATCCAACATATTGCCCCATTGTGAGAGCCCCATTAGCCAATATTGACACCCAGTGTCCAGCATTTCTTTTGCTTTAAATACTGCTCATTTTCCTAAGCTAATTGCTGGCCATAATTCTAACAATAATTCATTTATTAATGGATGAACAAGTTAGAAATGGCTGGGGGAGGGCCTTTATTCATATTGCTTGGGTCCCCTCATGGTACAGTCTTTTTAACAGCCAAAAGAGGGTGACCCAGCCTATTTCTGGGGCCAGGGGACCATCAGTGTGTTTTTTTGGACCTGCTCTCGCCACTAAAGTAGTATGGAAAGCCCTATGTAATCATACTTGGGGCTTGATACACGTTTTTGTGCCCTTAATGACCTCACTGTATTGACCAAAGAGGTATTATTTAAGTAATATTTTAAGATATATGCCATGGCTTCCTAAAGCCAGGGGCTTGAAAAAATGCTCTGAGGACCATATTCCAAAAAATATTTTTGATTCTTAGGATCTTCTTTTTTGTTTAATTGGAAAGAGTAGATAAATTCAAGAGGGCTGGAAGAAAGAAGAATCAATGAACAAATGAAAAAAGAGGAAAAATTGGGAAAAGAAGAAAGGAGAAAAGAAGACAAACATCAAGCGCAGGCTTTTACCATTGAGATTTCTGAGATTCAGAATATGAGGACGCTGGAAAACTAGAAGAAGAAGAGGCGTGGACAATATTCAAGGTAGGCTGAAGACAAGAGAATCAGATATTGAGATCTTTGATGAAGAGAGTTAGCAACGGTCTTACCAGAAAAGGAAGATTGGATTGAGTTGATGACCATTGTGATTGTTTTGGAAGTAAAGAATTGAAACAAAATTGCGAGAAAATAAAAGAAAGAAGAAAGACAAATCAGAAATATAATAAAAAGAAAAAGAAGATAAGAAATATAGGTTGACTGAGTGGTGAGTTGGTTGGGAGGGAAGATCAATGAGTTGATGAAGTTGAGAGAAGTTGAACGAGGAGGAGAATCCCATCACCGCGCGCTGAAGGTTGATTTGAGGGTGAATGAGCAGTGACAGGATTTGTGAAAGAGTGGGACAAGCAGGCCGTCCCGCGAGTTTGAGCCGTGAAAGGGAAGTCCCCGCAAGTACCAACCGTGAAAGGGTCTTAATCTTCTACACCCCTCGTGTCTGGTAAGACTGAACTGCTCTGATTAATAAGATTGATGAGTGAAGACAGAGAGCTCTTAGGGAGAACCTTAGTTAGCCCTTCAGCAAGCATTGAAGAGCTGGGAATTAATTTTACTAATAATTTGTTAGCCTTGAGTTCCTCCCCCAGGGCCTTTGTTGTAATGTCAATGTGTCTAGTCTTCGAATTACAACCAAATTTCTTAAGCTTGTCATCCAGAACCTTATTATCTATGAAATTTAAACTATGTTCTTCCTCTTTGCCCCACATTTCCGCGACAAGAGTGTTAATCCAGATGGCTTCTAAGAAAGAGTCCACTAGGGGATTTAGTTTGGCTTCAGTGGTTGAATGAGTAACATTTTGTTGTTGGTAGCTGCTCCAGGCAATAATTGAGCCGCAGAGAAGAGTAAGATGGCCAGATTGAGAGTGTCGACTTATAAGATTGTTGCTCCAGTTAGCATCATTATAACAAACTAGTTGAGTTGAGTTTTTTCGAGCTTGAAGCGTAAGAGGGAGATTTCTTGTGTGTTTGAGGTATTTCCAACATTGTTTGACTTCTCTCCAGTGGTGTATTCTAGGTTTTTTGCAATAACAGGAAAGATTGGAAACAGCAAAACTTAGATCGGGTCTCATGAGGCAAACTGTATAGTTCATAAGAAAAACGGAGGATCTGTAATTGATGTTGAGGGATTTGAATTCTTCATGTTCTTTGTTGGAAGCAGGTTTCAAGTTGACGTTGGGAGTTAGAGGGACAAAGGAATCTTTGCAGTCCGTAAGCTTTAATTCTTCAAGGCCGTGATCTATATTTTTAGGCTGAGAGAGTGAAATCTTGTTGCCTTCTTTAACATATTTCATTCCAAGTATTGTGTTTGGAGCGTGATGAGATGATTGGGGAAATCCTTTCAGAAATTTTTCTTTGAAGTTATTGCCGTTACCAACCAGGATTAAGTTGTCTACGTGAAAGAACAAAACAGATTTTAATTTGGTGTGTAGATAGAGGCAGGGATCAGCAGTAGATTCTTTGAATCTTTGGCTACAGATCCAGGAAGTTAAAGTATTGAACCAATTAGCCAGAGATTGTTTCAACCCGTAAAGAGATTTCTTGAGCAATAAATATTTGGCGGTTCTTTTGGAATCTTTGGGAGTTTTAATGATGACTGTTTCTTGAAGATTGGTGGGGAGAAAAGCAGACTTAACGTCAAATTGAGTTATTGGGAGCGAGAATGAAAGACCAAAGATGAGAGCAATTCAAAGCTAGGCAGCTTTTCCTGTAGGTGAGAAAGTGTCTTGATAGTCAAGGCCGTAGATTTGATTGAATCCTTGAACGCAGAGTTGGCTTTTTTATATTAAAGGATCACCGTGGCAGTTATCCTTGAGACAATAAACCCACGTAGTGTTTAGTGGATTGATGGTTTTGGGACCATTGTAGTCTTCCCAAACCTTCATAGATTTGATGTCATTGAGTTCAACATCCATAGATGATTCCCAGAAGGAGGAATTGGAGCATTTCTTGCCTTTTTCAAAAGATTTTGGGACAAAATAATGATGGAAACCGTACCGTAGAGGTTTATTTAATTTAGAGAGATCTCTGAGAACTTGGATCAACTCGTTAGATATTTCAGGAACCAGTTCTTTGTGAATTTGCTCTTCTACCTCCAACTTGTTAGAAGAGGCGATTTTGGTTTTGTTTTCTGCAGGTGATTGAGGTTGAGAACTTGCAGGAGCCTCTGAATTGAAAGGTTGAACTAGTGGAATGTCATCCAGGTTTGAAACCGGAATGATTTCTTTTTCAATCTAGAGCTTGTTGGTAGATGAGGGAGAGTGGTTTGGAGAGGATAAAATCTTGACATGCTTAGAACATAAAATTAAATTATTTGGAGTGAGTATTCTGCGCAATAAAAGGAAAGGATTATAACCCACAAGGGTTTCCCTCTTTCCCCTATTTGAATTTTTTGCCTTGAGGAATGTTCATGTCTAGATAGACAACATTCAATCCTATGGGTTGAAAGAATTTGACAGGGAGATTCTTCCCAGTGAAGAGTTTGTATGGGGATTTTGCGTCCTTCGCTTTGGGAATTTGATTGATGGTGAGACAGACTGATTTTGCAATCTCTGCCCACAGTTGGAGAGGTAGCTTAGAAGACCAGAGGGTGGTTCAAATTGCTTCCCCAATAGTTCTGTTGGCCCATTCTACCCTTCCATTATGTTGATGATGATATGGCTCCGTAATAAGATTTTGGATTGAATTGCTTTGTAAAAAGTCGGAAAATATGTTTGAGCAAAATTATCCTCCGCCGCTGTGGTGACCAATCCGGGACACCACGGCAAAAAAAAAAAAAAAAAAAAAAAAAAAAAAATTGGATTTCAGTTGTACCCCTATGGTTACCTTCATTTTCCCCCATCTCTCAACTCCTCCCTGTCCTAGCGGTCTAGGACAGGCCTCTTGCCTGTCTCTCCGCTTCGCTTCCCTCTTCCTATGTTCAATTCCCACTTGTTGCACTCGCGGTCCTGACTTTTGGCGACGCGAGTGATCGTCGAACCACTTTCGACAATCCCATCTACTCACCACCCCCTCCGACTCCCATCCGATCTCAACCCATCCCTTCGATTCACTTGATCGATCTGACTCGTCTTCATCCAATCTACCCAATCACTTCCACCTACCCCCCCGGAGGAGGATGTCTGTTTCCCAAGCTTGGATCCTCACCCATCAATCCTCAACAAACTCGGCCAAAACCTCTCAATTACCACATCCCATCCTTCCTCAATCATCCGCCCTCAAATCCGCAGCCATCAATCCTGACGCTCTTGCTCATCATTCCACCCAACGACATGTCACCATGGAGGCTCGAATGTTGGCAACTCATCATGACCCTTGCTCCTTCAACTTTAACGCTCTCAAAGAATTCACTTGGTCCGAGAGAGAGTCACTAGAAGTGATCAAGAATCGTCGTAGGATGTCCGTCAACCCATACTCATCCCATCCTCCTCCCCATCGGATCCTAAGATCTAGCGAGACTCCCATCGAGCCCCCTCGTTCTCATTCTACCAATGATCCCGGTCAAATTTGTGATGATGATGATGATGAGGATGCACATCATCATGACGACGCCGACGACAACCATTGTCGACACCCGCAACCGCTGCCGCGGGTGTCCATCTGGTTGCCCGCGGTCATTCTTGACATGGGCGACATCTCTCTTTCTCTCATGTAATTTTTTTTTTTTTCGCACCTATTTGTAAATCTCTCTTGTACATAGTATACAGGGCCTTATGTCTATAAAAGGAGGGGCTCTCCCCTGTCTTTTGATCCCATCATCAGGAGAGCATCAGAAAATCCAATCCATCCAATAAGACCTTCATCATAATCAACTTATCTGTGGGCATCCTTCCCCACCTATCTGAGCCATTTATCCGGGTATATCTATGATTTCCCCTTGATCCTTTGAGCCTCTATACTCAAACTCTGTCCTTTGTGACCTTGATCCTTATCACCAACCAATAGCCTTGCTGGTTGAAGAAGAATTCCCGTCTGCCTGAATTCTTGAGTGTGTTATACCACTCTGATCCCTTTTTCCGACCATACTGGTCTTGATCTCTCCTTGATCATCTTTCTGGAGCCAATCACGTTTGTTTGAAGAGGTTTTATTAAGCTTAAAACCTGGAGTGTTAAACCTCCCTTCTTCTTTGAGGTGGAATTTTGCCACGCTATTCTTGAGTTCCTTGAGGAGTGTTGGGATATTCTTGCTCAAATTCGTTATTGATTTGCTTCTAGAGCTTCATAAACAAATTGCTTTTGTTTTGTTCAGCCTCCCACAGTTATCTGGTACCCTTCAAGCGCTTGATTGCGGAGAGTTGGGCAGGTTCATTGAGAACCTGGAGGTTGGTTGGGATTGAGTTGATCTTTCCTAATCAGCTGCTGACGACCAGAGTTATTAGCTCGTGGGCGTTGTTACTTATAACTGCCTTGTTCTATTGAACTCTGAACAAACCTTGACTTATTTGTTCAAGTCTTTACCTGCACCATCTTGCCTCAGATAGTGTTGTTTCCACCGCTACCGACAACTCTTATCCTCTTCCCTTATTTTGATTTCTCATCCATAAGGTTCTGGACCTTGATTCCGGTTACATTTAAATATTATTGTAACTCCTAGGAGGGCAGCCTAAACAGCACCTTTCCCCGCAACAAAACTGCCACGGCTTAGCACCGTTTGGAGTCTTACACCGTCTGAACAAACAATTGAGGGAAAGTAACCTCTAGAATTATTTTCAAAGTTGAGAAGGGAGATGAGCTGCTGACAAGCATCCGATTTGTTTTTCAGGGGAATGGCTGACAAGTAGCCTGAGAAGTTGTCAATTATTGTCAGGATATATTTCATGTCATTGCAAGAGGCAGGATTTATTGGACCCATTAAGTCGACGTGTATCTTTTCCATTTTTTTGGAAGAAATTGAAGCAGTGTTTTTGAAAGGCGATTTGGTCACTTTTGCAAAGGCGCAATCTTTGCAAACAAATGATTCAATTTGTTTTTCTAGAATTTTGGGAAAAAGGAATTTCAGTCAACAGGGATTAGCCTGGCAAAGCAATTGATGAAGATGCTTGAGCTTTTCATTGGAGAATACCTTTTGAGTAAGGTAAGACGTTTTTGATCCACGACCAATTGATTTAGGAAGGTTGAGTACAAAAAGGTTGTTTTTGATAAATCCAGTGAAAGCCGCTTCTTTGCTGTTGAGAAGTTGAAAGGAGTGTCCTCTTGACTGCAGAAAGCAGTTTTTGTTCATTATTAATTAACCAGGACAGATTAGATTGACTACCAAATTTGGAACGAAGAAGAAATTTGTGAGCATTACTTCAGATGAATTCCAATTGAGTTTAACAGTTTCTTTTCCTAGGATAGGTAAGTTGGCTCCTTCTTTCCCAGTGCTTATGGATTTGCCTTTGCAGTTGGAAAATTTGATGAAATATTCTCTGGAATTGAACCTGTGGCAGGATGCTCCAGAGTCCAGGATGATTTGATGTTTGGCACTGATGTCTTCAATCCAGGTAGTAATCAGAGCATGATAATGAGCAACCTCCTTGTTTTTAGATTTGAATTGAGCTCTCCATTTGTTTTGGGCTTCCTTCCAGCACTTGAAGGCTAAATGCTCGTGTTTGTGCCAGCATCTATCTTCTGGATGATCTTGAGATTTGGGATTGTGGAATCCTCGTTTGCATCTTTGATCTCTGGGAACAACTTGTTTTTGCCGGTCCAACGTGATAAGGGCGGTTTTGAGAGGTTTAGAATTGCTTTTTTTTGCTTTGGTTTTGTTGATTAGTTGGTTTAGATGATTAAAAACCAGATCTAAAGATGTGTCTCTGTTGTAGTGCATAATTTGTTGTTGTAGAGGGTGGAGTTGAGAAGGAAACTTGAAGAGAATTAAATATGTCACAATATTGTCTGGTAGATCAATTCCTACATCTGCCATTTTCTTGATTGAAATTTTTGATTGGGTTATGAAAGAAGAAATGCTTTTGGCTTTGAATTCTTGGTAGAGAAATTTGTTGAAGATCCTTGCACGATTTGCAGTTTGCAAGGAGGCAAAACGCTCCTTGATGCTTCTCCAAAGTAGTTTGGCCAATTTTATGTTTAGAGCGTTTACTACTTTTGCGTGCGTTACCAAATTGATTTTTGATAATATAATAACCCGTACTTCCATGTCTTCAGTTTTGCTTAGTTCTTTTGATTCATTTTCCAGCGCGAATTTAACATTGTTTATTTCAAGGAGAATAGAAAGCTTGTCCTTCCAAATAGAGTAATTTTCTTTGTTGAGAATCGGAATAGCTTCAAGAGCGGCCTTTAGCATGATTTGGGTGAATCCATTGAACAAAGATGAGCTTGATCCCTCCATTGCGGTTAGCTGTTGGGAGTTTGGCTTTTAACCGTTTTGGTTTAATTGAAAAGAGTAGATAAATTTAAGAGGGCTGGAAGAAAGAAGAATCAATGAACAAATGAAACAAGAGGAAAAATTGGGAAAAGAAGAAAGGAGAAAAGAAGACAAACATCAAGCGCAGGCTTTTACCATTGAGATTTTTGAGATTTAGAATATGAGGACGCTGGAAAACTAGAAGAAGAAGAGGCATGGACAATATTCAAGGTAGGCTGAATACAAGAGAATCAGATATTGAGATCTTTGATGAAGAGAGTTAGCGACGGTCTTACCAGACAAGGCAGATTGGATTGATTTGATGACCATCGTGATCGTTTCAGAAGTAAAGAATTGAAAAGAAATTGCAAGACAATAAAATAAAGAAGAAAGACAAATGAGAAATAGAAGAAAAAGAAAAAGAAGATAAGAAATATAGGTTGACTGAGTGGTGAGTTGGTTGGGAGGCGAGATCAATGAGTTGATGAAGTTGAGAGAAGTTGAAAGAGGAGGAGACTCCCATCACCGCGTTCTGAAGGTTCATTTGAGGGTTAATAAGCAGTCACAGGATTTTTGAAAAAGTGGGACGAGCGGGCCGTCCCCTGAGTTTGAGCCGTGAAAGGGAAGTCCCCGCAAGTACCAACCGTGAAAGGGTCTTAATCTTCTACACTTCTGTCCATATTGGTGCGTTTTACAGTCACTCAATCAGGTATTACATCCCAAGTTGTGAATTGTTACATACAGTTTTGTTACCAGGGACACAGGAGTGTGTTGTATGAATGTTTGGTGTCTTGTTAGGAATTGAGCACGAAGCTAGGCCTCTTTTTATCCTTATTAAACACTCTTTTGGTGTTAAATTAACCAATGTGTACCCTTTTGGGTCCAAATCTTCTGTACAGGTCCTATTTCAGGGGCCCTGACAACTTTTAGTACAGTTCCAGAAAGGGTTCAGGGCCCAACTTTTCCACATTTTTGGTTGGTTTAGTCATTTCCATTCTCCTCTCCACCACATCTTAGTGCTCTTTGGGCCCCATGTGGTGTGGAACAAGGCTGCAGGGTGTATAGGTGGTACCCTAAAGCCTGTTTCCGTTTTTGGGAGGGGGGGGCTGGCTAGTGAGCCAGACTGTTTCCTTGCGTGGCCCAGTCAGTTGCTAGGGGGCTGCGCAAGGTAGTTTGTCAACCACTCACAGAGCTGGAACAGGTAGCAATCACTGTGCGTGGTAGTTTCTTGACTGCCCATGGGCTGTTTGGTAGCAACTACCTTGCATGGTAGTTGGTTGAATACCCATGAATTAGTTGGTAGAAACTGCCTCGCGTGGTAGTTTCTGGCTAGGGACTACCTCAGGCTTGCGCAAGGTAGTTGCTTGACTGCTTGTGGAGCTGGTGCATGCCAAAGCTTTATCACGCGGTCACAGAGGGCCTGGGGCTGCGCGCAGGGTTATGGAAAAAACATGTTTGCATCCATAACTCCTAAATAAGACAAAATTATTGGTTTATCACCAAATTTCTGGTCAGAAACCCATACCTGTGGATGTGAGGGGGGGTACATGGTTGTGTAAGGCTTCTACCTGAAGGAACAGGAAATGGGGGGTGGCACCAGTGGGTGACCCTACCTGAATTGGCGCCAGGAACCCATTTCTGAAATAATATTCCTCTTTTTCTAATTCCTTAGGGTATTTTGTTCTGTTTTTGTTTTAATTTGTTATTTCTTCAATTTTTACTTTTTTTATTTCTTTTGATATATATTTTTTGTTATTTTCATTATTATTATTTATTATATATTTTGTTGGAGGCTTTACTCAGGAAAAGTAGCCACATTTCAGATCCCCTTTTTTTTATGAAATGGGGCCCCTTTCAAAAACATATTCACAATGTTTTAACCAAACCAAAATAAACCTGGCACTTTCTCTCACCATATTTTAATTATTCCAGAACTTTAAGTGCTCTGTTGGATATATTATTATTCAAATACCAACCTCACTTTCTTTAGCTAAAGGCAACCAAGGTTCCTGGAATCAGGAAGCTTACAAATGTGGTCTGGCCTGGAATTATCCCAGAAGAACTATTATTTAATTATTTTATTCTTGGAACAGGCATTACCTTGAAAAATAAGTATAAATACTTATTCAAATTACTTGGTTTCAATTCTTTTCCAGTTAAAATTAAAAAAACAGAGAATTGATTCCTTATGATTTGAAACTTCTTGAACTAACAAAAGGACCAGATTCACTTGTTCTGGTGGCTAATTATTTGGAATCTTTGAACGTTGAAAAATGGAAAGAAAGCTTTCTTTAATATAAAAAAGGAGCCATTAAGGAAAAGCAAATTGACCTTGAAAGCCTTATCAATTTTGATTCCTTACTAAGGCAAAATAAGGAGTGGAATAAATGCAGAAAAAATCTACTTTGCCATACAATAAGCAAAGAAAGTGAGTGTTAAGATATATTTCTTGAGAAAATATTTATAAAAATATGTAAAAATGAAATGAATAATAATAAACTATTTTTTATTTGATTTTGAACTTTTTCAGTGGAAAAAACCTTTGATTATGGCAATTTAATTGGACAATACCTACTGGAGTACGTACAAAGTGTTGAAAATTTTCATTTTAATCAGGATTTGACTGGTACCAACCCAGAACCCCCTGGAACACCCACCAAGGATTGATTGAAGCCAAACTTGGTGTAAGTACCCCTCAAATTGTAACTAAGTTTAAAAATCTGTAAAAAATATAAAAATGATAAAACACCATAAAAATTTAATTATTATATTTTTTTAAATTTTTTTTTTGATAGTTTTGACAAAAAATTACATATATTTTCACATCATGTTCCAAAACAGGTGCAACACCCAATCCAGCTGCAGAGCACTGTCCCATGGATCGCTGCCTGGAGGAGCGTGCAACCTCAAGGAAGTCAGTTTCAAGCGCAATGAAGGGGCTCAAACCCCCAACCCAATTGTTGCCCAAGCCAAACACAACAAAAGCCACAGCTGTGTTAAAATTATGGCCAACATTTAGCTGAGCAAAATGAGCATTATTTAAAGCAAAAGAAAGGCTGGACAGCTTGTGTCAATAATTGCTTGATGGGATCTCACAATGAGGCAATACGTTGGATGATATTGTTGATGAATTTGATTGGATGATGAATTTATCATGGAAAACAGCAGGGAGAAGATCTTCTTATGTAAAAAACATTGGCATCTTGTAATTCCATGATAAAAAAAGCCAAAAGGCAAATTTTCCGCCCCAAAAGAGCTCTACAGGCTCTACAGGCCTTGTTACTTGGTTTGGGCTACATCAGCCCATATGGCAACAGTCCCTGTACCCTTAAAACCAGACTATTCCAGTTTTTTCTGGTTTTTCAACCTCAATGGGGCTGAACCAGCCCCTTAGCTGTTAAAAACCCTGGCCTGTTTTCTATTACAATGGGGGGTGTGACCAGCAGACATGTTGTCCCCCCTCTCTTTCTCACAGGTCCCTGGAGGGGGCAGTCAAATCCCCCTACAAGGGGCCCTGGGGGTTGATACCCCAAGGGCGTTGCTACGGTAGGTGGACTGGGGGGTGGTCGGGTCCCCTCCAGCCAGTCGCTCATCCCCCTTGGCAAAGGGGGGGGGAGAGCGCCCCTTTGATGGAGGGGGGGGGGGGTGTGGTCAATTCCCCCCCACCACTGGTTGCCTTGATTCAACCGGCATAGCCACACCTTTTGGTGGGGGGGTGATCAAGTCCCCCCCACCATGACCGGTTGCTCCTTGCAACCGTTCGCTGGCTGGTTCAACCCAGCCAGCCTTCCCCCTCCCCCTTGCAATGGGGAGCAAGGGGAGAGGGAGGAGCCAGGGCCGTCGGCCCCAGCCCTGCGGCTCCAACAACTGGCCACCACCCCATGCGGCAACTGCGCTGCCCCCTAAAATGGCCCTGCGCGGGCCGTAGGCAAAACCAGCAGCCCCTAGAAGTTGGCAACACAGGCGGCAGCCCCAACCAGGCTGCAACACAGGCGGCCGCCCCAAGCCCAAAAACTAAGTAAAACATACTTTGGGGGGCCAGTCCGTCAGGCCAAGTATTTGCAAAATAAACCTTGGGCCCAATTATGCCCATACAAGCCCATCTGGCTGTATTTGCCCATATACCTCACCAGGCCTGTTAGGGCCCGTGTACCAATGAGCCTGTTTCACGTGTTTTGATGCCAGTTTCCCCAAATCCGTGACATCCACACAGGCTGGTATGGTCTGTGTGAGTTTCCAATGGGCCAGAGAGGACCATATGTGCATCCCATTTTGATTACACTTATACATAGCACACGTGTAAGTGCATATGTATTTTAACACACCCCCTTAATCCAATAGGGGCAAAATCCGCATGTAAGTCACAAAGCCTTGATGCTTGTTCCTATCTAAAGCCTTAGTCAAGATATCTGCAATAATTTCTCCAGTGGGCATGTACCTCAACACAATCTCCTTGCAGTTAACTGCATTGCAAACATAGTTATAGTGAACATTGATATGTTTTGTTCTTGAATGGAACACTTGGTTTTGCGCCAACGCAATGGCACTCTGATTTTAAGAATACAAAATAGCAAACCATTGTGGTTTATGTGTTTCCTCCAAGACTTTTCTCAACCATTTTGCTTCCTCTGAAGCTGCTAAGTAATATCTATACTCAGCCCCTGTTGATGAAAGACTTATTGGGGATACCTTCTTGGACATCCATGACACCAGATTTTTACCTAAGAAGAATACAAAAACACTTGTTGATTCCCTAGTGTTACCATCTGCCCAACTTGCATTGGAATAACCAACCAAATCAAATTTTGCTGACTTTGTACAAAACAGTCCCAGACTGTGCGTTCCTTTAAGATACCTCATAACTTTCTTAAACGCTGACAAATGCCTGATGCTTGGCTTCTCTAAGTGTTGTGACAAGAGACCAATTGCAAAATCAATATTGGGCCTTGTAAACTGACCCAAATAATTAAAAACTCCAATAGCTGACCTGTAGTCATTCCCAGATTGAAAAAACTCCAGATACTCCTCATATGTAAACTTCTCTCAAAAATTTTTTGACTGCATGGGAGTACCAAACTCCTTTGCATCCTCTAAGCCATATTGCTTAAGAAGAGCTGCCACGTAATGACTCTGGTCTAAATTAATACCATTCTTGCTCTTACTGACTTTCATTCCTAGAACCTGTTGCGCCAGACCAAGATCTTTTATCTTCAATTCCTTTTTGAGTGTCTCCATGACTCTCTCTTTACCATTTCCAATAATGATATTTCATCATCAACCCATACAAACAAGATTGCATCCTTTCTTACAAAAAGACAAGGGTCGGTCTCAGACGTCCTGAAACCAATCTGTATCAGTTTCTAACTCATGGTATTATACCACAATATAGCTGCTTGTTTCAATCCATAAAGGGATCTACACAGCTTGAGAACATATTCCCCTTTATCTGCTGAAAGAAAACTTCTAACACCGATTTTCTTGATGGTTTCTGGTTTAGTCTCTACTAAACATTAAAAAAAAAACCATAAGGGATTGACATATAAACAGTCTCCTCCTCTCCAAGTTTTGCATTCAAGTATGCTGTTACAAAATCAGCTTTTCTGATTTTTTATCCCAACTCCACTATCAGAGCAATGATGTACCTGAAGGTGGAAAGCCTTCCAGTTGGTGAGAAAGTTTCTTGGTAATCAATACCCTCTCTCTCTGCTCAAAGCCCTGTGCAACACATCTAGCTTTGAATGTTTTCAAAATTCCCTTTGTGTCAAATTTCTTGTTTAACACCAATCTAGACCCCACAATGGTCTTTCCTTTTGGAACAGAATCCCACTTAACCACTTCAAAGACACTATTATTTTATAGAGAATCAAATTTCTCAAAAATAGCACTCTTCCAGTTGCGTCTCTCATCAGAATTCATAGCTTGGCCAAAGATATTTGGGTTAACCCTATTACCCATTTCCGAACTCAACTCCAGGACTTCATTGAGCATAAACGGTTCCTGAAATGTATCTTCCTCAGATCCTGCAGCAGCATAATGGGACTTCCATTGCCTGTACCTATCAACTGGTACTGTAACCCTACCACTCCTTCTAACTGGAGGTGGAGGCTCATCAGGTTCATAAATTAACAGACTCCCCTGAAGTGGGAACTGAACCCTCTGGTGGCACTTCTGCCATCTCTTCAGCTTCTGGAACCACATGTTTCTCAGCATTTTCTTGTGAAATAGGTGCTAATTCTGTTTCTTTCTGTGACTTATTCACCACAAAATCTTCACTCCTTTTGATTGGAAAGCTACTTTCATCAAATTTTACATTCCTACTACAGATAACCTTTCTTGTCCCCGGAAATAAAATCCTATACAATTTACTTATTAAATCATAGCTTAAAAGTGCCCCTGTTCTGGCTCTAGGGTCTAATTTTCCCACCATCTCATTATGGTGGACACTATAATACACCAAGCAACCAATTGTTCTTAGGTGTGATGTTTTGGGGTACAAATTCCAAAAATGATAATGAGGACTCTTCCCATTAACACTTATAACTTTTTGCAACAGACAGACTGTACACATCAAATCAGCCCATAAGAACTTTGGTAGACCAGATTGAGACATAATAGTTCTGAACTTGTCCAGTAAAGTCCTATTCATTCTCTCAACTATTCCATTATTTTGTGGAGTGCTTTCAGTAGTGACTATATGAATGATACCATAATCTTTCAATAACCGCTCAAACTCTTTAATCACAAATTCACCACCTCCATTGGTGATAACCCTCTTGATCTCCTTCATTAGACCATTCTTTTTCCAGACTTTGAAGATTGCAAAACCTCCTCTGTGGTCTGATCCTTACATTGAATTGGTTTAACCCAAACATAATTAGTTGCAGTATCAACTAAATTCATGAAGTATCTTGCCCCACCAAGGGACTCTGATGTGAATGGCCCTGCCAAATCAATAGAAAATTCCTCTCTAGGAACATCAGTGCAATCTATACTCTTTGAGAACACATTTCTAGTCTTATCCCCTAAGTTACAACTTTCACAGTTGCTGTCCTTTAACTTATGTCCACTTCTATTGTGAGCAACAGTGCTGAAAGCTGAGATTTTTCAAAAGCTTGCACACAAAAGTTTGTTCCAAAACTGTCCACTAAGAACAGTTCTCCCATTCATATCAATAATAAACTTATCTTCCTTAAGATAAAAAATCTGGAAACCTTTTTTCCCAAACACTCCAAGGGACACAAGGTTATAAGCATAGAGCACTTTCTCAAAATAAATTTTGAAACCCAAGTGATTTGCAAGAATAAATTTTCCAATCCTTCAATCTGAATTAGTCTTCCTTTCTGACCAATATTTACAACTCCATCATAATCACTAAGATTTGAAAATAAATTTGGTTCAAAGAAAATGTGATCTGTACAGCCAGAATCAATCAAAACAAGAACATCCTCCTTCAATCCTCCTAATAGGAAAGAAGCTTTATTAGTTACTGATAAGTTCTTATCTTTGAGTTTAAGATTACTCACTTCATAATCAATCAAGTCCATTTCTTGATCCTCATCAATTTCGGCCTTCTTGTTGGGACAATCTTCCCCAAAAACCATTTCCATTGGACCATCAAAAGCCACCATTACAACGTTGTCAGTAGTGAGATTGACCTCCTTGTCATTCTCTTTGGACTTCTTCCTCTTGTTGGCCTCCTTTCAATCCTTAGCATAATGCCCCTTATTCTGACAATTATAGCATAAGACCTTGGACCAATCCTTTTTTTCCTTCTTGCAAGATTTTCCAGGATTTCCAACAAGGGCTGTTCCAGAACCCCCCTTCATCTTGAACTGAAGATCATCCTTTTCAATCCTTTTCAGCACATCCTCCTCCCCAGGAAGAGGATCCAACTGAAAAATGATTCTGACTAAAGAATCAAACTCCTTTGATAGCTTCTGAAGGATAAAGAGTAATAAACATTCAGGATCCATGTTAAGTCCTGATGACTTAAACTTAGCTATACTAGACCTAGCCTCTGCAACACACTGTTTACAATTTTAATATTGTAACTTGAACTGTTTATTGAAAGCTATACCCTTCTGGTGAACAGAATCACCAGCATACTTGAAATTAAGCAACTTCCAAAGGATGCTGCCCCTCCTTTTCTCATCTTCCCTCAGAGTATTTGCAACCCATGTCACATGATTCTCATCAAAATGCCTAAGGATGAGATGATAAGACTTTTTTTCCACTTCTGAACTGATCAAAGTGTAATCTGCATCCATTATCCACCCACAACAGATGTTTTCCAGCTCACTATCCATAAGGACAGCCCACCATTATAATTATGACTGTTCAGAACTATCTTGGTGGAGCTAACATCAGGAATATAGGAAATCTTCTTGGAAAACTTGAGGTCTTTGAGGCTCTCCAGAGTAAGGTACAAGGGTTTAGATGGCTTGGAAGTAATGATGATTTTGGTACCAATAATGCGTTATAATTATGGCCAGCAATTAGCTTAGGAAAATGAGCAGTATTTAAAGCAAAAAAAATTCTGGAAGCCTTGTGTCAATAATTGCTTGATGGGCTCTCACAATGGGGCAATACTTTGGATGATATTGTTGATGAATTCAATTGGATGACAAATGGATCATGGAAAACAGTAGGGACAAGAGCTCCTTAAGTACAAAAGATTGGCATCTTGTGAGCCCATGATACAAAAAGCCAAAAGGCAAATTTTCTTCCCCAAAAGAGCTCTACAGGCTCTACAGGCCTTGTTACTTGGTTTGGGCTACATCAGCCCATATGGCATCAGTCCCTGTAACCTTACAACCAGCCTATTCCAGTTTTTTCTGGTGTTTCCACCTCAATGGGGCTGAACCAGCCCCTTAGCTGTTCAAAACCCTGGCTGGTTTCCTATTACAAACGGCCTGTTACCTCACATGCTGGCTGGTTGCCTCATGCAACCAGCCCCTGGCCATACACATTGCCAGGAGGGACCCAGGACACACCTGGGTCCGGTCTCAGACACAATTGGGGGTGGGTTACCAGGGGAAATGCTGTCCCCCCCCTTGTTCTCACAGGTCCCTGGAGGGGATGGTCAAATCCCCCTACCAGGGGCCCTGGGGGTCAATACCACCATGGTGTTGCTATGGTAGGTGGACGGGGGGTGTCAGGTCCCCTCCAGCCCATTTCTCCTCCCCCTTGGCAAAGGGGGGGGGGGAGAGCGCCCCTTTGATGGAGGGGGGGTGGTCAATTCCCCCCCAGCGCCGGTTGCCTCGATGAAACCGGCCTAGCCACACCTTTTGGTGGGGAGTCATCAAGTCCCCCCCACCATGAATGGTTGCTCCTGCAACTGGTTGCTGGCTGGTTCAACCCAGCCAGCCTTCCCCCTCCCCCTTGCAATGGGGAGCAAAGGGAGGGGGAGGAGCTGGGGCCGTCGGCTTCAGCCCTGTGACTCCAACAACTGGCCGCCACCCTGCACGGCAGCCGTGCTGCCCCATACAACGGCCCCGCTCCGGAGGTAGGCAAAAACATCAGCCCCAAGCAGGCCGCAACACAGGCAGCAGCCCCAAACGCGCTGCAACATGGGCGGAGGCCTCAATGGGCCGCCCCAAGCCCAAAAAATAAGTAAAACATACTTTGGGGGGCCAGCCTGTCTGGCCAAGTATGTCCAAAATAAACCTTGGGCCAAATTATGCCCATACAAGCCCATCTGGCTGTAACCAATGAGCCTATTTCACCCATTTTGAGGCCAGTTTCCCCAAATCCGTGAAATCCACACCTGTGACATCCACACAGGCGCGTATGGTCTGTGTGAGTGTCCAATGGGCTGGAGAGGCTCATATGTGCATCCCATTTGGATTACACTTATAAGTAGCACACCCATAAGTGCACACGTATTTTAACAAGCTTCCAACTTGGCCAAAACACCATTGGAGAGCAATCCCTTGCCTCACACCTCATCCCCAGGGGTTATTCCTCCAATTACCCCACCCCAGCTGGAAACAGCCAAGGAGGAGGGGTTTAAGAAACTATTGCAGGAGCAGGTAACCACTTTTATTCATTCAAAAAGGTTCACTTTCAAGGAGAAACGCCAGCTTTGATGAAAGCCATAGCTTTAGAAAAAAAATCCCTGAGAGCACTTCAAAAATTGATCACCAGGAAAAAGGTACAAACTTAAATGAAAATCTGGAATCATTGGGATTGGCTAGCCACAATAAAGGGAAAGGAACATCAAAAGAAGAGATCCTCCAGCCACCAGATACAAAGTAATCTCAAAGATTGGGACAAGATGATATATCTGTCTCAGACATGGAAGAAAGTATAAATCAATTAGATGCTTTATCCTCCAATTATTTTGCTCATAATATTAATTTTTTTATAGGAAATCTTGATAACATTTATGAGAAACTGGAAAAATTGACCTTTAACATTTCTAAGATACTCCTATATCAAGAAGTAAAAGCCAGAACCAAAGTTGCAGAAAAAGAGCATTTAAATGGAACTATGAGTATGAGTTATTTAAACCTAATAAGACAAATAGATACCACCTAAAATTCTATCCAAAAAGAAATGCTACTCTCAACTGAATATTACAAAGAAGAAGCCAGAAGAATCACTAAAAACTCTTCCACCCATGTTATGAATAAAATTTATGTTAGCTTACTGATACCAGGAAATTTGCCATCTTTTAGCTACAGCAAGAGATATTGGTTTTGGAATAATAATAATTCCAAGAAAATTTCATAAAATGATCAAAAGGTTGATTTAGAAGCAAGTGCAAAGTTTGAGTGTTTTGGTTGAATTAAATTTATTTAAATAAATTTTCAAGAGGGGTCCCAGTTTATGCAAACAGGGTATCTTGATTGGATAAAAACCTCTCTTTAAAGAGCTCTTTTGAACTGTGTAAAGACCTTGGGAAAATAAGTTCCTAAGTGATAACTCAAAAGGGGTTTACTCAGGGGGATTGGGTGGACTGGCTGACTCACAGCACTTGAGTCTGGAGGCGAGGGGGAGATAACTTACTAACTTAAGCAGAAACTCCAAGATACTTTCAGAAATTCACGGTTGAAAGGTTCTCAGGACAATTTTTGGGGATATTGCTGATATTCTTCAATGGAATTAACAATGGGTTAGAATTAAGAATTCTACTATCAGACTGAGGCCATAAATAACTTGTTTATCTTGAATAAACACTTGATTACTGATTGAAAGGGGTCTGGATTGATTAACTGAAAATTACTGGGGTTTAAATCATCTTTAAGGGGCTGTTTGTATACCTTTCTAAGGTAATAAGATCTTCTCAGGGAATGTAGAGAGGTTTGTGCTTGATTGATGAGGCTGGCAGGGTGGCTAGGGCTATTTGGGCAAGTAGTCTTGGCGCTGTCAGCTGGCTATCATTGCATGTGTTGAATTTCCATGTGAAATAATTTTCAGAAGGTATTTAAACATTAATTTTTTATTTTTATGGTTCAGACATATTTCCTCATTTTGTATTACTTTTGCTCAAGTGGTTTGGGTAAAAGTGGGTATTTGTAAATTCTATGCCATTTTCTTCACATTTTGGTAATTTTTAATAATTTTTGGGTAGACATCTTGATTTGTTTTTTTGTTCATAAAGATTGGGCAATCTCATTTACGTGAAAACCTTCATTATTGTGTCTCATCATTTACTTGCTTTAATGTTTTGATTTTCATATTTTCATTCAGTTTTCTTAGGTTTCAAACATCTTCCTATCCATCAGTCAACTTGTTAAATATGCATGATGTATGCATGCAAGTTGTAGGATGTTCCTGCTGTACCTGGCTGTTGGAATTAGTAAGAATGATGTTGACGCACGCAGGCTTGACAGCTGAGTGTGGGAATCCATCATCAGTGATTTTGCATGTGGGTTTCTTTACATGCGCCTACATACTGGGTGTCAGGCACGTGTACCCTTTCTATATGAATGTGGGGCTGCGCGCGGGAATTGTGACATAACACAAATCCCCTTTAACTCCTAAAATATAAACAACACCTCAATTTTGACTGAATTTTAGGTTTGAAAACTATACATGGCATTACCTATGAAATATTAGAATGGCCAAAAAGTGTCATAGGGGTGCCATGGTTTATTTGTCTTCTCCTCTTAATTTATTCAGAAATGCAAGGAGTTGGAGCTCAAGGGTGGGGTCAGTGAGTGACCCTCCTTTTTTTTGGGTGGGGAATCTATTTTTGCAATAATCTATATGAATTTCCCACTCTTTCTAATCTTATTATTTTTTTCTGTTGTTAATCTGCTTTGAAAGGTTGCTCTTGTCAACTAGCAAGCTGACATTGACTGTTGTTAAACCTGAAAAATTAGAAAAAAAATCTATATTAAAGTCAGTTTATGACTCAAAAAACTCAGAAAATATCTAAAATCTCACAAAATCAAACAATACCAAGGTATCATGACTACAAAAAGCCACACTTTAAACGTTTATGCCAGGCAGGAGGCCTGTCTCCAAATAAATGAAGCTCAAAGAGCTTTGCTTATAAATAAGCTCACACTCTTTACAGTAGTAACACACCGGGGTTACTACTCCAATTTAGACCTTCCACTCAATATTGAAGTTGCCAATAAGATTATAAATTGATTATAATACTAAATGTTATAGCCCCAGTCTATCTCCTCTTGAAAATGAGTTTAATGGGCTTGTTAACTCTTGCCATATTTTCTTGCAAATGGATAATAACATATAACTGGTTGTAAAGGGGCCATAGGGTGAAGACTCTCCTGATTTAAGGTAACAGGAGCCCTCAGAGAACTTGAGGAATCATCAGGGAAGTGCTAGTCCCTCCCTAATCTTGTCTTCAATGGCTCAGAACCCCATCACATCCTTCCCAATGAGAAATAGGGTAATAGTACTCATTGGGAAATTTTCAATGTAAAGGGTCCTATTTACATACCAGAAAATTTATATACTCTACAAATAAGCTCAGGGCCCTCTTAGTAGACGCTCTCAAGGCTCAGGAAAGTATATTAAATTATAATCACATCCCCAAGGGTGATAATATTAAGATTATGTCATTGTTTTATATAGATTGGAGAGTATAGCTTGAATTAATTACTGTAGCTTGTGCCCAAAGGAAGAGAAGTTATTTGGAAGTTATATATCAACAGTTGAGACGCTTCTGAGTCCTGATAACTAAATTTAAAGTTATATTGGATCCCCATCTTTATAATATATATTGTCAAGGTTTTAATTCCCTCATCAATACTCATAAAAGGTAAATGTTAAATTCACGGCTCATTGAGTTGTGCACACAGTTCAAAAGGGGCCATGTGGCACGCAAGACGGTTCAATCCAAGCTGTGTACTAACCCCCACAGCTCAAAGAGTTTACTGGCTGACCAGCCTGGTCTGCCCGCGTGTGGGATTCCAGGAAACTACATTTGACCTGTGTGAATTTTACATGGGTCAAATGTAGTTGTGTGGCATCCCACTTTTTTGAGAAATCTTGATAACATTTACTAGCAACTAAAAAAATTTACCTTAAACCTTTCTAAGATACTCCTATCTCAAGAAGTAAAATCCAGAACCAAACTTGCAGAAAAAGAGCATTTAAAATGAACTATGATTATGAGTTATTTAAACTTAATAGGACACATAGATACCACCTAAAATTCTATCCAACAAGAAATCCCACTCTCAATTGAATATTACAAAGAAGAGCCCAGAAGAATCACTAAAACCTCTTCCACCCATGTGATGAATTAAATTTATGTCAGCTGACTGATACCAGGAAATTTTCCGCCCTTTAGCTAAAGCAAGAGATATTGGTGTTGGAATAATAATAATTCCAAGAAAATTATGTAAAATGCTCAAATAGTTGATTGAGAGCAAGTGCAAAGTTTGAGTGGTTTGGTTGGATTAAATTGATGTAAATAAATTTTTCAAGAGGTGTGGCAGTTTATGCAAACAGGGGATCTTTATTGGATAACAACCTCTCTTCAAGGGGCTCTTTTGAACCATGTAAAGACCTTGGGACAGTGAGTTCCTAATTGATTAATCAAAAGGGGTTTACTCAGGGGGCTTGGGTGGACTGGCTGACTCACAGCACTTGAGTCTGGAGGCAAGGGGGAGATAAATTAATAACTTAACCAGACACTCCAAGAAACTTGCATAAATTGATGGTTGAAAGGGTATCAGGACAATAGTTGGGGATATTGCTGATATTATTCAATGAAATTGGCAATGAGTTTAGAATTAATAATTATAAAATCACCCTGGGGCCAGAAATCACTTTTTTATCTTGAATAAACACTTGATCACGGATGGCAAGGGGTCTGGATTGATTAATTAAAAATTACTGATGTTTAAACCATCTAAAAGGGGCTGTTTATGTACCTTTCTAGGGTAATAAGACCTTCTCAGGGCACGTAGAGAGGGTTTTGGTTGTGTGCTGAGACTGGCAGGCTAGCTAGGGCTAATTTGGCACGTATTCTTGGTACTGTCAGGTAGCTAGCCTTTCCTGTGTCATATTTCCATCTGAAATAATTGTCAGAAGGTATTTCAATGTTAATCTGTTAGTTTCATGATTCAGAAATATTTCCTTATTTTGTATTACTTTCTTTAGAGTGGCATGGGTAGAAGTGGGAGTTTATACATTTTAAGCCATTTTCTGAACATGTTGGTAATTTTGAATAATTTTTTGGTAGACTTCTTGATGTGTTTTGTGGTTCATAAAGATTTGGCAATTCCATTTACATGACAAACTTCATTATTGTTTCTCACAATTTTTTTGCTTTAATGTTTTTATTTTCATGTTTTGATTCAATTTTATTAGGTTTCAAACATCTCCCCATTCGTCAGTCAACTTGTTACATATGCATGATGTATACACGCAAGTTGTATTTTTCCTGCGGAACCTTGATGTTAGAATTAGTAAAATTTATGTTGACACGCGCAGGCTTTACAGCTGCTTGTGGGAATCCATCATCCACGGTCAGCAGCCATTTTTGCATGCGGATTTCTTTACATGTGCCCACATACTGAGTGTCAGGCATGTGTACTCTTACTATATGAATTTGGGGCTGCTCGCGGGAATTGTGAAATAACAAAAATCTGTCTGTAACTCCTAAAATGTAGACAACACCTCAATTCTGACTGAATTTTAGGTGTGAAACCTACACATGGCATTATGTGTGAAATATTAAAATTGCCAAAAGGTGCCATAGCGGTGCTGTGGTTTATTGGTCTTTTCTTCTAAAATTATTGAAAAATGTAAGGAGTTTGAATTCAAGGGTGGGGTCAGTGAGTGACCCTACCTATTTTTGAGTGGGAAATCCATTTCTGCATTAATTTTTTTGATATTTCTACTTATTCCAATTTTATTATTTATTTTCTGTTTTTAATCTGCTTTGAAAGGTTGCTCTTCTCAAATAGCAAGCTGAAAATTTATCTGTTGAGTAACAAACAGGACATAGAACAAGAAATGACCAACTCTGATCCCCTGTACCCCTCAGAAGGACCAATCAGTGTACTTCCCAAACAGAGACCCAAAGGATTTAACAATATACCAGTGAGTTTTATTTTCCTTTCTATGTCTTGGCAGCTTGGTTACAAATCCCTGCCACTCCACCATGTATTTTATATACATATTATCTTTGGGCAAAATATCCTTTAAACTAAAGGGCACAAATTAACCAGGCCTACATGTTTTCATACTGAATTCCCTGAAGAGAGGTGTTAAAGATACCCAATATAATTTTGGCCCCTCTATAAAAATATTTAATAATCAATTTATCTATATTGATTTATAACAATAAACCATAACCAAACCAATTAACCTTGCAATAAGCTTTATCCAAACATTTTACAGATTTTTTCTGCATTTATTAAATAATATATTTATTATTTATTCTATCACCTCTTGTATCTAAAGGATAGCAAGGGTCTTGGTATCCAGGAGGCTGACAATTGGGGGTCTTGCTGGTAAATATTCCATTTTATTATATCTAATACCTTGGACCAGACATTTCACGTAAAATGAAATCAAAGATAAATTTATCTGACTTTTTAACCGTTATTCATCATTAAATTATTTTTCAGTGGATTTAAAAACCAATTCAGAATTAATAATCTATTATTTAAATCTTTTAAAGATAAGAAAAGAAGAATATATTCAAAATTATAAACCTACTGGTTGGGAAGCTTTAACTCAAGCTGAGAAACTTAATATCTCTTCTGCACCTTAACAATTAGATAACTCCATGAACAAGAAGATCTTGAAAGGCGTAACAACTTTCAGAGCCTATTAAGAAAACATAAAGATTGGAAGAATTACTGTATAAATTACTTTTTAAAATATAAAAGTAAGTATAAAACTTGTATTACCAAATTATTTTTATTAAAATAATATTAATATATTTTTGACCAATCAAATAACCTTTCATGATCAGTGAACCCTCCTATACCAGGAACCACCACCACTGAAACTGATTTATTGGATCAAGCATTTGCAGATATCTCTGGACGCCCTGAAGATATTTACTGGATGGGTGAAGACCTCATTGGGACACACCCAGACCCTGTAGGATTACCTATGAAGGACCAATTTAATCCCAATAAAGTCCTGGTACCTTTGAATATCAACTTAAGTGAGTTTTAAATAAATATTATTTTTACAGATTTCTTTCTGTAGAAAAATACTTATAAAAATTTTATTCAACATGAATAGATGTAACACAAGAGCCTCAGGGAGAATTCCCTTCTATGGATCTTTGCCAGGAGCCCCCAGTAACCATGAGACCACCAATAATGACAACCATGAGGGGACTGGAAACTGTGAATCAAATGTTGATGGGCAAGGAACAGCCCCAAGTACTTCTGCCCTCTCCCAACCTAGAGCCGGAGAAGGTAGTAGAATTAAGCCCCCCTCCATTACAAGAAGATTCCCTGAAGCCACCCCACCAGAATCTGGCCAAGGAAACCAGGATCAAAGTCTTAGTCAGAGAGCACAGGAAATATTGGGAAGAGTTCAAAGAAGCACAAGCCAAGGAGGACATGGTATCTATGAAAAAGATAATATCCCAGGCAAAAGCTACCCAGATAGCTCTTCAGAAAATAATTCCAAGGAAAGAGGTAGAATCCTACATAGAAAAGTGGAATCCTTGGGATCAATTAGCCCAACTAAAAGGCAAAGGATCAGGAAAGAAGAGATCTTCTTCCCATCCAAATCCAAAGGGAAAGAAGGATTGGGATCAGATAGTATCCTTAGCTCAAAAGTGGAAAAAGGTGTACAACAATGAGCCTCTAATTCTGAACCCAATAACTTTTCTAAACCAACTTCTGATGTAATTAATTCCTTCTCTAATGATATGCGCCATCATTTCAAGATTTTTTGTGGAAATTTGGATGGTGTTTATACCCAGATGGATAGGTTAACCTCATTATCAGCCAAATTAATTACTAAACAAACAAAAAATGTAGGAATGGAAGATATTGAAGAACATACAGAACAATTATTGGAGACAATTAATCAAGGTAAAATCAGAAAGACTCAAACAATTGAGAATATGTTATCAGGTATCCATGAAGATTTTATTGTCTTTTAAACCTTTAAAAGAAGAATTGGTAAATACTACTAACAGCTCCATTCTGTCCCTTAGTGATAAATTTGATCTGCTTAATAATAAAGTGGACCTGCAACTTAATCTGATCAAGAATGATCTTAGATACTTAAAAGTCCTTCTGACCAACCCCTTGGGGAGTACCACAGAGGAACCAAAACCTCCCAAATAAATAACTACACCTTAAGCATCACCCTTTACTAGGGATGCATAGGAGTGACACATGCAGGCCTAGTACTACTCCTGGAATGGAACAAGCCCTCAAAAATTTACCCCAAATTTCTGAATGGCATCAGTTCTCTGGTGAAGTAGAATACAGTCATATAAATTTCATTAAATTTATTGACTATACTATTAACTCTTATGACTTACCAGAAGCTATAACTGTAGTCAGGCTTCCAAGACTATTTGAAGGAGTAGCTTTAGACTTGTTTATCAGTAAAAGAGAAGAATTGGGATCCTTACCATGGAATTCTTGGAATCTTCTAATTAAAGAACAATTTGGTTCTAGAATGTGGAAACAAAAAATGATGAAAATTTTTGAAAATCCTCATTTGATCCCATTATGAATAAGCCTCACAAATGGTGCTTTGAACAGAAGAGAAGACTATATTGCTTCTATCCAGATGCAGATGAAGAGGAAGTAAATGAAATACCCCTCAAATTGTGTCCTGGAAATCTTAACCATAGTGTAAGATGCAGGATGAGTATGGAATCTGACTTACAAACTCCGATCAATGTGTTAGAAGAATTCATAGACATGAACGGGTTAGAAAAGAAGTTTCCTGTGAGACCTAAAGCAAACTTCAACCTTAACAAAACCAGAGAACAACCCCCTCTGATAAATACCTCCAATAATAAGAAACCTAATGGAAACAGGGACAAAGAGAGAATGCCTGGAAATTTCTGGAATTGTAACAAGACAGGGATATGAGATCAGAATGCCTATTACCATAAAGAAAGATAGCAGTCTTGGAAGGGGAGCAGGAGGTTGAAGGGAATCACAACTATGAAGATATAGCTGATACTGAAGGATCCCTTTCTGAAAGTGAATTGATCCTGACTAACCCTGTTAATTTTATAGAAGGAGATATAGTCACTTCTATAGAAATCAAAAACATCCATTGGGACTCTATTTTGCCCCAAAGATGGGATCCTACCATAATTCCTAGACATATCACGGACATTAAACCATTAGCAGTTAAACCTATGAGTGGTAAGAGTTATACTACTTGTCAAACTTGCTATGCAACAGGATAGTATAAAGACAGACCTATAAGGTTATTACTGGATAGTGGGGCTTTCTGCTCATGTGTCTGTACTGAATTCTTAAAAAAATGGGATCTCAATTGGAAAGAACACCTTCTGCCTGTCTCAAAAGCCAAGTTTATCTCTTGCAACTCTACCATGAATGCTATTGGAGTATGGACTGCTCCTATTATATTACCCCATACTAAAGGATCTTTGAGAATAAAAGTGGAATTTTTAATATTGCTCAATGGATTATGTGACTTCCTGATAATAGGTAATGATGCTTTATGTCTATATGGTCCAGATGTGTTATAGAGTAAAGGGAGATACTTTACAGTGGGTGGTGATTGGGACACAAAGTTTAAGATATGCACCATCCAATCTAAATTCCCCTCTTCCACTTATCAAAAGCATTTAGAAGACTTTAATCAAGAATACTTCTCTCAACCAGCTCTAAATATGAAACTTTCTGAGGAACAGAAGAAAGATATATTGAAAGTCTTCTTTGAGAACCAAAATGCTTTTTTAACTAAAGATTATCCCATTGGTGATATCAAAGGACATGAGATGGTATTAAAATTGACTATTAAGCCTTCTTATCCTCCAAACTTAAGAAGACCAGCTTATCCCTCTAGTCCTAAGTCTAGAATATTTCTTGAGGAACATATCTAAGAACTGATAGACTTACAAGTATTAAGGAAAGTAGGGCACAATGAGCAAGTAGATGTGATCACACCTGTAATAATAGCTTGGCATAATGACAAGTCAAGAATGGTAGGAGACTTCAGAATTCTCAATAATTATACTCAGGCAGATTATTATCCTATACCCCGGATTGATCATGCTCTACATAACTTGTCCAAGGCCAAATATATCACTACTATGGATATGCCCAAAGTTTTCCACCAGATAACTATAAGCCCTGAAAGCAGAACGTTAATGAGAATAATCTGTCATTTGGGAATATATGAATATCTTAGGATGTCCTTTGGTATAAAGAATGCCCCATCACATTCTCAGAGAACCATGGATACAGTTCTAGGTACATACATCAGACAAGGGTGGATGATGGTATATATAGATGATGTTATCTTATATTCTGATGATTGGGATACTAATATCAACCAAATAATATTAGTCCTCCAAACTATCTCCAAAGCAGGATTAAAAGTATCCATGAAGAAATGCAACTTTGAATATGGAGAATTGAAAGCCCTAGGGCATATAGTCTCTGGTCTAACTCTAGCTGCTGTCATGAACAGACCCATGCCTCAAAATAAAACATAAGTACTGTCTTTCATTAGTTTTTTCAGTTACTACAGACAATACATACCAAAGTTTGCTATGCTAACTAAAAGTCTGTACAAACTTTGCAACAATAACACTCTATTTGAAATGAAACATGAGAGATTGAAACACTATGAGGAACTAAAAATAGCTATGACCTCTACTCCTTTACTTGTTCAACCTGATTAATCCAAGCCCTTTAAAATGTACATTGACGCCTGTATGGAAGGTTTAGGAGCTGCTCTACATCAATAAAAAATAGAAGAAGACAAACCCATGGAGAAACAAGTACTCTTCATATCTAGACAGATCAAAGATACAGAAAAGAGATATGGAGCCAGTCAGTTGGAATGTTTGGCTCTATTATGGGTTTTAAAAAAGCTACACTATTACTTGGAAGGCACAACTTTTCAAGTGATCACGGACTGTAATTCTGTAAGAACTCTTATGAACATAAAACTCCCAGAAGACATATGCTCAGGTGGCAAATTGCTATACAACAGTATAGAGGTCAGATGACAATAGTGCATCTGGAGCTAAAAATCAGGATGGTGATAGTCTGAGTAGAAATTCTTTTCCTAATGACTCTAGCAATCCAGCCTATGACCCTCAGGCTCAAGATATCTTTCCTATCCTGAACATCAATATTTTTGCATTAAATGCTCCAATAATGGGGATCCACTTATGTGAATTAGATACTGCTTTCTTCAATCTAGTGGTGGAAAACTACTCCCCTGAAATCAAGCTGCTGATTACCATTATGGAATGGGAATCCCCAGAAGCCGCTCTGATAAATAGTTTCCCTGCTTCATTACATAAACCTTATGAAGAAGGGAGTTTTACCTTTTGGGATGGTCTGCTTTACTGAAAACACCAACATTCCAGTGTATTAGTACTTAGCAAAAAAGAACATATACAACACATACTCCAGGAATGCTATGGAAACTGTTCATCAGGGCATCTATGCACTGAAAGAACCTTGGAAAAAGTAAAACAAACTGCTTAGTGGATAGATTGGAAATAAATCACTTTTAAGGATGTTACTAGCTGTGAGACTTGCCAAAGATCTAATAAAACTACTGGAAAAAGGTTTGGACTCCTACAGAAGATCTCTGAACCCAAAACTAGATGGGAAATCATTAATATGGATTTTGTCACTGGCCTCCCCCCTGGAGGTACTCATTAATACAACTCTGTCCTAGTTATAGTTGAAAGACAGTCTATGAAGGCAAAATTCTTACCTAACCACAAAGAGGATAGTGCTATGGATGTAGCGCTACTATTTTGGAATAGGATCATAGCCAATGTTGGTATACCCAAGATTATAATCAGTGACAGAGACCCCAGATTCACCTCTGGGCTTTGGAGGAATCTACATGATATACTGGGTACTACTCTAGCATTTTTTAAAGCATAACATCCCCAAACTGATGGATTAGCTGAAAGAATGATACAGACCCTGGAAGATATGTTAAGAAGGTTCTGTAGCTTTGGTCTAGAATAAAAAAATCAGATGGATATTGCCATGATTGGGTAAGCCTACTCCAAGCCCTAGAAATTGCTTATAACAGCAGTAAACATTCTACTACCACAGAAGCTCATTAAATACTAGAAAGAGGATGGATTCCAAAAAACCCTAGCAATAACTTGAGCTATAACTTAGCCAATATTCATCCAACATCTCTTGACTTGAAGAAGATGATAGATCTGGCAAATAAACATGCTCAAAAATGTGTAGAAGAATCAGTAGAATACAACAAACAAAGATGGGACAAATCACATAAAGAACTTGACTTTAAAATAGGAGATCAGATCTTGATATCCACTAACAACTTCAACAATCTAGAAGGTAACAGAAAGCTGAAACCAGCCTTTGTTTGACCATTTTTTTTATCAAAAAGATGCATGGAAAAAATGCTGTAGAAGTAATCTTGAGTGAAGAATTATCAAGAAAACACCCAGTATTTCCTATAATCCCAATAGAACCTGAACCCGCAAGAGCAAAAGGGAAATTCAGCAGGATATTGAGAGACAAGAAAGAGAGAGTGCAACGAAAAGATTTTAGACTATACTTAGTAAGATACAAAGGAGAATCTGCAGACAAAGATGAATGATTACAAGATAATAATATACCTGATGGACCAATACATCTTAGAAACTACAGAGCCAGAAAAAGGAACTGAAACACACATGCAATTAATTTTTTCCCAAAATGCTCCAGATTTTTTCAGATATGGCCATATCTTGGAGTGGGGGAATTTCAGCTTGCTACTATTGCAGAGCCAGCTGCAAAAGTAACAGAAACAACATAAAAATAATAATAAGAAAATTAAACTATAAAGGAGAAGGAAAACCATAAATATTATTGCAAAAATGGATTCTCCACCCGAAATCAGGTAGGGTCACTCACTGACCCCACCCTTGAAATCCAATTCCATATATTTTTACATAATTAAGGAAAGAAAGACCAAAATACCACGGCACCACTATTGAACTTCTTGGCCAAATAAATATTTTACATGTATTTTCACATAAAGGTTTCACACCTAAAATTTGGTCAGAATTGAGGTGTTGTGTATATTTTGAGAGTTACAGGCAGAAATGTGTTCTGTCACAATTCCCACACGCAGCCGCGGCAGCCAATGCCCCCACGCGCGGCTAAGCCACAGCTCTGTTACTCTGTCAAAGTTGTGTACGGAGCCCCTGGCCTCTGACAAGTATGCAACCGCAGGACTATGGGTTCACAAAGTGACAGGCTGCCTGAGAAACCCAGGTACCGTGTAAACATGCTACAACCTACATGGAAACATTCTACATATGTAATAAATGTTCCTGTGGATAGTAGATAGTCTAAGAATACATAAATTTATATAAAAATTATTAAATAAACTTTATACATATTTTTTATTAAATATAATTCAAAGTTCCCAAAATTTCAAAAATAAGATAATGACTACTTCTAAAAATATATTAAAATGCTTTAATATACTATTATGAGAATTTCTAGACATCACCATTTATGTGAAATACTAAGAAAACTTTCGATGTAAAAATATTACATGAATACCCATGACTTACATTTTTAAGTAATTATTTTTAGTAAATCAACTGAATTTCAAAAATAAGGAGTAAAATCAATATCATTGTTTACTCCAAACATTTAACACATATGGGGGACTCAACTGACATCAGAATATCCGTAGGAATTTTCATTAAAATAATTATTAACTTACTGGGCACATTTACTAAGGATAATGAATTAAATAATAAATAAAGAGGACAGATTAGTGTTATTCACACGTCCAAATATCAATTATAAATAAAACAAATTCCCATACGCTGTGGAAGTAGATTCTACCTGTGTTAAAGCACCAAGAACACGTGACAGGCTACCACTGTTTACCCTGCTAGCCTCAGGGTCCATCACTTTGAGCCCCTGTAACCCTCAGAAAGACAATATTGGGACTTGAAAAGCTATAAATAAAGAGCTCTTTAGAGGATATTGATACCCAGAGACCCTGTTATATTTATACCCAGACACCGTGCCAAGTTAATCAAATATTTATAAGAGATAATTAAGTGATTTATGGCTTTAGTCTGATTAATAATATCCGTCCTCAAACCTCTTTTTATCAATTTAAACTGCTGAACAACCTCATAACCCCAGTATACAGGTTTACCCCATCAGTGCACGTCCTAAACAGATACCCAAAGGATTTAACAATATACCAGTGAGGTTTATTATCCTTTCTCTGTTTTGGAAGCTTCTTTACAAAGCTCTTCCACTCCACCGTGTATTTTATATACATATTATCTTTTGGAAAAATATCCTTTAAACTAAAGGGCCCAAAGTTACCCGGCCTATGTGTTTTCATACTGAATTACCTGAAGAGGGGTGTTAAAGATCCCCAATATAATTGTGGCCCCTCTATAAAAATATTTTATAATCAATTTATCTATATTGATTTATAACAATAAACCATAACCAAACCAATTAACCTTGCAATCAGCTTTATCCAAATATTTTACAGATTTTCGCTTCATTTATTAAACAATATATTTATTATTTATTCTATCACCTCTGGTAGCTAAAGTATAGCAAGGAGCTTGGAATCCAGGAGGCTGAAATCAGACCTGATTGTCCCCAACCTAGCAGAAGGATTCATCCTATAGAAGGAGAAGAGTATGAAAACAACCCTGATCCTAAATATGATGCAACTTATGGATCAATTTCTGAGTGCAAACTGATGGTTACTAACCCCATCAATGTTCTAGAAGGAGACATGGAATCTTCCTTGGACATAAATCCTTTCAATGAGCAATCCAACCTGCCCCAACAATGGAACCCCACCATGAAAATCCAATATTTTTTAGAAGCCAAGACTTCAACTACCAAGCCTTCTGCTTGTAAAAGATATACTTCTGGTAAAACCAGTTATTCTACTGGGCTGATCCGAAATTCCCCTGTAAAACTACTCTTGGAAAGTGGAGATTTCTGCCCCTGCATTGGATCATCTTACCTGGAAAAAAAAAGACCCAAATTGGAAAGAGAACTTACTACCAGCACCCCAGTCTAACATCAGTAGCTGTAATTCATCCTTAAATGATATAGGTGTATGGTCTACAGATTTGATACTTCCCCACACTAAAGGATCTCTCAGATTTAAAATTGAGTTTCTATACCTACAGAATGGAGTATGTGATTACTTCATACTAGGCAATGAATACCTCTACCTATATGAAATAGATGTTTTCAAAAGCAAAGGAAGTTATTTTACTATGGGAGGTCACTTGAACAAGAATTTTTGATGTTTCACATCAGTAGTAAGAGTTCTGTATCTACTGATGAAAAAAAATGGAAAGCTTCAACCAAGAAAGGGTATTTTTCCCAAGCAGATTTAAACTCACATCTGAATGAAGACAAGAAAAGGGATATCCTTCAAGTCTGCTTTGAAACCAAATTCCTTCTGTACCAAAGATTACCCCATTTGTAACATAAAAGGGCATGAAACAATGCTCACCATGACATTCAAACCCCCTTAACCTCCAAAACATAGGAGACCTGCTTACCCATCTAGTCCTGAATATAGGAATGCTCCTGAAACTCACATCCACAAACAGATTGGCTTACAAGTTTTGAGGAAAGGAAAAAACAATGAAAAATTGGACGTTACCAAACCAGTGATCATGGCTTGGCACAACAACAGGTCATGAATGAATTGAGACTTGAGGATGCTCAATAACTATAATCAAGGTGACTGCTATCCTATCCCAAGGATTTAAAATGCTCTCCATAAAGTTTCAAAATCTAAGTTTATCACCACCATAGACATGCTATAATGATTCCATCATATCCCTATTAGCCCTGATAGAAGGAAGTTCACAAGGATTATATGCCACTTAGGGATATATGAATAGCTAAGGATTCCCTTTGGAATCAAAAATTCCCCTTCCCACTTCCAAAGGATGATACATAAAGTAATAGGCAAGTTTGTTGGAGTTTCAACCCAGGACTGACAGATGCGCTTGCGTCAACGCAGCAACCAGTCCGGGGATGGAATGCCAGTGCTGGTACTTCATTTGAGAAGCACCAGACACTCTGGCATCTAGACGCACATTCAGCTCTTTTTCCAAGTGTCAATGTTCTTCCTTTCCATCATCTCTCATTCATCTCAATTCTCCTTTTCCTTCTTATCATCTTCTCACCGCTCCACTCTAGGTCAAAAAGCAAACTTCAACCCCTCATAAAAATACAACTGCAAGGTTTCCCCAATCTGGTAACTTCTAATTCAGCACTCATACAACTCTGAAGTTTCTTACCTCTCACTTCCATTCCTCAGCATTCAAAATCCGTCAAATATGAAGATCTCAAGGAACCTCAAGAACGGCTCAGACAATTGTCTCTGTATGCAGATATGATTCTCCTAACTACTAGTCAAACCTCCTAACATTCTTATTCAGTGTTCATTCTCCTAGTGCATCCAATTTCCAAATCAGCTGAGTACTGATTATCACTGATCAGACACCAGCTTTTTTGGTCTATTTTTTCATGAGTCTTCACCTAGTCATTTCATCATTCTAATTTTTTTCCCGGATATATTTCTGCAATTCATCAGTGGTCCTGGTTTCAAGACATAATTTTATCATGGTTAACAGCCAAAATCCTCTACAATGGCCAACCAAATCACACCAGGACCAGGAGGAGACAACTCAATGCAGGCCATAACCCTAAAAACATTGTTTGAATCAACTCCTCTGATCAATGAAGATAACTACTCAATTTGGAATAGAAAAATGGAAAATCTCTTTGACATACAAGGAATACTTCAAATCATGGAGAACCCGGACCCAAGCACCCAACTTGATCCAGAAATGAACAAAGACTTAGCGCCATTCCTTTTGGCTAAGCTCAAAACATCCACACACACCAATATCATAAAACCAGGAAACACTTGGAATGCAAAAGAAATATGGATAGCAGCCAAAGATTACTTTGCCTCATCTCAGTCAGGCAATGGCGCCCAAGTGTTCAACAGATTCTTGTATCTTCCCTTCAGTGAAGATGATATTGAAAGGTTTTTGACCAGTGTTAGACTAAATCTCAACAAGCTCCGGAAAAGTTGGGATTGAGCCGCCCTCCAATATTTTGGCATACCTGTTTCTCTTCAAATTTCTGGCCAGTCTCAAGTCCATGGCTTCTCAAATAATGCATGTTGACAAAGAAATCTCAGTTGAGAGAGTCCTGGATCATCTGACACAGCACAAGAACAAGAACAATTCCCAGACAAAGGAAACAGGGAAAAGTTCTAAAGTAGAATTTAATCTCTATTCAAGCTATCATTGATGCAAAAATGGCGTCCATAATCCCAATGTGAGGAATCGCCCTTGAGAGAAATGTTGGCTAGAATTCCCTGAGCTCAAACCAAAGAACTTCAAGACGTGCAAACAAGAAAAAAAAACCAGAGGATGTAACCAACCTCTTCTCATTCCTGCATTGTCTCTCTCACACCACTTCCGACCAGCCCTCCAGATTTATCTTGGACTTGGGATGTTCAATTCACATGATTTGGGAAAGGAATCTCTTTGATCATTTAATCCCCAAAGATGGTTTGAACATAGTAAAAACCAGAAAACCAGGGGCCTCACTTTCCATCATGGGTAGAGGCACTGTTCAACTCATTTCTCCATCCAGTACCATCCTCCTTCAAGACTCAGCCTGGACTCCACATGTCTGTATCAACCTTTTTTTGATGGGAGCTTTTTTGAGTAAGGGTGCCAAACTTATAACAGATTATCAGCGTATCCAAGCAAAGTTTGAAATGGAGTTTTGGGGAAAGAAATTCCTACAAGGGAAAATCTACAATAATCTCCTATACGTCAATCTTCCTGTCAACCAAAGCTTTGTTGCAACATTAGAAGTTCTGAACAATCATCATCTCAAACTTGGACATGCAAGCTTGTAAAGAATGGAAAAGTACCTTCAAAAATCTGTTCCAGACGTCATCAAGAAGTCATTCAGCTTTCCAAACTGCAACAGAAGCAAGATAAAAAAATCTCAATTCAAGGAAGTATCCACAAAAGTCAATAAAATCATGCAAAAAATCCATGAAAATGTAATTGGTCCTGTCACTCCAATGGCCAAGGGAGGATACAGGTACTCATTGACTCTTGTCAAAAAACATAGTGTGTAAATCAGATATATTCCTCTCAAGCTAAAGATTGAAGCATCTGAAACAATCAAGTTCATTCTGCTCAACAAATTCAATTGACTCAATTATTTTTGTACCAAATTCTGCTGCAACAGTGGCGGCAAGTTCATCAACAAACAGCTAACCAAATTCTTTGAAGAAAAGGGAATTAGAAAAGTTTTTTCCAAGTTCTATCACCCTCAGCACAATGGAAGAGCGGAGAAAGCAAACAGAAATATTGCCAAATCCATGAGCGCCACTCACTCTGCCTCCATGATTCCAAAGGACTACTGGCACCAAATGATTTGGAGTTGTGCTCTTGCACTAAATCAAATTCCAAACGGAAACTGTGTGGTACCCTGGGAAGAAATGCATGGATATTGACTACCCAACGGCTACCTGAAACCAATAGGTCTCAACCTCACCTATCTCAACCTAGGAAACCATTCTCAAAGAAAATTCAACAAAAAAGGACTCCCAGGCAGATTGGTAAGGTACTCACCCAATTTACTATCTTACTGCTTGCTGACGCAAAGTGGAAAGGTAATTGAAACAAAAAGTTTCAAATTCATCCCCTCAATCAAGTCCAACCTGGGAAATCTGCCAGAACTTACTCCACCATTGTTAGAATGGGATTCCCCTATTTTCAGGCAAAAAAACACCAAGAATCTGTCAGAACATGGAGAACCCATTTAGAAAGCTTTACAAATAAAATTGGAGGACTCTTTGAATGGATTGGAAACCAAAGGTGATCAGGATGAGCAGATTGAATTGGAGCTAGATCCCAAAACCAGAACCCTCCAAAATTGATCATCTCTCAGGCCTCCCAAACAGTACAGATACTATGGTTGTTTATTCCCTAAGACTCCAGAGGAAGCACTCAAATATGCCTTATGGCCAAGATTGTTGCACAAAGAACTCTCATTATGCAAGGACTTCAAGGTATGGGAGGACTATGAAGGTCCTGAGCCTGAAAACGTCCTTAACATCACCTATGCATTCAGATTGAAGGAGAATAACCATGGAGAAGAACCCACTTACAAATCCCGGTTCTGTGTGCAAGGCTTCAACCAAATATACAGAGTAGAATACTTTGAAACTTATGCCCTGACAGGCAAAGTAGCGTCTCTCAGAGCACTTCTTTTGCTGGCTGTTAAAAGGGATCTTGAAAGGCTCAAATTCTACATAAAAGGTGCATTCCTCCACGCACCACTGGACAAAGAGGTATTCATACAACAACCTGTAGGATCAAGCAGAAGAACACCCATTCTCAAGCTGAAAAAATATATCTAAGGACTGAAACAAGCACTAAAAAATTGGTACAAGATGCTCCGCAAATGGATCAAAATCCAAGGATTTACCCCCTCCAACACAGATCAATGTCTATACATTGGGAGGGACGGTCAATTGCCTCTCTTTGTTCATGTGGAAAACCTTCTAGTGGTAGGTGACATGCACAGATTCAAAAACTCATTTCTCAGTAAATTTGAGAACTCATCTTGCCACCATCTGAATAACTTATTTTGAATGAAGGTCAAACCCACCCAGGATGCCTTCAAGCTTTCACTTGTGCTCCACATCAATAGGGGGCTGGCGGAGCTAAATCTCCAAGATTTCACAATTTCCTCAAGCACTCCCTGCACCCCAGGCTTTCATTGCCTTCCAGCTACAGAAGAAGAACAGGATGAGTTTAAGGCACTTAAATTACTACCAATCCCCAATTGGAAGCCTCAAATTCATTGCTGGGTAAGCACAACCAGACATCATTTTTGCAGTGTCTTCACTGGCTTGATTCTTGGAGAAACCTGGGATCAATCATTGGCAGGAAGTACTCAAGGTATGGACCTATTTGGCCAGCAACAGGGATCAATATCTTCTCATCTCAAAGAGAAACAACTCTCTGAACTTGACCTGCTACAGCAACTCCACCTGGGAAGACAATCCAGTTACTACAAATTTGCAATCTGGTTACATTTGCTTCTTTTGCAGGTCTCCCCTATACTGGACTAGCAGAAGACAGCAAAACATCACCTACTCCTCAACCAAAGCCAAATGAAATTCCCTCAAGAATGGAAAATTGGGGTGTAGATGGATCAGTCACTTAATCCCTGAACTTTGGAGAACACCCATTGCTCCAAGTGTCAATCTGATTAACAACAAGGGGCTTGACAACAAAATAAGGAAATCTGGGTGCAACTCAAAAAAAAAATTCATCAATCTCAAGATCAAAGGCCTTTGTGAAGATGTGAATTCAAATGCCATCATCATTCAACTCATTTGTTCCAAAGACATGGTTGCCAACTGTTTAAAAAAGGCTTCCAATAAAGACTCAGTTGCTTGCTTGGTTAAGCATGTCAGTAAATCATCATCTGAGAACTGAATTAAGGGAGGATGTTGGAGTTTAAACCCAGGACTGACAGATGCTCTTGCCTCAACCCAGAAACCAGTCTGGGGATGGAATACCAGTGCTGATACTTCATTTGATAAGCACCAGACACTCTGGAATCTAGAATTGCATTCAGCTCTTTGTCCAAGTGTTGATGTTCTTCCTTTCTATGATCTCTCATTCATCTCAATTCTCCGTTTCCCTCTTATCATCTTCTCACCTCTCCATTTCAAGGCAACAAGCCAACATCAACTCCTCATACAACTAAAACTGCAAGTTTTCCCCAAGCTGTTAAATTCTAATTCAGCACTTGTCTGACTCTGAATTTTCTGACCTCTCACTTCCATTCCTCAGCATTCCAAATCCATCAAATATGAAGATCTCAGGGAACCTCAAGAATGGTGTGGTGTCATTATATAGCCTTGGATTGGGAACTGCATTGCGGACTGCACGCTTAGCATTTGGTGGGTCCGGCTCAGCAGTTGGGTAGCGCGCTTTCTCAGCAGTGGCCGCTGCGGGCTCAGCAGCAGTTTCTGGAAGGCTCAGCAGTAGGCGCAGCAGGACTAATGCGGCTACAGGTCGGGCCTGACTAAAGGGGGACAGGCCGCAACCAATTTGGATACTGGACTTAGGAATGGAGATGGGCCAATCATGTTCTTGGGCAGCTAGTTTGGGGAGGGAAGAGCGGGGCAATGGCAGGGCTGTGTGTGTGGACAGCCGCGCGCAAGCCCAAGCCGGCCACAGAACTGGGAAATTCACAACTGCGCGTTGGGAGGATACAGGCAGGCGCAGTGAACTTCGAGTAGCGCGCAGCGGAGGGCTGCGCCATGGGAGGACAAACCAGATGAGTTTAACGGCAGGCGGGCTGAAGGGATAGGGTATTGGTTGGGGTTCTGGGTCTAGGGTGTCTTCTTCAAATTGTTTTCAGGTTGTTCTTGTGCTTGTACTTAGGTTAGGGTTGAGAGGGAGGATTCAAATACTTCCCTCTCAAACTTGGGATTGGGGGGGGGGGAGGGGGATCTTATCATCTCATGTTAGCACCGGACTATGGAAAGGGATTGAAAGGAAAGGAACCAGGAAATCACATTGTCATTCTCTCTCTCTCTCTTTCTCTCTCTCTCTCTCTCCCTCAACGCACCGCATCTAGTCCCAACAGACGCTTGGACCATTGAAAACTCTCAAACATGAGGACAACTTTGTGAGGGACAACATCTAAAGTTTCCACAACGGCTCAGACAATTGTCTCTGTATGCAGATATGATTCTCCTAACTACTAGTCAAACCTACTAACATCCTTATTCAGTTTTCATTCTCCTAGTGCATCCAATGTCCAAATCAGCTGCGTACTGATCATCACTTATCAGAAACAGCCTTTGTTGGTTTCTTTGGTCAATCTAGTCATTTCATCATTCTGATTTTTTTCCCAGATATCTTTCTGCAATTCATCAGTGGTCCTGATTTCAAGCCATAATTTTATCAAAGTTCATTAGAAAATGGTGAATGATGGTCTATTTTGATGATGTTATAATTTACTCTGATAAATTGACTACTCATATTGAAAAACTAAGACTATTCCTAAAAAGAATCTCTTCTGTAGGTTTGAAACTATCCATGAAGAAGTGTAGCTTTACATATGGAGAACTTGAGGCTCTAGGACAAATAGGCTCTGGACTAACTCTTACCACTGACCAAAGCAAAATAGCTGCTGTAATAAGCAGACAAATGCCCCAAAACAAGACTGAAATCTTCCTTGATTAGATTCTACAACTAATACAGGAAATACTTGCTAAATTTTGCTCTACTAACTAAGTTTTTTGATGAAATCTGCAACAACAACACCCTGTTGAAAATGACTCATGAAAGGTTGAAGAGCTATGAGGAACTCAACAGGAAAATAAATACTGCACCAGTGTTAATTCAACCAGATTACTCCAAAACCTTCAAACCATACATAGGTGCTAGTATGAAAGGTCTAGGAGCTTCTTTGCACCAAGATGTAATAGAGGATGGCGAACTAGTGGAGAAACCAATACTATGGATATCAAGACAGGTTAAGGATACAGACAAGAGATATTTTGCCAGCCAAATGAAATGGCTTGCGCTAGTCTAGGTCTTGGGGAAACTCCATTACTACCTGGAAGTTACTGACTTTGTGGTGATCACTGACTGTAATTCTTTTATTGAAAATGGGATTCCCAGCAAACATATGTTGAGATGGCAGATAGATACCCAACAATACAGAGGAAAAAGGACCATAGTCCATCAAGCAAGTAATAAACACCAGGATGCTGAAAGCCTAATTAGGAATGCTTTATCCACAGAACTGAGAAATCCTGAAAAAGATCCAAAAGATAAGAATATCTTTCCCATAATCAGCATAGTTATTCTTGATCTTGACGCTCAAATTATGGGGATTCATATTTATGAATTGGAAAAATCATTGTTTGATTCTATTGGGGAAACTTACAAACCTGACATAAAAAACCTAATTTCTGTCATGGAGAGTACCAATTCTCCTGCTGGATTGGTCAACAGCTTACCTGAACCATTTCTAAAAACTTAAAAAGTTTTGAGAATACTGTTTCATACCAGATTTATTTCTTCAACCTCCTGGCAGCAATGGAGAAACTCCACTTTTAGATGAGCCAATACATGCGCGCATCTAATCCAGCACACTGGCTTTTCATCACCATAGATTCACTAGCGCATTGCTCATCTGTTCCTCACCATTCTAAGGTTATCTCATCTTTTCATCTGGTTCTTACTTGTATCACTCCCAAGACTCAATCCATATTCCCATAAGAAACTCATCCACCATAGCCAAGAAAGACCGCAAACTTGTAATCTATGATTCAACACGCTTGACATTAGACTACAACTAACCCTCTGGGACCAGGGCAAAATTTGGTTCTCTGGCTGACAAGTGACATGAAGTCACTATATGTGGTCAATGTTGTCTCAAATAAGTATCAAAAGTTTAGAAATGAAAAGACAATGATGGGTTCTGTGATTCACCATAACATATACTGGGTTGATTGTGGATTTCACCTTGATGGAAAATAAAAGTCAACTTGTTTTCACCTTGGTGAAAATTCAAAGTCAGTCTGGTTTCACCTTGGTGGAAAATAAAATTCAAACTGATTTACCCAATGATTGACTTTGTCTTCAGGATCATATCATCATAAAAAAAGTAATAAATTTGAATATGTTCAAAATTGTACCACTTTTTTTGGTAATTGCATGCACAGTTTTTTCAATTTTATTGTCATTTACTCATAAATGAATTTCACCCCAACAAAAAAACAGTGGATGTTTTAAAGGGTGAAATTTTAATTTTCACACAACTGTTTGCACATGCAAGCTTAGTTTCACAGGAAAATCATGTGAATTCAAGGTGGTTTTCACCTGATTTTATTTATTTCATAAACATTGCAATGATTTTTTTATGCCTATAAAAATATCAAAATTCTTTTTATAATTCCAAATCTGTTGAGTGGAGCCGTACTAATATAGAAAGGCCATCTTGTTCAGACAGTGCAGCATGACAATCAATATCACCACAAGTTATGATCTGCCAATTATTGGTTGCTCTCACTTGAAAAAAATTCAGATGTTCCCAACTTGAAAGTAATTGTGTATTTGTTTCAAAAAAAATTATAAAAATATAAAAATCAGGGAGCTCATGAACAGGATCAAAAATGTTGATAATTTTTGTAATCTAAACAAAATTTTGAGTATTATCTCAATAAAAAAAAACAATTCTATTGCCCATGTCATACTGACACCAAACTCAGTCTAACCTCAATCTAACCCTAAATCTCCAAAGAATGATTAACTTGATCTTCATTTAAAAAAGAGATTAACTTGATCTTCATTTAAAACAGAATCTTCCCTGAATCTTCTTCCTTCCATCATCTCCAATAACCTTTCTCCATTTCCAATTCCTCCAACCAGACCTCAGTTTCACCTCTTTTTTCAATTCCTTTCCTTCTATTCCTTCTGTCTTCCACCACCTTCATCTTCACCTCCAAATCCTTCATCTTGTTCCTTAAATCCTCTAACTCCAAAGAGTCATCTGATCTGCCCCCTTCTTCAACGATGATCTCTCTACCTTTCCCTTTACCTTTCTCTTTAGTGGTTTCTCTATCTTCATCCATCTCAATCAATTCCATCTCCAAACTCACTTTGGCGTCTTCATCATTGTCTCCACTTTGACAATCCGCTTTGACATTTTGACAATTTGCTTTGACGCTTTGACGTTCAACGCTTTGACGGTGGGCTTTGACGCCTCAACATTTGAAGCCTCAACGGTTTTCTTTGACGCTTCGACGTTTGACACTTTGACGGTTTGCTTCAACACTTTGACGGTTTGCTTTGATGCTTCAACAGTTTGCTTTGACGCTTTGACATTCAACGCTTCAACGGTTTGCTTCAAAGCTTTGACAAACCCCTTTGAGGCTTTGACAAACCCCTTTGACGCTTTGGCAAACCCCTTTGACGCTTTGACGATTTCCTTCAACAGGTTTGAAGGACTCCAGAATTCCCTTGTTTCTTACTCTTTTTGGAGGGACCTCAACCACCTCCTTGTCCAAATCTACATGAGGGGTTCCCCGTTGTATAAATGCCTCACCGCACTCCTCCTGAAGAAACCTTGACGTACCATCTATGGCCAAATTGCCAGTTCGACGCAGTGCCTCCCTCTTTTCTTGCGTTTTCTTCAACCTCTCCCGCATCAAACGGACTATTCCAAAACTTGTATCAGCACTCCAGCAACTCCAATACCAAATCCACAAGCACTTACCTGGAGATTCATTGAGTCTGGATGAATAACACAGGGTCATGGCATCATCATCTGGAGCCTCCTTCACTTCAAAAGGTTGACTCTTCTCCAGGACCCATAAGGTTGGCCCCAAGGCCTTTCTGCCTTGCTTATCCATATCACACATTCTTTGATACTGCCTACAACTTTCACATTTGGAAGAATTGTGCTTGATACTGGTAGTGCAGATTCTTCCAAGCTTGATGCAACTATCACAACTTGGGTAGTATTGCTGGACTGGATAATAATTGTTGGTCTTCTCCATTGGATAGGTTGGTGTAGGTGATCTGGTGTAAGGAGCTAAAGGTGGTAATGGGGTGGATGGTGGTGATGGTTGTGGGTAAGGGGAAGGAAAACTCAAGTTAGACATGGCTGAAGGACAACCTCGATGGCCTCTTCAACCTCTCCTTTTATGGTCATCAGGAGATGCCCTCTTCTTCACCAGGGGGTACTGTCATACTGACACAAAACTCAGTCTAACCTCAATCTAACCCTCAGGCCTGATCTACTTTCTCAGGAACTTCAACCTCAGGGCTCAGGAGACTTACATCAATATGTCTCCAGTAACTATATACCTCAGGATCTTCATGCAGTACATACCTACATATAGTCTAACCTCATACTATACACAGATAGACTCCATAGGCTTGCACATACTCAATCTCCCAGGCTCTACTCTACCTCTCTGTCTAACCCATACCTATTTGGGTTATCTCTCTGTATAACCCATACCTCTCTGGGTTATCTCTCTGTCTAACCCATACCTTCTCTGTGTGGTTTATCCTTTGGGAATCTTTATGTACATCCTCTTGCAGATTGTATTACATACTCTCTCTACTTAGTACATAGTTTCATGACCACCATGTACACTGTACATCCTTCAACTGTACTCTCCCAACTTAGACAGCTCAGACCTGGAACCTTACCGAATGTAGAAGCAGCCTAACCTAATGTAGTAGCATACCTGATCAGCCCTCTCTGTTACTTAGACTGTTCCCATGACGTCATGTGTATAGTCTGAGCCCCAATCACTTGTACCTCTGTTGTAGTTCCAACCTCTTGTCTATTTAATAAGCCTCCTCTTCCCTCTTCCTGATAGTTCCCCAAGAAATCAGTTTACTACTTCTTACTAGGAGATCTTTCCCAGCAAGTGTCATTCAGCACCCTTCAACCCAATCCTCCTCTGCTCCTGTTAGCCTCCTTCAGTAAACCTTGCCCCCAAGCCTACTGTGGGTAGAGACCCCTCTGTGCCAAGCCCTGCTTGCATTTCAGCAGCCCTTGTGACAGCCCATATGTTTATTGTGTGTGGTGAAGGTTGAATTCTTCCAGTTAAGATGATGGTGGTATCTCCACCATGGTGACAAAATCATGTTCTGAGAGTCACATGAATTACTTGGAAAATCATGATCAATCAAGTTAATATGTGGTTTTACCTTACAAATTATCAAGGAAATCAGTGTGATCTTTCCTTTCTACCAGATTTGGTGTTGAATTAATCTAATTTTCAATTGCATATTTGCTTTTTAAATATGATGTCATAATTCTTACTTCTGGGGGGGGCTTCAGGGTCTTTCAAAATTTACTTCAAGTTTTTAGATTTTCAGAATTTCTGAAAAAGAGTCAAGGGTATATTTGCTGCAATCAGAAAGAAATGAAAATTAGTTTTTCATGATTAATATGATTCAAAATTTGACCTTATTTTGTACCTGTTCAATTTTAATGGTTCATAGGGGAAAAAAGCCCATTTATTCTTTCATATGCCCATGTGGAAGAACAAGGAGAAGAACCCCATTGCATTAGGAGCTCAGGTATATCTGTGGAAAGGTGATGGTTTGGTTTGTATTTGCATGCAGGAAAAAGCTCCTGACAGCTATTTTGGTACTTTGTCCAATGCTTGGTAAAGTCTGGAGCAGAAATTTGAGTAAAAACCCAGCTGGTAGCTATGTTGAGTGCGCTCAAAAGGTGAAAAGTGTTTTCAACAATCTCTGCAGGAAGTGGATTTCCCCCTTTTCCCCTTGTTATAATTAAAAGGGGAAGAGAAAGTTTACATATCAAGAGCCATTATGAAGCTTTCAAGCTTCAATGAGCAGCAACACAAATATTCTTTGGAACCCTGGTCCAATTGGAGGGAATGGGTGTCCTTTCAATCAAGTCTTGTATTTTTTTCAGAGTTTTGGAGTCAAATGTAAATGTTGGAATGATTTTTCCATCAACCCCTTCAGAATGAAAATCCGAGAGAGTGATGCTTGATATTGGAACATAGTTCAAATCATCATTATATTGATTATTGGGTCCTGAGGTGTGAAGAAAGTGGGCACTCCTTTCTGAATATGGAGTGGTGGTATTCTTCTGATTTTTGGAAATATTTTTGCGATGGGTTTTGGGTATTCTCTGAAGATCTGGAATGGCCTCCCTCCTCAGATATCTCATCTCCCTTGAGTCAATGACTTTATTTAGCATGTAATCTTTGTTTTTAATTTCACTTTTTGAGAGTGTTTCACTACTGGAAAAAAGTTCCTTTTTTCTCTTTATCTTCTTCCATGTTGATTCTGGAAGGCAGTTTTTGTTTGTGGCATGATCTTTCAAAGCTCCAAGGACCATATTGTGCATCACATCAAGATTTATAATCTTAGTTGCATCCCAATAAGGTGGCTCTTCAAGGATTGAATATCTCACACCTCTTTTTTGAAATACTTCCTCAAGTGCATTAATTGAGGGTTCCTGAAGCAATTTCTGGAAACTTTCCTTGTGGTCCTTCAAGTTGCAATTTTGGAACAGGAATTGCTGAAAAACATCCATTTGGAATTTCTCAATATGGCAGAAATCGCAAAACTTGGTTCCTGCATGACTTGTGAAACCAGTGAGCTTCCTCATAGCTATAACATCAGCAATTACAGTCAAAATGGCAGCTCTGAGGAAGGATCCATTTGTACTTAGAGATGTTTTTGAGAATAAAAGACTATTCCAAAGTTCTTTTAGTTCTTCAAAAAGGGGTTGTAGGAGATAGTTCAACTGGGTTACAGTAGGCTCCTTGGGTCCAGGTATGATTCCAGAAATATATAAATTTTCTTTTTGGTGATGTTTTTCAGGAGGAAGATTGAGACAAACCAAGAATATTGATCCCAAGCTTACATTTCTGCTTGATTTTCCAAATGCATTTAACCAATAAACGTAAAGTCTAAAAGACAAATGTTCCTTTTTTGTAAGGAAGCATTCTGATTCACCAATTACCCTCAATTGTTTCCAAACAAAACCATCACAAGTATTGGTAATCATATCCCTTGGTGATCTTTCCAGGTGAGCAGAAAAAGCCTTTTCAATTCCATTTTGTTGCAAAAAACTTTCTAGCCATTCCTTAAAACATTGTTACACAAATGTATTCCTAGGGGAGAACTGTGATTCAATAATTTATTTCATTTTTGGATTTATTTTGATGATTTCTTCATTTTTCCAATTGATTCTGTACATTCTGGCATGAATTGGCCATAATTGAGATGTTGAGTACACTCAACTTGTTCATTCTTGATTTCCTTCACCAATTCAGGAAGAAAGAAACATTCTGGACAGCAAGAATATATATTCAAGGTGGGGTTGACATTGAGGTATTCAAAAAAAGTATCCATATTTAGGGGGTTTGTTAATTCAATATTTGGAGAGTGATTTAGAATGGTGTTATTGTGCAAATTCAATGCAAACAACAGAAATCTGGATGCATCCCTTCTGATACAATTTTCAAGATTCAAGATAGCCAATATCACTAGAGAGAGCACAAACGTTCTTTTATTGTGTCTCCAAGGGATGGGAGAATAATTTCATTTATCAAAGATGACTGAATACAAATGAGAATCAGACAAATGAAAAGCTGAAGCAGAGGTTCTCTGTAATTTTTTTGGTTTTTATCACCTTGGTGCACTGCAGGAAACTTCTAAATATTTCTGATTTGATTGATTGCTGGGTGGAGTGATTTTGGTTTTTTCTCTTCTTTCTATGTGATGTTTATATTGGGCAGTTGAAAAAGCCAACCCAGGTCCTATCCCATGAATTTTCATGTGGGTCTTGGAATTACAATCATCACATCTGCTGATGATGTGCTTGTTTTGTGATGGTGACATGCAAATAATTATTTCTTACTAGTGTTGAGTGTATTTTCTTTCCAAATGGTAATTCAAACAAGCTTAATGGGGGTATTAAAGTAGAAAAAGTAGACATCTTATATAGAAGTGTCTTGAATAATTTCAGTAAACAATTTCATCTCATAATTGTAACCAAAATCAAGTGGATGAGTCTTGGAACTTACCAAGCAGGGGTTTTGGTGCAGGTTTGAAACATGTTTCACAAGAAGATTCAAAATTTTAAACTACAAATAGTTATCCAGAATTACCAAAAATAGGACAGAAAAAAATCATAGTGTTTGAATTGTTGAATCAGTAATATGAGCCCCTGTTGGAAGATTGAAAACTTGGTCTCCATTGGGATGAGAATTTAGCCAGTATTCACTGAAGTCAAGCGCAATGAACTTAGCAAGCTCAAATCTGTTTACATTTCAAGGAAAAAATTCATTTTCAGAAAAGAAATTCTTTTGAATTATGGAGGAGATGTATGTGTTGGTTCTTTTCCATATTAGTTAATTAATGTTTTTGGCTTCAAGTTCATTCGGCTTGGAAAAAATGGAAATGAGTTTGAGAAAACTCAAGGCTGGGAAATTTCTGTAATCACTACAACTCAAAACAATTCCACAAATTACTGAAACAAGATAAGCAGCCAAGAGAGATAAAATGGCCTTGAAGTTCTCCTTTGGGAGTTAATCAAATTGGGAGGTATAAATCTGAAGAGATTGTTCTGACCAATTCATTTTGCACCTGGATTTTAATATGGAAAATGAAATCAATAGATGGTAGAAATTCTCAACCAGCCTTTCTAGAGCCTTTAAATTGAGTTTGATACTTCTTTCATTGGATGATGCAGTGGAATCAGTGATTTCAGAAGTGGTGCTATGGCTGGTAAGACATTTTATGAAATACTGTATCATTGCTATCTCTTGTGCCAAGTCATTATTTGGGTTGGTTTGGGATTCATATGCTGGTAAAGGTGTGATATCCTTATCAATCAGTGCAATGGACTGGAAAAAGATTTTTACCCAATTTTTCTGTTGATGCTTGGTAGGATGGAACAACATATTGAGCAGTTTGATTAAATCATGACCAAGTAAATTTGATGGAGAAGTGTGATTTGCTATTGTGGGAATGTTCCAAACATCTGGTTTCAAGAGTGGTTCATTCAAAGATGGCTTGAAAAGATTGATTCCTGTTTGCAATCAAAAAAAAAAATTCAAATCAACGTTTAGGATTTGATTCAAAAGTAAAAGTTCAACAGACCATCATCCAGCATTTTCTTCAACCACTGTTTGATACCAGTGTTAGTCAGTTTACAGAATTGAATTATTGATGGCAGGATATCAGTGTAGCTGTTCATTGGCTGGAGTTTATTTATTTTCATGGTGTGAAGCTTGACAACAGATTCATGTGCCATGGAATAAGCATGATAGAGGAGTGTTGAAGAGTAAAGTTGAATTATAAGAAGGATTGCCTTGTTGTCTTTCATGAATATGGTGGACGCATTGGATTGTTGGCTAGGTTTGCCTTTTGAAGACCCTGGCAGGGTGGCAGATAGAGCATTGGCTGTTGGAGGTGGGTGAGGCTGAGACTTGCATGCAGACTGGAACTGGGAATTTTTGTTTGTTTGGTTTGTTTGGTTTTCAGAAGTTGCTGTTGGTATTACCTACAAAGTATCAGATGTTGTAGGGGGAATAGGTTGAGGCTGGGGCTGATGGGGGACTTCACCGGGAAGTTGGAGCATATCAGGGTAAATGGTTCCAGGTGGTGGGGGTGGCCAACATTCATTTGCGGTAGAGCTTTTAAATTTGGATGGGAAGGATGCCTCAAAATCAAACATTTGGACACCTGGTTTGGGATTTTCATCCGTTGTGATATGCTGGCTTTCAGGCAAAATAATATCTTCATTTCTTGCGCTGGAATTTGATGTGGAACAATGCCTTCTTTTGGAAGGCCAGAGAATATATTTGGATTGATGAGAGAATTTAGATAGCAGATTTACAGACCCTATCTTCACCTGCTCTTCAACTGGCTGATCTTGACCACTTGAAAAAACTTTGAAAATAAAAAATTATTGGTTATCATAGGATGATGGGAGAGAAAAGGATTTCAATCATTTTTCAGACCTCTATTGGATTCATCCATGGCATTCATAGCCTTCTGTGCATGGTCACAAACTGACTTGGGCAAGGTTTTATCATTGTGGGATTTTTCAAAGTGGTGTTGCATTCTTTGGATATTTTCCAGAAACTCTGCCCGGGAAACTACAGAGATCTCCGACTCATCTAGGAAGGTGCAAGTCATTGGTAGAGGTGGGGGGGCTGTAAAAGGTTCAAGATTGGATCTCTGTTGTGCTTCTGGTTGTGGCCAGTGGGGTGCTTGAAGGTTGGTAGGCATTGAATTTTGTTGGGCTGTTGATGATGGTGGTTGGTATGTTTCATTTTCCAAAACTGGCATGGTAGGTGGGAAGACGGGATTTGATGATACATTCAAAGGAGCGGTTTTTGGGGCATTGAAGAGGTCAACCAATTCAAAATTTAATGAGTCTATGAATTCCAAATTATCAGAAAAAAGGTCATTCCATGTTGCATGAGCAGGGTTAATTTCTGGGATTTGTGGTTGATCCACCGGGCTGGGAAAGATCACTAGCTAGGAGATCATTTGTTTCAGGATCAAATAGATCACAAAGATGAGGAGAGTTATTTCTATTGTTGGGGGGGAAAGGAATTTGCCTTATTCACAAGTGCCTTATATAATAAATGTACGGCACAAAGGAAAGGGGGGAAATTTTGATGAGGAAGGGATGGGAGATCAACTGAACCCTGGTTTTTAATGCAACCATGGGAACCAAGTGTGTCAGCCACGAGACAATAAGACTTGTCCAAATGTCTGCACAACTCATATGTCTTGTTGGTATAGTGGTCAAGTACCAGGCTCACCTTCCATTATTTGACACCAAGGTCACTGGTTCAACCTACCACGGAGACAAGAGTTAATAATGATTAGAAGTTCTAGAATTATATAATAAATTTTGATAATATTTTATCATATTTTATAGGTATGTTTTTATGATTATTGATTATGGAACTTGAACCTTGATAATGTATATTATCAAGATGAGGATCCTATATAACTTTAAATTAAGTTATGAGGACTCAGATGCGTCCCAACTATTGATATAGAACTTCCCAATATGTTCCATTCCTTTGGGAATAAGTTATAGTAATTACTTTGAGCCATACTCTTTACTCTGTATAAACAAATTGCATAATTTTAATCTTATCCCTCTTTGGGATGTAATTATACTTTAATATACTTCACTGGGCCTTGAGAGCGTCCACTCAGAGGACTCTGAGCTCAGTTGTAAAGTATAGACCATGCAACATCATTGCCAAGAACATACATACCTTATATGTATAATATTTGCCAAGGTACTAGGAATTAAGAAGTAAGTACATGCCAAGGCTATCAATCTATGGTTATGTAATCTTTCTGGGGTGTTCTAGGACCTTTGCACCGTACTTTTGACTGACGTTAAGTCCTAGGATCATTTAACTACCCTTTGGGGTATGTAATTAGAACCTTTTACATTGAAAATCCCCCCCAAAGAGTAATAGTACCCAATCTCTCTTTGGGTATGATGTAATGGGGTTCTGAGCCCTTGAGGACGAAACCAGGGGGAGCCTGGCTCTCCCCTGATGATTCCTTGAGTCCACTGAGGGCTCCTGTTACCTTAAAAGAGGAGGGTCTTCACCCTATAGCCCCTTCCTGATTTTTTTATATATTATTGATCCAAGAATACGGCAAGTGTTAACACGCCCATTAAAACTTAATCTCAAGAAGAAGATTGACTGGGGCCTTAAACTTTAGTATTATAAGAGTGGTGAGTCCTTTGGAGTTGTAGAATTTATTGTTACCTTAAAGGGTGTGAGTTTACTTTGTAAGCAAGGCTCCTTTTGGCTTTATTCAGTTAGAGCCAGGTCCCTTATCTCTTTATAGAGATCAAGGTGTGGCCTTTTACTCACAATACCCCAGTATTGTTCGAGTTGTGTTGTTCTGTAACAGTATTACTGTTTTATTAAGTCAATAACTGATTTAATTATTGGTTTTGATCTTAATTTTTGCAGGTTTAACCACAGCCAGTATAGCTATAGAGGTTAAATCCCTGAAAAAGTGAAGAAAAAAAAACTGTAGTTTGTGGGCAAGCATATTTACAGGCAAGTATGTAGAGTATGCATGTTTCTGATTCACAAAAGTCACATCTGAGCATGTAACACATTGTGACTGATCAATTGTGAGATTTTCATGGGTGAAACATAAAATTTACATGTGTGGATAGTTTTTTAATAGAAACAAGCTGTGGCAATCAAGATAGATGTAAAAATTAACATCTGGATGAAGAAGCAAGCCAATTGATAAGAGTTTCCTTCCTTGCACTATTTCCACCAAAATTTCTTGAAACTGTTACTTCTGCCTTCTTGCAAACCTCAGCCAGGTTTTTGTTAATTTGGACTGGGATTACTAAGCTTGTGGAAGGACTGCCATGGGGTCTCAGAAATTGGAATGTCTGATGCAACAGATAATTTGATTCCCAGATTACATCACTCAAACCATCATTGCATTGAAAGTCAATATAAGTCAAAATCCCAAGCAAGAAAAATTGTCCATATTGAACAATCAAAGCCCTGGTTTCTATGGGCAGGTTCCCCTGGCTCTTCAAAAATACTGCAGAAGCCACCATAAGCCATTCAACTGATGTCATTATCAACATGGGCTGAATTATAAAATTCATTCCAAGTGGCAGTTAAATTGCCAGCAAAACTTCTTCACCGGCAGACCCATATTCTCTAGATGCAAATCCTGGTATTGAAGATTAATGCATTTGAACAATGGATTGCCTGTGGAAACCTGGAGCCATGGTTTTGAATTGATTCCCCAATATTTGTTCAATCCTTGGTTGACAGTTCACAAGGTTCATCCAATGCACATGTTTCTGGGTTCTGTTTACTGATGGAGGCACTGGCAAACACTGGCCTGGGAAAAGTTTTTGTCAGCCAATATGATATAGCAAATTACAAGGATTTGAAATTTCCCAGGGTTTTCTCCATGATACCCATAACCTGGACACCAACCATACGCTTTCTATATCCCTGACAAGAAGGAGCCATTTTTCTGCTTTCCATAGAAAGATCCCAACTGGACAAGAGTGGTGGTGAAAAAGCGGTGGTCAGAATATTACACTGGAATCATATCCCTCCATTGAGTAAATTTCACTGCTAGGCCAATTTCCTTTTTTCCATTCACATGCACAACAGCAGGCCCTGGTGGCCTGAGATACCTGTAACATTTGAGTACCTCCTGTGTATGGTGGATGGAATGCACATCTGGACATTGAATCAAACCCAGGTTGGTGGGTTGGTTGAAAGAATAAAACAATCCCAGTAAATGCTGTAGCATTTTAATTGAGGCCTCTTTATACAATTTTTGTCCGTTCCCATGATTTTAGCTATTCTCAGGGAATGGTGTGGCCATGAAAGTTTTTGCAGAGTTTCCCCATGGTGGATGCACCCCCATGGAGTGGACATGGATGTGATTCTGAGCTTGACTTTCTGTCATAATCCTCTGCATGTCATCCTTTTCTGGAAGTCTCAGGGCCTGGCGTTCAAGGGCTGCAACTGAGCAATGAAATTCTTTTTTCTGCCAATCAAGAAAGGAATTTCAATAAGTGTTGTTCAAGTGCCTGTCAGAATTATTTTATTGCAATGAGATGGGTGATATTAGGAAAACCAAGGGTAAAATAAAGGAAAGGTTCAATGTTTCAGGCAGGGCGGGGCCACAGCCCAATCAATCAAATACCATCATTGATTACAAAGTACTTAGCATGGTTTCCTTAATTGAAGCATTAAAGAAAGGAATTCAATCTCTGGCATGCTTTTGTTGGAAAACCAAGGCGCCTTCTAGGCAAAAAAGGATTAAGTGAAGGAATGGGTTATTCACTTTTGTCCAAAGAGTACTGGATGGATTGTTCAATTTCAAATTGAAATGGTTGGGGGGAAAATTTTTCTAAGCTTAAAAGCAAATAGATGCAGGCTTTTATATTAATGTCAGCTTGCTAATATGTACAGAGCAACCTTTCATAGCAACACAAAACAATAGAATATAGGAATATCTAAATTAACAAAAGAAGGAGTGAGAAATCCATAAATATTATTACAAGAACGGATTCCTCACCCAAAATTAGGTAGGGTCACTCACTGACCCCACCCTTGAAATCCAAGTCCTTACATTTTTAAAATAATTGAAAACAAAAGGACTAAAAATCAGAACACCAGTATGGCACCTTTTTGCCATTTTAACATTTCACACGTGTTTTCACGTTGTAAGACTCCAAATTATGCTAGGCCGTGGCAGTTCTGCAGAGGGGAAAGGTGCTGTTTAGGCTGCCCTCCTGAGTGTTACAAAAATATTTAAATGTAACCAAGATCAAGGTCCAGAACCTGGTAAATGAGGAATCAAGGAGTAGAGGATAAGGATGATAATAGTTTGGTAGCGACAGAGCAGAACTATCTGAGACAAGATTATGTGGGAAAAACTTGAACAAAAGAAGTTAAATTATTCTTAGAGTTCACAAAACAAAAGCTGTTTTATGTAAACAATGCCCACAAGCTAATAACTCTGGTTGTCAGCAGAAGATTGGGGATGATCAACTCAAACCCAAGCAACCTCCAGGTTCTCAATGAACCTGCCCAACTCTCCACAATCAAGCGCTTGAAGGGTACCAGATAACTAAGGGTGGCTGTACAAGACAAAGCACAATGTATAAGAAGCTCTAAAACAGAACAGTAACTGATTTGAAGCAAGGATAACCTCAACACTTCTCAAGGGACTCAAGATTATGCTGGCAGAATGCAACTCCAAAGAAGCTAAGGGGAGGTATAACACTCCAGGTGTTAAGCTTAATAAGACCTCTTCAATCAATTGTGATTGGCTCCAGAAAGGTGATCAGGGATCAGGACCATTATGGTCAGAGAAAGGGATCAAGGAGTGGTATGACACACTCAAAAATTCCAACAGACAGAATCTTTCTTCAACCAGCAAGGCTATTGGTTGGTGATAAGGATCAGGGATCAAGGGTTGAGTATGGAGGCTCCAGGATCAAAGGGGTGCTGATTTCATGCTGGATGATTCCATGCTCCAATGATCAATCAAAAAGGAAGGGGAGAGCCCCTCCTTATATGGGCAGGAGGCCCTGTTAGACTATGTACAATGGATTCTACAAATAGAGCAAAAAAAGAAAAGGAAATCATGTGGTCACTCGCGTCCGTCTGTGGATGGGCGCACGCAAAAATACCAGAATCACCCACCCCTCCTCCAAAGGCAGACCGGGTGGGAAAGAGAAATGAACCAAACCGCGGCGGATGTCCGCAGGCAGTAGTTGAAACTCTTCACCCCTTGTCCAAAGGTGGAAGTGGGTGGGAGAGCCCCAGGAAAGTTGACAGATGAAGTCTGTGAGAGCGCGGATGGGCGGATAGGAGATTGGCTTTAGAAGGTTGAGTACATCCTGACAGGCTTGAGATTCACAACTGATAGATCAAGTGAGATGGGAGATTTGACAGATCCAAGGATTTGCCAAATGCTTTGGGGTGCAGTTGGGATGGATTTGGTAAATCATGGATGAGCGCCGCGCAATGGTAGCAATGAGGAGATTGGGACGCGCGACAACAAAGATGAGGAAGCGCAACAACAAAGATGAGGACGCGCAATGACGACGGCAGAGATGACAAGCAACGCGCAACGGCAAGGATGATGAGCAATGCGGATGAAGGACGCGCATCCCGCAACGCGCGAGGCGCGACGCGCGCAGATGAAGGACGCGCAACGCGCAAGGCGCGACGCGCGCAGATAAAGGACAGTTTGGATGAGCCTGAGGATAAGTTGGTTTTTTTTTTTTTTTTTGGGCTGGACGGTATGTTTGCGCAACAGTTTATGGGTTGAGGTCTTAAGGCGGCCAGGTTGTCCAGGATGGGGCACCACATCTCTCCCCAACTTACAGACTGTCCCTAGTCTGCTCCTGAGTTTGATGCCATAGAAAAAGAAAGGAAAGAAAGATGATTGAAACCAAAGAATGGCCATTTTGATCTCAAGAGTGGTTGAGAAAAAATATGTCAATCCGACCAAAAATCCTAGGAGTGGCTGAGATAAAATGAAGGAGGCGTCCCAAGTGGTCACACGCGTGGCATGAAGTAGATTTTTCACAAAACAACAAGGATCTTGCCCAGATGGTGCACAATTGGGAGGACTTACTTCTGGACCAAGTTGCCTCCACAAGAGTGAAATTTCTTGAACTGATCAGCAGAGAACCTTCTGGCCATCTGAGTACCATCCAGCTCCTCCAAAAGATATGATCCACCTCTAACTTGATGGACTACTTGGTAAGGACCATTCCAGCGGTTAGAGAAAAGCTTTCCCCACTGAGTTTCCAAAGAACAATTATAAGCCAATACCAGGTCACCAGGGTTTAAAGGGTCCCTGATTCCATTTAGGTGTTTATCTTCCCAATAATGAACTGATTTTGCTCTTGATTCCATAATCTTCTGATAAGCTTTGTTACAAATATCTTCACCCCGCTCTAGTTGCTTTGATCTGGCAACTAATAGGTCAGTAGTTGAGGAAACTTGTTCCCAAGAGATGCCCAAGAAAGACTCCATTTCAAGATCAAGAGGAAGAACAGCCCTCTGACCACAGATGATTTCAAAAGGAGAGTAACCAGTGGTTCGCTTGGTGGAAATTTGATTGGAGAAGAGGACCAAGGGGAGAAAAGTTTGACAATTCTTGCCACTTTCACCCGCCAATTTGACAAGAGCAGCCTTCAAAGGAGCATGGCCTCTTTCCACCATGCCTTGTCCTTCAGGATAATAGGGAGTAGTAACTCTATGTTTTCCAGGGAGCGATTGGATTATTTCAGCAAGTTTTCCACCAAATTCCAAGCCACCATCTGTAGAATAAGATCGGGCCAAGCCATAAAGCATTGTCCAAGTCTCATGAAGGAAAGGTGCTACTGATTCAGAGCTGAGGTTCTTAAGAAACTTTGCTTCAACCCATCCAGAAAAATCATCTCTAGCCACAATGAGGTACTTAGCTTCACCAGCCTTAATGTGAACCACATCCATAGCAATCCTCCCAAAGACAGTGGAATCTCCAGTGGGGTAACAAATTTTGGCCGGGCGCCTAAGATCACGTTTCTGGCACACTTCACAACTCCTACACCATTGAGCAACGGATTTCTTCAAGATGGCCACCAGAATTGTTTGGATATTTGTCGATAAGTTTTGGTTTCCCAACAATGACCAAGGCCTTCATGGAGAATTTCCAGCATCAAATCTTGCTTAGAAGGAATAGTGACCACAACAAGTGCACAAGGAGTTGCTCTTTTCATAAGCCTAGAACCTTGGACAAAGAAGTTGGAGGACTTCCTTTTAAGGGAACTAAATTCTTTTGCAGAGAGATCAGGGGGTCTTTGGAGAGTTGAAAGGTACTGCTCCAACTTAAGCCAGAAACCTTGCTGGAAACCAGAGTAATTTTGGGAGGAGAAGGCAAATACAGGGAGGACCAAGGGTTCTTCCTCATTGAAATCCATTCCAACCTCTGATTCATTGTCTCCAATAGGTTGTAGAGATAAACCATCAGGCATGGTGAAAGATTATCCAGGCCTGTGAACAATATCAAAAGAGAACAACTGGATGAAAGCCACCCAACAAGTCATTGGAGCATTTGGGAGGCTGGGGGCGTTGATCATTTCAATAATAGATTGTGCATTGACTTGTAACTCGAAGTGTTGACCCCAAAGGACAGTCTGAAGCTTCTTCAACATTCGGGCCACACCGCAAAGTTCCAGTTTTGGCTGGGAGTACCTGGATTCCACATCTGAGAAAAGAAGAGATTCATACAGAGCAGGACGATCCAAAGCATTTTCATCTTCCTGGGTAAGAACAGCCCCAACAGATTGATAACTGGAGTCCCCTGCCAGCTTGATCTTGCCGGCTCCGGGTCCATAAGTGATCTTTTTCAAATCAATGTCTTTCCCAACAATTGTTTCGAGCAACTGAAATGATTGTTTGCAGTCTTGGGTCCAAATCCATTCAGCATCCTTCCTGGTTAAGCGACGCAAGTGAATACAGATTTTGGATAACAAGGGAATGAAGATCCTGAAATAAGTTACAACACCTAGGAAACCTCTAACTTCTGTTGGATTTATTGGGGTAGGCCAGGAGATGATTTTGTTGACTTTAGAGGGTTCCATCCTTCTTCCGTCCTTGCAGACTATATGACCAACAATTTCCAAGGCAGGGACACAGGCGGCAAGTTTTTATCCAGAGACAGTAAGGCCAGATTCCTCAATTCAAAACAAAATTCTTTCCAAGGCAGTAGCATACTCCCAGATAAATTGTCAGATTCCCGCATGATCTGGGATTTTGTCCTGGAGGATCCACATCATCTGAGCCTGATAGACTGAAACCAAGTTGGTTGCACCTTGAGGCAATTGAGTCAGCTGAAATAAACCAAGGGGAGTATCAAAAGTAGTGAGGGGACAAGAAATAGGATGCAAGGATTGTTTGTCATAGCCACCCATAATGTCACCTAGACCATAGCAAGCTCTCCCAGAGAAGGATTCAACAAATTCTTCAGTGGCAGGCGGCAGGCCAGAGTCTTTAATAGTAACTTCATTAAGAGGTTGGAGATCATGAACTACTCTAAGTTTACCATTACTCTTTAGAACACAGAAAACAGGACTGGAATAGCTAGAAGTTGATTGTTTTTATAAACTGGTTCAGACTTGTTTGCGGACCAACTTGATGAATTTGTCAACTTTAGCAGCAGGGATCGGGATCTTTTTCTTTTGCCAAGGGTCATGTTCAACTACAGGGATGATGTAAGGAAGACCATAGGATTCTTTCAAGAGTCCTCTCTCTTCTTCACAGAATGCAATAGATTTTTCCCTTAGAGACAAAATATTTTTGATCAAATTTAACTCATCAGGAAGAAGCCATCCATCTGGACCAAAGTTTACCACTTTCAGACGTTCTTCAGTGACCTGACTGGAGGTAATAAATGGACCAGTGAGGGATTTGGATAGACCACAGTAAGGATTGCAGGATAGCGGAGGACGCATAAGAGGAGGATTGAGGTTGAGAGGCATTGGTTGGTTGACTGGCTGGACCTTCTTTGCAACTGGTTTGTACTTAGTGGCAAAGGAGAGGAATCCCTGCTTCCTCCAAGCATTGACCAGTGAGACCTGACTACAAAAGCTGAGGCCGTGTTCCAACATCTTCCAAGTCCGATGTTCTGCTGCGTCCTTGAAAGGTGCCTTCTCCATAAAAGAGGATTTAAAAGATAACACATTGATCACATGTGTGGCACAGGGTAGAGTTTTGAAAACAACAGTAGTAGAAGCCCCTGGTGGTGCACAATTGGGAGGACTTACTTCTACCCCAAATTGCCTCCACCTAAGACCAAACTCCTTCATACCAAAGCTACCAAGAAAAGAATTGAGATTGAGATCTAGTTTAGACTCATTGCGGAGATTCAAAACCGGAATAGAGGATGAATGATCAGGCTGAAAAGAAAAAGAAAAAGAAGATACAACAGATCCAGACAGAGAAGAAATATTTTTGGATTTTTCGGATTTTTCACATGTTTGGGTTTTGATCTTATTTGGATGAGAAGAAAATGATGAGGAAAAAGAAAGATATGCCTCTGAGATGGGAGTTGGTCCATGAGTTGAAGTCTGAGGCTGAGGAGAACTAAAACTATCATTAGGGCCAACTTTTCTGCTAAAAAATGAGGATGAAAGGAACAAGAGTTTTCTTTCTGCTTTCCTTTCAGGACAGATTTTGGAGGGTGACCAGGGAAGTCTCTTTCCCAACAACCAGAATCCAAAGAACAAAGGGGAACTTCCATCTTTCTGCCATCATCATCAGGGAGGAGAATTCTCTCCCCAACTTGATCAGAAAACATCAGGGTAGCACCAAAGTCCATTAAGAAAGGCCTTCCCAAGATCATGGGACCATCCAGACGAGTGATCCAGAAGTGACAGGTGCCAATAATATTTTGACCAATTTGAACAGGAATATCCTCAGCAATACCAACCAGTTCACAGGACTGATTCCCAATTCCATAAACTGCAGAGTTGAAACTAACCCTTGGTCTAAGTTTAAGCTTGCAGGCCATGGAGTCCAAAATCAATTTGAGCTGAGAACCCAAATCGACAAGGAGAGAAACCGTTTTAGTTGAATCACCAAGACAACATGGAAGAAAACCAAGAGGACAGGAATACAGGTTGGTATATGAAGAGGGATCTGTTCCACCGGAATCCTCTATCAGAGTACCAGAGGAGACTTTTAATTCGTCCGGACCAATCTCCACACGTCAACAAAAAACCCATTTCTTCATCCCTTATGCCACAGATGCAGAGATTGACAGGAGTTCAGCCACAGATAGATCAGGGATTTTAAGATTAGAAATTTTCTTTAATACTCCTTCCACAGCATTAGGGTAGTCCTTGGAGATGCCCCTCTCAAATGGAACTTTGGGCTGGGTGGAGGGAGGAAGATCAGGTGTAATAGGTGATGGAAGAGGATCTGAGGGTTGGGCAGGTTGAAGAGGGGGAGGATCAGAGTTGTCCTGGAACCTTTCCATAAGTGGTTCCCTTTCTACTTCCATGTATTGCACATCAGAGGAAGGAGGCTTGGGTGAAGATTGGCGTTTAACGGGTTTTTGCAGAATGGAGTATGGAACAGGAGGAGACTTGTGCGGTTTTGGTTCCTCATGGCGTTTCCTAGCTGGATTGGATTGATAGGTGCCAGGGATGCTGGAAGAATTGATAGCTGGGGGATACCAAGGTTGCAGGGTTCCACAGGACAATCAAAAATCCACAGAGACCAACGATGCTTTCTTAGGAGTTGGTGGTTGGTATGAGGCCACCACATGACGGATCGGTCAAGACAAATTGAAAGGGATCAAAGCACCGTTAGGAAGGAAAAAATTATTTCCCTTCTGCTCTACTAACTTCTCCTCCTTGTCTTTCTGGAGTTCAGGACATCTACCGGTACCATGGCCTTCCCTATGGCAATAATAACAGACTATAATAGACTTAGGAACAGAATTAGCAGGTTTAGGAGTGGCTAAAGAGGATATTTTCTGATCTATTTTATTCTCAAATGCCTGAAGTAATTTAGTGATCTCATCTATAGTAGGTGTCTCCCGGTGGGTCTGAGGATTGGGTTTAGGTCTGCGATTGGCTTCCATCTTATTCATGATTTCTTAAGATGCTTGAAAAGAGGGGGCAAGGACTGGTTCAGTGATTTTAGGTTTTTCAAAGGTGAGAGCTTTTTGACCTTTCATCACTTTATCCACAGTATTCCTAAGAGCCATGAAAGCAGGGAGCTTGAACCAATTGTCTCTTGCTGTGATCATGGATCCAGATTTCACCAATTTGTTCTTAATTCTTTCCTGCACTCCTGGAGAGAAAGACTGAAAAAATCGCACTTAAATTTTGTCCAATGTATCAATGTGATTGTTCCGGATAAGATAGGACTGGATAGGGTCCCAAGATTTTCTGAAAGTCTAATAGTCAGAGGCTGAGGAGATACCACCATTGGAGATCCATTGAGAAACCAGGGCATCCAAGTCTTGCAAAGTAAATCTGGCTACATCTATTTTTCCCCAATAGGCCAACATAGCCTCCTTCAGGAGCCGCCAGTTGTGAGTTTTGAATCCCTCAAACGATTTGATAACCTCCATAACTTTGTCAGAAGAGATAAAAAACTGTAACTGATAAGCCATATCATATTCACTGGCACCATCCACTTCTGCAGCCATCTTATAGGAGTCCAGGAATTGTTTGACATTGGTCCCATTGAAGCCTAAATTTTTGTTCTGAGGTTTGATTTTGAAAATCTTGGCCCGAACAGCTAAAGAGGCTCCAGCAAATTCCATGTTGAAGGGTTTCTAAGAGATCCTATTCAGCAGAGTTCCAAGGTGGCTCACAAGTGTGGCAAGAGTAGAGTTTCACAAAAAACAACAAGGATCTTGCCAAGGCGGTGCACAATTGGGAGGACTTACTTCTGGATCAAGCTGCCTCCACGGATCAGATCTGAAAACAAGAAAAAACAGAAAAAGAAAAGAAAAAAATTGGATTGGATTTCGGAGTTGATTCTTCAAGTTGGGACTGTAAATCCCAAGGTTGCTGGTTTGATCCCTGCCCGGAGGACCAAATGTAAGACTCCAAAAGGTGCTACGCCGTGGAAGTTCTGCGGAGGGGAAAGGTGCTGTTTAGGCTGCCCTCCTGAGTGTTAAAAAAATATTCAAATGTAACCAAGATCAAGGTCCAGAACCTGGTAAATGAGGAATCAAGGAGTAGAGGATAAGGATGAAAATAATTTGGTAGCAACGGAACAGCACTATCTGAGACAAGATTATGTGGGAAAAACTTGAACAAAAGAAGTTAAAGTCTTCTTAGAGTTCACAGAACAAAAGCTGTTTTATGTAAACAACGCCCACAAGCTAATAACTCTGGTTGTCAGAAGAAAATTGGGGATGATCAACTCAAACCCAAGCAACCTCCAGGTTCTCAATGAACCTGCCCAACTCTCCGCAATCAAGCGCTTGAAGGGTACCAGATAAATAAGGGTGGCTGTGAAAGACAAAGAAAAATTTATAAGAAGCTCTAAAACAAAACAGTAACTGATTTGAAGCAAGGATAACCTCAAAACTTCTCAAGGGACTCAAGAGTAGGCTGGCAGAATGCAACTCTGAAGAAGCTAAGGGGAGGTATAACACTCCAGGTCTTAAGCTTAATAAGACCTCTTCAATCAATCATGATTGGCTCCAGAAAGGTGATCAGGGATCAGGACCAGTATGGTCAGAGAAAGGGATCAAGGAGTGGTATGACACACTCAAAAATTCCAACAGACAGAATCTTTCTTCAACCAGCAAGGCTATTGGTTGGTGATAAGGATCAGGGATCAAGGGTTGAGTATGGAGACTCAAGGATCAAAGGGGTGCTGATTTCATGCTGGATGATTCCATGATCCAATGATCAATCAAAAAGGCAGGGGAGAGCCCCTCCTTATATGGGCAGGAGGCCCTGTTAGACTATGTACAACGGATTCTACAAATAGAGAAAATAAAGAAAAGGAAATCATGTGGTCACTTGCGTCCGTCCATGGATGGGCGCACGCAACAATACCAGAATCACCCACCCCTCGTCCAAAGGCAGACAGGGTGGGAAAGAGAAATGAACCAAACCACCGCAGATGTCCGCGGGTAGTAGTTGAAACTCTTCACCCCTCGTCCAAAAGTGCAAGTGGGTGGGAGAGCCCCAGGAAAGGTGACGGATGAAGTCCGTGAGAGCGCAGATGGGCGGATAGGAGAGTGGCTTGAGACGGTTGAGTAAATCCTGACAGGCTTGAGATTCACAACTGATAGATCAAGTGAGATGGGAGATTTGACGGATCCAAGGATTTGCCAAATGCTTGGGGGTGCAGTTGGGATGGATTCGGTAAATCATGGATGAGAGCGGCGCAACGGTAGCAATGAGGAGATCGGGATGCGCAAAGACAAAGATGAGGACGCGCAACAACAAAGATGAGGACGGGCAATGACAACGGCGGAGATGACAAGCAATGCGCAACGGCAAGGATGATGAGCAAGGCGGATGAAGGACGCGCAGCCTGCGAGGCGCGAGGCGCGACGCGCGGGGATGAAGGAAGCGCAATGCACAAGGCGCAAGGCGCGAAGCGCGCGGATGAAGGATGCGCAAGGCGCAACGCGCGCGGATAAAGGACGGTTTGGATAAGCCTGAGGATAAGTTGGTTTTTTTTTTTTTTTGGGCTGGATGGTACGTTTGCGCAATAGTTTATGGGTTGAGGTTTTGAGGCGGCCAGGGTGTCCAGGATGGGGCACCACAAAGTATAGGGTTTACACCTAAAATTTACTCCGAATTGAGGTGTTGTGTATATTTTAGGAGTTACACGCGGAAATGTGTTATGTCACAATTCCTGCACGCAGCCCCGCATCATTACATACCCCTACATACTCATGGTAGCAGTTTCTTGCGTACTAGGGACCCGCGGGAAGCTAATTCTGTCACAAACACAGCGGATCCCACCCCATGCGCATCTGAACTGACTGATCCCCATGTCTGTATCCATTGTGACTAATCTGACAACCAGGTACCGCTCAAAAGAGCTACAACCTAATAAGGGTTTCCTGGCATATGTAACAAGTTGAAATATGTCTTAGTAATAATCTAAAAAGATCAAAAATTAATTAAAATTAATAAAAATTAAGTTTAGAAAATTTTTTAATAATAAACTTAAGATCAAAGATTACCACGTAAATCATTGACTCTGATCTTTGAAGACCACAAAACACTACAAGGAGTGTTCATAAAAATTATTAAAAACTATATACATGGTCAGCAGGCAATGAAAAATCAGAAAACTTCCTCATCTGTTCCCTTTAAAGCAATACTAATAGTACAAATGAAGGATGAGTGCAGAATGATCAAATTTACGCCATTATAGATTAACAGATCCTGTGGCAAAAATAGTACAGAAATCCAGAAGATCTAAGGTCAGCTGATTAACAGCAGCAAGTGGACGTGTAAATATTTCTCTGACTGGCTTGCCAGCCTCAGCCCATGAGCAGAAACCTCTCTACGCGCCCTGAGAAGCTCAAATCACCCCAAAAAGTTATTTATACAGACCTCTTTGGATCCATTATTCCATCATCAGTTTACCAGAAATTATTATTATCAATCAGACACCATGTCATTGTTAGTCAAGTGCTTATGAAGAATATAAGGAAGTGATTTATGACAAATTCTGTAGTTTTATTATTTATTTCTTAAAACCAATCAACCCTTGAAGTTTAGTCAGTAAATCCATCCCATCTTCTCTGAAACCCTTCCTATTATTGCATTATTTTTGTTTTAAAGTGCTCAGAGTGAGTTTTTCCCTTCCTGTCTAGGCCATTTTGCTGTTATGCCCAGCCATTAGTGGAATAAGCCCTTTCTAAGGCACCTATCTTCATTCCAAGTTTCTTAAACTGCCTAAGGAGGTCCCTTGAAGAGAGTTTGCTTTGTCTGTAAATACCCCCAGTAGTATAATACTGTGGCCCCTCTTTTATATACATATTGAAAACTTTTTATTACCAAACCAATTAAACCTTGCAACTGCTCTTATTATATTATTTATTTGAGCCCCTAAGCATTTATTTTTGGAATTATTATTATTATTATTGTTCCAGTATTTTTATCACTCTCTGTAGCTAATGGACTGCAAGGTTACTGGTATTGGAGAGCTGACAATTAATTTCAATGGGAGACACCAGCCGGTGGGATGATTCATCATTTTCTGGCATTTGTGAGTCTGCTTTCAGCATGAGTCAAGGGGAAATGCTGAAATCTGGCTGCAAACCTGTGACAGCTTTGGTATTTCAGGATAAAGCAGTAGGTGCACGGTCAGCAGAGCAAAGGGGTACAGCTTAGATGCTGTAGCAGCACCCAATTTAGTTTGCTGATGATGGCAGACAGGACGGCTTGGTGAAGATTTCCGCTGTCACCAGCAATAGAAAACAGATTTTCTCTCATGCTGCCGCAATGACTGGATTCACTGGTGAAAGTGGACATCTTCATTGAGTTTTCCTGTCCGCTGTCACCAGAAAATAGTGAACCAATTTTCTCTTGCACCGCCCCAATGACAGGATTGGCTGATGAAAGTGGACATGACGGCTTGATGAAGCTGTCAGCCGTCACCAGAAAATATTCTCTTGCCCCTCCCCAATGACAGGATTTGCTGGTAACAGCGGAAAGCTTCATCAAGTTTTCCGGTCCAGTGACACCTGCAAAACCCCTCCCACTTAAAGCTGGAGAAGGCCAGAAACTGCTCTTATTATATTATTTATTTGAGCCCCTAAGCATTTATTTTTGGAATTATTATTATTATTATTATTCCAGTATTTTTATCACTCTCTGTAACTAATGGACTGCAAGGTTCCTGTTATTGGAGAGCTGACAATTAATGTCAATGGGAGACACCAGCCTGTGGGATAATTCATCATTTTCTGGCCTTTGTGAGTCTTCTTTAAGCATCAGTCAAGGGGAAATGCTGAAATCTGGCTGCAAACCTGTGACAGCTTTGGTGTTTCAGGATAAAACAGTAGGTGCACAGTCAGCAGAGCAAAGGGGTACAGCTCAGATGCTGTAGCAGCACCCAATTTAGTTTGCTGATGATGGCGGACAGGACGGCTTGGTGAAGATTTCCGCTGTCACCAGCAATAGCAAACAGATTTTCTCTCATGCTGCCGCAATGACTGGATTTACTGGTGAAAGTGGACATCTTCATTGAGTTTTCCTGTCCGCTGTCACTGGAAAATAGTGAACCAATTTTCTCTTGCACCGCCCCAACGACAGGATTGGCTGATGAAAGTGGACATGACGGCTTGATGAAGCTGTCAGCCGTCACCAGCAAATTTGCTCTTGCCCCTCCCCAATGACAGTATTTGCTGGTGACAGCGGAAAGCTTCATCAAGTTGTCTGGTCCACTGACACCTGCAAAACCCCTCCCACTGAAAGCTGGAGAAGGCCAAATGCCTCTCAAATTGGATGAATTGAGTGAACAAATCAAACTAACCTCACCAGATGGACTGCTATCACTCACAGAGTCTCTCTCACTCTCATCAGCTTTGGCTGGTAAAAGTATAAACCAAAAAGCTTGGGCAGGCCACCACGTGGTGGGATTTCTTTGGATGCCCTTGTTTTGTAAACCGGGGCCGTTTCTTGAGATGGAAATCAATTGACATGGTGGGAGCGGGGGATCAGATAATTCATCATCTTTTGCCCGTAAGAAGCCAAGAGGGAGTGTGCACATACAAAAGCCTGCCTCAATCTCCCTCAAGCTAGCCTGCTCTTGAATTGTCTTCTGAGTGAGGTGTCTGATGGTGATCCTACCGGTTGAAGGATTCTATGATGGCTTGTATGATGATCTTTGAATATTGGAGAGGTTGGAGAATCCAATAAGAAATTGTACAAGTTTTGAGGTGGATGATGGAAGGGGTATGTCTAGGGTGGTAGCAGGATGATGATCATCATGTAAAAGTTCCAATTGGGAGAATTACCTGGAAGTGGAGAAGAAGGTCTTGTTGGCATGATTGTATGGCTCCATGGAAGCTCAATTGGACCAGGGACTATTGGCTAGAGGAACAAATGGCTTAATGGATTCCAATGAGAAAAGAAGTTTAGAATGGATGATGAGTATATTTCAAGTAGATCAATCAAGCTTTGAGCCCCAGATGTCAGAACTATGCCCATCAACCAAAGGATGGTCTTGCTTCCAATTAAGACAGGCAGTGCCAATGCTCTCAAAGCAATCCGTACACCTGGAGACGGGATTATTCAGGGTTAGACCCCTGGGTTTGCGACCCAACCATTTCCTAGATACTGTAAACAATGCCCTGGAAAATGCTCTGAAGCTTTGTCCTGTCCACTGCAGCTCAAAATACTGCCCTGGGCGTCATCAGCCAAAATTCAACCAGAAAACGCAAGCCATAACTGGGGACGGTGTCCCAAACTCTGGCCCTACTTAAACTGTGATGAAAATTACCTTGAATCTTGATCTCTTCATCTCACATTCTACATCTCTTGGCCTGAGCATTATTGCCATCCATTCCCCAGAAGCAAACTAAATCTAAGGACAATCTTAATCTTTTCTGACTAGCACCCGGGACTTGAACCTGTTGACTCCTTCACCAGCATCAGCTTCTGAGACTCGCAATTGGAGACTCACTTCCTTATATTTCTTGCCTCTTATTATTATTTCTTCATTCTTCTTGTTCCATGTTTTCCTCTTTTTTTTTTTTTTGCTTTTATCTTTCCTGAAGCCTTGCACTTTGTTCCATACGTTGCCCTTGCTCTTAGGTACAAACAATGCTGCTTGGAAATTCTTGTATCTCTCTGAATTTGCGTTCTTGTCTATTTTCATTAACGTCTGTTAGCTTTCCTTTTCAAATTCCAACACCAGAGAGAAGGAGGTGGATGAAGATGTGTAAGAGGAAGACAATAATCAACAAACCTGGAAGGGGATCAATTTCATTTGGTTCTCAAAATGAATTGGCTGGGGTTTCAATTCATTCAAGCTTTTAATATGATTAAGATAGATGAATGGATATGGAGATCCCACCACTTCCATAAAGCAAAAAAAAAATAAACAAACAATGTCACGTCATTCATCAGTTCATCCTTGTCTCTCATTCTGGAAGCTCCAGATCTTCAAACTGAATCGGGACTGACAAACAGAAGCTTGCCATTCATTGTGCCAGGGCTGCTAATTGACTAAAGAAACGTTGGTGCTTCACAGGTCATGAGCAGCATACAAGCAAGCAAGGACGGCAATGGCCAACATATTTCCTTCTATGTTCCATTGTCTCAATCATCCATTTTTTTATCAGATCCTCATTTTTCCATCATCTAATTGGTCCAAAATCTATAAAGCTCTTTTTTTCCACCGCACAATCATTCTGCTAATATTCAGTTTCTGGTGGTACCTCAGCTCCAGCACCCTCAGCATTAATACTTTCCTTTCTCAGTACTATTTGTTTGAGGTGGGTGGGATTGTATACGTATGATGGACATCCAAATGGCCTTAGCATAGCCATGGACAGCCGCTTAGTCATGGCCAATTCAATTGGGGTTTTAGTTTTGTTGGTATGCACCAACTGGGTGAGAATCCAGGCTGCTTGTTTCAAGGCATAGTTCCACAGATCCTTTGTCAAATGCCATTTCAAAATAAGTAAATAATCATTGATTTGGCTATTCACCCTCATTTGGATTGCCATTGAAATCATCAAAATCAAGGGAGGAAGCAGGTTCAGGATTGAATGACTGGCCATGGGGTCAATCATGATTTTGGATGATTTCATAAGTTTGCATAGAAAGTTCCAAAATGATGGACACTTGCACCAAAATGAAAATGTTTGGATGGACACATCCAAACCCTAAGATTCTGGTGCAACCACCTTGAATGCAACAGTGCCCCTGACCCTAAAATGGAAAGTTGACTTGCGCAAAAATCCTAGTGTTTGCATGCATACATCCAAACACTAAGATTCTGGTGCAAAAACCTTGAATGTGGCAGTTCCCCTCCACCTAACATGGAAACTTGCACCAAAATGCTAGTGTCCACATGCATACATCTGAACACCAGGATTCTGGTGCAAAAACCTCCTTTGCTGCAGTGCCATTCTTTGAGCCATGGACACTCACTAGGATTTGAAACATCCTCATTTCCACCACTTTATGCTTCTGTGCGTGCATAAAGTTGTGGAAATATTTGGAACAGGACAAAGGCAATGGCACCAGAATCTCAGTGTTGCAATGGGATAGACATGGCAAGATAAGCGGCACTTCCCCCAGTGGGGGCTTTGCTAAAGAATCCAGGTGTTCAGATGTAACCCTTCTGAACATAAAGAATTTGGTTCAAGTGTGCATGTGGGGATGCATAGCATTTATCTCTCCATGTATGCATTTCCAATAGGAACCTGGAAAAGGTTCATGTGAGTTGGACATCTATGAAGGTATTAGGATGAATGCCCTACTACTGAATGGATCAAACATGCAGCTAATTAAAGTATGGTTTGTGAGTATCCAAAACAATTTGTGATGACCAAAATCCATCAGAATCATTCTGCATGATTATTAACCATGATAATTGTCTCCAATTCCCCCAAGGATTGTGCCCCAATTTATTCTTTAAAGGCACCCAAAAAATATCACATGATCCACCCATACAAGGCTTCTGCCACAATATATAAACCCCAGCCCACTCTTGTTTCTCTGCATTCCCTCACACCACATCTTTCATCCATAGCAAGAATGCCTCCCTCTCCGGTTTGCCTTGGAATCATCTCTTGCTCCCCAATAGCACTCAGTCCTGCTTTTCTCAGTAAATTGCCCCAGAAATCAAAATTGTTCTGGGGCTATCTGAAGAAGTCAGATGATCTAGTAGATATATTTGTTTCTAATGGCAATACTCTGGTGGGAAAACCACCTACACATGTTTCAAAGGCTCTCTTTTCACCCCTTCCTTCAACAAATGCTCCTGGACCAGCTGGTGGTTGGAAATCAGAGCACTCCATGAACTATTCCATTTGTGTGGAGCTAGTAATCAATGTCATAGTACCCAATTTGATTCACTTTGACATGGCTCTGTGGATATTCTGCGCCATGGAGAAAGCAAGGAATCTTCTTGATTACATGCTTGATGTTGGGATCATTCCAACATGGCCTTGCAGCTACAAGCCTGAAAAACATTCTGGCTGCAAGCTTTCAAGCTTTGCCCTTGCAAATCCTACCAGTTTGAGATTTAATCCACATATTGATTCAAAGCTTCTCTTGATTCCAAGGGGTTGTGACCTTCCACCCAAAACTTCCCCACAGGCTATTATTCAGACAAAGCTTCTGCCACATCAAGAACAGGGACTGGCCTTACTCCTTGATTGAAAAAATTCCTCTTCCAAATCCTCAAAATCAGTGTGGAAGATAATGCCCTCTAATGGATCTTTTTTGTTGGAGCATATTTTTAGTGGGAAAAAAATATTTGTTCCTGATCCACTCTCAATTCCTGATACTCCACTTGGCTTCATCTCTGAGGATGACATGGGACTTGGCAAATTGCCCCAAGCCATTTCCCTCATTGCCACAACCCTTGGTCAGACCTCTTCTTTGCAACTGAAAGGAGATCCTGGACATTTCCTTCATTCAAAATTACTCATATGTCCTTCAAGGGTGCTCTATAATTGGGAGAAACAAATCATCCAGCATACCTGGCCAAAAAAAATGAACTATGTTGTGTATCATGGGCCCTCTTGGCACAATATAGCATTGCATTCAGTCACAAGCTCCAATTTAGTTCTGACAACATACTCCATCATTACAAGAGAATTTTTGCTTTACCAAGAAAGTCCAATGTCCACAAAATCAAGGCTTTTTTCTTAGACTTGGAACAGGCTCATACTTGATCAAGCACAGTAAGCAGTTTAACTAATATTCAGTTCATCTATGAAACAAAATATTGATCCTGGTAATTTTGAAGTGAAATCTGGACCAATGAATCCAAAACACAGATTGAAATATATTGCCTCAAGGCTTCAAAATTTATCTGTCTAACTGGAACTCCCTTACAGAACAGTATTCATGATTTACTATCATTGCTCAAATTTCTGTGCATAAAACATCACAATTCTCTGAATGACTGGCCACAAATGCTGCTTCCAAATCTTCAAAACTCCAATGTCAAGCCAATTCAGTTGATTCTACAACATTTTTTGCTTTGAAGGACCTAATCAAGGGAACTGCCTTTTTTTCTGCCAATAACTCCCAAGACAATCCTGATACCCCTGTTTGCCCCTGTCAAGGAATATTACAACAAGCATTATCAAATGTTTTTAAACTTTTTTGGCAAAAAAATCCCTCATAATGGCCAAAGAACACAGTCAAACTTCCTCCAAATTTTCCAAGGCCTACGTGAGATTTGTGATCATCCCCTCCTTCAAAATCCTTCTCTTGGACTCACTTCTTCAGGATTAATCACCAAATTTGACTCACAGAAATCACAAAAAGTGACAAAGGAACTCATAATACATGAAATCAATCCAAAGTTATGTCTCTTGAGCTCCACAATTTTTGCATTTATCCAAATTGTCTAACCAATGTCTGATTATATGCAACAAAAACTCAAAGTGGTCATTTTTTCTATTTGGACAAGCATGCTTCACATGTGAGTTGTGATGAAGGATTACATCCTTCCTGAAAAGCACTAAATTCCATTGTCCTAGTCTTTCTGTTGTATTTGAAGACAGAGGAATTCCATTCCTACGGCTGGATGTACAAGTGGAGCTAATGGGCAAGACAGCTGCTTGTGCCAATTTGAACCAAAAAGTAACATCTCAATCCTTCTAGCTTCAATCCAAGCAGCTGGAGTGGGGCTAAATATTACATGTGCTTCTGTGTGTATTCTAATGGTATGTATGCTTCCCACATACATTTTTGGAAATTGGAATGAGAGTCTCAATCAGCATCAATTTTGCCGCCAGGAGCCCCATTGGAAACCAACTGTTGAGGCCCAAGCTGTTGACCTTCTGCACAGAATTGGTCAAAACAAAAATTTTCAAGTATTAATTCTCATTACCCCAGACGCAAAAGAGACCAAAATTCAAATGGCAAGATTTTTCCTTTCAACACGAGTTTTAAACATGAATTATTGACTAATTTTGGAAACAAATCAATTACATAGGTGCAAAGGTATAAGGAGCAGCTGGAACAGTAAGTTTTTTGATTATGAATTTCTTAATACTTGCATGTATCTCATGACGCTTTCTGATATATCAGGTCAAACATTTTAACCATAACTGATTGGAGGGAGTTATTACAAGCTTTTTTGAACTGAAATCATTGGTAAAAATACCTATTTATATTGAGGGGGATATTTATTATAGAATAAGATCTTGTGGAAGTTGAGGGTTGACAATGCTCTGTCATAATCTTGGTGTTTGTGATTTTGAGGCTCTCCCTTGTTGCAGCTGTCAATGTGGCCAACCAAGACTGGTTGTACACTTGGAGTGCTTTATTATCTGGTATACGTGGATTCTCTTCATATTTAGTTCTATCTTCTCTGATAATGAAGTGTGTTTGTTTTCTTATTTTTCCTATTCTTTCACCAACTCATATTTGATGGTCCATAACTTTGACCAGGTTGGAAAAGGAATATGACCTCCATTCAAGTTTTGTTTGGTGATGCTGTGTCACTTGGCCAACAAAAACTTCCTTGGTGTCAGAGCATATTTCCGGGTCATTTAACTGTTCTGCAAGCTCAAAATAACCATTTTCATCACACCACCTCTGCCTTCTTTCAGCAAGCTGTGATTTATTTTGAACAAATTCAGTGGCCCTTCATCAATTCAGGATGCTATCAGAAAATTTCACTCACTCTTTTCCTTGTCTTGAGGGCACGTTCCTTGGCTTTCTGATGCTCCAAAGCCTGTTCAACAGATCTTTGAACCAGCTTCAATTGAGACTGCAGGTGTGAAAATACCTTTCAAGGATAACTGACACAACTGCATGAGTAGCATGATTGGGGGACCACAGGTACCTATTATATTCCCCCACATGCAAGGCCACGTCAAGTGTCCTGAAAAACAGCAGTTCCATGAGCTGGTTGAATGGATGCTTCCATGAGCTTTGCCAATCAAATCTGAAATGTTTTGGCCCAAGCTCCCAGATTTGGGTTTGGACCCAACTTTTGTATGCTTTTGTATTGTTATTGATTGTTGAAGGGGCTTTTGGTGTAGGCTGAATGAAACTGAGACTCTTTGTAAGTTGAGCTGCAAGGTCCCTCTCATCTTGTAGTGGTGGTGCAGGGAGATTTTGGAGGTCAGTTCCTTCGACATCCATGAGGAGCCTGGCATGTTGATGGACAATTGTAATCATTATTTCACTTCCATCTGGAAGCTCTCCTCTAAGTTCCTTCATCCTCTATTTTTGGGTTTGAGGTTTGCCTGATTGGGCGCCTTTCCTGAATATTCCTTGATGTTGACTTGCTCCAGAGTCTGCAGAATAATCCTCAACTTCTACTGGGTACACTAAAATTTGTGAAATAACAGTCAATTTTTTTTCCAAAAACCAGGAATACACTACAAAAATAATTTCCCTGATAATCAGATAAATGTTCATCTTTAATTTGAATTTTGTTCATTGATTGTACTACCACCCAAAATAGTAATTAGCAAGTGAAAGAATTCTCAAGATTCTTTTGAAACTAATAGCTCACATGGATTTGGTTAAGAAGGCATTGCTTCTCCTGGTGCTTGTGTTGCAAAGTTTGAATTATGGGTCTCATTTGCATGAGGATGATATTGCAAAGTCAATGCTCCCGCAGCACGTGGGGTGGGGAAAGTTGTGGTTCTCCATTCAGGGGATCTTCTGGTGAATATACACTGAGGATTACCTGTGGGGCATTGTTCACTTGCACTGGTAGTAAATGGCACTTCTTGGTGTGTTCTTCCTGGAATTGGTGATTGAATTCTGCCTGGGATTTGTATATGGACTGCAGCTTCTTGAGCCCTAGAAATGTTTTTTACAAGTGAGGAAACATCTATTCACCAATTCACAATCAATTAAATAATTGGATGATATTTCTTCTTGTGATTATTTTCTTACCTCTCGAACCCAGAGCCTGTATTCCTCTCCTCTGGCTTGCATGCTGTGCTAATTCACCAACACAAAATATGGAGTGTAATTGCAAAACTTCCACAGATATATCTGTGATTGATCCTAATGCTTATCTCTTGAACAAATGCTTGAATATCAAAAATCCTCACCTGGACTAATTACCCTTTGCTTGCCTTTTTCTATCCTTGCAATAGGAGATGATAATTCTTCTTCTAAAACACAGGCTATGGATTAGATTCATTGTTGTCTAGCTTATGCCAAATGAAATTGCAGGGGAATAAATACCTTATCCACTCTATTCCAGATATTCAAAACAGTCTTTCTTGGGAATCCTGATGAAATCATCTAATTCAAAATATCCCAACAATTTTAATTTTTGATTCTTTGAAGAACCTCATTTCATGAATATTTACCATTGTTTCCTTGGGAGAAAACATTCTTATGCTGAGTTGGAAATGCATCTTCTGCAAGTCTCTTGGATCTCAATTGAGATCCCAATTGTACAGGAGGATTTATTCTAGGAGGTGCTGAGATCCTCCAATGGTGGCCAACATTATTTTTCTTACTCCTTCAAGGCTGATTGCTGCTTCCCCCTAAAAAAATGAAACATGCTACCAATTAGGTTTTTTTCCTCTTTCTAGATTTCAAATCAAACTTTTACATTTTCTCCAAGTTCCCCTTTGAATTTCTCTATCAAGATCTTGAAGCCTCATAGACATTCTGTTTGATATCTCCCCAGCAGCAGCTTTAGATTATTTTTTCAGCAGCCAGAAATTTATTGACTAAGCAGGTAATTAACCTTCCATATTCCAATTCTCTGGTTGATGGCCTTTTTTTCCCAGTGTGTAATTGATCTGGCTATTGTGGTTCTCACATCCTAAAAAAATTTTTTATTCCCACCAGGCTTTCTGTCAACATTATAAATGCAAAGATAGAATTTTTACCATCCAATTAACATTGATCCCCACTCTCAAACCCTTCCATATTTCCCAGTTCTCCAGCCATATGCCTTAAATCTTCCTGTGATTTAGGAGCACCATCATGCACATTTGAACTGTTTCTCATTTTGTCTGATTTTGGGTAGGTATGGATTTCAAAATAAATCACTATTACTGTTTTCAGGAATCATATCCATTCATCACATACTTTCAACATTTTCTGTGTCGTCATCAATTGGTTCCCAACCTTCTACATCACAAAGTATCAGGTTACTTGTCTCAAATCCTTTTCCACTTTCATATTTTTGATTATCCCGGATATATTGTGTGATTGTTGTGAATAACTGGAGTGTTCTAAATTGTTCAAAGATAAGCCATTGTTGTCCATACACATAATATTCAAAATACAACGTTACCCACCCTTGGAATTCAATCTTCCATGCCAAAAATCCCAATTTTCCTGCACTGGTTGGAAAAGATGCAGCTGGATCTATTCTTCCAACTCACTTCCCCTGCATGAATCTCTCCAACCCAAACCAGAACTCTCCCAAACACCAGTGACATTTCAAAAACCTTTTTGGATTAGCATATCAATCACATTTCTGGAAATGGATTCACTAGGGCTGCTATCATTCAATTCAGCAACCGGGGGCCTGAATTATCTCACCACAATTGAGCTGGTTGATCTCTGATCAGACTTATTGTTTTTTTTCCCAGAAATTTGACTCTCAGGGCCTGAACCTATATTCAAGGTTAAAGAATTTCTGATTAAATTTCTTAAGTGGGTCAAATTTCTGAAATAACTTACAATCTGTTTCACCACCAGATGGAAAGCATTTGTTTTGAGCTGTGCAATAAAAGTTTCAGTTCTTTATTATTTCAACTCAATGTTTGAGGTCAAAAATATCTATGAAATCAATATTCCCACCTAGAATCTGTGTCATGAGAACATCCACAAATTGTCTCCCCAAGCTTTATTCTCCAATTGAACCAGAAGCTTCAAGTGTGTCATGTTTTTTGTTTCTGTCCCCTGATAGTGTTTCAGAACATTGTGGTGGATTTTCTTCCATGCCTAATTTGAAAATTTTAATAATTCAAAAGGTTAGAAGTCACAAATGATTTTCACATACCTGTTGAAAGTATTTTTGGTATGGTTTTTATAAATGCCTCAGATGTGGAAAATTCAGATGAAGCCACTTTAAAAAAACACTTTGTAAATTCGAAGGATTCTAAGAACATTTTCCTGCTTCACTCACAAGTATTGCTAGTCTCTCTTCTTGCCTAAGCAGGTTTGCTATTCTCTCTTTTAAAAGGAAGTTTAAATAATTATCAGTCCTTTTGTTTGATTCAAGGACATTTGGATACACCAACGTTCACCTTCCATATCCAAATTTTGTTCCAAGGCAATGCCTACAGAGGTCCCTCCTGATGCTTCCAACTTGTTTGCATCTGTACCATGCAATTCCATTTTCTTTTTTGAGGAGACATAATTGCCAATAACATCTTTGTTCTTTCTTTGTTGGAATATTTATTTTTCTCTCCTTGCTGCTTCTTCATCTTGTCTTTTTGAATTTTTCCTTTCCCGTTCAGAAGTAGTCACTTGTCCTAAAAAGTGGAATGTGATAAATTCACAAGGAATTATTTTGGAAAACATTTATGAATACCTACCTTGACTACTAGATGGAGCCACTGGGGACCTTGGAGTGCGGACTAGATCAAGATTGCATTATTACATAAGACTAAAAACATCTCTCACATAAATGTGAGAATATACAACTTGTTGGATAAACATTTCCTGCCTTGGGTAGGCTCTTTTTTGAAGACGGCGACCCAGTTGACTCTTTTTTTCCTGTGAGGCTGAAATTGGGACAGAACCCGTACCAAAAAAATTGTCAAAATGTTTCTGTGATTAATTCATGCCATTTTCAACCCATGAAAAATTGAACTGCACACTTGGCATATTGGCTTTATCAATACTCTTTTCTGATGAACTCATTGGCAAAGACTCTGTATATTGTTTGTAACTGGGTTATCTAAAACTTCAAAAAAGCATTAATCTTTTAGATCTGGACCCCATGTGCTGCAATTGACACACAGATTAAATTTCCAAAGATTGAGTTAACTATGAAAGATTCAAAGCGCATCAGTTTTACAAGTGATTTTCAATACCACAAAGCAACTCACAATCAACTGGACTTTTGGACATGAGATGAGAAGTGATCTCAAATAGTAAAAATTTTGTTGTAAATGGTTTGAAATTGAAGAGAGGAAGATACAGAGGATGTGGAAAAACCAAGGATGAACCTATTTATATTTTTGGAAAGCCTGAAAGCTACATTTCTTTGATTGAAGATCAAGTATGAAGCAATTCCATCCTTGGTGATTGGAGCCAATCTGAAATGCATTATTTGTCACAAATTAATACCAAATAGTCAAATAAACAAGTCCCAATGATGATTTTTCTCAATGGAAATTAACAAAAGTGCATTAG